>JARQOD010000006.1:34187378-34285798 GCA_033576555.1 Oophaga sylvatica
TTTTCATGACGCCAACGTAGGCGTCATGGGTCGGGAAGGGGTTAACCTACAAAATGGCTTGGTCGTTAAGGGGTTAAGGAAGAGTGGCAAAAAGAAAGCCATTTCTCAAAGATATCCATAAAAAGTATTGTTTAAAGTTTGCAACAAGCCACCTGGAAGACACACCAAACATGTGGAAGAAGGTGCTCTGGTCAGATGAAACCAAAATTGAACTTTTTGGCAACAATGCCAAGCGATATGTTTGTCATAAAGGCAACACAACTCATCACCCTGAACACACCATCCCCACTGTCAAATATGGTGGTGGCAGCATCATGGTTTGGGCCTGCTTTTCTTCAGCAGGGACAGGGAAGATGGTTAAAATTGATGGGAAGATGGATGGAACCAAATACAGGACTATTCTTGAAGAAAACCTGTGGGATTAAACAAAAGACCTGAGACTGGGACGGAGATTTGTCTTCCAACAAGACAATGATCCCAAACATAAAGCAAAATCTACAATGGAATGGTTCACAAATAAACGTATCCAGGTGTTAGAGTGGCCAAGTCAAAGTCCAGACCTGAATCCAATCGAGAATCTGTGGAAAGAGCTGAAAACTGCTGTTCACAAACGATCTCCATCCAACCTCACTGAGCTCGAGCTGTCTGCCAAGGAAGAATGGGCAAGAATTTCAGTCTCTCGATGTACAAAACTGATAGAGACATACCCCAAGCGATTGCAGCTGTAATTGCAGAAATGGTGGCGCAACAAAGTATTAAGTTAAAGGGGCCGAATAATATTGCACGCCCCACTTTTCAGTTTTTGTATTTCCACAAAAATTTAAAATAACCAATAAATTTCGTTCAACTTCACAATTGTGTCCCACTTGTTGTTGATTCTTCACCAAAAAATTTACATTTGGTTTCTTTATGTTTGAAGCATGATATGTGGGAAAAGGTTGAAAAGTTCCAGGGGGCCAAATACTTTCGCAAGGCACTGTAATTATATATATAAATATATATATGAATATAATGTATTCTTGTATTGATCATGTTATGTGCAGATATATATATTTATATGCGTGTGTATATTTATATATATAGATCGCTCTCTCTCCAGCTCTCCAGTTTATGTATAAATATGCACATATATCCACAAAAGGTAAAGCAGTTCACAGAATGAAGAGGAACGTGATTCTTATACATAATCAGTCCATTATGACCTAAATCAAAGGCTATTTATTGATCACATTTATTTCTTATATAATTCTTGCTTTACAAGGGCGACAAAACCAGAATTGTCTGGTATAGTCCATAAAAACGTCTCCCTCTGGCACTCTTTGTACTCACTGCTGACTATCACTCAAGTCTCACAGTCGTCCCCTGCAATTTGTGCAGCTGATTCTCAGCTTGCTTGTACATGCAGATTGGCATTATTCAGCTTTCTGAATGTGACTACAGAATCATGATGGAACAAGCTTGCTCAGTAGGGCAAATAGTCATTAACATAATAAGTTAAACTTGTCCTGGAGCATTTAGGCAGAGACATTTATTTAACACATTCAGCAGAGGAAATGATGCACGTTATTGAATTGCAAAATGAGAGTATTGTAAAGAGAATGTTTGACTGAAAAGTCTTTAGAAAGAGTTTACCAGTAAAAAAAAATAAAAGATTTTACAGTAAGTAATTAAAGGTTTCATTCAACATCTTTATTGGAGACTGACATGAACGTTTCAGAAATGTGTCCAAAGTTTTGTTACGTCTTGTGCAGTTTTGCAAATTGAAAGCAGAAAAGCATTGATTTCCCCAGGAAATAACTGGGCCATCATTCATCTCTAATTAAAGACGACCACCATAAATTACTCATCATGTTTTCTGCTGTGCACAGGACTCTTCTGCATACCCTTCACAAATTAGCAGATTCTAATCTAAATTCCTAGCATATGCTTCCCAACTACTTTACACTGACTGAAGAATCCAAATAGGATTTTGTTATTCAAATGCAATTTTAGAAATGGGTGTGTTGAGAAACAGTGGATTGGGTTTAGTGAAAAGCATAATAACATTTTTCTGGACTGATTTTTTAGACAGGGAGCGTGCTGAGATCATAAAACTGGGCGAACGACTGGAATGGGCAAAACAATAAACAATTTGTACCTATTACTGCTCCCAAATTGGCCATCTATGTAAATGTTTCAAGAAAGGGAAAATAATTACTGTTTGAATTAAGTTTTTATGCAAAACATCGATCGTTCAAATGTTTGTTTTATTTTGTATAAGGCTATGGTTCCACGGTCCGGAACCATAGCGCTTTGGACGGAGCGGAAATTCCGCTCCGTCTAAGCCCCGCCCCTTTCTGACGCGCGATCTTTCCGAGGTGTTCAGGACACCTCGGAACACCTCCGGAAAGAGCGCAGGGCTACATAGCCCTGTGTTAATTCTGTTGCGGCGACGCACCGTCGCCGCAATACGCGAGGACATGCTGCGGTCTAAAAAGACGCGCCGCATGTCCGTTTACGCAGGTTTGCCACCTGCGTATTGTTACGCATAGTGGAGACGGGATTTCTTGAAATCCCCTCCACTATGCTGTAACATCTGGACGCTGCGTGTTTGGCGCTGCGCCAGCGCACAGCGCCAAACACGCAGCGTTTCCTGACCGTGGAAACTCACCCTAAGTCTTATTTTCCCTGTGCAAAAACAAATCCTGAAATTTTTCACATAATGCCTAGCTTAGATCCTGCAAATCCGATGAGTTGTAACAAAAGTGCAAGGGATTGCATGGATGTGGACTTCACTACAGGCAATCCCCAGGTATTGGCAACAGCTGAAACATGATGGATTCCAATACGTAGTACAGGAATAAACCATGAAGAAAAGTAATGGCAAAAAGCAGATAAGCAATACAGTCAGGACATAAGCTGGGTTGGTAACAGGAGAGCACAAGTTTGCCCCTAGAAGTACAACCAGGAACCTTGAAGAAACTGGTTCAAAAGTAGGTTAACTGATTAACAACCAGGGTCATTTCAGTTTTTGAATTTCCGTTTTTAGCTCCCCTTCTTCACAGAGTCATAACTTTTTAGTTTACTGTCAATAAGCCATATGAGGGCTTACTTTTTGTGGGACAAGTTGTACTTTTGAATGACACCATTGGTTTTAACGAGTCGTGTACTGGAAAATGGTAAAAAAATTCCAAGTGCGTTGAAATTGCAAAAAAAGTGCAATTCCACAAATGTTTTTAGTTTTTTTTTACCATGTTCACTACATTTTAAAACTGACCTGCCAGTATGATTCTCCAGGTCATTACGAGTTCACAGACACAAAACATGTATAGTTTTTTTTTAAAAATTTTAAATCCAAAATTTGTTACAAAAAAAAGGAGCCATTTTCCGAGACCTGTAGCATCTCCATTTTTTGTGATCTGGGGCTGGGTGAGGGATTGTTTTTTGTGTGCCAAGCTGATGTTTTTATTGATATCATTTTGGTGTAGAAACAATCTTTTGATCGCCCATTATTGCAATTTATTGCAATTTAGCGGCAACCAAAAAACGTAATTCTGGCTTTTTGAATTTTTTTCTTGTTACGCCGTTTAGCTATCAGGTTAATTCTTTTTTAACATGATAGATCAGGTGATTTTGAACATGGCGATACCAAATATGTGTATGTTTGATTTTTTTCTTGCTTTAATTTGAATGGAGCTTAAGGGGGGTGATTTGAACTTTCATATTTTTTTATTTTTTTTTAGATTTTTTAAAACATTTTTTTACTTTTGCATGCTTCAATAGTTTCCATGGGAGACTACAAGCTGCAGTACTTTGATTGCCTCTGCTACACACAGGCGATGATCAGATTTCCTGAGTGAAGAAGAAATGCTCATTTGCTATGAGTGCCGACCACCGGGCAGCGCTAATAGTAATCTGTCAATGACAACCATAGAGTTCTGCTTCAGACCTCTGGTTGTCATGCCGACCAATCGGTGACCCGCTATCATGTGACGGGTTCACCAGTGGACGGATTAGTGACGCGCTTCCTGTAAGCGTGACTTAAATTACTCTGTCAGAGATTGACAGTGACATTTAACTAGTTAACCGCCGCGTGTGGATCACAATTCCACCCACGGCTGTTGCGGGCACATGTCAGCTGTATAAATCAGCTGTCATGAGCCCGGACAGGGTAACTATTACGCCACATCTTAGAAAAGGGTTAAAGAAGGTGAACTTGTGTTGCCAACTATTTGCAAATTTATGGAAGGTACTCCAGTAACAGGTGTTTTCTTTCTGTTCTCCTCTGAGGCCTCCACAGAACAGCTATAGTTATAATGAGAATGCACTACAGAAAAGTGGTTTCAATATACTTATTCTGTGACTTCTGGGGGCAATTGGTTACTCATGATTTTATTTAGGGTTATCAAACCAGAGGGGGCTTAATACAAATGTACATCACGATTTTCAGGTTTATATTTTTAAAATTATTAAAGAACCATGTATCATTTCCTTTATACTTCAAAAATACTTGCTATTTACTGTTAGTATATCACTCACATAAAATTCCAATAAAAATACATTTGTTTGTTGGTGAAAAGTGAAAAAATGTGGAGAATTAAGTATGAATACATATTCAATGCTCTGTATATATATATATATATATATATATGTATCTATAAATCTTGGCTTAATCTTCAGTATCGGCTCCTACTATGCCAGGGCGGCGTCTGACAGTAGCAGCTGACCCGAAGGGTCTAAGCCATTAATTAGATTCATAGATAGGGCAGGACGGTCACTTGGGACAGGTTCAGACTGTGCAGGAGACAGCCATGGACAGTCAGACTGTGAGACAGGATGCCACTGGGCAGGTTCAAACTGTGCAGATAAGACGGCCACTAGAGTAAGGTACAGACACACAGGTCTCGAATAACAGTTCTGGTACCCCGATGTGGCCACAGAGTACAGATACAGCAGATTGATTTAAGATATTCCACAACCACACACATATATTAAGTCGCATTATAGTATACACATATGTGTGTAGGAAAATTACACTGGACACACAGAAGGTCAATATAGATCAAAGGAACTGCCTGACAGCAGCAAAAACGTGTACTAGTCCATAGAGTATTAATAAATAACAAGTTTATTGACAAAAGTATATAAAAGAGTTTATCACACAAATGTACAATGGGAACGAAATGCATGAAAAGCACATGTAGTTCTGAAGAAACAATGGGAACACTGTATTGGTAAACAGAGGCGTCCTGTCCCCATGGAATCCCTCCACACACAGACCCAAAGGAGCCAAAAATTAAGAATGTTAATTTATGCTACTGCCAATAATCATAAAGACAATTATGCTGGTACATCAACCCTACCAAGGTGCTCATATGAGGTAGGTAGGCCCCCTGATGAAGGCTAAGGCCGAAACGCGCGTTGGGGAGGGCGTGCCTGCTCTCCTGGGTCCCGTCCTCACTTTCCTTTGGAGCCAGCATCTGCCATTATCTCTGGGTAACTATTAGCCATATATTTGTGTCTCACATTAACGCTGCCATATCATGCTTGGAATGTACCAGATATTTGAGATATGGTGCCTCATATGAGCACCTTGGTAGGGTTGATGTACCAGCATAATTGTATTTATGATTATTGGCAGTAGCATAAATTAACATTCTTGATTTTTGGCTCCTTTGGGTCTGTGTGTGGAGGGATTCCATAGGGACAGGACGCCTCTGTTTACCAATACAGTGTTCCCATTGTTTCTTCAGAACTACATGTGCTTTTCATGCATTTCGTTCCCCTTGTACATTTGTGTGATAAACTCTTTTATATACTTTTGTCAATAAGCTTGTTATTTATTCATACTCTATGGACTAGTACACGTTTTTGCTGCTGTCAGGCAGTTCCATTGATCTAGATACAGCAGATGCAGCTTCATGATGCGGACACGGCCAAAGCAGTCACAGAAAGCAAAGAAAACCTATACTGGACTAACGAGACACAGGATAAGGGAGTAGCTTTTAGCGGACTAGGAACGGGGACCTGGCAACATGCAGATGCACACACTGACAAACCTTATGCCAAACTATAGAGGTTGCTCAGGCATCTCCCTATTAGAGATCACTGGAGTGTTGTATAGGTCTTTTTTCTTATGAGACCACTAGAGTCTTGATATTAGGCTCAGGGTGGACATGCAGACATAGGGTGATGTGTTATGAATGTTTTAGAAATGAATTCTGAGCAGAAGCTCCATCTGGTGGTTACAAACAGTACTGAACCATTCAATGAGGATTGGAAATCAGGAATCACAGATTGGCTGGATATAAGGGAGGTTTCCCCCCATCATGGTTGCCCGTGATCAATTGTTCTTGTCTCATCATTGTTTCCTGGTTCACTTGGAAGCTTGCTGAGTCTTGCCTCTTCTCCTGCTCTCAGATAAGATATTTTCTGTTTTTTGTTTTTGTGCTTGCCTTTTGCATATTTCTCTGCATTTCTGTGAGGTTGGCCAGGTTCCCCTGCCCAGGGGGCTTGGTCTCCTCTCGGTTCCTCTGGAGCCACTGTTGTTTGTTCATTTGCCTTTTCCACTTTTTTCTGTGGCTGCGGCTTAGTTTTGTTACACCAGAGAACTAATTTAGGTGGTAGAGGTCGTGTGATCTCAGGTGTTTTTGCAATTAGTAGCGTTGGTTTTTTTTAGAGGTTTTTTTTGGATTGCAGTAAGAATCCTTCCTATCCTTTCTGTCTAGGCAGATTGGGCCCCAGCGTTTGCTCATACTATTTTCTGTCTGTGTCTGTATTTCCTCTTGTCTAACCGCCATTACATGTTTGGGGGCTTCCTATGTTCTTTGGGGATCTGCTCCGGGGCAGATAGCTTTCCTCTTTCTATCTTTAGGTGTAGTTAGCCTCTCAGGCTGTGACGAGGCATCTAGGACCAACGTAGGAACGCTCCACGGCTGCCTTTAGTTGTGGTGGTTAGTCAGGGTACTGCAATCCAGTAGATTCCAACCTCTCTGGTGTATTGCCGTTTTTGCCTGCTCTCCTCAGCCTACCAAAACATAACATTATCACCGGCCAAACTGAAAATTATATGGTACTCACAGAAGGGAAAAAAAAAAAGTGTGGAAAGAAGAAAGTTGTCAGAGATGTCATAGATTTTTTTTTTTTTTCTGTTTGTTGCATTTTTTTTCCCTCTTTTTCTCTGGGTGCTGAGGAGGATTTTTTTTTCTCTCAATGGAGTTTGCACAGTTGTCTGGTCGTGTGGATCAGCTTGCCACTGAAGTTCGGAGTATTGCTACCTATCTTGCAGGGTTGCCGGTTGTGGAACCTAGGATCCCCATGCCAGATTTGTTTTTGGGGGATCGAGCTAAATTTCTGAATTTCAAAAATAACTGTAAGTTGTTTTTTGCCTTAAAACCTAAGTCCTCAGGGAACGCAGCACAGCAGGTTCAAATTGTCATCTCTCTCCTGTGCGGCGATCCTCAGGATTGGGCTTTTTCCCTGACACCTGGGGACCCTGTTTTGAGTAATGTTGATGCATTTTTTCTGGCTCTGGGGTTATTGTACGATAAACCTAATGTCACTGATCAAGCTGAAAAAACCTTGTTGGCATTAAATCAGGGACTTTAGGACGCTGAGTTGTACTGTCAGAAATTCCGAAAGTGGGCAGTTCTGACCAAATGGAATGATGATGCTTTGGCAGCCCTTTTACGGAAGGGTCTGTCAGAGAATGTAAAAGATGTTATGGTGGGTTTCCCTGCTCCCTCTGGTCTCAATCATTCTATGTCATTGGCGATTCAAATTGACAGACGTTTGCGTGAGCATAGAGGTATGCGTGGTATGGTGTTGCCTTGTGAACCAGCTTCTGAACCCATGCAGTGTGATAGAGTGGCTTCTGGGGCACAGCGTCATGAGTTTCGAAAACGCAATGGGTTATGTTTCTACTGTGGTGATGCCTCTCATGCTATTTCAGTCTGCCCTAAGCGGGGAAGACGTTTTGCACGCTCAGTTGTCTTGGGTAGTGTTCAGACTAAATTTCTGTTGACTGTTACCCTGATTTGCTCCCTGTCCACATTTTTTGCTCAGGCTTTTGTTGATTCGGGAGCAGCTATTAACCTGATGGATTTTGATTTTGCTAAACGTTGTGGGTTTCCCTTGATACCCCTACGGAAGTCTATTCCCCTACTGGGGATTGATTCTACCCCTTTGGCTGAGAATAAACCCCAGTTCTCTACTCAGGTGATAATGATGGTTGAACCTGATCATCAGGAGAGTTGCAAATTTTTGGTGCTGTAAAATCTGCATGACATTATTGTACTAGGTTTCCCTTGGTTGCAGTCTCATAATCCTGTTTTGGATTGGAAATCTGTGTCTGTAACCAGTTGGGGCTGCAAATGTGTTAATGCCAACACTCCTGTTTTTTCTGCCTCTCCCCAGGCTCAAGATGTGCCTGACTTTTTGACTGATTTTTCTGATGTGTTTAGCGAAAGTAAATCTGCATCCTTGCCCCCCGTAGGAGCTATGACTGCGCTATTGAATTAGTGCCTGGTAGTAAATTCCCTAAAGGTCGCCTTTTTAACTTGTCTGTACCTGAACATGACGCTATGCGGTCTTATATCAAGGAGTCATTGGAGAAGGGTCATATCAGACCATCCTCTTCACCCTTGGGTGCCGGTTTTTTCTTTGTGGGCAAAAAGGATGGTTCATTAAGGCCGTGTATTGAT
This sequence comes from Oophaga sylvatica, assembly GCA_033576555.1. Lineage (NCBI taxonomy): Eukaryota > Metazoa > Chordata > Amphibia > Anura > Dendrobatidae > Oophaga > Oophaga sylvatica. The sequence continues at coordinate 34,196,060 of JARQOD010000006.1, forward strand.
TATCGTCTCTTGAACAATATCACTGTGAAATATCAATATCCGTTACCCTTGATTTCTGACCTGTTTTCCAGGGTGAAAAGTGCTACTTGGTTTACCAAGCTTGACCTCAGGGGGGCGTATAACCTTATTCGCATTAAGCACGGGGATGAATGGAAGACGGCGTTTAATACCCCAGAGGGGCATTTTGAGTACCTAGTGATGCCCTTTGGGCTCACTAATGCTCATTCTGTTTTCCAGTCCTTCATGAATGACATTTTCAGGGATTTTGTGGATAAATTTCTGATTGTTTATTTGGATGATATCTTGATTTTTTCCAATGACTGGGACTCTCATGTGAAACATGTTCGGACTGTGTTCCAGATTTTGAGAGAGAATGCTCTGTGTGTGAAGGGATCAAAGTGTCTTTTTGGCGTACAGAGGATCTCATTTCTGGGATTCATTTTGTCTCCATCTGTTTTTTAAATGGACCCGGTCAAGGTTCAGGCCATCTGTGATTGGGTCCAACCGACTTCATTAAAGGCTCTTCAGAGATTCTTGGGTTTTGCCAATTTTTATCGTAAATTTACTGGTAATTCCTCTGTTATTGTTAAACCATTGACTGATTTGACCAAAAAGGGTTTGATGTGGTGAATTGGCCTCCTGAGTCCTGAGGCAGTCTCTGCGTTTCAGGAACTTAAACGGAGATTCACTTCTGCTCCTGTTCACGGCAGCCTGATGTTTCTCTGCCATTTCAGGTGGAGGTTGATGCCTCTGAAATTGGGGCAGGTGCCGTTTTGTCCCAAAGAGATCCTGAGACCTCTAAAAGTAACCCTTGTGCTTTTTTCTCTCGAAAATTTTCTCCAACTGAACGTAATTATGACGTGGGTAATCAGGAGTTATTGGCCATGAAGTGGGCTTTTGAAGAGTGGAGACATTGGCTGGAGGGAGCCAAACATCAGGTGGTGGTCCTCACGGACCATAAGAATCTGGTTTATCTGGAATCAGTCAAGTGACTTAATCCTAGACAGGCCAGGTGGGCCTTGCTTTTCACACGTTTTAATTTTGTGGTTTCCTTTCTTCCTGGCACTAAGAATGTTAAGGCGGATGCCCTCTCGAGGAGTTTACTTGCAGACTCTCCTGAGTTATCTGATCCTGCTGTTATTTTGAAAGAGGGTGTAGTTCTTTCCGCCATCTCGCCCAATTTCAGACTGGCTCTGGAGGGGTGTCAGGAGGATAAACCCGAGCGCTGCCCTGTTGGGAAATTGTTTGTCCCAGACCGGTGGAAGAAGAGTGTGATGTCTGAGATTCATTGTTCCGCGTTGGCCGGTTATCCCGGAATTTTTGGTACCAGAGACTTGGTGAGTCGGTCCTTTTGGTGGCCTACTTTGTCTCGTGACAGTCAGGGAGTTTGTGCAGTCCTGTGGGACTTGCTCTCGCTCCAAGCCTTGCTCTCGCTCTAGTGGTTTGTTGATGCCATTGCCTGTGCCCAAGAGACCATGGACCCATATCTCTATGGATTTTATTTCCGACCTCCCTGTTTCTCAGAGAATGACCGTTATCTGGGTGATTTGTGATAGGTTTTCCAAGATGATACATCTTGTGCCATTACCTAAGTTGCCTTCCTCCTCCAAATTGGTGCCTTTGTTCCTTCAGCATGTGGTTCGGTTACACGGCATTCCTGAGAACATTGTGTCTGACAGAGGAGTCCAGTTTGTTTCCAGATTTTGGAGGACTTTTTTTCTAAACTTGGTGTTCAATTGTCTTTCTCCTCTGCTTTAAATCCTCAGACCAATGGACAAACTGAGAGAACAAACCAGACATTGGAGACTTATCTGAGATGCTTTGTGTCTGCTGATCAAGATGACTGGGTCTCTTTTTTGCCTTTGGCTGAGTTTGCTCTTAATAATACGGCAAGCTCTGCCACTTTGATGTCTCCATTTTTCTGCAATTTTGGGTTTCACCCTCGATTTTCTTCTGGACAGACGGAGGCTTCTGTCTGTCCGGGTGTTGACTCTGTTGTGGAGCGTATGCAGCAGATTTGGGACCAGGTAGTGGAGAGGTTGTCCCTCTCCCAGGAGAGGGCCCAGCGGTTTGCCAACCGGCATAGGACTGATGGTCCTCGGTTTAAAGTGGGGGACTTGGTCTGGTTGTCCTCAAGAAATATCCCTATGAGAGTTGCATCTCCTAAGTTTAAGGCTAGGTTCATTGGACCTTATAAGATCATGGAGATTCTTAATCCTGTTTCCTTTCGTTTACTTCTTTCAGGGACATTTAAGATCCATAACGTGTTCCACAAGTCCTTATTGAAGAGGTTTGTCGAGCCAGTGGTTCCTATGGCTGCGCCCTCTGACCCTGTTTTGGTTGAGGGCAATCTGGAGTATGTGGTTGAGAAAATATTGGCTTCTCATTTTTCTAGACGGAAACTCCAGTATTTGGTTAAGTGGAGAGGCTATGGTCAGGAGGACAATTCTTGGGTGTTTGCTTCGGACATCCATGCTAGGAGACTGATCCATGCGTATCACAGAGCTCATCCTGACCGACCTGGTTGCACAAATGAGGGTTCGGTGACCCCTCCTCAAGGGGGGGGGTACTGTTATGAATGTTTTAGAAATGAATTCTGAGCAGAAGTTCCCTCTGGTGGTTACAAACAGTACTGAACCATTCAATGAGGATTGGCAATCAGGAATCACAGATTGGCTGGATATAAGGGAGGTTTCCCCCATCATGGTTGCCCGTGATCAATTGTTCTTGTCTCATCGTTGTTTCCTGGTTCACTTGGAAGCTTGCTGAGTCTTGCCTCTTCTCCTGCTCTCAGATAAGATATTTTCTGTTTTTTGTTTTTGTGCTTGCCTTTTGCATATTTCTCTGCATTTCTGTGAGGTTGGCCAGATTCCCCTGCCTGGGGGGCTTGGTCTCCTCTCAGTTCCTATGGAGCCACTGTTGTTTGTTCATTTGCCTTTTCCATTTTTTTCTGTGGCTGCGGCTTAGTTTTGTTACACCATAGAACTAATTTAGGTGTTAGAGGTCGTGTGATCTCAGGTGTTTTTGCAATTAGTATCATTGGGTTTTTTTAGGGTTTTTTTTGGATTGCAGTAAGAATCCTTCCTATCCTTTCTGTCTAGGCAGATTGGGCCCCAGCGTTTGCTCATACTATTTTCTGTGTCTGTATTTCCTCTTGTCTAACCGCCATTACATGTTTGGGGGCTTCCTATGTTCTTTAGGGATCTGCTCCGGGGCAGATAGCTTTCCTCTTTCTATCTTTAGGTGTAGTTAGCCTCTCAGGCTGTGACGAGGCGTCTAGGACCAACGTAGGAATGCTCCACGGCTGCCTTTAGTTGTGGTGGTTAGTCAGGGTACTGCAATCCAGTAGATTCCAACCTCTCTGTGTATTGCCGTTTTTGCCTGCTCTCCTCAGCTACCAAAACATAACAGTGATAGCACATAATAGTCGGATGATGTTGGATAGGTCTTCAGTATCAGATCACTGGGTTGTTGGATGATGTTGGATAGCTCTTTAGTATCAGATCATTGGGGTGTTCAGCATTGTTAGATAGATCTTCAGTATTAGATCATTGGCCTTTAGTATGATATTGGATAGATCTTCAGTATTAGATCACTGGGGTGTTGAATAGTATTGGGTATTTATTTAAATCCTTTAAAATAAACAGCGTCCAGGAAAAATGTTAAAACTGACATGTTTCAGGGGAAAAATGCCCTTAATTATAGTATATAGAAACAGTGGTACGAGTAACATTATATAGCAACAAGGAACAAATCACAGAATTCAATCAAAGCAAAGTCAAAACAGGTCAACATATCAGAAACAATATAAATGGTGTCTCACATATAAAAAACTATAGGCTAACTAATTACGAGGGGTGTTCATTAAAGATTTCCCCTGACCCATTTCCCTGTGAGCACGACTTTGCCTGCCGAGGGTTCGGCATGTGCCTTCTTTGGAGGCTGTGAGTCATGATGCTTCCATTGCATCGACTGGACTTTAGTCTCAGGATCATAGTGGTGGACCTAGCTTTCATCCTGTGTGATCAGTCTGTTGAAAAAGTCCTCTTGGTTTCCAAGGCACTTTATCAATAGAGCCTGAGTGTATTTGACTCGTTCCTGCTTCTAGAAAGGTGTGAGCAGCCGGGGAACCCAGCTAGCGGATACTTTATGTATGTGAAGATGGTCTTGGATGATTTTTTCCAACCCCACACTAATCTTGACATTTTGGGCTAGGTAGTGAATGATTATGCGGCAATTTTCCAAAATGGCGACCTTCACTTGCTGGATGGTGTGTTCATCGATAGCAGAGTGGGGTTGCCCTGGAATTGGAGCTGTTTGCACCGAAGTCCGACCAGATTTGAATTGATGATGCCAGTTCTTGACTACATCATATGATGAGGAATCATAACCATAAACCTCTTTCATCTCATCGAACGTCTCCTTTGGTGTGTGGCCTTTCAAGTAAAGGAACTTGTCGACTGCTCTGTATTCCACTGGGTCCATTATCAAACCTCACACCACTTCAGCACCTGTAAAGTCAAGACCATTATCAGTTCTGAGTTGCAAATGGGCACGTAACCTATATATCACAGGTTTCAGCGTCCTGTGATAAATAGAAGTGGGTCCGGCGAAATCTTTAATGAATGCCCTCGTATATTTGAAATTCATATCATGTGGATATTTGGTGTTTAAAGTGAGAATCTAAAAAGCCTCTGGGGTGGTCAGATGTTTTTGCCAGGTCTCTCCCCTTTTAGGACATTTAACCCTTTCAATGCCGTAGAACTTAGAATGTGTAGTGTCACTATTGTGCATATTTACAAAGTGCTTCACTGCTCCAGAATCTGATCCATTTTTACTGCTAATGTTAGAAAGGTGTTCGTCAATAAGTCTGTGATTGGTTCTGGTGTTTCTCGCCAGAAACGCATCAGTTTTAATGTTTTTCCTGGACGTCATTCGTTTTTATGAATTTAAATAATAGTTTCTTTTATACTTACCATGTGGACATGTTGTAGTCGCCCTCCCTCCTTTTGGCAGAGATAAGCTGTTTCTTAATTATATCTTTATCACTGTAAGTTTAATTACAAAAAACAAAGATTGACCAGCACCTCCTAACAGAATTAACCCAATTGTAAACAAGTGAAAGCTGCTGTGACTAATTATACTCAAACCAGAGTTCAGAAACACACTGTATGTGCTGAATATATATAAATATGGAATGCATGAATTTAATGGCAGTAACGCCAAAAAGACTATATTTATAGAATTTAGATACTTAGCGCAAAATTGGCCAATTTGTGTGTGCCCACCACCCACAATGAGGTGTACCTTTCTGATAAAGCAAATCATGCTGATAATGTTCCTGCTGGAAGGCCAATTGCTAAGGTTGGTCAGTAGATCAATGACGGCTAGGTTTAATCAGCAGCTAATGGGGGAACCCTAAGAAATCTCAATGAATGTATCTCTTAATAAATTGCACTGCACTATGTTAGCTTTTAATTTCACCCATAGAAAACATGGAGAAAAGGAAATATATTACATTGAAATTAACTTTTGATAGTGAAAGCATAATATAAGTGATGGAGTCGAATGTGACATCTTTATCCTTGCTTCCTTGAACAATCCCGTGCTTTTAGTCACAGTTCCTGGTCTTATTTAAGTGTTTCTAAGTTGATTGACATGCCTTCTAATTTTAATGCTGTCGTTGAATTGTTGGCATTCTGAAAAGCAAAGAACAATTTTGTAGAAACATATGAAGCGAGAACTTAGCTATCTATCCCCTAGATATAATTATTTGTATTATGGGAGAGTGGTTTTGGCATGTCATTCATTTCCCTCCCTGTGCTGAAATCTTTCCACATGACAATTAGTGAAGTAATATAATTCATGGTTCCTATTAATTAACGCACATTGTAAGTGGGTTATTATGGTAATTCTATATAATAATTCAGTTACATCTTCTTTTGTCTTTGTCAACTGCTGGGTGTGGTGAAGAGAGATGACAAAGTTTGCTGAACACTAGGAGTTTGCAGCTTTCAATTACGATTACATAAATCATTATTATAAATATAACTCTCAGGAGATAAAGATTTGTTCCCACTATGCGTTTGTATATTCAGTGTAATTTTATAATGGAGGATTTCATGAGTAATAGACTGTGATAGTTTGATCAGGTCGGAGTTTTTATTCTTTTGCTCTTTCCTATTTGGAAGAGGTATAAGAAGTGTAAAAAGTGCTACAAATAATCAGCACAAAATACATGAATATCTACCCACCAAAGACCCTGTGAAACAGGACATAGTGTTCCTAAGGGTTTTTAATTGCAGTAGTGCTCTGTTTGTTATCATATGGGGCCTTTGTGGGACATGTACTGTATGTTTCTCTAGAAGCAATACTAATAAGAATATCCTTTTAGCACAGAGTTCTAAAACAAATGCAAAGTGTAAAAACCTCTGTGTATACAAGCACATGAAGGTACAGTATGGGCTAATAGTAGGGATATAACTGTAGGAAGTGTGGAGGTTTTATTTGCAGCCAAACACTAATGCATAAATGGGTCGTCAATCCAAATTATTAAGTAGACAGTATTATAAATTTCACAAGGCAAGTTTGACTCCCTACTACAGATTTTGCCTTAGAGCCCATAGAGTTATTCTCTCATTTTGGCTTTTATCCTAAGTCATGTAACAAGACTCGTTAAAGGGTCGACATTGACTTCTAGGATTGCTGCTTCCTACAGGTAGCACTAGAGTTCTAGTCCTCTTCCTCTCTGAAGAGACAATTTGCATATTTCCCAGAGCAGCATTGCGGCTTTAAGTCTCATATCGGCATGCTTAACATGTCACTGTCCACAAGGAATTAGCTATTTAGATTTGAAGAGAGGAGACAAAAAATGTAATAGGGCCTTATCCACATTACATACAGTAGAAACACCAAGAAAATTGCTCACCTGGTGTAGATGAAATACAAGTGTGTAGAGATAGCGACTGCTGCAAATCCACAGGTCGATCCACGGCCTGATAAAATCATAGGTTTCAGTAGAAATTTGTGGATTACCTCCACGCTGCCGCAAGGATGAATTCAAGAAATAATATCCAGGAATTAAAGTGGTTTAATCAACGCGTTTCGCGGTTCTTATGTCCAATTCGTCAGGAAATACCACATTTCATGTACAGACATCACAGGCTTACATGGTTTAAATACACGCTGCATCTCAAGAAACGGCGCCAATAGATCAGATGACATAATGTCAAAGTTCACTGCTGTCACAGGGTTAACAAAATCATATCAGTTATATCATGTATATATTTACAAAATAAATGTTTCTCATTGATCCATCTCTTTTACTCGTTAACAGATCAAGATTAAAGAAATAAAAGAAAAAGAAAAAGATGACAGAAAAAAAGGAAGATCCCGACCCTCTATAGGAGAGGACAAGAATTCGCAAAAAAAGGGCCATGCAAACTCAGAGACAGATATTGTACACCTAAACCACCAAGTGGTTTGAAGAAGCCAATTTTCTGAATGTAATATAATTAAATCTTCTTGTATAATATATAATAAAATCGTTTTTTATTTAATAAATAAAAATTAAAATTAATAACTGGTAGTCTAATATTTATTTAATAAATTATGAGATAAAAATGTATGGAGTAATAAAAATCTGTGAGGAGGAGAGGGCAATTTTTTCAAGATCCGACGCTAGTCGGATAAACATAGAGAAATTCGTAAGATCCTTCATAGAAATTGGTACATTTTATTAAATGACCCTATATTGAGCAAAGTTCTTCCAAGAAACCCAGGGACTCAAGTTCTTCCAAGAAACCCAGCCTTTAATTTTAATTTCTATTTATTAAATAATAACAATGTCCCATAGAAACAATGCATGGAAAGTATATAAGAGAAGTCATATGAGAGTAGTGGACATACCAGGTAAGTATAACCAGGACACAGCTCTGATCCCCGCCTTCCCTATTGTGTTTTCCGTTCAGACTAGACTACAAGGACTACTATTATTTGTAAGCTGGCATTTCCCTTTTTCTTTTTTCTATTGCATACTCCAACTTTGCCGTGCACGCTTTTCTGATATATTAGTAGAAAATCTAAATATATAGAAGTTATGACATCTGCAATCCCGAAAACCAGGGAAGAAAGAACTGCTCATATGTTTGATAATATGAATGAACCTACAATATCTCACACACCTCTAATGGACAATATGTGCTGTTTGGAAAAACAAATGAGCAATGAGATGAAAATTTAATAGGATCTTATAACCCTACAGAAATACAATTCTATGGATATGAATCCTCAGGGAGAAAAAAGGAAGTACCCACCACTGTCTAAAATGATGAATTCATGAATCAATGGAACCAAATATTGTCCAATTGCTCTCTGAAGCTCATGCGTCTTATCACCAAATATGAGGATTCTAAATTATTAGAGTTAAAGAGAGACATTGAATCTACCAAAAATCTATGGAAACTGCATCTACCTCATCTGAGTTTGAGAATCTATATAAACAACTACAGAAATCTGTTTCCAAACTTGAGGACAATATTATCATCATCAAGAAGCGTAAATTCTATTGAGATTACACTGATTATTCAACTCGGCGTATGTATGACTGGAGCAGAGATTATCCAGCTCCTCGTACTCCTAAAATCTATTTTAAAGAAAAGGAGATATGATAACACAACATCACATGGAAATCATGTCTGATTATCACAATAATGGCTCTCGCCATTACAAATCATCTACATTTTCCAAGGGAAGAAATGTTTTTAAAAAAAAAATGTAAAAAAGTGGAGGAAGGAAACACAGGAAAAACACAAGGAATGATCACTCAACACAGTACGAATCATCAATTTTAAATACTGAATCTAATGTTCTCAATTTGTCTTCATGCATACTCACACCCGAACAGATAAAACTTCTTTCCTATGGTCTTAATGATGTGGACCAAATAATTCCTAATCATTGTGGTTTTTTCAATTCTTATCTCAATTTTAATTTCCAAGAACAAATGTCTGTTTTATATCTGGAGGATTTGGATAGCAGCTCGCCTAGAACTCTGTCATGATATCTATCAGACATCTGCCTTCATTACTAAAAGTCCCTATTTTTATCCTATTCGATCTTGTGTGGATTGTATGGACAAATTCCTAGATGCAGTGGAAAAGGAACCAAAAACTCTCTATGATAATACTCGTCATAAAATCTTCAAATCAAATCTTCCACCACCTTTGAAAAACACATGGTATGAATTACAACACATGAAAGACATTATTGTGAAAATGTCAGACAAGGATGGTGTGATTGTACTAATAGACACTGAGGCATACAGATCACATATCAATATTATGCTTTGTGAGTCTGCTACTTAAATTGCTTTCTGATCCTTCTTATACCTTTACTGAAATTCTAACAAAATTAATTAATGAAGTTTGAGGCTATGTGCACACGTTCAGGAATCTTTGCAGAAATTTCCTGAGAAAAAACGTACTTTTTCCCAGGAAATCCACATGCGTTTTTATCACGGTTTTTGCGCGTTTTTACAGCGAATTTTTCCTGAACATTCAAGGTCAATAATATAGCAGGAAATACGTAAATTTACAGCGAAAATAATGAACATGCTGCGTTTTTTCCCGCGATTTTTTGCGTGGAAAAAAACGCACCATGTGCACAAAAATTGCAGAATGCATTCTGAATAATAGGATGTTTACTGCATGTGTTTTTTAATAATTTTTGCCATGGAAAATCGCGGAAAAAAGCTAAAAAAACACGAAAAATCCTGAACGTGTGCACATAGCCTTACATTGGGAGTTTTGACTAAAAAACAAATGGAATATCTCCTGTCATTCCTACTTTGCTCGCTTTGCCCAAAGTCCACAAAGGAACTAATCCTCCTTCTATGATGCCAAATATCACAGAAATTGGATCTGCAAATGAACATTTAATTGAATAGCTTGATTCCCTCCTCCAACCCGTCACACCAAGATCTCCTGGATACATCAGGGATTCCAGTGACATTTTGGACCAACTTTCCAATCTCAGATTGTCCAATGAATATTCATGGATAAGCTGTGATGTGATTTCCTTGTCCACGTCGATTCTACAGCATGTGGCTATTTAAGCTTTTATTTTATAGCAACTACACCCAGACTTTATAGGACTACATTGTTCAAGTTGCTATTTTTCTTATGGTGCATAATTTTTCTGTATTTGATGGTTTGTTTACTTGCAGCATAGAGGAGTTTTGATGGGGTCTAGATTCTCACATTCCTTAGAAAATTTGGTGATGTCATATTGGGAGGAGTTATTTCTATATTCACCATTGAACCCCTTTTCTGCATCTATTGTGTGGTATGGCAGATACATCGACGAAACGCTCCTTTTCTGTTGCAGCGATGTATTTGCCATACCACTCTTTGGTGAATACATTAATTTCAATAATTTTAATTTACAATTTACGATTAATCATGATTCATCAAACATTTCCTTTTTATATTTGAAATTTACTGGTATTTCTGGAAACTATATTTCTTCTTCTATGTTTCGTAAACCGCTTGCTGGTAAGACCATCATGCATGTCAAGAACAGTCATCTTAAACATGTTGATAAATCAGTTCCCGTGGGTGAGTGCATCTGAATCAAAAGGAACTGTAGCAATTCCTTTGACTATACTTTTTTTGTAAAGTTCTATTTTGCTTTTATTGAATCACATGTTTTTCTTTCGATTTATTCAGCTGTGTATTTAGGGTTGGCAGTTGTTCATTTAGAACAGTGTTTCCCAAACTCCAGTTCTCGCAGACCCCACGGGTCATGTTTTCAGGATTTTCATAGTGTTGCACAGGTTAGAGAATTCATGATGCCTTGATGATACTTCCACCAACTGCGCAATACAAAGAAAATCCTGAAAACATCGCTTTTGCATATATCTGCCTTGGATATGTTTTTAATTTTTATATGGAATAAAGTCTTGAGAATTATTTTTACCAGAAGCTGGAATTTTTTGCTTCATGCTTTCCCCACTTGCCACACAAAAGGTTGTATCGTGTTTCCCGTGCAGACTGGACTACTATTATTGTTGGTCTGGCAATTCGTCTTTTCCTTTTTCTGTTTTGTTGAATTGAGGTCAAATGAAGCAGCAGAACTTCTGGCAGAAGTGGTCCGTAACCCCTCTAAGCCGATGCTGGTCAGAACAGGTAGTAGGTAGCAACTACCTGCCTGTCAGTTCTTAACCCCATGACAAAGAAACAATATAGTCCCAGATATCCCCTTGAAGCAATGAATGCAAAAGACTTAAAGAAGAAAGTAGAAATCCTACTCATGCTTCAGTTAAGCCCGGGTCTCACATAGCGATACACCAGCGATCCCGACAACTATCAGGATCGCTGGTGTGTCGCTACATGATCGCTGCTGAGCTGCCAAACAGGCAGCGATCAGCACAGCGACACTGCGGGTAACATCGCTTAGTTACCCGCAGTGTACGTTGGATACCAGCGCCCTGATGCAGGGAGCTGGTAACCAAGGTACACGTCGGGTTTTCAGGCGCTGCGCGGTGCCTGGAAACCTGCTGTGTACCTTGGTTACCAGCTCCCTGCATCAGGGCGCTGGTATCCAATGTACACAGCGGGTTTCCAGGCACAGCCCCGCGCCTGGAAACCCACTGTGTACCTTGGTTACCAGTGGATCGCTGGTCTCCTGCCTGTCACACGCAGCGATGCGTGCCTGTCAGCGGGAGACCAGCGATCAAAAAAATGTCCAGGACATTCAGCGACGATAAGCGATACCCGGCAGGGGGGCTGATCGTCGCTGAATGTCACACACAGCGATATCGCTGGGGAGATCGCTGCTGCGTCACAAAACTAGTGACTCAGCAGCGATCTCGCTAGCGAGATCGCAGTGTGAGACGGGGGCTTTAGTATGCACAGTCTGTTTAAAATGAGCAATTATTATGGGAATTACAAGGGAACGTGGTGGGTGGATTCTAGAAATTCTAAAAAAAATTAAAATCTAATAATCATATTACACCCTGCTGTGATTATCATTTGTGTCCCTGGACTATTCTCTGTCATAGTCTTATTCTAATTTTTATTTGCAGACCATTCAGTACATTCTGGTGCATTCTGCTTCTTGCACTTTCTCCTTTTTTGTAGCATTTTATCTAAAATTAATTTGACAGTAAGACAAGCAGTTAGGTTAAGGTGACTGATTATTTTATTGCATTAAGTTAATGCACTGCAAAAATATAGAGTTGTCACAGATAGGTCACAAAATCACAATCAGTCAAATACTGAGAGTTTGCAAACAGCAAAAAATGCAAGATAAATATTCCTTTTTTAATTATGCCAATAATTTAAGAATTGTTGATTGCATCCTCTGTACATATAGGAACATGCCTAGATTTGTTCTCCTGCGCAAATAAACTCATGGTGTTCTTCTATTTAATAAAAACTGCAGAAAGCAGAGAACTACCATAAAATCAAATGTACGTATTCAGTCTTAATAAGATCAAGCTTTTCCTTTACCTTTTCCATTCATATCAACCTGAGATGGATGCCTAAAAAATGTCTAAAAATCATCTATATACATTGAGGAAAGTGGGCAATATTATATATATAAGTGGGTGTGTCTTATTCTACTCTCATAAGGTGGAATTAACTAATTAAATCCTATGCAAGAGAACAAATGATTAATTTTTCCTATCTAATAAAAAAGTATCTAGACTTCTGCCACCAATGAAGTTGATTACATTAATCCAGATACAGAGGTATTATCCCAAAGAGCATTTGTATGCAGGCTGCATCTATTGTAGGACCAATTGTATACAGTGTCTTTATACACAGGGTGATAAATATTAATATTGGTATATTTGCCAGGAAGAGGACCGGGTTTTGGGTACCTATGAGACGGCAGGCCAGGAACTGCCGAGGCCACGTCCAGTGTTGCAGGGTGCAAGGAAAGAGGAGATGGAAAGAAGCCATGACCTGAAAGGAGGGGGCGTGGTAAGTGAGGGGAAGCGGCAGGGTCTAGCGCGGGAAGAGTCAGAAAGTTCCATCGAAGGAAAGAGAGAGCATGGCCCGGCTGCGCTCTGCGGAGCGAGTTGTAGTGCAGAGCAGAGATCCAGGACTGGGTCAGTGAGGACACCCGGGTATCATTGGGCACATAGAGAGACGGGCACCGAGTGAAGCAGCGCGGTGCAGGTATTCAGGTACTGGCAGGTGTACCAAGGGACGAGCGCCAAGTGAGACATCATGGTGCATGCATCCAGTTGTTGGTAGGTGCGAAGGGAAGCACACAGCGAGTAGAGACTTGTGCGGAGCTTCAAAATTCGGCTCTGCAGTTCAATAGACTAAGGGCTTACTGGGCAAAACAGGTGACCCGCCGCTGCTGCCAGAAGCGTGACCGTGTGTTGACGGGAAAGCCTGAAGATGTAATGTCGGCCTCCACCGGCATTCCATCATCTATCAGACTACAGGTGACTAAAAGACAGCAAAGTCACGATAAGTTAAAGTTGATAGAAAGACTGTTGCGTTGAACCACAATTATACTGTTTAACCTGTTTTCCCCCTTCCTGTTATCTCCCTGCGAGGAGTTCATTATTAATTAAACCGCACTCCTGTTAACCCTTGCTCTGTGCCTTTGCTTTTCTACATCCGTTTACCTGCATTACATATTCACCAGCTTCCACACTAGGTTTTATTAGGAACGCTCTCCCATTACTCCAGCAACAGGATCCATTTGCTTCTTGATTTGTCCAGATGTGTTTGTTTTAACTTTTTTCTTGGATTTACTCAACTTGTTTCCTTACCAGGATTACCCATTTTCTGCTTGCGCATTGTGAAAGAACTCCAACTGCCTGACTATAACTGTTGCTAATGAAAACTAATCTAGGGCTGGAAAACTTAGAATTTCTTCTGTAAAAGGCAAAACTTTCTAGCAGGAGTTAAAGGGAACCCGTCAACAGGATTTTCACATATGAGGTAAGGCCTGTACCTGTAAGCCCTCGTATACAGCATTCTAATATGCTGCATATATGCCCCCAATATGGCCTGCAAGATAAGAAAAATACCTGTAATCATACTCACCTACAGGGTGGTCCAGTCCGATGGGTGTTGCTGGTCTTGATCTGGCACCTCCTCTCTTCTTGCAATTGCTGTCCTCCTTCTCTGCTTTGTGTGGATGACATGTCCTACGTAGTGTTCAGCTTCAAGCTTTTGCGCAGGCACACTTCTCTGCCCCATCGGGCAGAGTAAAGTACTGTAAGGCGTACGCACTGGCGCTCTTTAACCTTTTCATACACATGGCCACTGCAGTATTTTGCTCTGCCTTCAACAGGGCAGAGAGTAGTGCACCTGCGCAGGAGCGCAATGCCGAGGAGAAAAAGGAAAAGAGAAACTAAACTACGTTTTATTCACCTATTCCGCATCTGTATCTTCTAATAGACAGTTTAACATACAAAAAAGTGGTGAAAGGTCCTCGCTCTTTAAATATAATCACTCCTGATAATTTACTCGATAATTTAATTATTGATTATTTTTCCTGTATCAATTCTCTAACAAAAAAAGGATTTTTTTTTGTGTGATTCCAAATGATGGCATGATGACTGATAGTATAGTGAGGATCTGCAGCATGAAACTCATCCTTACTATAGTCAAACCCTGTATTTAACAGCCCTCGTTATAATTTTCTGTGCATCGCACTGACAGTGTAATAGTGGTGTCTTTCCTTCGCTATGACTTTCCTTGTAATTGTATGTTCTATAACAAGTGATCCCTGCTGCTCTGCACAGTTCATCACTATCAAGTAAAATTGTCACTTTCTTAAGTCTTCTATATCTTCATTGCATTGCGTTACATAAAATGTCCCTGTTCGGCGAGGAATAAGAAACTACAAAGCACCACAAAGCTCAACCAATTATCCCTCTGATATATATATATATTTCAAACAGAGATAACTCAGGGATTATCATTAAACGATCAATCCTCTGCTTTTAATTAAACGAGTATGTATCGTTAATTATATTGATCTACCTCTGAGTACCCTGACAGGTGATAAGAGGCGCAGCAAACAAACTCTTTGAAATGCTGATCTGTAAAATTTAATTGAAGATAAGGACTAATTATTTTTATCTGTTCTTCAGGTCATTCTTGGTCAATTATTGCAAGCACAGTTTGTTGCATATCATGCTATTTTATTGTATGCTATTAGGTGCAAAATAAAATACAAATATAGGGCCTGATTTATCATGGCATTTTTGCAATTTTTTGGAGTGAACAGTTCTCAATTGGAGGTCAAAATAAGGAATGGAACAATCAGAGGAAAAGTATAATAGAAACATGTCACCAATTCTGCATGTTTAATAATAATAATAATAATAATAATAATAATAATAATTATTATTTTATTTCTATAGCGCCAACATATTCTGCAGCACTACATATTTTAGAGGGAACTTGTACAGACAATAAAAGAAATTACAGAATAACTATAATCACATAAATCAACAGATACCAAGAGGAGTGAGGGCCCTGCTTGCAAGCTTACAATCTATGAGGAAATAGGGGGATACAAGAAAGGTGGATGGTAACAATTGCTTTAATTGTGCGATCCAGTCATCAATGTAATAAATAGAGTGTTCATGTAATGCTGCATGAACCGGTAGCCAACCAGTATGTGTAAAAGTACTGACACAGAAGGCTAATAAATGCATAAAGGGTGTGAGAAAAAGTGATACAAGGGTCCTGGTTTTGAAGAAAATTTTGAATGGGCAGGACAGGGATAGTTAGATAGATATGTTGAGGCAGTAGGCCAGTCTGAAGAAATGCATTTTTAGGGCATGCTTAAAACTGTTGGTATTGATTATTAATCGAATTGTCGTGTGTAGTGCATTCCAAAGAATTGGTGCAGCAAGTGAGAAGTCTTGTAGATGGGAGTGGGAGGTTTTCATTATTGAAAATGTTAATCTTAGGTTATTAGCAGAATGGAGAGCACGGGAAGGGTGGTAGACTGAGACAAGGGAGGAGATGTAGAGTTGTGCTGAACCGTGCAGCACTTTGTGAGTGAGAGTGAAGTTTATATTGAACTCTGGAGTGGATGGGTACCAGTGCAATGACTGGCACAGGGTCAAGGCATCAGTGTAACGGTTGGTGAGGAATATGATCCTGGCTGCATAATTAAAGACAGATTGGAGAGGGGAGAGTTTAGTAAGAGGAGACCGATTAGTAGAGCGTTACAATAGTCCAGACGAGAGTGAATAAGAGCTACAGTAACAGTTTTTGCATATTCAAAAGTAAATAAAGGTTGAATTCTAGAAATGTTTTTGAGGTGTAACTGACAAGAACGAGCCAGTGATCGGATGTTGGGGGTGAATGAAAGATCTAAATCAAGTATGACCCCAAGACAGTGGGCATGTTCCTGAGAAGTAATGGTAGAACCACACACGGAAATGGCAATGTCGGGCATAGGGAGGTTAGTGGAGGGAGGAAACACAAGGAGTTCAGTTTTTGACAGGTTTACTTTCAGATAGAGGGAGGACATGATGTTGGAGACAGCTATAAGACAATCACTGGTATTTTGTAATAAAGCAGGTGTGATTTTAGGAGTAGAGGTGTTTAATTCAGTGACATCAGCATAGAGATGGTACTGGAAACCAAATCCGCTAATTGTTTGTCCAATAGGGGCAGTATACAAAGAGAAGATGAGGGGGCCTAGGACTGATCCTTGAGGAACCCCGACAGAAAAAGGCCAAAGAGTGCCGGAGCATACACACTTCAGTACTTTATTCTGCCCTCAAAAGGGCATAGAGAAATATGCCTGCGCAGAAAAGCAATGCTGAACAAGGTGTGGATGACGTAAGACATGTCATCTACAAGAGGCAGAAAAGGGGACGGCGATCACAAGAAGAGAGGAGGCGCAGGATCAAGACCAGCAATGCTCATCGGATTGGACTGCCCCTTAGGTGAGTATAATAAAAGGGGAAGGGGAAGGGGAGAAGAGGAGGAGCAAGCAAAAGATACAGTGAAGAAGCGGTCAGAGAGGTAGGAGGAGAACCAGGAGAGAGCGGCCTCTTTGAGGCCGATGGAACAGATCATAGTGAGGGGGAGTTGGTGATCCACAGTGTCAAATGCTACAGAGAGATCCAGGAGAACAAGAAAAAAAGTATCAACCATTAGATTTTGCTGTATGTAGTGTGAGACAGTGAAGGAATATGTGTTGAATGGGGTGTACATTTCACCTAGGTATAAGGGAAATGTGTGGCTTTGTAAACCTAGTGGTAGAGAAAGGTCACTACACCTTACATTCATTACACACTTGCAGCTCAGGCCTGAAACTACTCAGGTCTTAATTAGGAGACCAGAAGTAGGTGTCTGCAAACACAATCTGGGAGCTGTCTTTAGTCTGGACACAGGGAGGTGTCCTGGCACAAGGAAGCAGTCTCCAGGATTGGGAGCTGTCTTTAGTCTGGACACAGGGAGGTGTCCTGACACAAGGAAGCAGTCTCCAGGATTGGGAGCTGGCTTTAGTCTGGACACAGGAAGGTGTCCCGGCACAAGAAGCAGTCTCCAAGAGTGGGAGCACGCTCAGCCTGGACACAGGGAGGTGTCCCGGCACAAAGAGCGTCTCCAGGAGTGTGAGCTATCTCAGTCTGGGTGCAGGAAGTACCCCGGACACAGGAGTAGTCTCAGTGCGAATCCGTGTGAATAGCGGCTGAATAGGAGTGGATCTCTCTCAAGTCTGGACATGGAAGGTGCCTTCAGACACAAGGAGGAGTATCTGTGAAACTCCATACTGGTAACATATATCATATGTGTTGTTTTGGGCACAGACTGGTAGAGTCTGGACCCGGATAGACAGGGCAATCGATCTATGTGTAATTAGTGGCTAGACAAGCCTAGGTTTTCTGTTTATGCTTTATTTTTATCTGTTTGCTGTGGACTTTAATAAAGCTGGTTGCGGCCAGTTTTACACCAGAACTGCTGTCTGAATGAACTGTTTTCATGCCATTCTGTCTACCCAGACAGCGATCCTAGAGCTAAATCCCCTGGAAATGCTACAGTAGATAATTAGAGACTTTAGTGAGGGCAGTTTCATTAGAATGTAAAGAGCGGAAACCAGATTGTAGAGGGTCAAGAAGAGAGGGATCTGAGAGATAGCGGATTAGACAGGAGTGGACCAGGTGTTCCAGAAGTTTAGAGATGAAGGGAAGATTAGAGACAGGCCTATAATTAGTAGCAGCACAGTTTTGGTCTATGGATTTTTTTAAGTAATGTATATATTTTGGCGTGTTTAAATGAGGAGGGCAAGATACCGTAAAAGAGAGAGAAGTTGACTATTTTAGGTATACGCCGTATTTTCCGGCGTATAAGACGACTGGGCGTATAAGACGACCGCCCAACTTTTCCAGTCAAAATATAAAATCTTCTTAAAAGTGGGGGGGTCTTCTTATACGCCTAGTGTCGTCTTATAGGGCGGTTCGGAGGAGTGGTCCCAATGGCAAGGTGAGGGGGGCGTCCCACAGGGAAGGTGTATATGACGTACCATTACATCCTTGCGCTGCTCTGTGCGGCTGTCTGTGCTTGGAGGGGCAGCGGCGGCTCTTGATGAGCATTGGTGGCTCAGCCGGAGGCTCCTTTTGCATCATGGGGGCTCGGCCGGCGGCTCCTTATGCAGTGTTGGGGGTCTCTGCCGGCATTTCCTCAGAGACCGGAGGCCACCGCAGCTCCATTGCTACGATGCGGTGGCCTCCGGCAAAATGGCCGCTGGTGGCCGGCGCATGCTCAGATACAGATCTGGCAACGAGATCTCGGAACGAGATCTGAATCTGAGCACCAGCGGCCATTTTGCTGGAGGCCACCGCATCGTAGCAATGGAGCTGCGATGGCCTCCGGTCTCTGAGGAAATGCCGGTGGAGACCCCCAACACTGCATAAGGAGCCGCCGGCCGAGCCCCCACGATGCAAAAGGAGCTTCCGGCTGAGCCACCAATGCTCATCAAGAGCCGCCCCTCCAAGCACAGACAGCCGCACAGAGCAGCGCAAGGATGTAATGGTACGTCATATACACCTTCCCTGTGGGACGCCCCCCTCACCTCGTCATTGAGACCACTCCTCCGTACCGCCCTATAAGACGATTCTCGGCGTATAAGACGACCCGCGAACTTTCCAGAGGATTTTCTGGGGTTAAAAAGTCATCTTATACGCCGGAAAATACGGTAGGTGAGATGTGATGGAATATGATCACTGGTGCAAGTGGTAGTGTGAGAAGATACAAGAAGCCTGATCACTTCTTCTTCCATGGCTGGCTCAAAGACAGAGAGTGAGCTAGATGTAGTGGGGGATGGAGGACACTGCATAGTATGAGGGGATTGGGAGAAAATTTCCTATCGGATATGGTCAATTTTTTCTTTAAAATAAATGGCCAGATCGTCAGCACTAAGATCCGTGGATGTGGCCTGTACTCTTGGATTGATGAGGGAATGAAAAGTGTCTCCCACACCTGATTTTTGATTATAAATGCTGATGTAAAATACTGACCAAATACTGAATGTGCAAACATGGCAGAAGACTGAACAATCAAATGAGATATTTAAAAAGTCACAATTTTTTATGCAGATATACTCTAGCTCTCCCCTGGAGTAAATTCACATATGCCAGATTTTGCTTTGCAACATTATGCAGAACATGCGACTTTTTGGTCTAAAAAAAAAAAAAGTTTAAAGACAAAAGTAAAGACTGTTTATGACTGCAAAATTCATTTTGAAGATTTCAGTGCAAAAAAAAGCAACAAATACCACAAGACAAAAAAGTAACAAGAAAAGTGCAAATGATGAATTGTTTCATATAGTTTAATGAAAATATGTATCAAGTGCACCTCATATGTGGACCTTTGTAAAACCATGACCTCTTTACACAGATGTACGACCTTATAGTAAGCATTAAATGGGCCTTGTCTTGCTATGAGATGTCCGACAACTGTTCTGTTGGAGTGCTTGTTTTCACATATAAAACACCAAAGCACCTGATTCTGTAATTAATTAAGAATGGTGAAATCTTCCCTGGCCATGGTTATGGGGATGGTCAGAAGAACCCGATATACATTACAATGTCCACCCAGCCTGTCTTGTCAATCATTAATCTAATGTGTTTGGCCAAGGTATTGTCCATTACATTTTTTTTATTTAAAACACGCCGATGGGCGGCATTAAGGCTACATTCCCACAATGAGTATTTGGGGAGTTTTTAACATTGCAGATTTTTGTAAAAAAAAGCAAGTAACCTATTTAACCTGTTTATTGGGACTATTTTTATTACCAAAAATGTAGTGGGTAACCCGTATAATGAGTTCCCATCCTGCACTGTAAAAAATCGTTACAGGAATGATACAATTCTAATGAGCCAATAGTGTAACGATGGTAGAGGTGAAGGAGCTTTGTACGAGACATCACTTGTGAGTGCTAGCTGTATTGTACAGCTGACACCCTGCTCTAAAATCTGGGATTGAAAATAATTCCAATTAGAGTTGAGCAAAACGATTCTTAGGACCTGGGTCCAGCGGCCACGTCAGTAGTCTGTGGCTGTAAGATCAGAGCACTACGACCTTCTTCTATCTGTGACATTGTCAGCACCTCTTCTATGTAAATAGTATGCTGCTGTGATGTAATTACACAAAAAAAATCTAAATACATTTGGTATCACCACAGAAAAAAAATGCTGTTGTTTATTTCAAGCTTTGCAAACAAAACCAACAAAAATTTGCCAAAATTGCTGTAGTTTTTTCAAATACCTTCTTTAAAAAGGTTAAATAATACTTTATATTGTATGTCCCTGTAAAATTGTAATTTTTTAATTTCCTTTGCAGACATTGCAGTGAGTGGCAGGTTGTATTGGAGCTAAGGGAAAAACAACTCTAGATATAAATCATCTCTAACAACGAGAATGAGAGCTTGCTAGTGTGATTTGTTTTTAAGTGTGATTTGGCTTAAGTGTGTAATTTGTGATTCAGTGACTTTGGATTCAGGTAGCTTAGAAGGGAGTAACATATTAATTCAGTGTTTGCTTTACTTGCTTATTTATTCTGACTTGTGAAATCGCCATTAGTAATATGTGCTCCATGATTGACAATGCCATACAGGGTTCATACTGTTGTGCCAGATGTGTACATGTTGTGCATAGGGAAGCCCAGATACAGGATCTAAGTAAAAAGTTAGCAAAACAGAGATCCATTGACAATATGGAAAAGAGTTTGCTGCTTACTAAACAGGTGCTCGCTGCGGAGGATGGTAGCATGGAGCTGCAGGACAGTGAGGCAGCTAGCTGGGTGACAGAATTCAGGGTAGATGGAAGAATGCCAAGGAGGCCAGTCCTGATCTGCCATACTCCAACAAGTTTGCTAAGTTGGCAGATGAGGGGGGTATCAGTATAGGACCAGCATTGCTGCAGCAAAGCATGTCCTCTGAAAGACGGGGGAGAGTAGGCTCCAATAAGGAGAGAAATAGAAGTGCAGGGCAGGTCAGACAGATTCTGGTAGTGGGGAACTCCATTATAAGGGGTACAGATAGGGCAATCTGTCACAAAGAAAGCGATCGCTGAATAGTGTGATGTCTTCCTGGTGCTCGAGTTCGGCATATCGCTGATTAGGATGACAGATTCCTGGAGGGACTGGTGAGGACCCAATGGCCATGGTGCACATCGGCACAATGATGAAGTTAAAGGTAGATGGAAGGTCCTTAAAGATGTTTTCAAGGAATTAGTCTATAAGCCTAAATTAAGGACATTGAACAGAGAGGCAGTGGGAGATTAGGGAGGTGAATAAATGGCTCAGGAATTGGTGTAGGAAGGAAGTTTTGGGGTTTCTGGAGAATTGGGCAGACTTCTCTGTTGGCTATTGGCTCTACGCTAGAGATGGGCAGCACCTGAACGGGAAGGGTGCAGTTGTGCAGCTGGAAAAAATGGTGGAGGAGTGTTTAAGGTAGGGATTGGGAGATGGGCAATTATTGTACAGCTAGGCAAGAAAGTGTAGATAGTGACCTAGGCATAAGTAATAATATTTGGGGTGGCATGGGGGGAGGAGTTAGGACAGTCAATACACTAAGCAGGTATAGAAGTACAGACAAATACTTAAAAAGCATGTACATTAATGCCAGAAACCTCACCATCAAGATAGAGGAATTAAAAATAATGTTGAAAGAAAATTACTATACGGTGGGGGATAATGGAGACATGGCTAGACAACAGTTATGCCTGGGCTGTTAGTTTACAGGGCTATAGTCTGTTCAGGAATGACTGCACAAATAAGCGAGGGAGGTTTGTTTACATGTAAAATCGTCCATAAAACCAATCATATGTGATGAGTGGGGCTAATGAAACGTCTGTGTGGGTGTAGATAAGATGAGGGGAAAAGGATAATAAAATACTGATAGGGGTTTGTTATAAATATCCAAATATAATTTATGAAGCAGAAAATATCCTCACAAAGCAAATAGATGATGCAGCAAATCAGGGAGAAGTAATTATTATGGGGGCTTCAACTACCCTGACATAAATTGGGGAGCAGAAACCTGCATGTCTAGCAAAGGAAACAGGTTTTTGACAACAATAAAAGACAATACTTTTCACAACTGGTTCAGGACCCAACAAGAAGGGGGGCACTTCTAGACCTAATATTGACTAATAGGCCAGACGGCATATCAAATATAGGGGTTGGGGATCACGTAAGTAATAGGGATCACAAAATAATATGTTTCGATGTATAGCAGAGGGGCTACAAGGACAATAAACTTCAGAAAGATCAGAGATGATCTTAGTGCCATAAACTGGGACAATATCCTGTAAAAAAAGTACACAAAGCAAATCGGATACTTTTATAAGCATCCTGAATAGGACCTGTGCACATTTACCTATAGGAATAAACAAGCTAGAAGGAAACCTCTATGGCTAAATTGAGCTGTAAGAGGAGCAATAAATGACAAAAAGAAAGTGTTTAAAGAATTAAAGAAAGAAGGTTGTGGCTAGGCATTAAATAATTATAGAAAAAATAAATAAATTGTGCAAAAATCAAATCAAGGCACCAAAGATTGAGACGTAGAGACTAATTGCCAAAGAAAGTAAAAATAATCCAAAAATATTCTTCTGCTATATAAACAGTAA
Source organism: Oophaga sylvatica (assembly GCA_033576555.1). Lineage (NCBI taxonomy): Eukaryota > Metazoa > Chordata > Amphibia > Anura > Dendrobatidae > Oophaga > Oophaga sylvatica. The sequence goes on from JARQOD010000006.1 coordinate 34,219,191, forward strand.
GAAACTGAAAAATGATAGTGTTTGCCCCCTCAATAATAGTCCAGGTGAAATGGTGGAACAGGATAAATGAAAGGTCAATTTGCTAAACTGCTTTTTTCTTCAGTATTTATACAAGAAAATACCATGACATACGACATGATCAGGGATACTAGGAATTCTCCACTAAATGTCACCTGGTTAACCCAGAAGGAAGTACTGTGCCATCTCAAAATCACTAAAGGAGACAAATCTCCTGGCCCAGAAGGGATATCCTTGCCACTGCAACAGAAGACAATGTTGACCACCTTAAGAACATCCCTAAACATCAATTGTACCACTCTTGTGATCCATCAGGCCTCCGCATCAAAGGCATTGACCACATTCACTTAGACCTTTGAGGTGGAAATCTTAGTCATCTTCTTGCCCAGAAGGAATCCAGATGGATTTGGAAAGTACGCACCTTCCAACCACATGGTTTGATCGAATCTTTGAGTTTTACAGCTTTACCACAATTTTTCAGTACCATAATTTTTTGCAATTCTTTTACACAATCAACACATTTTCGGTTACATTTATTATGAACCCTAGTTTAACTTTCAGTTTTTTAGGTACCCAGTTCCACATTGACACCTTACTTTTGTGTTTATAATGAATCGCATTGTAACATGTGGATGTGAAGCCCGGACGATAAAGAAACAAGACAGAAGAAAAAATAAAGTCTTCAAAATGTAGTGCTGGAGAAGGATTTTTTCAATACCATTGATGCAAGAAGTACAAACAAATCAATTCTGGAATAAATCAAGTCACTCAAAGCAAGGACCACCAATCTATGACTTGCGTACTTTGGACACTCATACAAAGAGATCAATCACTGGAGAAGGACATCATGGTCGGAAGAATAGAAGGAACAAGGTGAAGAGGAAGACCAGCAACCCGTTGACTTGATCACAGCAGAGAAGACCCTGTTAGATTTACCTAGGATTGCACAAAATCGATCTTCCTACAGATCAATCATGCATCAAGTCACCATGGATCAAGATCGAGACGAAGGCTGCTAAAAAAAAAAATTGAGCAATAAACGTCACCCTTAAAGGGTTAACAGTGAAAAACTGTAGAGCCTCATAAGTTTGGAGCCCCTGTGCTGAATTCTCAAGTATTAGAAGACAGATTCATTATAATATATTACTGCTTGCTTCCCATCTTCATACTTAGCACCTTTCTTGACCAACAGTTTAACCAGCCAAAATGTTTCTTGTTAGTGCATAGAGAAGGCGCAGTCAGCTGAGATCCAGTGATCATGTGCCGATGACAGATACCTAATGGATGTGTTAGAACTTTCATGTTGTCCCTGGGGTTATATTTACTGAGTTGCTTCTTTCACCGCATGACATACAGATCAATGCAACCTTTTAAAAATGTGCTGTTGATTAAGGTTTCATCTGAATTCATAATGCTCCTTAAAAGCTCCAGGAGCTAATAAGAATGTGTTGTGGTCTGACAATAAATAATTTAGTTGTATTTTTGAGTCATTTACACTAATGGACAATATGTTTTCTCTGTGAAACAAATGTATCTGAAGATTTCTAGTATTGTGACTGCCATTTGTGAATTATTGAAATACATTGAGAAGTATTACACAAGTGAGCCACTTACATTAGTACATAAGCGTTAAAATAAAATTCTGGATTATGTCATAATGAAAAAACATAATACAAAGACACAATACGAAGACAATACCAAATATTTCCCTTTTTTGTCTTTCAAAACTTAGGTCCATTAATGCAACCATTATCTTTCTTAATTGTCCTCATACATGTATGTCACGTATATCTAAAATGAAAAATTAAGTAATTTTGTAAATAGTCTTGGTTTAAAAAAAAAATCCCATTATTTATTGTATACAGCTTCATTACAGACCTATGTGTCTCCATTGACACAGACAAAAACAAATTGTTATGTGCATCTGTCAGTTGTCATCTGGTAGCTCTATAATGGCTATCACAGACCTACTTTGTGTAAGCCACTCTGTTTACCCAATCCCAGGGATTGCCCAGGCTTAACCTTTAACATCTGTACAGGAATCTGGACTTATACAGGGACTCCTGGGTCTGGGCCACAGAATCAACTGCGGGCCAATAGTGCAGGCCGGCAGGAATGGTCAGGTAGCCGGGTCAGAACCAGGAGGGCAGTCAAGGTATGAAGGGGGAAAGAGCTCTGAAATGTCTCATGGGAATTGAGCAATGGCCAATTATTGCATGCCACAACTCCATTTATTCTCTAAGTGACTGCCAAAAATACAGTTAGCTTTCAGCCAACAGAGTAATATAGTAGGTAATATGCTTAACTTATGTCTGATCCCCATGTGTCTTCCACCTGAAAATTCCAGAACTTCAAGGAGTTGTTGGTTGCTAGATCTGTTCATGAGTCATATGTGCAACATGCGTGTATTGTGAAACTGGTAAAATACCAACAGTGACTATGAATTTCCTATGTACTGGAATGCTTGATTCCAGCAGATATATGTTTTCGCAATTCCTACAGGTGCTTACTCCATGCTGTCTGTTACCAACGTCATGTTTTGCGGTCTAAAGGTTCTTTATTAAGAAAATACAATGAAATGTGCAGCATCTGTAGTCAGAAGCATAACTAGAAACTCTTTAGCTTTGATGAAAAATATGTACTGAAAAATATGTACCATACCAGGTTCTCTACCAACCATGTGTGTTTTTTGATGTGGCAGAGGGGCTTTTATTTCTCCCTCATCAGGCACTAAAACCAGGGTGTAATTCTATTTCTGCACCATGAATAATGCTGGGTCTACATGACATAATGGGGCAGCTAAACAATTGCCTTTGTGCAAGCATATCTGCTGTCATTCAATAGTCAAAAACATTTCTGGGTGCTCAAAATGGTCTAGAACATACTGCTCTTACAGCACATCACCTGTTTACACAGGATAATATGCTGCAGAGAACAATGATTTTTAAGCCTGTATAATGTTGTTCATTCATAGGCTGTTGGCCTGCCCATCTGAATGGTCCTTAATGGTGCCTTAATGTCTAGACAGAGAAGGCCAATGTATAAGAATCAATGTAAAAATTTCTGCTATTTAGTTAGAAAATGTGTTGGTCATAACTATAGATGAATAGAGATGGTGCTGGAGTCAGAGATACTGTTGGGTAACAGTGGGTTAGCATGGGTCCCATCCGTAGGCCCCAGATTACTGACTTTGCAGCTGGACTAGGTCCTGCAAATTAATTCACACCTTATTTATAGATAAACAAATTTTTTTATCAACTCTCTTCTCTGTTGATTCTCCAAAATGTGAAGAAGTCCTGCCGGCTTTTTGGAATTATGTATGCTGAATCCAGGTACAGTACATAATATTATACCAGGGAATTGTTGACAACACAATTTAATGGTTACCATATATATTGAAAGAGGCTCCATACCAGAGCTTAACCCCTTCATGACCCAGCCTATTTTGACCTTAAAGACCTTGCCATTTTTTGCAATTCTGACCAGTGTCCCTTTATGAGGTAATAACTCAGGAACGCTTCAATGGATCCTAGCGATTCTGATTGTTTTTTCATGACATATTGGGCTTCATGCTAGTGGTAAATTTAGGTCGATCATTTTTGCGTTTATTTGTGAAAAAAATGGAAATTTGGCGAAAATTTTGAAAATTTTGTAATTTTCAAATTTTTAATTTTTATTCTGTTAAACCAGAGAGTTATGTGGCACAAAATAGTTAATAAATAACATTTCCCACATGTCTACTTTACATCAGCACAATTTTGGGAACAACATTTTTTTTTTTGTTAGGAAGTTATAAGGGTTTAAAGTTGACCAACGATTTCTCATTTTTACAGCAAAATTTACAAAACCATTTTTTTTAGGGACCACCTCACATTTGAAGTCACTTTGAGGGTCTATATGGCAGAAAATACCCAAAAGTGACACCATTATAAAAACTGCACCCCTCAAGCTACTCAAAACTACATTCAAGAAGATTATTAACCCTTCAGGTGCTTCACAGGAACTAAAGTAACGTGGAAGGAAAAAATGGATATTTTAATTTTTCCAACAAAAATTTTCTTTTAGCATCAATTTTTTCATTTTTACATGGGTAACAGGATAAAATGGATCCTAAAATTTGTTGGGCAATTTCTCCTGAGTACACAGATATCTCATATGTGGTCATAAACCACTGTATGGGCGCACGGAAGGGCTCAGAAGGGAAGGAGCGCCATTTGACTTTTTGAATGGAAAATATGCTGGAATATTTAGCGGTTGCCATGTCGCATTTGGAGAGTTCCTGTGTGCCTAAACATTGGAGCTCCCCCACAAGTGACCCCATTTTGGAAACTAGACCCCCTAAGGAACTTATCTAGATGCATAGTGAGCACTTTGAACCCCCAGGTGCTTCACAAATTGATCCGTAAAAAAAAGAAAGTACTTTTTTTTCACAAAAAATTTTCTTTTAGCCTCAGTTTTTTCATTTTCACATGGGCAACAGTATAAATTGGATCCTAAAATTTGTTGGGCAATTTCTCCTGAGTACACAGTTACCTCATATGTGGTCATAAACCACTGTTTGGGCGCACGGCAGGGCTCAGAAGGGAAGGAGCGCCATTTGACTTTTTGAATGGAAAATTAGCTCCAATCGTTAGCGGACACCATGTCGTGTTTGGAGAGCCCCTGTGTGCCTAAAGTTTAGAGCTCCCCCACAAATGACCCCATTTTGGAAACTAGACCCCCTAAGGAACTTATCTAGATGCAAAGTGAGCACTTTGAACCCCCAGGTGCTTCACAGAAGTTTATAACGCAGAGCCGTGAAAATAAGAAATCCTTTTTTTTTCTCAAAAAATGATTTTTTAGCCCACTATTTTTTATTTTCACAATGGTTACAGGAGAAATTGGACACCAAAAGTTGTTGTCCAGTTTGTCCTGAGTACACTAGTACCCCATATGTGGGGGGGACCATTGTTTGGGCACACGTCAGGGCTCGGAAGGGATGTAGTGACGCTTTGAAATGCCGACTTGATGGAATGGTCTGCGGGCATCTTTGTTGTGAATGGGTTTGAGATGAGTTCTGAGCAGAGGCTTCCTCTGGTGGTTACAAGCGGTGCTGGTCTGTCCAGTGAAGATTGTGAGGACTGGGAATCAGGTGTTACTGACTGGTCTTATATAAGGGAGTCACCTTCCCATCAGGGTTGCCGGTGACCAATTGTTCTGGTCTGAATCCTTCATTCCTGTTTCCCTTGTAGCCTGCTGTGTCGTGTCTGCATCTCCTGCTAACAGATAAGACATTTTCTTTTTTTGTTTTTGTGCTATATTTTTGCATTTTTGTCCTGCACTTCTGTGGGGGCCTTCAGGGTCCCCTCCGGGGGCTTTTGCCCTCTCAGTTTAGTTCAGCCACTTATGTATGTACTTTTGCTTTTTCCAGTTTTTTCAGTGGCTGCTGTTTTGATTTTGTTACACCAGAGAACTAATTTAGGTGGTAGAGGTCGTGTGATCTCAGGTGTTTTTGAAATTAGTGGTGTTGGTGCTTTTCAGGGTTTTCTGGGATTGCAGTAAGTACCCTTCCTGTCCTTTTCTATTTAGTTAGTTTGGGCCCCAGCGTTTGCTCATACTATTTTCTTTCTGTGTCAGTATTTCATCTTGTCTAACCGCCATTACATGTTTGGGGCTTTCTATTGTCTTTGGGGTTCTGCTCCGGGGCAGATAGCTTTCCTATATCTATCTTTAGGTGTAGTTAGTTTCTCAGGCTGTGACGAGGCGTCTAGGACCAACGTAGGAACGCTCCACGGCTGCCTCTAGTTGTGGTGGTTAGTCAGGGTACTGCAATCTCATAGTTTCCAACTGCTCTGGTGTATTGCCTTTTTTTACCTGCACTCCTCAGCTACCAAATCATAACACATCTTGTTACGTTTGCAGAGCCCCTGATGTGCCTAAACAGTAGAAACCCCCCACAAGTGACCCCATTTTGTAAACTAGACCCCCAAAGGAACTTATCCAGATGTGTGGTGAGCACCTTGAACCCCCAAGTGCTTCACAGAAGTTTATAATGCAGAGCCGTGAAAATAAAAAATCATTTTTATCCTCAAAAACTGATTTTTTTAACCCGCAATTTTTTATTTTCACAAGGGTAACAGGAGAAATTGGACCACAAAAGTTGTTGTACAGTTTGTTCTGAGTACACTGGTACCCCATATGTGGGGGGAAACCACTGTTCGGGCACACGTTGGGGCTCGGAAGGGAAGTAGTAACGTTTTGAAATGCTGACTTTGATGGAATGATCTGCGGGGTCATGTTAGGTTTGCAGAGCCCCTGATGTGCCTAAACAGTAGAAACTCCCCACAAATGACCCCATTTTGGAAACTAGACCCCGCAAAGAACTTATCTAGATGTTTGTTGAGCACTTTGAACCCCCAAGGGTTACACAGCAGTTTATAACGCCCGGGCATGAAAATAAAAAAAATCATATTTTTTCCATAATCAGGATCTTTTAGTCCCCAATTTTTTTATTTTCCCAAGGGTAACAGGACCCCAAAAGTTGTTGTCCAATTTGTCCTGAGTACGCTGATACCCCATATGTGGGAGAAAACTACTGTATGGGCGCACGTCGGGGCTTGGAAGGGAAGTAGTGACGTTTTGAAATGCCCACTTGATGGAATGGTCTGCGGGAGTCATGTTACGTTTGCAGAGCCCCTGATGTGCCTAAACTGTAGAAACTCCCCACAAGTGACCCCATTTTGGAAACTAGACCCCGCAAATAACTTATCTAGATGTGTAGTGAGCACTTTGAACCTCCAAGGGCTACACAGAAGTTTATAACGCCCGGGCATGAAAATAAAAAAATCATATTTTTTCCACAAACATGATCTTTAGTCCCCAATTTTTTTATTTTCCCAATGTTAACAGGAGAAATTAGACCCCCAAAGTTGTTGTGCAATTTTTCCAGAGTACGCTGATGTGGGGGTAAACCACTGTTTGGGCATACGTCGGGGCTTGGAATAAAGGGAGTACTGTTTGACTTTTTGAACGCAAAATTTGCAGGAATCAATGGTGGCGCCATGTCGCGTATGGAGACCCCCTGAGGTGCCTAAATAGTGGAAACCCCTCAATTCTAACTCCAACCCTAACCCCAACACACCCCTAACCCCAACCCTAACCCCTACACACCCCTAACCCTAATACAAACCCTAACCATAACCCTAACCCCAACACACCCCTAACCCTAATCCCAACTCTAACCATAAACCTAACCACAAGCCTAACCCTAATCCCAACCCTAACCCCAAAACACCCCTAACACTTATCCTAACTCTAACCCTAACCACAAACCTAACCCTAATCCTAACCCTAACCCTAATTCCAACCCTAACCCAAATTCCAACCCTAACCCAAATTCTAACCGTAACCCAAATTCTAACCCTAAGGCTGGGTTCATATTGCGTTTTACCAGCCCGTTCAACACGTAGCGTTGACGGGCTGGTAACGGTATAGCATAACGCGATCGCGTTATGCTATACCCGCTAGCGCAGATGAATAATCAGATGATTCATCTGCGCTAGCGGTGACGGAGCCCAGACGCTGCAGCCCGTGTCCGAGGCTCTGTCACTGAATGACAGCATGTCGCGAACGCATGCCGCTTTACGGCATGTGTTGCGATGCGCACACAAATGGGGTGAATGGCAGCGTTAACGGACTGCGTTACACTGCGTTATACCGCGGTGAAACGCAGTCCATCTAACGGACTGCCATAATGCAATATGAACCCAGCCTAACCCTGAGGCCCCGTGCACACATTGCGGATTCACTTGCTGATTTTTCTAAAATCCTCTGGTAAAATGACCTGCCTTTTACCTGCGAATTTAGCGCGGATTTGCTGCGGTTTTTCCCTGCGGTTTTACAACTATAATGGAATAGGTGTAAAACCGCTGCGGAATCCGCACAAAGAATTGACATGCTGCGGATTTAAAACCGCAGTAAATCCGCGCTGAAAAATCCACAGCATGTGCACAGCGTTTTTTTTTTACCATTTATTTGCATTTTACTGTACATGGTTCCTGGATCTGCTGTGGATCCGCAGCGCCAAATCCGCTGTGGATCAGCAGCGAAATCAGCTGCGGATCAGCAGCGAAATCCGCTGCGGATCAGCAGCGAAATCCGCTGTGGATCAGCAGCGAAATCCGCTGCGGGTACGCAGCGAAATCCGCTGCGGATCAGCAGCGAAATCAGCTGCGGATCAGCAGCGAAATCCGCTGCGGATCAGCAGCGAAATCAGCAGCGAAATCAGCTGCGGATCAGCAGCGAAATCCGCTGCGGATCAGCAGCGAAATCAGCTGCGGATCAGCAGCGAAATCAGCTGCGGATCAGCAGCGAAATCAGCTGCGGATCAGCAGCGAAATCCGCTGCGGATCAGCAGCGAAATCCGCTGTGGATCAGCAGCGAAATCTGCTGCGGGTACGCAGCGAAATCCGCTGCGGATCAGCAGCGAAATCAGCTGCGGATCAGCAGCGATATCCGCTGCGGATCAGCAGCGAAATCAGCAGCGAAATCAGCTGCGGATCAGCAGCGAAATCCGATGCGGATCAGCAGCGAAATCAGCTGCGGATCAGCAGCGAAATCAGCTGCGGATCAGCAGCGAAATCCGCTGCGTATCCGCAGCGAAATCCGCAACGTGTGGACAGGGCCTAAAAGGAAAAAAAAAATTCTTTATTTTATTTTTTGTCCCTACCTATGACAGGGGGGGGGGGTTCATTTACTTTTATTTTGATCACTGTGAGAGTTTATCACAGTGATCAAAATAAATTGTACTTTGAAAGGCGCACTGCGCATGCGCCCGCCATTTTCCAAGATGGCGGCGCCCATGAAGAGTCCCGGGCGGACGCCGGGACGGATCAAGAGGCCGCAGAAGACCGGAGGAGGTGAGTACATTCGTGGGGGGGTGATCGGAGGGCGGGGGGGAGCGGAGCACACTGGAGGGGAGACGATCGGACCGGCCAGCAGATGATAGTAACGGCGGTGACCGTTCGCCGCCATGAATCGGCGGCAGCGGCCGATCACCACCGTTACTCGGTGTGGGGAGGGTGGGAACGCAGTGTCCAGCCATGGCCGATGCTATTGCAGCATCGGCCATGGCTGGATTGTAATATTTCACCACTTTTCAGTGGTGAAATATTACTAATCGCTCTGATTGGCTGTTTCACTTTTAACAGCCAATCAGAGCAATCGTAACCACGTGGGGGTTAAGCCACCCCCACTGTGGTGATGCGCAAGGGGTCCTGTGCCTGCGGGTCGAGTGACCTTTCAGTGATTTCGGTCACCCGACCCGCCGGAACATGATTTATAGCATGACGCCTACGTTGGCGTCATGGGTCGGGATGGCACAGGTTTTCATGACGCCAACGTAGGCGTCATGGGTCGGGAAGGGGTTAAACTGGGGTCTAAATAATGTTACATACAGCATACCCATTGAAAACATTCACTTTGCTCTGGGCAAGTCTAAAGTATTTGTGTCATGTCCGGCACAAAGGACACAAATTTCACTATTCTGTTCAACCCCCTGTTATGTCCCTGCTCAACGTCACACTGGAGTGTCAAGCAGCCATCACTAAAATTATAGTTGTGAACCCACTTACAGCAATTTTCAAAAATTACTTTACACTCATTTGCAAATTTCTGGTCAACTCGTTGTCAATACACTTGGGCAAGGTAAGGCAACTATGTTCATGAGCCGTCACATCTTCACTGAAGTATATGGAGCAGGAATTCATGAATCCCATTCATTAAAAGATCCTCAAGATAGCAGCTGCACTTTTCCCCAAATCTTTGTCATTGTGCAGATATGAATTTAATAGTTAATGGCTGTGTGATTCTCAGGTAAACACAAACTTACATGCCATCTTAGAATCAATATGAAATCTGTTTGATTTGTTGAAAAAGTGCAAGGCAGTGTATTTTGACACAAGTGACGGGTGGGTTTTGATCACTATACAGTATGTAAACCTGCCCTTAAATAATTTTCTTTTTGGAAATTTGTGGAGAAAACTGCAACTTCTAGCAGGTCCTGAAGCCGAGTGTCAACATATTTCAATGCACACTGGGAGTTACAGTCCCCCATGGCGAGGGAAGTAATGACAGGAATTGGAAAATGATTTTATTTTAAGAACCTGGAACAGTAGAGACACATAGAATGTTTATTTCAGGTTTAATGTACTGCCGGGTCCTTGCCTCTGATTACTTCTTCTTTAGATTCCCCATGAGCCAAGAAATACAAGTACTTGACACTTTTATTCTGTTAGCATGCAGCGGCAGTGCACATAATCAATCACTGCTCCACTTGTTCTCCAATTGACTGCCAAAGCACTCTATATGGCTTTCTTCAGAAGCCCTATAGATAATTGGCTCTTCCATTCTAACAAGGAATCGATGCAGATTCCAACGGTTGGACACCCCCTGATTATTTGAGCTATATGATGATGGCTGAAGATGGGCCCCTTCAGCTATGTCTTCATCTGGAATACTGTGTCCAGTTTTGGGCACCATATTTAAAAAAAGATATCAACAAACTGGAGCAAGTTCAAAGAAGAGCCACCAGAATGGTGACCGGTATGCAAACCATGACCTTTGAGAAACAGTTACAGGATTTGGGAATGTTTAGCTTGCAAAAAAGAAGACTGAGAGGAGACTTAATAGCTGTCTACAAATATCTCAAGGGCTGTCACATTGTAGAAGGATCATCTTTAATCTCATTAACACAAGGAAAGACTAGAAGCAATGGGATGAAATTGAATGGGAGGAGACACAGATTAGATATTAGAAAAAACTTTTTGACAGTTAAGGGTATGCCACACTAAACAACATCGCTAACGGGATCGCTAAAAAACGTCACTATTTAGCGATCCCGTTAGCGATGTTGTTCTGTGCGGCATCTACCAGCGACGTGGCCCCTGCTGAGATCTCGTCCGTCGTCCTGATCGTTCCGGACCCTATTTTCATCGCTGGCGTCCCGCTGGTAAGTATCTAATCACTGAGTGTGGCACCTTTTTTAGCGATTTAGCGGTACTTTTGTACCGCTAAAGTCGTTAAGGAGATCGCTAACCGCGATAGCGTCCTAACGACATCGCTAAAATAGGTAGCTACTAGCGATATAGAAACAATCCCGCTAGTGATCTCATTAGTATGCGACACTAACGAGATCGCTAGCGGGATTGTGTAGTGTGGCAGTACCTTTAGGGTGATCAATGAGTGAAACAGGCTGCCACGAGAGGTGGTGAGTTCTCCTTCAATGGAAGTCTTCAAACAGAGGCTGGACAGACATCTGCCTGGGATGATTTAGTGAATCCTGCATTGAGCAGTGGGTTGGACCAGATGATCCATTAGGTCCCTTCCAATGCTACCATTCTATGATTCTCTGTAGAGATATCAGGGCCCAGGTAAGAAGGATATTGTGTTATTTGCTGCCATTTCTATATTTCATCTCAGTCAACCTAGATTGAAAAAGTATTCTGCAGCTCCTCCACAGTGACCTCTTGGCTGCTTCTCTAATTACTGTTCTCCTTGTTTGGGATATCAGTTTAGATGGCTGGTCATGTCTTGGTAGGGTTGCAGTTATGCCATACTACTTCCATTTTTTGGATAATGGATTGCACAGTGCTCCATGAGATATTCAGAGCTTGGGCTATTTTTTTTATAACCTAAACCTGCTTTATTCTTTTCCGCAACTTTATCCCTGACCTGTCTGGTGTGTTCCTTGGATTCCATGATGCCGTTTGATCCCTAATGTTCTCATACAAACCTCTGGGGCCTTCACAGAACAGGTGTAGTTATAGTGAGTATAAATTACACCCAGTTGGACTCCATTTACTTATAATTTGACTTCTGAAGGCCAATTGTTACTCAGGATTTTATTTAGGGGTAAAATACTGTAGGTAGTTAAATACAAATGCACGTCACAATATTTAGATTTATATTTTTTAAATATTAAAAAAAACAGGTATAATTTCCTCTATAATTCACAAATACTTTCTACTTTATGTTGGTATATCACACAAAATCCCAATAAAGTTTGTTAATGTAAAATGAAAAAATGTGGAAAAGTTCAAGGGGTAGTAAGATTTATTCAGGGCACTGTATATAATGAAATGGATAATTTGTACATAGTGCATCCCGTATACTGTGCCAAGCACTATGCACGTATGATGGGGAGTCTTGGTGCCCACTCCTGTACAAGTGTCCAGCAAAGGAATCACCTATTGTCCTGTAGGTCAATTTAAGCCTGATACTGCCTAAATATATGTCTTAAACTTTCCAAAACTTCCTGATTTTTTGAGAAACGCTTTACCGGGACCTGACTTAATTTTGAATGTATTTTCTTTCAGGATAACATTTTAGTCTGCAGTTTTCCGAGTTGCCCTGAGACTAAGCCTTGCCATAATTCAGCAGCAGAATTCTCTGCCATCTTTACACTTCTTGCATCTGTTGTCTTTGTTCTTTCTTGAGAAGAATCAATGGTGCTGCAAGGCATACACCTTTCAGAAAAGATATGCTACAGCAAATACGTGCTCAGCTTCTATTTCAGGAGATCACCCTGCTGTGAGGAGGTTTGGATACAACTGACATAGATGCTGAGAGAACATATGCTACTTTTGTTTTGTGCATTCGCTTCAGGTGCGATGCTCTTTGGTGCATATTGTTGAGCATCATTAAAATTATAGCAAAAAAAAAAAACTTTCCTCTTCTGCTCCAGTGTAGTAATTGAATCAATAGCGGGCTAATGATGAAAATATATTAACAATCAAATATTTATTTTCTTAATGCTGAGTGCTGTAATTATCTTTGTAATTAGACTTTTAGATGAGAAAAACAAGAAATCCATTATGTAGCATCTATCACCACCGCTAATGTATTAGGAGGGGGTCCTATAAAGGACAGCGCATGTTATATGAGGACTCAATAATATGGGTACAAATAAAGACATTGGCTCATGAAAGATATTGGAGATGATCGTCATATAAAGTACAAATAAAAATCTTGCATAAGATGCAAAAACCCAGGTAGTATCCAAGAGGCAACATATAACCTTAGAATTTAAAGGAATTGTCCTTTTCTATATAGGAAAGAGCCATGGTAGATAAAATAATCCCAGCAGTTCGATGGATGCTTTTCCATCAATTAGTTATAATCTAGAAATCTACTTGGCAGGCTTTAGATGAACATATTAGGTTATGTGCACACAAAGCATTTTTTTCTGCAGCCAAAACCTGCTCTCTTGGCAGCAAAAATGTGTTTAAAATGTCCTTTATGTAGCTTTTTGCCATTTTTCTTGCACCTTTTTTGGGTGGATTACAGGTGTGCTTTGTCTCCAGTACTTGTTTAATAAAGTTATTTTATTCACCAAAAACATTTAAAAAATGCTGCAAATTGTTGCATTATTTGCATCATTTTTTCACTTTCTCATTGCTTTCTATGGGTGAAAAAATGCTGCAAAAATGCTTAAAGAATTGACAAGCTGCAGATTTCTAAAACATTGCAGTGCTCAATTTCAATCAGGAAAAAAAAAGAATATGTGCATGAGATTTCTAAAATATCATACCTTTTGCTTGTACTGTAAAACATTTATTTACATACGATACAAAAAAAATGCTGCAAAAATTCTGCATGTGATCATAGCCTTACAGGTCCTTTTGTGCATTCATATTATAGATCTGGGGTCTAAGATCTTAACTGAGTACTTCAGTTCAGGTTCATAGACCAGCAGTCAGCCCAAGACTTGCATCCTTAGGGGCTCATGCTGTTGTCCGTGCAAATCAGTTTTAGATCGGACCTCAATGGTAGGACTGGCCATGCCTCTCCCGACCTGAGCATGACAGCTTCATAAAAATACATGAAGATGTCGATCTTAGGTAGGGAGACCCACAATCGGCCTCTGCATTAAAGCTCTGTGCTCAGACCGATTTGCACAGATGTCTGCATGAGTCCATATATGAGTAATACAATAGTATGAAACTAACTCCTGGCTGAGCTTCACTATGGCTATGGATGCTGCCATAAATCTTTGGTGATTCCATAGGAAAATCCATGTGTAAAATGTGGGTGAAATCCACAATGAAAAGCCAATGTATTTCATTATTAATTTAATGGCCTTTAGCTTGATATTGAGACATGGAGACTTGATGGAGACTTCTGTAGGAAGATCGATCTTGTACAAGCCTAGATGGGTCCACCAGGATCTTCTTGGCCATTACCTTGATTGTATCAAGCCATCGGGTTGCTGGTCTTCTTCTTCACCTTGTTCTTCCTGTTCCTCTGGCCATGATGTCCTTCCCCCAGTGATTGCTCTCTGTAATTTAGGCAGTGTAATTGCCATATTCATGCGTAATTGGATTTCATCAATTTACCCATTTCATCAATTTCACTCATGCTCGTTTTTTTCGATACATGTGGATGGGATTTTCAAAAATTTTATCCAGATGTTTTGTGCTATAAATTGGATTTGCTGTAGATTTACAGTGTAGAATGCACATATATTGTATATCGTAGTCTGGTCAAACCCTGTTGTTGATGTATCAGAATCAGGACAGATTTAGACAAAATTGTCACAGTTTGTATGAACAGATCTCTGTTCAGTCACAGGTTCATTATCACCGCGTCAAGAAAAGTAATAGAATGCCACTTGAAAAGTTTTGTAACTGGTCTCCCTATATGTCATTAGAAGAGATTTGCTGTGTATCTTCTTTCTTTCACAGATTTTCCTGTTGTGAAAAAAACAACTTGTCAGAAGATGTTTTAGGTCAATTTTTGTTTTCCCTGATAATTTAAGTACAAGCAGGAGTATTCCACTCATATGATGTGATGGCCAGAAAGCACATGTTCAGGAACAGTGCTCAACATTATTTTACAGTTCCAAGCATTCCCTGTTCTGGAATCAGCTGATAAAGTTTTATTAAGAACAATAAAGACATGTTTTCTCCACTTTTTCTTGGCACAGGATACCAGCTACTGCAGCCTTTCTCAACTTTTATGTGGCAAGTACCATGCAATGTCAAATTACTTTCAACCAAGTACAAGTTTAATAGCCATTAGTCAATTTTTTGGGAAAAAAATGATCATCTCATCTAATCATGCTGCTTCATTTTATTAGGGACCAGTGTGCAGGGGGTCTTCTTATTTGACACAAATTAGTCACATCATCACGAGATGTGGAGAAAATTGACAATAATATTTTGCATACAGTAGATACTCCGGCACATTTACAAGTGCTAAAGTGGTGCCATAACAAAACCAGCCACAGTACACCATGGTAAAGTGAAGCACTTATAACACTGCTCACCTGAAAAAGGACAAAATTATGAGTTACAGAGCCTGGATAAAATACAATGGATTCTCCAATAGAATAAGGAGATCTGTTTGACTTTGGAGCACCCCATCAAACCCTATACATGTTGGCTGACTCCACCGATATTGATGGTTTGGCCAATAGTCTGATGTGTATGGGGAGGCCGGCCGATTGAGGGTTGGTTGGAAAAGTCAATCACACATATTTGATTTTGGTGGACTGCCGATCACATTGTTCTCCCGGAGATAAGCCTCCATCCAAAGTGTCGGTTGGTGGGTTTCTCATAGAGAACACAGGAGCACTCTCCTGTGTATGGAAGAATTTGGCTGAGATGGCTGTCGGCTGAACGATCATTGGGCCAACAGCCATCTAATGTGTATAACCATCTTTATACCTCAAGGGGTTTCCTTACAAGGGATTATTATCTATCCACATAGGTGATAAGCTGGTGGTCCTAGTGCTGGGATTTCCAGCATTGACTAGACTAGACGTTATGATGCGCCATTTCTCTATTATTACTCCTAGAAATTTATGAATAAAATGAGATCTGGGTTAGTTGTGTCTGACACTGTTCAATAACTGCCTAAAGTGTCATACTGTGCAGGGATTCACCCCTTTGTCAAGGTGAATGTTAATACCCAGCTCTCAATTTATTAATCAAATTTCAGAAGGAATAAAAGATAAATGACTCAACAAAGATCTACAAAAAAAAAGATCCATAATTGCTTTTTCATGGGGAATACAATTACCGTATGTACCAGACCAGACATGTCAGGAGAGGTGATAGATCCTCTTTAAACACTGTTTATATGAATCAAACCTTTCACGTTGCTACCAATACTAACATTACCTTAATTAACAGGATTTTCATACAAAATTGACCTTGCATTATGGATCAGGTCTCCATCCGTGTAGAAGAAACGTGCTTGTTATACGATGTATAATTTATAACTTGCCATGCAAACTATTGTGAAATCTTCCTCTTCTCAATTGCTTACTCTCCACTCCTGAAACCACTCTCTGGCTGCGTAATTCATTCAGTCTTTAAACAGTAGCTTTATCGAAAGCACTTTGCAAACCTCTCTACATATCAGCCATTATCGCTCACTGTTCCCCTGAAGAGTTTACACAACACTTGTGTATCAATGCCTTTCTGATGGCAGCTAGAGCTGAGAGGAGCAATCACATGGTTTATGGAAAAAAATGTGTATTGATGTAAGTTTCTTCAAAAATACTTTTTTTTGCTCATAGCTATTTTTAATGTTGCTTTTAGTGGGGATAACCTATGTTCTTTTTTTTCTATACGTCATTTGTAGATATTTGAACACAACATCAGCTGATCTCCTACAAGACAAATTAATTCTTCACTGCAAATAAAAAAGCACAGCAACTATGTATGATAAGAGATTAGGTGAAAGAATCAGAATGTGGACCTTCTTATTAGAAATGAATATCAAATAAAAAAACATACATTTTTCCCTCAATGATGGCTACTTGCTAAGGCCTCATTGACACATCAGTGTCTCCAGTGTGTGGGGACAGTTTTCACATGTACTGGAGACATTTACACATGTAGACCTATTTAAATCTATGGGTCTGTACACATATCCGTGTGTACCACAAGCGGACATGTTTTTTTTTCCTGGCATCATGGATGTCAATACGACCTGCACGCGTGCATACAGATGACATAAAGTGTATGATACGTGTGCCGTCCGCATGGCACAAACCGGAGTAGAATGCAGAATGGAAATGACAAGAGATGGATGGATGGATAGATAGATATGGTGTAGAGACCTAGAAAGATATCCTTGAGATATATAATATGTGCCATGCATGCGTAGTTTACAAATTGTCTATTGAGAGAGGAAGAGGACTAGAACTCTAGTGCCACCTGTAGAAAGTAGCAATCCTAATAGTCAATATCGACTCTCTAAGGAGCCTTGTCATATAAATTAGATAAAAGCCAAAACCTCAATTTGCAGACACTGTGTTTCGGGGTGCTGCCCCTACCCTATCAGTGCAAAGGGTGAGAACTGGTTTGGCTGTGTGAGAGGCATCTGACTGGGATCCAAGGGGTAATGTTTCTCCTTGCAGAGAGCAACATGTCAAGCCTGACATGCTGAGGTGAGGAGACTTTTAAGGCGCAATGCTCCTCTGGGAAATATGCTAATAGTCTCTTCAGAGAGGAAGAGGAATAGAACTCTAGTGACAACTATGGGAAATAGCACTCATAAACTTTTAGGATTGCTACTTCCTATAGGTGGTAGTAGAGTTCTAGTCCTCTTCCTGTCTGAAGAACCTATTTGCATATTTTCCAGAGGAGCATTGCGGCTTAAAAGTCTCCTTACCTCAGCATGTCAGGCTTGATGTGTCGCTCTACACAATGAGGAACGTCACCCCGTGAATCACGGTCAGACGCATCATAGGGATCTTTGGAGGATATGTTTGACCTTTGTAATTGCAAACCAAGGGTTCTGTGCCAAATATTAAGTTATGTTTTTTTATTGCATCAAATACTTATTTCATGCAATAAAATGCAAATGAATTATGTAAAAGTCAGAATATGTGATTTTCTGGATTTTTTTTTGTCAGATGGACATGGACATACAGACACATGGATGCAGCACATGGTCACATGGATGGCACACGTACACAGACCACGGATCACTCTGGTACTGTTTTTTCCTGTACAGGAATCCTCACAAAGTGTAATGGGAGCCTAAAAATTAGAATCTGACAAGTAAGGAACGATGCTTTACATAAGAAGAGAGGGCACTGTGTAATAAGGTACGTCACTATACATAATTAGAGGATACTATGCAATAGATATATATATGGGCACCAACACATTCCTTGCACGAGGCCCCAAGTTGTCAGTGTTTTCCCTTGGATGGATGATTTAGTTTATTAGTCTTTACTGTCTTGTTATTGAAAAGTAGACCTTTCATTATTAATTAATTAATTTCCTGCTTTCAGCACAGACAGCCGTCATTTTCTCTCACTTTTATCACATTAATTGTTGAAGGGTATGGTTTTGTCCGGCAATTTGCTAGGCGTATCATCTGCAAATGTAGCAAAAGCTTCATCTCAGATGATCACAAGAAACAACTGGCAGCACTCCAGTATTTCATCTTGATAGGAACAATGCTGGATGGCTGACAACTTTCTCTGTATAATTCAACAAAGCTGAACTTTCCCTGGGAGCTCAAAGAGAAGCACACATGGGTAGCACAGAGGCTATTTTCTAAACTTTGTGGGGCTGATCATACACCATACTTCACAACGTTATACTAAATGTCAAGAATTATGTTACTGTCAGTCGCCACGCATTAGATTCAATTAAAGAAAGGCCGAATTAAACCCAATGTCTTAAGTGTAGCATTTACCCTTTAAATCTATCATATTTGTTGAAGATACTGTCTTATAAGAAAGAAACATTATCTGTCTTAAATACCATTGCAAAACTAGAAATGTCAGTAGGGATTTTCTGGTAATATTGTGACTCTTGTAAAGTATAATACAAATCTACCGAAGAAAATTGGAATTGGAGAAAATATTTGCCCCAATCAAGTTGCCTTTTTTGTTGCAAGATCTTCCCCTTTTTTCCTGAATTTGCAATACAAATGGAAATTAATGTGGATTTGTCACCTCTCGTTGCTTCTGAAAATACTAGAGCAACTTTATTTTATATGTTGTTATAAAGAAAAAAATCTGAATGAATTGACATCTGGGTGTTACTATTTCCCTTGTCTTAGGGGTGTGTCCCTACACTGACTGATACTCTTTGCACTGATTGGACAATATCGGAGTCTGCATGACACCTCCCTGACTTGGAACATCCATTGTTAACTTCTTCATACATTTCTAGGAGGAATAACAGAGGGACAGCTGTTGTGAACACGCTGGAGGCGACTTTGGAGCTGGGGCTCCCTCCGGTGGTTGCTGAGGGTAATGAACCAATTGCTGAATGGCTTTCAGCTGGGTCTGAATGGTCTGATATAAGTGACCTGAACTCCCATCAGCCTTGCCGGTAATCAATTATGCTTCCAGGTCTTGCTTGGAGCTCAGCTTGCATTCCTGCTTTCATTCAGATAAGTGACTTGCTGTGTTTTTTCCTCTGGTTGGATTTTCCTTGCTGGTTTGCTGCCTTGCAGCAGAATTCAGCCTGGTCCCCTTTTGGGGCCTGGCACTGCATTTGTGCTCAGTTTGTGTTTTCACTTTTGCTCTGTTCCTGTGTCACTTTTTATTTGCTGAATTGCTGTGTGTTACACCAGAGATCTGATTTAGGTGGTAGAGATCGTGTGATCTCAGGTTTTTTGTTAATCAGAAGTGTTGGTATTTTTGTCAGGGTTTTTTTGGGTTGCAGTCAGAATTCTTTCCTATACTTTTCTATCTAGACAGAATTGGGCCCCAGCATTTGCTCATTCTATTTTCTGTCTGTGTTCGTATTTTCTTCTTGTCTAACCGCCATTACATGTTTGAGGGCTTCCTATTTCTTTGGGGTTCTGCTACGGGGCAGTTAGCTTTCATCTTTCTGCCTTTAGGTGTAGCTATATCTCCGGCAGTGACGAGGCGTCTAGGATCACCGTAGGTACGCTCCACGGCTACGTCAAGAGTTGCGGTTTGTTTAGGGTCCTGCAACCCAATAGTTTCCAGCCTCTCTGATGTATTGCTACTTTGGCTATTTTTGCTATTTCTCCTAAACTACCGAAACATAACAGACAGCACAAAACCGACATTTTAGGAGAGATGACAGATCCTCATTCAAGAGTATGTTAACATACCTTAAAGAGTACTTATTATATTTTTAATATATTGTTCCTTAGCTACACAATCCTGCATATCATTAGGGATCTGTATTCTTAGTCGAGCCCATACAACACTCTTGCCCAAAAAAAGCAGGAGTTTGGCACTTCTGCCCACTGGAAAGTACGATTCGGAGCAGTATTTTGAATGGTGAAGGGGATCTCAGGACCCAATCCCCATGATCAGTGGGATATGTACATTCCTTTTTATCCAGGATATTCAATTCATTATTAAATTATGTATCAAAAGTACATTATTATTACAGTATCTCCTTGACATCCAACAAGCACCCAGAGCATAATAATCATATTTTTAAAGTTTTAATACTAGAAATAGGACAGTCCCGATAGGGTACACCTCATGATGGGATGACGCTCTTTTTTTAATCAAAATAGTGTTAACTAAGTACCCTATGTTATCAACATGTACTATTACTATTTATTCATTTACTTACTGCAGGGTAATTGATAATTTTGCTTTTATCTTAGGTTTTGTCTGTCAAATGTTCACAGTGTCAGCGTGCTCCTACATATTGCACTTATACCAACTTATGCTCTGGTTGTAACGCTATTCACAACTTCACTGACAGACTGTGAGGCAGAAAAGTCAGACATTCTTGGATCAATACCAAGAGAGCATGTAGATAACCAAGGGAAAAGACAAAGGCGTAGGTCAGGTCACAGTCCATGGTCAATAACAAGAGATAGTGGATCAAAGCAAAAGGACAAAACAAAGGGATAGTCAGAACATGGCCCAAAGGGTCAGGCAACAGAAGATCATAACAATAAAACAACAGAATCATGCTAACCAGGAATCACAAACTAGGTCTGGCAGGGATCTGGGCAGACAGCTCAGTCAAATTGCTTGGGTAATCTCCAGAACACCGAACACCTGGAGAAAGTCCTGTACCTCCTAGTCACAGATTGGACAGCTGAACTGTCAAACAAAACACCGACAGCTCATCAAGTACATCACAGGATTAGACAGCCAGGCTGTCAATCAAAACACTGACACTTCAGCAAGACACAGTTTCCATCGGACAGCATAGCAGTTACTCACTGAGTGGAGGAATCGTGTCACCAGTTAATTTCTTTGGTTTTGTTGTAGTATCTTGTAGTCTGTACAGACAGGGGTGTCACCTCCTCTTCTTGAGCTAGGCATTTCATCTATATAACTTCCCATGGGTAGATGTCTGCACTGTCTGGCCTAGGTCCTGCTCTGCCTCCATCTATATTGAGGTTGGCTGACACAAGGTGAGGTTTTAATATTAATGATCAGACCATCCTGATTGGGTACAACTTGTTAGGGTGGAATGGTTTTCAAGCTTTTTTTGATAAAAAAAATAGTGTTAACTAAGCACTACTGATGTAAGTAAATGAGAAACTTGCACATTTTTCTGGTGGACCCTCCTAGGAGGAGGAAAATCACTGAAATAGAACAGCGCTGAAAAGAAATGGGAACAGTAGGGAGAAGATACCTGGATGCATTTCTGACTCACAGGTCGCTTCTGGGAACAGTGATGTCAGAGTATTACACAACATTTATGAAGTGACAAATTCCCAATAAAACATATAAAACCTAACATAAAATGGATTTTACAGAAAGAAATGTTAAACAATCTTTTCTGTATAATGACTTGTATATAATTATGCGTCAATTAACCTAAAGGTATAGGATTTCCCCATGTGGCACAAAAATAATTAAATAACCAAAGAAAGAAAAAGATTGTGCTGGGGATAAAATGTATCCCAAGAATCATTTAAAAAGTTAAATTATTAGCTCACCTGCCACTTACACACATATGGTTATATGTTTGCACATGCATGCATGTATCATATAGTTTTTTTAAGGTGTCTCGGTTTGTCTTTTGGTGTTTGCTTTAAATATTTGCATATACATGTTCTTAATAAATTCATACAATAACATTAAACTTTTTAAATGATTCTTGTGATATATTTCATCCCCAGCACAATCTTTTTCTAAGGTCGGGGTCACACTTACGAAAAACTCACATGAGTCTCGCACCTCAATACCCGGCACTGCCGCCGACACTCGAGACCGGAGTGTGCGTCTGCATGTATTTCTAAGCAGCTGAACGCTCCGATCCGAGTGCCGGCGGCAGTGCCGGGTATTGAGGTGCGAGACTCGTGTGAGTTTCTCACAAGTGTGACCCCGGCCTAACTTGTATATAAGGCAAAATAAAAAAGTGAAAAAAAATAACCCACCTTCTCCACCCCTTAGGCTTAGCATCCATTCCATCTTTAAAGGGAAGCTGTCACCAGAAATAAAGCTATTGACCTGCGCCCCCAGCCAACTGTCAGTCAGAGCAAGGGGTGCGGTTACAAACGCTGCTCTGTGTTCTCAGACCGGTAACTGGACTACCACTGGTGCTGCCCCCTATTACTGAAACCGAATGCTGCTGGGGAGAATAAACATAATTTTCTCCCCATTGCAATTGGCTATATGCAGGCACCGATCAGCATAATAACGATATTAACCTGCAGACTGTTGTGAATGGGTTTGAGATGAGTTCTGAGCAGAGGCTCCCTCTGGTGGTTACAAGCGGTACTAGTGAAGATTGTGAGGACTGGGAATCAGGTGTTACTGACTGGTCTTATATAAGGGAGTCATTTTCCCATCAGGGTTGCCGGTGATCAATTGTTCTGGTCTGAATCCTTCATTCCAGTTTCCCTTGTAGCCTGCTGTGTCGTGTCTGCATCTCCTGCTACCAGATAAGAATTTTTCTTCTTTTGTGTTGTTGCTATATTTTTGCATTTTGTCCTGCACTTCTTTGGGGCCTTCTGGGTCCCCTCCGGGGGCTTCTGCCTTCTCAGTTTAGTTCAGCCACTGAGTTTTGTTCTTTTGCTTTTTCCAGTTTTTTCAGTGGCTGCTGTTTTGATTTTGTTACACCAGAGAGCTAATTTAGGTGGTAGAGGTCGTGTGATCTCAGGTGATTTTGAAATTAGTAGAGTTGGTGTTAGTCAGGGTACTGCAATCCCATAGATTCCAACTGCTCTGGTGTATTGCCTTTTTTACCTGCACTCCTCAGCTACCGAAACATAACAGTATCACCGGCCTAAAAATTGAAAATTGTATGGTACTCACAGAAGGGAAAAAATATTGTGATAGAAAAAAAGGTTGTCAGAGTTGTCAGAGATATTTTTCTGTTTGTTGCATTTTTTTTTTTTTTTTTCCCTCTGTATCTCTGGGTGCTAGGGAGGATCTTTTCTCCCAATGGAGTTTGCACAGTTGTCTGGCCGTGTGGATCAGCTTGCCACTGAGGTTCGGAGTATTGCTATCTATCTTGCTGGGTTGCCTGTTGTGGAACCTAGGATCCCCATGCCAGATTTGTTTTTTAGGGGATCGAGCTAAGTTTCAGAATTTCAAAAATAATTGTAAATTGTTTTTTGCCTTAAAATCTAAGTCCTCAGGAAACGCAGCGCAGCAGGTTCAAATTATCATCTCTCTCCTGCGCGGCGATCCTCAGGATTGGGCTTTTTCCCTGATACCTGGGGATCCTGTTTTGAGTGATGTTGATGCGTTTTTTCAGGCTTTGGGTTATTGTACGATGAGCCTAATGTCACTGATCAAGCTGAAAAAGCCTTGTTGGCATTAAATCAGGGGCTTGATGACGCTGAATTATACTGTCAGAGATTCCGTAGGTGGGCAGTCCTGACCAAATGGAATGACGACGCTTTGGCGGCCCTTTTCCGGAAGGGTCTGTCGGATAATGTAAAGGATGTTATGGTGGGATTCCCTGTCCCCTCTGGTCTCAATGATTCTATGTCATTAGCGATTCAAATTGACAGACGTTTGCGTGAGCGGAGAAGTATGCGTGGAGTGGTGTTGCCTTGTGAGCCAGCTTCTGAGCCCATGCAGTGTGATGGAGTGGTGTCTGGGGCACAGCGTCATGAGTTTCGAAAGCGCAATAGGTTATGTTTCTACTGTGGTGATGCCTCTCATGCTATTTCAGTCTGCCCTAAGCGGGGAAGACGTTTTGCACGCTCAGTTGTCTTGGGTAGTGTTCAGACTAAGTTTTTATTAACTGTCACTCTGATATGCTCTCTGTCCTCATTTTCTGCTCAGGCTTTCGTTGATTCTGGAGCAGCTATTAACCTGATGGATTATGATTTTGCTAAACGTTGTGGGTTTCCCTTGATACCCCTACAGAAGTCTATTCCCCTACTGGGGATCGATTCTACCCCTTTGGCTGAGAATAAACCCCAGTTTTCTACTCAGGTGATAATGAGGGTTGAACCTGATCACCAGGAGTGCTGCAAATTTTTGGTTCTATATAATCTGCATGACATTATCGTGCTGGGTTTTCCTTGGTTACAGTCTCATAATCCTGTTTTGGATTGGAAATCTGTGTCTGTAACCAGTTGGGGCTGCCAATGTGTTAATACCAACACTCCTGTTTTTTCTGCCTCCCCCCAAGCTCAGGATGTTCCTGACTTTTTGTTTGATTTTTCTGATGTGTTTAGCGAAAGTAAATCTGCATCCTTACCTCCCCATAGGAGCTATGACTGCGCTATTGAATTAGTGCCGGGTAGTAAATTCCCTAAAGGTCGCCTTTTTAACTTGTCTGTACCTGAACATGACGCTATGCGGTCTTATATCAAGGAGTCATTGGAGAAGGGTCATATCAGACCATCCTCTTCACCCTTAGGTGCCGGTTTTTTCTTTGTGGCCAAAAAAGATGGTTCATTAAGGCCGTGTATTGATTATCGTCTCTTGAACAATATTACTGTGAAATATCAATACCCGTTACCCTTGATTTCTGACCTGTTTTCCAGGGTGAAAAACGCTACTTGGTTTACCAAGCTTGACCTCAGGGGGGCGTATAACCTTATTCGCATTAAGCACGGGATGAATGGAAGACGGAATTCAATACCCCTGAAGGGCATTTTGAGTACCTAGTGATGCCCTTTGGGCTCACTAATGCCCCTTCCGTCTTCCAGTCCTTCATGAATGACATTTTCAGGGATTTTGTGGACAAATTTCTGATTGTTTATTTGGATGATATCTTGATTTTTTCTAATGACTGGGACTCTCATGTGAAACATGTTCGGACTGTGTTCCAGATTTTGAAGGATAATGCTCTGTATGTGAAGGGATCAAAGTGTCTTTTTGGCGTACAGAAGATCTCATTTCTGGGATTCATTTTGTCCCCATCTGTTATTGAAATGGACCCGGTCAAGGTTCAGGCCATCTGTGATTGGGTCCAACCTACTTCATTAAAGGCTCTTCAGAGATTTTTGGGTTTTGCCAATTTTTATCGTAAATTTATTGGTAATTTCTCGGTTATTGTTAAACCATTAACTGATTTGACCAGAAAGGGTTCTGATGTGGTGAATTGGCCTCCTGAGGCAGTCTCTGCATTTCAGGAACTTAAGCAGAGATTCACTTCTGCTCCTGTTCTACGGCAGCCTGATGTTTCTCTGCCATTTCAGGTGGAGGTTGATGCCTCTGAAATTGGGGCAGGTGCCGTTTTGTCCCAAAAAGATCCAGAGACCTCTAAAAGTAACCCTTGTGCCTTTTTCTCTCGAAAATTTTCTCCTACTGAACGTAATTATGACGTGGGTAATCGGGAGTTATTGGCCATGAAGTGGGCTTTTGAAGAGTGGAGACATTGGCTGGAGGGAGCCAAACATCAGGTGGTGGTCCTTACGGACCATAAGAATCTGGTCTATCTGGAATCTGCCAAGCGACTCAATCCTAGACAGGCCAGGTGGGCCTTGTTTTTCACACGTTTTAATTTTGTGGTTTCCTTTCTTCCTGGCACTAAGAATGTTAAGGCGGATGCCCTCTCGAGGAGTTTCCTTGCGGACTCTCCTGAGTTATCTGATCCTTCTGTTATTTTGAAAGAGGGTGTAGTTCTTTCCGCCATCTCGCCCAATTTGAGACTTGCTCTGGAGGGGTGTCAGGAGGATAGGCCCGAGCGCTGCCCTGTTGGAAAATTGTTTGTCCCGGACCAATGGAAAAAGAGTGTGATGTCTGAGATTCATTGTTCCGCATTGGCTGGGCATCCCGGAATTTTTGGTACCAGAGACTTGGTTAGTCGGTCCTTTTGGTGGCCTACCTTGTCTCGCGATGTCAGGGAATTTGTGCAGTCCTGCGGGACTTGCTCTCGCTCCAAGCCTTGCTCTCGCTCTAGTGGTTTGTTGATGCCATTGCCTGTGCCCAAGAGACCATGGACCCATATCTCTATGGATTTCATTTCCGATCTTCCTGTTTCTCAGAGAATGACCACCATCTGGGTAATTTGTGATAGGTTTTCCAAAATGATACATCTTGTGCCATTACCTAAGTTGCCTTCCTCCTCTGAATTGGTGCCGTTGTTTCTTCAGCACGTGGTTCGTTTACACGGCATTCCTGAGAACATTGTGTCTGACAGAGGAGTCCAGTTTGTTTCCAGATTTTGGAGGACTTTTTGTTCTAAACTGGGTGTTCAATTGTCTTTCTCCTCGGCATTTCATCCTCAGACCAATGGTCAAACTGAGAGAACAAACCAGACATTAGAGACTTATCTAAGATGCTTTGTGTCTGCTGATCAGGATGACTGGGTCTCTTTTTTGCCTTTGGCTGAGTTTGCTCTTAATAATAGGGCTAGCTCTGCCACTTTGATGTCTCCGTTTTTCTGTAATTTTGGTTTTCACCCTCGATTTTCTTCAGGACAGACGGAAGCTTCTGTCTGTCCAGGTGTTGACTCTGTTGTTGAGCGTATGCAACAGATTTGGGACCAGGTAGTGGAGAGGTTGTCCCTCTCTCAGGAGAAGGCCCAGCGGTTTGCTAACCGGCATAGGACTGATGGTCCTCAGTTTAAAGTGGGGGACTTGGTCTGGTTGTCCTCAAAGAATATTCCTATGAGAGTAGCATCTCCTAAATTTAAGCCTAGGTTCATTGGACCTTATAAGATCATGGAGATTATTAATCCTGTTTCTTTTCGTTTGCTTCTTCCAGGGACATTTAAGATCCATAACGTGTTCCACAAGTCCTTGTTGAAGAGGTTTGTTGAGCCAGTGGTTCCTGCTACTGTGCCTCCTGACCCTGTTTTGGTTGAGGGCAATCTGGAGTATGTGGTTGAGAAAATATTGGATTCTCGTTTTTCTAGACGAAGACTCCAGTATTTGGTTAAATGGAGAGGTTATGGTCAGGAAGACAATTCTTGGGTGTTTGCTTCGGACATCCATGCTAGGAGACTTATCCGTGCGTATCATAGAATTCATCCTGACCGACCTGGTTGCTCAAATGAGGGTTCGGTGACCCCTCCTCAAGGGGGGGTACTGTTGTGAATGGGTTTGAGATGAGTTCTGAGCAGAGGCTCCCTCTGGTGGTTACAAGCGGTACTAGTGAAGATTGTGAGGACTGGGAATCAGGTGTTACTGACTGGTCTTATATAAGGGAGTCATTTTCCCATCAGGGTTGCCGGTGATCAATTGTTCTGGTCTGAATCCTTCATTCCAGTTTCCCTTGTAGCCTGCTGTGTCGTGTCTGCATCTCCTGCTACCAGATAAGAATTTTTCTTCTTTTGTGTTGTTGCTATATTTTTGCATTTTGTCCTGCACTTCTTTGGGGGCCTTCTGGGTCCCCTCCGGGGGCTTCTGCCTTCTCAGTTTAGTTCAGCCACTGAGTTTTGTTCTTTTGCTTTTTCCAGTTTTTTCAGTGGCTGCTGTTTTGATTTTGTTACACCAGAGAGCTAATTTAGGTGGTAGAGGTCGTGTGATCTCAGGTGATTTTGAAATTAGTAGAGTTGGTGTTAGTCAGGGTACTGCAATCCCATAGATTCCAACTGCTCTGGTGTATTGCCTTTTTTACCTGCACTCCTCAGCTACCGAAACATAACAGCAGACTAACCGCATATCTGCAGGTTCAAATGCATTCATGTAATAAGAGCAAAAAGTGTAAAGCTTCACAATATAGCGTTGCTGCTCCAAGGTTAACTGTTGATCCAGTGTAAAATATGAACAAAAATTCCAGTACACCACATACCTGGTATTGCAATTAATAAATGAATTGATATTTTGTGTGTCATTAAACTTATTTGTCTTGTGCGCATATTGACACATATTACATTTTGCACCAGCACACTTTAAGAAACCCCTCATTGTAAGCCAGGTCTTATTCGTTTGTGGTTTGAGATACAAATTGTGGGAAAGGATGTTGCCAAGGGATTTACCATTTCCGGCATCATCATTAATCCTTCTGACAAGATTTCATTCAAGACTGGGTCCTGGAAAAGAACTGGTACATATTTAGCAATGATCTTTTTGATTTCATTATACTGCAGATTGTATGGAGTACTGAAAACCATCGTGTTATTACTGCGCATTCTGTGCTTCATTTCAGAAACATTTTTTATCACGTAATAAATCCTGTTGGGATATGATTTTCACTTTTTTCAATGAGCTAAGGATGTTATATTCTTTATAGTGCCTTTTCCTCAACCTTCCTTTGATCACAGTGTTTTCCTTTTGGAATACATCAGTTTTGCAGCATATTTTTTTAGCCCTAATAAATTCCCCATAGGGGATGCAATTTATTGTATGGATGGCATGGCAGCTGTCAGCACGTAGCATTGTGTTGCCGCTGACAGCTTTGAGGTGCATTCTACAGGTTATGGGTTTCCAAATCTGGACTATCTTCCCATGTGAGGTTCAAAAAAATCTATAGTTTTATTTGGTCTTGAAAAAGTGAAAGACAAGTTAATCTCATTGACATTAATACATTATATCAAACCAGGGATAATGGACATACCTCCAATCCAGAAAATCAATATGTCGTCCACATACCTTCCATACCATAATAGATTCTCGCTGAAAGAATTTTGGACATCAACCCTCTTATATGGTACTCTCTGCAGGGCCTTGTATCTAATCCTTTTTCTGTTCAATACTCTCTGCTGAGCTGTGTATCTAATCCTCTTCTGTGTGATATTGTTTGTTGAGCCCTAATTTTTAGAATTGACACTATATTCATATATTAAAGCCAATATTCTGTTGCTTAATATTATTGCAGAAATTTTGTATTATGAAGGTACAATTATGACACTGTTGTAAATTCACTCGTGTCTGCTATGCTCTTGATTCTCTAATTATTGTGCTCCTGTGTAGTTACTGCAATTTCATGATTGGTCAGCATTTGTTTTAAATATTTTCTCATGGGTTTGTTTGCTATACACAGTGATCAAGGGCAGTAAATGCCTGAAACGAGTCTGAGCTTGATTTCATCTACCTCCATGAATTTTAATGCTATATTTTGAAATAAAGTATTGAAGATTTTATCCATTTGCCGACACTTGGAATTTTTCTTCATATCTACAGGTTAATAGTGTTATTTTTGGTGACATGTACCCTTTAATAAAGCATACGCACACATACATTAATTCTTATTTATCAAATAGGATGACGACTTCTGTCCAGACCTGCATTCCACCACAAGAACCACTCTGTAGTATAATCCTTGGACAATTAAATACATCTCAGTGACAAACTGAGGGGCTACATGCCCCCTGTGATCTCAGGATATTGACTCTTCTAAAAGTGCTGCTCAAACTGTTGGGATGCAGCTGTGGGACCATATTTTCAGACATATTATCCTCCATCCAACTCACAAAAAGCTGAACGGGTCTCCCGTAGAGATGGATAGTCAAGCTGGGCTATCAGACGGTCACCTTCGTAGCTGTGGTGTCATCCTTCCAATGTTTAATAATTTTTATAGGGCCATCAGAGGTAGCAAGTGGCTAGAAGGAGAAAGTGGCCAACTATTCCCCAGATCACCCACAAGTGGCGTGGTCCCACAACAAGGGTTTTTTGCTTCTTCCTCCTGTTCCACCACCAATATATCCTCAGAGTCACCAAGCGGCCCTCACTCAATTTTTACAGGGCCATCAGAGGCAGTGGGGTATCCAGAGTGAGAAGGTGGCCAACTGTTACGCCCATTTCTGCAAGTCAGCTACTGCTTTTCTGGCGGTGTTGCAGTGGAGCTTGCAAATCTGAGCTCATCAACTGGTTTGCGACCTGCTCACGCACTGGAACTCAACATTAAATATGTACTTGGCAACGCTTTGTGAGCAGCTGTGGGCAGTAGTTGAATACCAGCTTCAATATGCACTTAAGTATTCCGCTCTACCTCTGCACATAACAAGTGATGAGTGGCCATGGATGTATGACTTCTGTAAGGAATCAACCAAGATAATGAGCGGCGATGTCGCCATAATCAGCATAAGCATCCTGCTTCTGCGTCTACTTAAATGCTTCCTTCTCACAAATGAAGAGAAAGATTTGCATGTGTACCAGGCAGAGAAGGAAGAAGAACGTACACAAGGTGTTGCATGCTTGCCAATCCCCTGTCCATGAAGCATGCGAAGAGGTGTCAAGCCTTGCAACTGTCATTGCATATTTGTAAGCACCATCAGCAATTAGCAACCACGTCCACTTACTTGTTCCAGTGCAGCTTTCCACTGTCCCTAGCCCAGGTCTTGAAACGCAGAAAAAATCCCCGGCCACAGGCTCAAACACTAAACAGCAACATTTACAGGCTGCTTCCCCTGGAAATATTGACTTTAAGGCTAAGTGCACACGATCAGGAATAATTGCGTTTTTTTCGCGGTTTTTCCGCTATTTTCCGTGGTTAAACCGCGAACAAAACGCAAGCATTAAGCATTCTATACGTTTTAATTGATTCCGCATGTTTTGTACACATGTTGCGTTTTTTTTCCGCGAAAAAAACGCTTAGCGGAAAAAAAAGCAACATGTTCATTAATTTAGCGTAACCGCGGTGATTCCGCCGCCATAGGAATGCATTGAACCGCTTACTTTCCGCATGTGGCTATGCCCACTATGCGCAATGTAAGCGGTTCATGTGCGGATGGTACCCAGGGTCTGGAGCAGAGGAGACTCTCCTCCAGGCCCTGGGTACCATATCCCTGGTAAAACAATAATTAAAATAAAAAATAATGATATTTCTCACCTTCCGGCGGCCCCCGCAGCCTTAACGCGGCCCCCGCAGCCTTCCCGCCTTCAGCGACGCTCCCGGCAACTTCCGGTCCCAAGAGTCCTTTGCGAGAATCACCCAGATGGCGTAGCGGTCTCGCGAGATGCTACGTCATCGGTGTGATTTGTCGCAAAGCACTCCTGGGACCGCGAGTTGCCGGGAGCGTCGCTGAGAGGCGGGAAGGCTGCGGGGGCCGCCGGAAGGTGAGAATATCATTATTTATTATTTTTTTTATTATTTTTACATTAGATCTTTTTACTATTGATGCGGCATAGGCAGCATCAATAGTAAAAAGTTGGTCACACGTGTCAAACACTATGTGTGACTCGTGTGACCAACCTGTCAATCAGTTTTCCAAGCGATGCTACAGATCGCTAGGAAAACGCTAGCATTCTGCAAGCTAATTACGCTTGCAAAACGCTATTATTCTGGCGGGAATCAGCATAAAAAAACGTGCGTATTTCCTGCGGGAGAAGTGCGGGATTGCCGCGGAAATTTCCGCGGCAATTCCGCAACGTGTGAACTTAGCCTAAATCTTGTGGAAACTTTGGGTTCCTGCAACCTTGTAGCCACGTATGTTCTTCAGTGCTCTGTCTCCATCTGTTACTGTCTCGACCACGCACCACAATTGTGGGTTACCAGGGCAATGGGGTACTCAGAGCCGAGCCTATAGAAGTCTATGGGGTTGTCACAGGTAGCGGTGGCTCGGTCTGTGGCCCTGGCGGTCAGGCGTATGTTGGGGGGTATATTTACAGGGGATAGATTTATATACAGTTCGTGACGCCACCTGTAGTTTCCTGATCACTAAGACCAGCGCTGCTGTAGATCTCTGAGGGGATGGTGAGGCAGCTAGATGTCAGGTCCCCTACAGGTGGGACTCTTCCCTCAGGTCGATAGTTATGATAGGGTTGTGCAGGGGTGCAATTGAATAACACAGTCTCACACATCAGCGTCTTTCCATACCTTTTACTTCAAGTTGTTCAGGCAGGTCCCAGGGAGGCTGATGGGATTGATGGAGGATGAGTTTTGAGGCAACGGCTGAGCAAGTTAGGGGCCTCCTTGACTTTCCAATCAGGATGAGTCCAACCAGCATAAAGCGTAGTTCACTCCTTAAACTCCAGCTATTTCAACGCTGTACTGCCCAGTCAGTATAGCGGTCGAAGCCTTCCAATGATGGAACTAGGTTCTTTCTGTTGCTGATCAGGCTCAAAGTTCCTATTCCAACTGACCTCTGTTACGTACTGACACTCCAAGGCTACTTGCTGCCACCTAAGGTCCAGTAAGCCTCTGGTTCTTTTATCACTTTGCCTGGAGCTATAGTGACACGTCGGTCCCCAGTGACCGGTGACAATGTGCAGGACTTCTCCGATCCTAAAGCACTTCTCAATTCCTTCCACTGTGCCCTTCGACTTGCTCACACTCTCAATAGATGTCTCAGTCCGTCTGCCAGTGGGGCACAGCTCTGACCAGGCTGAGGTAATCTGGCTCACCTTTACTGGCCTCCACTTCTCTGAACTGCACAACAGTGGGATGACTCAGTCCTGAGCCACCCGAGCTAGACTCTGCTCCTTCCTCCTCACAGGTCCAGGCTAGACTCACTGACTGACTCTGAACACTCCCCGTGGGTGTGTCTAAGTGTATGTGATGTCATGAAGAGCCCTTAACCGTTACCTCTCCACTCATCCTCCTGGTATTGTGTACCTTAAATACCAGGGCTACACATTCCCCCATGGTAAAAGACAGCACTCCCGGGCTGTGAAATACAAAAAGACATTTTGTTTATGCATCAACAATAAACATTAACTCGTCCCATCCGGGTATATTAAGTTGTGATCTGTCTGCACTGCGTAACGGCAAACTATAGAACTGCCTCAATCTTTCTATGGATCTGGCAAGCGTACTGATGGCTGGGCGGTGTGAGTCAGCTTCACCAGGGGATCCCATAGCATGGGGCGCTGCTTCTGATGATCCTTCTTGAGATTCCGTAGGTTGAGGTGTTGCTGGGATGGGTAACTCCTGAACTGGCTCAACTGGCACCACGGGCACAACTGGAGGTAGAACTTCCTCTTGTGGCTGATAAAACTGCAACACCGGAATTATTACAGCATCTCCCAGTCTGGGCCAATCCGCAGGAAAATCTCCCAAATCCGTGTGTATGACCTCTTCTTTTCTTTCTTCTTGATTGATGACAGGGTTCTTTTCACAAAGCTTTAAGGGTTCTGGACACAATTTCAAATGGTCTCTGGACACAGTGGTTATTGTTCTTCCTCCGTCCTTACTGATGATACAAACTTTTCTGTTGTCATATTTGGAATCTTGTACGACGTAGGGTTCTTGCTCCCACTGGTTATTCAATTTGTGCATCTTCCTTTTCCTTTTCAATACCACTTCCCCAGGCATCAAAGGCTTGGCAGGAGCATTTCTGTTGTAAATATCTTCCTGTTTTCCCCGTGCCTTGTTGAGACTTTCTTCTACGCAGACTTGCACTCTTCTGTATTGTTCTTGCCGATTGATGTCCCAGTTTTCAATGGCGTCGTCTGCCTCCGGTTCTACCACTCCAAGTTCTAGATCCATTGGTAGTCTTCCGGGCCTTGCTCTCATAAGATAGGCTGGAGTGCAGTTAGTGGAACTTACAGGTATATGGTTATACAAATCAACCAAATCAGGTAGTAAATCCGGCCATCGATTGCTGTCTTCCAACGGTATGGATCTCAACAAATCAAGGACAATATGGTTCATTTTTTCGCAAAGACCGTTGGTTTGAGGATGGTATGGTGTTGTTCTAATTTTCTTACACCCATACATGTGACAGAACTCCTTGAATAGATCGGCTTCGAAAGCAGGTCCTTGATCGGTTAATACTTGCTCCGGATACCCATGCGGTCTGCAGAAGCTTGCTTGAAAGGTTTTCGCTGCCGTCACTGCGGTCTGGTCCTTAACTGGAACAACCACCAGAAATCTGGAGTAATGGTCCACCATGGTCAGGGCGTATGAGTATCCAGATCTACTTGGCGACAATTTGACGTGGTCCAGGGCCACAATCTCCAGGGGACGAGTCGTCCGGATAGGTTGCAGGGGTGCCTTCTGACTACCGTAGTCCTTTCTTCTGAGACCACAGGGTCCACAGTTCCGACACCACCTCTCAATGGAGCTGCGCATCCCTACCCAGTAGAACCGGCATCTCAACAGGGTCTCCAGCTTTCTCCAGCCAAAGTGTCCTGCTTGATCGTGGTATGCTTCCAACACCATTGGGACGTCTGCCTTGGGGACCACTATCTGCCAGACCATCTCGTGGGTCCTGGGGTTGACGTATCTCCTGCACAACTTCTCACGGTATAGGAACAACCTGCTTTTCTCGTTCCACAGGAGCTTTGCTGACATAGGTGCATCCTTTTCCAAGGAGGAACCTTCCTGTCTTAACAACTCCTTGATGCGGCTGACCACTGGATCACTGTCCTGAGTCTCTTTCCAGCTGTGATGGGGTAAAGGATTTAATGTTGCACCATACTGCTTTCTGTAGACTCGATGCTCATGGACTACCCCATTTCGATGGAACGCAGGTAACTCGATTTCTTCCAGGTCGTCCGATTCTTCTTCCGTGTCAGAGTCATGCGGCCTTCGGGACAACGCGTCAGCATTAGCATTCTTTCGACCTGCCCGGTACTTGATAGTAAACTGGTAATTGGACAACCGAGCCATCCAACGCTGCTCCATGGCACCCAGCTTGGCGGTTTCCAGGTGCGTTAACGGGTTGTTGTCTGTAAACGCAGTGAACTGATTGGAGGCCAGATAGTGCTTAAATCTTTCAGTAATGGCCCAGACCAGCGCCAGAAACTCCAGCTTGAAGCTGCTATAAATTTTCCGGATTCCTCTCAGTTGGCCTGAGTTTTCTGCTAGCATAAGCGATGACTTTTTCTTGGCCATTCTGCTTCTGACTGAGAACTGCTCCCAAACCTTCATTACTGGCGTCGGTGTACAACAGGAACGGTTGGCTGTAATCAGGATAGGTTAAGATCTCATCACCTGTAAGGATCTCTTTCATCTTTTGGAATGCTTCAGCCTGTTCTTTACCCCAATTAAAGGGAGGGTTTCTGCTCTTTAGGGATTGTCCTACTAGGAGGTCCTGTAAAGGGGCTGCCTTCTTGGTGTAATCTTTCACGAACCTTCTGTAGTAACCCGTTAGTCCCAGGAACTGTCGCACTTCCTTAAGGTTCTTCGGCTCCGGCCACTTCTGGATGGCAGTGACTTTCTCTGGGTCCGGCGCTACTCCTTCCGAACTGACGATGTGCCCCAAGTATTGTACCTTCTGTTTGAGTAAATGGCATTTTGAGGGTTTCAACTTCATCCCGTACCTGGACAGGGACTCAAATACTTCTGCCAGGTGCTTCAGATGATCCTCATAAGTCTTGGAATACACGATAACGTCGTCTAGGTATAGCAGCACGGTTTCAAAATTGAGATGTCCCAGGCAGTTATCCATCACTCTCTGAAATGTTCCTGGGGCACTGCTGAGCCCAAACGGCATTCTGTCGAACTCACAGAGCCCCATTGGGGTGGTGAAAGCCGTTTTTCTCACGATCCTCCTCAGCCACAGCCACTTGCCAGTAACCACTAGTCAGATCGAGGGTAGAAAAGTAGTTAGCCGTTTTCAGAGCAGCTAATGATTCCTCTATATGTGGTAACGGGTATGCATCCTTGTGTGTTATGCGGTTCACCTGCCTGTAATCCACACACATTCTCATACTACCATCTTTCTTTTTAACCAGAACTAGAGGGGCTGCCCAGGGGCTACAACTATCCCTTATCACCCCAGCTTTCTTCATATCATGCAACATTTCTTTAGCCTTCTGATAATGGGCTGGAGGTATGGGCCTATATCGCTCTTTGATGGGAGGATGACTGCCTGTAGGGATATGATGTTGTACTCCCTTAATTGTCCCAAAATCAAGTGGATTCTTACTAAACACTTGGGCGTACTCTTGCACCACCCGTAATACCCCTTGCTTCTGGTGAGCGGGAGTGGTGTCCGTCCCAACATGGAGTTGCTGACACCATTCCGCCACCTGGGTTGCCGGGTCATTGTCCTCCGCTATCTGGCAGGAGTCTAAGGACTCAGCCGGGAGAATAGAATTATTGTCAACAGCATGTAATTTAGCAATGGTTGCATAACGGGGTAAGTTCACCTCATCATCTCCCCAATTGAGAAGCCGTACCGGTACTCTTCCATTCACCACTTCCACTACTCCCCTAGCAGTCATAAGTGTAGGTCTATGTTCTGAATGGTGGGGTTCTACTACAGCTTGGTAATTCTGTCCTCTCAGACCTATGGCTGCCCTGCACCAGATGATCATTTCACTCATTGGGGGTATCACAATTGGATCCGAGTCAGTGACCCGTACATTACCAATTTCGCCGTCTGTAAGCTTCGCTTGCTGCTGACACACCAGGGCCCGGATCTCTCTTTGGATTACTCCTTTCTGCCTTGGTCGGGCAATCTCAGCAAGCTGTTGGAGCAAGAACACAACTTCTCCCAAACAATTACCGATAATGTTAGTGCCCAAAATTATATTTAACCCGTTCTCCTCATTTGCAGTCTTTACTACCAGAAGCCCCTGGTCTTTCAACTCCTCTCTGCCCACCTTCACATCTACACATTTTGTCCCGAGTACTTCTACAGGAAGACCATTAGAAGCATACACGGTAAAGTCAGGGCTCGGGGGTTTAAGACTGTCCATCGACCAGTACTTAGTATATAGGGCATCAGGTATTAGGGTCACCTGGGACCCAGTGTCCAACAATGCCGGAACTGCTATACCATCTAGGATGATAGACAGGTAGGGTCGCCCACCCACATACCTGCGGTTCCAGTCTAGGGGGCCTGACGGGTATTCTCCTGGGTGTTGGCCCTCGGACCCAGGTTCTGCTCGTTTAAAGGACACTGTGGAGATATATGACCTTTCCGGTTGCATCGGTAACAGGTGATCTCTCGACGAGGAGGGTGTTGATCGGAGGTCGCTCCTGGGGGTGGCGTTGTCCTCCTCCGGGGGGGCGACGTCTTCCTTCTTCTCCGGTGCATCCACGGGACGTCTTCTGGGCAGTCAGCTAACAAGATTTTCCCTTCTTCCTCTTTCCGCAGTTGCAGGGCACTCATCACAGCAGCCAGATTTTTAGTCAGCTGGCGCACCTCTGAGCGCAGACAATCCAATTCACTGGGAGGTGTCACCTGCGCTTTGGCTTCGGCCACTAGCGGGGAAAAAGGGGTTACTGCCGGTTCCAGAGTGACTTCAGCCTGATGATGTTGGGTTGCCACCTCGGGTTTGCCCAGGGGCCGCAGCCCTTTTATTGCCATGTCCTTTAGGGCATCAAAGGTAGCATCCGGATGGTCTAAGGACCACCAGTTTACAGTTCTGCGTTCCTCTTGGGATCTCAATCCCTGTATAAATTGCTCTTTCAGCATCTTATTCTCGTCGATAGCATTTAAATTGTTAATCTGCTTGAGGGCTCTCAGGGCTCCCTGTAGTCGGCAAGCGTAGTCCCTGATGCTGTCACCTGGCTGTTGTGAACAGTGATAGAAGGCCATCCGGAGATCCGTTTCTGTGCAGTCCTCAAATATGGCATGCAGCTTAAGGAAGATCGCAGGTACCGACTCCTGATTAACGGTATCCCAAGTCTCCACTTCCCTCTCAGCAGCTCCAGTTAGCTGCCCTACCAGCACAGCAGCTTTTTGCCTCTCCGGCATGGAGTACATTTCTAGGATGCTGCATAACTTCCGCTTGAAGCCTGCTAATGTGCCTGGCTCACCGCTGTACTGGGGAAGCCATTTCGCCCCTGGCATATAGGGGAGCGTTAGTGGCATGATCGGGACTACCGGACTGGGTGCTGGACCTGCGCCCTCATCTGGCGCTACAATGCCAGGCGGTGCGGGATTGGGGCCTCCGGCTGGGGCTGCACTGTCGGCTGGTTGCTGTGACATCTTAGCGCCCCCTTGGTTAAACGGAGCCTACCGGTTTCAGACGCTGCTATTTCACAGGCACCGCAGTGGGAACAGGACCTTCGTCGCAGGCGCTCTGATGTCAGAGCGTTCACTTCCTGTCGCAGGACCTGCCGATGAGTCAGAACCGGGGGCGTGTCCAAGACTCTGCGCGCTCTTTCAGGTACGCCCACCTTCTTCTCCAGCGCTTCAGGGCGCGAATATGGCGGCAAAGATGGCGGTATTTGGCGCCAAAAAGTGCAAACAGTCTTTTTCACTAAAACACTCCACAGGCACACAGGGCTCGCAATCCTGCAAGTTTCGAATCCTGTTCGTGACGCCAAGTTGTTGTCTCGACCACGCACCACAATTGTGGGTTACCAGGGCAATGGGGTACTCAGAGCCGAGCCTATAGAAGTCTATGGGGTTGTCACAGGTAGCGGTGGCTCGGTCTGTGGCCCTGGCGGTCAGGCGTATGTTGGGGGTATATTTACAGGGGATAGATTTATATACAGTTCGTGACGCCACCTGTAGTTTCCTGATCACTAAGATCAGCGCTGCTGTAGATCTCTGAGGGGATGGTGAGGCAGCTAGATGTCAGGTCCCCTACAGGTGGGACTCTTCCCTCAGGTCGATAGTTATGATAGGGTTGTGCAGGGGTGCAATTGAATAACACAGTCTCACACATCAGCGTCTTTCCATACCTTTTACTTCAAGTTGTTCAGGCAGGTCCCAGGGAGGCTGATGGGATTGATGGAGGATGAGTTTTGAGGCAACGGCTGAGCAAGTTAGGGGCCTCCTTGACTTTCCAATCAGGATGAGTCCAACCAGCATAAAGCGTAGTTCACTCCTTAAACTCCAGCTATTTCAACGCTGTACTGCCCAGTCAGTATAGTGGTCGAAGCCTTCCAATGATGGAACTAGGTTCTTTCTGTTGCTGATCAGGCTCAAAGTTCCTATTCCAACTGACCTCTGTTACGTACTGACACTCCAAGGCTACTTGCTGCCACCTAAGGTCCAGTAAGCCTCTGGTTCTTTTATCACTATGCCTGGAGCTATAGTAACACGTCGGTCCCCAGTGACCGGTGACAATGTGCAGGACTTCTCCAATCCTAAAGCACTTCTCAATTCCTTCCACTGTGCCCTTCGACTTGCTCACACTCTCAATAGATGTCTCAGTCCGTCTGCCAGTGGGGCACAGCTCTGACCAGGCTGAGGTAATCTGGCTCACCTTTACTGGCCTCCACTTCTCTGAACTGCACAACAGTGGGATGACTCAGTCCTGAGCCACCCGAGCTAGACTCTGCTCCTTCCTCCTCACAGGTCCAGGCTAGACTCACTGACTGACTCTGAACACTCCCCGTGGGTGTGTCTAAGTGTATGTGATGTCATGAAGAGCCCTTAACCGTTACCTCTCCACTCATCCTCCTGGTATTGTGTACCTTAAATACCAGGGCTACACATTACTTTTTTCATGCTATTCCGTCCCAGCCTTACACCAGCACGTGTAAAGCACTCACCAATCTTAAATTCGGCATGAATAAAGTGTTATAACCCTCTTGTTAGGTTTGTTTCAGTTTGCTGGTCACATGACCTTTTTACCCTATTTAGTCTGGCCCCGCCCTTCTGGCTTTGCTGGACTTCATTGTATTATCTACTCTTAAGCTAGCCGGGTGCTTAGGTGCCTTACTCAGTCAGTTTTGCTTGATCTTAGGATCTCTTAGTAATTTGTTTTCTGTTTTATTTTTCCCTGCTACAATTTCTGTTAGGAGGTGTCCACCTTTTCACCCAGTCCCTAGATCTTGTAGGGATTCCTCCCTCGCAACTATAGGTCTTCGTTCAGACTAGCTGAGGACTTTAGCAGGTCTGGTCGCAGGATCAGGTTCCCCGTTACATCGTAGGGATCCAGCTTAGTACTATTGTAGGGACAGAATTCCTACCTTTCCTTAGTGCTTGTAGCAGATCATAACAGTAAGTCCAGCCAAGAAAAAAAAAAAAAAAAAATCTGTAAGGAAAGATTTTTTTTTCTATCATGGTGTCGATTCAGGATTTAGTTCAACGCCTGCAGGGACTCTCTCTGGAGGTGGCTGAGATAAAGCAACACGTGAGTAGTTGTTCTGGAGCACATTTCGTGGAGCCAAAGGTACGTTTGCCTGATTTATTTTTTGGTGAACAACAAGATTTTTTTTCTTTTAAAAATGCTTGCTTGTTGTATTTCCGTTTGAGACCCAGATCCTCTGGTGATGAATCACAGCGCATAGGGTTCATAATGTCACTTTTGCGCAAAGAACCTCAGGATTGGGCCTTTTCTCTGCAGTCTAGTGATCCATGCTATAGATCAGTGGATAGTTTTTTTTCTGCTTTGGGGTTATTGTATGACGATCCGGATCGTGTTTCATCAGCTGAGACAGAATTGAGACGTTTGAGACAGGGATCAGGTAATGTGGAAAAATATTGTACTCACTTCCGTAGATGGTCCACTCAGGTAGGATGGAACGATTCAGCTTTGAAAAGTTTATTTCTTGCAGGGTTAAGTGAAAGGGTTAAAGATTTGCTGATTGCTTATCCCATACCTGGTAACTTGCAAGAGGCTATGTAATTAGCCATACGGGTGGATAGGAGACTGCGTGCTAGGGTTAATGAGAGTAAATCTGCCTTGTCAGCTCCAAGTTTGGAGAAGGAATGTACTGACATTGGAGAGCCGATGGAAATTGGAGCAATGGCACCTCACTCTCGGGAAAAAGAACGCAGATTTGCTAAGGGCTTGTGTTTCTATTGTGGTAAATCTGACCATTTTATTAAGAACTGTGCGCTTCGTATGAATAAAGAGAAAAAAAAAAATGAGGTCAGTTTTGCCCGCATAGCTTGTTTAAACAATAAAGGTGTCTTTCTTTCTGCTACCACTGCTGTTGAGGAGGAATTAATGGAGTTTCGGGTATTTGTGGATTGTGGTTCAACTCTCAATGTGATTGATGGGAAATTTTTGGAAAAACTAAAATTAGAACCCAAACTTCTGTCTTCCCCTATTAATGTGGTGTCTGTGGATGGTTCTCCCTTGAAAAATGTTACTCACCATATCTGTGAATTTCCTCTTACTATTAATGGTGTTCATCAAGAGAATTTGGATTTGGTAGTTTTGAACAATTTGCCCTCACCGGTGATTTTGGGGTTACCCTGGTTAAAATTGCACAATCCGGTACTGGATTGATCTACCAATGAAATTAAGTCCTGGAGTCCTAATTGTTATGACAAGTGTTGTAACGGGCGTATTGCTGCTGTAGTTAAGGGGGAGTTACCTGTACCTATTCAGGATTTTTGGAAAGTTTTTTTCTGATAAGGAATCGCAGGTATTGCCTCCTCATAGAGAATATGATTGTGCAATTGAATTTGTCCCTGGAGCGACTCTTCCTAAAAGTCGTTTATTTAATTTGACTATTCCTGAGAGAAAGGCTTTGGAGGAATACATACAGACAAGCTTGGCCGCCGGTCACATTAGGCCTTCCAAGTCTCCTGTGGCGGTTGGATTTTTTTTTGTAAAAAAAAAGGACGGCGGTTTACGGCCTTGTCTGGATTTTTGTGAGATTAATAAGATTACTGTACTCAATCCTTACCCATTGCCATTGATTCCTGATTTGTTTAATCAGTTAGTGGGGGCCAAGTGGTTCTCGAAAATTGATCTTCGAGGGGCATACAATTTGTCGCGCATGAAGGAGGGGGATGAATGGAAGACTGCGTTTAACACTCCACTGGGTCATTTTGAGAATCTGGTTATGCCTTTTGGGCTTTCCAGTGCTCCGGCATTTTTTCAGAATCTTATCAATGACATCCTTAGACCTTTGATCGGCAGAAGTGTGGTTGTGTATTTGGATGACATTTTGATTTATTCACCGGATTTGGAGTCTCATTGGAGGAGTGTGCGTGAAGTATTACAGTTACTGAGTGATAATTCACTTTTTGCCAAACTAGAAAAATGTGAGTTCGCTGTACAGAGACTTAGTTTTTGGGCTACATTGTCTCCAGTGAAGGTTTTGAGATGGACCCGGTGAAAGTGCAAGCTGTGCAGGATTGGCCTAGACCTATTGGTGTGAAATCAATACAGAGGTTTTTGGGGTTCGCCAATTATTATAGAAAATTCATAAAAAATTTTTCTGTGATTGCCAAACCTCTGACCGATCTCACCAGGAAAGGTGCTGATGCGGTTCAGTGGACTACTGAGGCCATTGAGGCTTTTGTGTTGCTAAAGGAGAAGTTCAGCTCTGCTCCCATCCTTACGCAGCCTGATGTGACTAAACCATTTTTGGTTGAGGTTGATGCTTCTTCTGTGGGGGTCGGCGCAGTGTTGTCTCAGGCAAAGACGGATGGAGTACTGTCACGGGTGTGTCGCGGCGGAGATCGTCGCGATTGCACACCCTGACTTCGCACAGCTGAGTTTCTGGTGCTGGGTGTTTTTCGGCACTGAGGGAGTTAATTCTTTCTCTCTCGGTGCTGGGCTGACCAGCCTCGCCCAGCTGCGATTGATGTTTTGTTAATTAGCTTCCTTCATATACCTGCTGGTCTGCTGGGGAAGTTGCCGGTGAAAGCATTCATTCAGACCAGCAGAGGGGATCGTTTCTGAGAAGACTTAAGCTAAGAGTGCCTGTTGTGGTTTTTCCTCTCCTCGCTTATTGTTTATCTCCTTTACCTTTTGTGTTCCTCTGTAGTGGAAGTGTTGTATGCAAGGCTGTGTTTTCTTTACCCCTTGTCTGTCTCGTTTGTCTTAGACTGTGTGTAAGCTGTGACCTGCCCATTCCCTGTGGTGGTAATCAGGGTCCTTCTCAGGACTAGATTACAGTGGTCAGGGATCTACAGGAGACAGGGTTACGCTGGCAGCCTGGACCTCTGTACCATTAACAGTACCTCCAGGTAGAGGGACTAGTCAGGACCCCAGTTCAGGGTCAGCATAGACCCCGGTCCACCTCTATCCAGAGACAGCGTGACACGTACACAGTATTGACCCACAATACATAGGATATTATGTCAGGTAAGACATTGCTGGCAGATACTATGTATACATGTTGATTTTCTCTATTATATGAAATTTAGAATGATGTCACATTAGATATAGGTTGCTATCTTTGAATATATCTGTTATACGTCGTGACAAGTACATCCCTGTGCTTTTTTTTCAAAGAAATTTTCTGAGTCTGAACTAAATTATGATATCGGTAATCGGGAATTGTTGGCAATTAAACTCGCATTTGAACACTGGCGTCATTTTTTGGAGGGAGCGGAATTTCCCGTTCAAGTCTTCACCGATCATAAAAATCTCATCTACCTTGATGCTGCCAAACGCTTGAATGCCCGTCAGGCTAGGTGGGCACTGTTTTTCTCACGGTTTAATTTTACCGTTACTTACATCCCAGGTACTAAAAATGTTAAAG
Organism: Oophaga sylvatica; assembly: GCA_033576555.1. Taxonomy (NCBI): domain Eukaryota; kingdom Metazoa; phylum Chordata; class Amphibia; order Anura; family Dendrobatidae; genus Oophaga; species Oophaga sylvatica. The sequence continues at coordinate 34,262,713 of JARQOD010000006.1, forward strand.
CTGATGCTTTGTCTCGCAGCTTTTCTCCCATGGTGGGTACTGAGGAGGAGGAGAACATTTTACAAGAGGGGGTTGTTATTGCTGTCTTGGACTCCGTGTTGGAAGATGAGATTCTTAAAGCACAGGAGAATGCCCCATCTAACACGCCACATGGGAGGTTGTTTGTGCCTGGTACCCTGAGGAGAGATTTGTTTGTTGAATGTCATGACTCTCGGTTGGCAGGTCATCCTGGAATCTCTGAGACCAAGAGACTTGTGGGTCGCAGTTTTTGGTGGCCAGGATGGCAGAAGGAAGTCATTAAGTGGGTGCGTCAATGCACTGTGTGTGCTAGATCTAAGTCTTCTCATACTCCTGCTGCAGGGTTGCTTTGCCCTCTGGAGGTCCCTAGTGCACCTTGGACACATTTGGCTATGGACTTTATTACTGACCTTCCCCCCTCTGAGGGTTTCACTGTCATCTGGGTGGTCGTGGACCGTTTTAGCAAGATGTGTCACTTGGTTCCTTTCATCAAACTGCCCTGCGCTAAGACTCTCGCTAGGACCTTTGTCAAGGAAATAGTCAGACTACATGGTGTTCCTACTGACATTGTTTCGGATAGGGGACCTCAGTTTGTGGCTCGTTTTTGGCGCGCCTTTTGTGACAGGTTGGGAGTTCATTTGTCGTTTTCATCCGGATATCATCCTGAGTCTAATGGCCAGACAGAAAGGAAAAACCAGGATGTTGAGCAGTTCTTGCGTTGTTTTGTGACTGATAATCAAGAGGGGTGGTCTGAGTTTCTACCACTTGCTGAGTTTGCTCTTAACAACCATACATCCGCTTCTGCTGGTTGTTCGCCTTTTTTTGTTGTACTGGGAGACATCCGTCATTTGGGTCATTTTCCAAGTTGGGATCTGCTGTACCTGAAGAGGAGAATTTTTCTGGTGTTTTGGAGAGAGTTTGGACTGATGTGCGTGGTAATCTTCAGGAGGCTAACAAAAGATCCAAAGTGTATTTTGATAGAAAACGACAAGAGGTTTTGTTTGCTATTGGTGACATGGTTTGGTTGTCCTCTAAGAATCTGCGCTTGAGGATTCCGTCTAAGAAATTGGGTCCCAAGTTTGTAGGGCCCTTTAAGGTGCTTCAGGTTATTAACCAATCTGCTGTTAGGTTGGAGCTTCCTACCTCCTGGAAGATTAATCCGGTGTTTCATGTTTCTCTCTTGAAAAAAGCTGAGGCCTCAGATGGAGACGTCTCGGCCACTGTTCCCCTGGTGGTGGAGGACGGGCAATATGAGATTTCCCGCATCCTAAATTCTAGACGGTATAGAGGGAGTTTACAGTACCTCGTCGCTTGGAAGGGTTATGGACCCGAGGATAACTCATGGGTGAGGGCGGATGATGTTTCTGCGTCTAGACTTGTCAGAGCGTTTCACAAGAGATTTCCGGATAAGCCTAAGTCATAGGGGATCCGGAGGATCCTCTTAGAAGGGAGGGTACTGTTATAACCCTCTTGTTAGGTTTTGTTTCAGTTTGCTGGTCACATGACCTTTTTACCCTATTTAGTCTGGCCCCGCCCTTCTGGCTTTGCTGGACTTCATTGTATTATCTACTCTTAAGCTAGCCGGGTGCTTAGGTGCCTTACTCTGTCAGTTTTGCTTGATCTTAGGATCTCTTAGTAATTTGTTTTCTGTTTTATTTTTCCCTGCTACAATTTCTGTTAGGAGGTGTCCACCTTTTCACCCAGTCCCTAGATCTTGTAGGGATTCCTCCCTCGCAACTATAGGTCTTCGTTCAGACTAGCTGAGGACTTTAGCGGGTCTGGTCGCAGGATCAGGTTCCCCATTACATCGTAGGGATCCAACTTAGTACTATTGTAGGGACAGAATTCCTACCTTTCCTTAGTGCTTGTAGCAGATCATAACAGTAAGCACATTCGGATTTGTGTTCACTTTCACAAGCTTTTTTAATCAAAGTCGGTCACAGTTCAGTAAATCATTGCTGTGTCGGATTGCACAGGGGAAGGGGGTGTCGACTTTGCTCACCTCGGGGGAGGGGAGAGAAGGACCCAGCAGGGATCGGCTCTCTGGCGTCACCACTTGCCCCAGGTCAGTCAGGGAACTGCACCTAGGGCAAATAATTGCTGGAAAGGCTTCCCTTAGAGGTAAGATTTATTGATGCGCTCCCAGCGGGGGGAGATATATATAAACCTCCCGGCCATCACAGCCAGAGTTCCTCACTAACATGGTACGGTATGCCACCAGCTCCTCGTTTGAAATAAGCCCCATCTGACAACAGGCTTATATCAGGTCAGAAACCAACCCGGTTAGCGTATAATATAAACAACCAAGCATGCGGACGTGGGGATTCGTGTATTTAGATAAAAGAGCAGCCCATGATTAATTTTATATTTAATCACCGAAAAGGCGTACTAGAAATATATAGGCATATATTTACAGAACAATTTACAGGTATACAGTCAAAAGTGTAGTACAAGGGTAGGGTATAGATAGGTTGCAATTACCGTGTTATGTATCATGTGACCACAGGGAGGCGCTGATGGATAACAGATCCAAAACTTAGTTGCAGGCTTTCCTGACTGCATCAGCTAACAGATCCTCCTGCCCGTAGAAAACTAAGTCCAAAATGAGGTCTGCCTTATATCTCCTAGGCTGCTCCCTCCCACACTCTGCGCCCACCCCTGGGCTTGTGCAGCCTTTCTCCTCCCATATTTGAGAGTATGATTTTCTGTCCAGAACCGTGGAGGCTCATAACTTTCCGTCCGAAGCTCTAAATGGAACGGCAGCGGTGCCACTAGATTCTGCTGGATTTTATCTGCGCATAAAGATAAGATTTAGATATGCCTACCATATGTAATTCCTGGTAGCTATGCTTTCTAACTCAATAACGCAGAGTGCTAGGGTGGCTGGATGTGATGCGCTCGTGGGGAGGGAATGCAGAGTCCGATAATGTGCTCTGCTAGTCTCAGAGATATTGCATTCTGTTATTATAGGTCATTTTCCAGATTCAATATCTCAGAGCCTTGCACTGGTTAACCTGGGATCTGTTGTTCTACAATGTAAGCCTGAAGGAACAAAGGGAGCCAGCTGGCTGTAGCTGTTCGAGAGCTCACACCCTGGTGCTAATTGCTAGTCACAGAGCTTCAAAGGGCTGGTTACTGGAGTTTAATTAAAGGAAAACGATGATCCGTCGTCCCTCAAAATTGCGTTTCCACTTTGTTATTACTTTGGCTATGATAGTGGTGCTGTATGATGAGCGGGGTACGAGTTTGATGAGGGAGGGGATTTGTCTATGTCAGAGGAGTATGTGGAGAGGTTACAGCAGCTGCACGCTTTTTCTATTCTTCCTTTAACTTTATGTGTTCTGATCCCGACAACAATCTGGCCATATAAAAAGCGGACATCTTATTTTGCAGATTCCATTTGCTCAGTGTCACAGTGCAGAGAAGTCGCTATTGCTGCTTCCAGCATCGAAGTAGATTGTGCAAAAAGTTTGTAACTACTCCAAATCGTTTGTGCTAACACTGTGTTTCAGTGGCATATCAGAAGGCCAGTTTTCCACTTAAAAATCATTCGGCCTAACACAGTGTTGCAGCCTGGTGGGCCAATTAGCTACTCCTAATCGTTTGTGCTAAAACTGTGCTTCAGTGGCAAATCAGAAGGCCAGATTTCCATGCAAAAATCATTAGGCCAGTAGTTGAATACCAGCTTCAGCATACACATAAGTATTCCGCTCTACCTCTGCACATAACAAGTGATGAGTGGCCATGGATGTATGACATCTGTGAGAAATCAAACAAGATTATAGTGGTGCAGCCATGAGGCCCAATTAGCTACTTCTAATCATTTGTGCTATAACTGTGCTTCAGTGTCAAATCAGAAGGCCAGATTTTCACATAAAAATCATTAGGCCTACTATAGTGGTACTGCCACAAGTCCCAATTAGCTTCTCCAAATAGTTTGTGCTAAAACTGTATTTAAGTCGCAAATCAGAAGGTCAATTTTCCACTTAAAAATTGTTAGGCCTAATATAGTGGTACAGCCACTAGGCGCAATTAACTACTCCAAATTGTTTGTGCTAATACTGTGTTTCAGTGGCAAATCAGAAGGCTGTATTTCCACTTAAAAATTGTTAGGCATAACAGTGTTGTTCAGGCACACTATCTAAGAAAATAAATATTGATTGTTATTTAGTGACAGGTGACCGACAGTTGCGGTTGTGAAATAGCAGGGTCCAAGAGGGGAAGGTTGCTTACAACATGAGTGGGAAAAAGCGAGGTCATGGTGGAAGGGGGCATAGGCTTGGTAATCGACATGTACGTGGGTTAGGTGTTAATGTGAATGAAAGCTCCATTGAACCAACACCGTCTCATTCTATCCAAAGACCACTGACATCTGTTACTAGCCGGCCTACCCGACTTGCTTTCTTTGACAGCTGCACAGCAGTATGCCATGTTGATGAGGGCCAGAAAGGGCATTTGCTCAAGTGGATGGCAAGCGCAGCTTCAAGTGGCCTCTCCTGCACTTCTTCCACCTCAACATCACATACATTACAGTCCACAGATGTGGCACCCCAATTACCCTTGCTTTCCCCCTCGTCACAACTCTCCAACCACCCAACTGACTGTGTGGATACACAGATGGGTGAGTCTGCAGAGCTGTTAACGCATTCTATTCCATCGGCATCAGAAGTGTACTCCAAAGATTCACAGAGTCAAGAGGAGGAAATCATCTGCACCGATGCCCAAAATTTTTTAAGCTTGGTTCCGGGGCAGGACTAAGTAAGGTCTAAGCAGCATCCTGACCCTCGTTACCAGATGTTTACCCCAGGGGTGAGTGATCCTGATTCCTGATGAGACTCAGATGTCTGAATCTCATCTGAGGCAGCATGGTGGCTCAGCCAGTGGCGTAGCGTGGTGGGGGCGGGGGGGGCGGTCCACCCCAGGCGGCACATGTGTGGGGGCGGCACGCAGGGCCGGCGTCAGTGGCACACCCGGGCAAGTGCCGGGGCCCTGAGCAGGCGGGGGCCCACTCGCCGTCTGGCACCCCCGCGCCCGTTAGCGGAGGAGAGCGGTGTCAGCGCCGCCACCCACCCCCGCCTGCTCAGGGCCCCGGCATCAGTTGGCCCCGCCCAATACTTACCTCTCCCGTGCCTCCGCTGCTGCAGCTCCGAGCTCCAGGGGCGCCGGCGCTTCCTCTCACAGCAACGCCGCTGAATGACGTCATCATTCAGCGGCCGGCTGTGGCAGAGAGCGCGTCGCTGGACAGGTAAGACGTGTCTCTGTGTGTGTCTGTTTATATGTAGTGGGCTCTGTACACAGGACGGTGCGGACTCCCCGCAGTCGGTATCGGAGATGGCGCCGCCGGTGGTTGCTGCTCTGCTGCTCGGGGTCCTGGTGGCTGGGACATCAGGTAATGTCAGGACTCAGGAGCCTGTGTCCCTCTAACCGCCGTGATGGGAGCTGTAGTCCACCTGGTGGCTACACGGGACTTGTTCTTCCCCATGGAAACTTCTATTACAGACTTGTGGTTCCTAAAGTTCCTGGGACTTGTAGTTCTACTTCTTCCTGAATAGAGCAGCCCTGAGACTAGATGTGAAATTGTGACAGTATCCATCCGCTGTGGAGGCAAGATAATGCACAGCGGAGATATGAAGCCAGTCAGAGTCACGTGTCTGTGATTTCTCTGGGGGAGGGGGCTCCTGTTATTATCACTGGGGTCCCACCATGTCTGCTGCTGGGGGAGGGGGCTCCTGTCATTATCACTGGGGGTCCCACCACGTCCTGCTATATCGCGCCCCCTGTTCTGCTATATCGTACCCCCTGTCCTGCTATATCATACCCCCTGTCCTGCTATATCGTGCCCCCTGTTCTGCTATATCGTGCCCCCTGTCCTGCCCCGTCCCACCCCTTGACCTTCCCCTTCACGCCCCCTATTCTGCTATATCGTACCCAGTGGCGTAGCGTGGGGGGGCGGTCCGACCAAAGGGGCGGCAAATTTTTCGACCGCCCCGGGCGCCACAAACAGTTGCTATGCCACTGGGCTCAGCGCTGGAGTCCTGGGTTCAAATCCCACCAAGGACAACATCTGCAAGGAGTTTGTATTTTCTCCCCGAGTTTGTGTGGGTTTACTCCGGGTACTCAGGTTTCCTCCCACATTCCAAAAAGACATACTGACAGGGAATTTAGATTGTGAGCCCCATTGGGGACAGCGATGACAAAAAACTGTAAAGCACCTCGGAATATGTTAGTGCTATATAAAAAAAATAAAGAGATTATTATTATTAAAGTGAGTAAGCAGCATGGCTACGGCATTACCCTGATTGGCAGGCAATCTCATCATGTTTAGTGGCTGAAAATTAGGCTCCAAACATTCAAAGTGGGGAATTGAGCGTGGCGAGCTGGTACCCAGATACTTGTTCATGTGACGAGATCCTCGAGCCTAGTGATGCTCGAACGAGCACCGAACAGTGCGAGTATGCTCGGCCATCACTTCTAAGTAAGTACCCGATGTTATTTACATGTACTATTAGTATATATTTTTATTTTCTACAGGGTATATGCTTAATTTTTTTGTACCTTAGGTTTTGCATAATCATATGTAGGAACAAAAAAAAATTATACCGATCCTGCAGTCACTTGTCCCATTGCAACAGCCTTTCTCTGGTGCAGTCATCTTTTTTTCTGGCCACCCGTGAGGTCTTCACTAAGTCATCTTTAGCTTTTTCCAGCTCCTGACATTTGTGGCATTTTCTGCAGTCCAGCAACATCAGGACCTGTTGCATTGACTAGGCCACAACATTAATACATTGAGTGATGTTATGACAACTCAGTCTAATTAAAATGGGGGGCACCTATGATGACGGGCACTTGAAGATGCCAAAGATGGCCCAAAGACTGGAATCTGCACCTGTGACTGGTCTAAAGTAGACATATGAGGGCCAGATGAGTATTTTTTTAGTTACCACTTTCACAGTCCTTTTTAGCTAAAGTAGATGCCATTTTGCTGGATGTGCACAAATTGATGAAATAAATCGGGCTCTGGAAAAACCTATTTTACAAAATTCCAGGAGAATTTGATTTGCCTCAAAGCGATTCACTCCTCTCCAATAAGAAGTAATTGGTGTTGGATTATGTAAAATTAGTCATTAGACTATGAGAAAATGCACCTGCCACTATTTGTAAAGGGCAACTAATGTATGTTCTTGATCAATATTCTTTAGAATGCATCAATCAATACAAACCCATGACATCACTAATGAGATAAGAAAGCAATCACATCCTTGACAGGTGGGTAGCAATGCACATTTAAATTCAGAAGCTTTTGAATGAAACCTCATCAGGATTAACATTGGGGATATTTTAAAAATTTCAGTCTCCCAAGTCAAAATTTCATAATTTCCTGTTGTATTGAAGCCTAATTCTTCAGGTTTATGTAGGTGAGCTAATATTTAAAAATGCTTTTCAACAGAGATTCCTCAAAGATGCAAATTTATCTTATTTACTGTGTATCTCAAACTTGAAGAATTGATCCATCCATGATGGATTGTCTAAATTTACATAACTCATTCTGCCTTTCAATGTTGCAGATTTTGAGAGAAATTAATATATAATATTATATACTTTGACATATTCACTCTTTATAAAAGCACCATAAGTGACATTTGCCAACAATTGTACTAAATGGCTCATTATACAGCAAACACATAGATAAAGATTCAGGTGGTGAGTGTCAAATGAAGGTCTGATCTCTTCATCTGGTTGGAGAGTTCGAATAGTTTTAGTTACAGATTGCAGAACCTTCTTATAATTGATTTCTTCATATTATGAAAAAAGTCATTAATATTATTACATGAAAATAAAAATATGTTTTCAGCATTTTTACGCCTTTCATATGAATACTATAATACTATATAGTGCTTTGTTCTTTAAATGTGTCATTGATTGTTCACCTTTAAAACTAGAGATCATTGATCGTTATGGTGAATCCATTATTGGCGCACACTGACAGCCTTCTAGGCAATTCATGAATCATCAAAGCTTCATCTATATTCATGGATAATTCAATATTCAGAGGTTATTATTAGGCACTTAGAATGTTCTCACTAATGAGACAATTTCTTTTATCCTAGCACTTTAAACTACAGCAAGGCTCCTCAAGCTTTTGAGGACTTTACAACGAAAACATTGGGTTGTTCCGGGATGCAACAGTGATTGAAATCTATGACAAAATGGCAACTGATGCCAATTTATATTTTTTCTTATCCAGAATTCAGTATAACATTCAAAAATGACTAAAAAGTGAATTTTGTAGATATGGATCCGCTTTTTAAATTTATTATTAATATATAAAAAAATGGTGTGGGTTCCAACCTATTTTTAATAACCAGCCAAGAGAAATCAGACAGCTGAGGGCTGCAGCTCCCAGCTGTCTGTTTTCCCTTGGCTGTTTATAAAAAATTGGGGTGACCCCACGCCGTTTTTAAATTTATTTATTTGTTACTAATACATAAATGAAAAAATTTGCCTGAGTTCAACCTATTTTTAATAACCAGCCAAGAGAAAGCAGACAGCTGATTGCTACAGCTACCATCTGTCTGCTTTCCCTTGGCTGGTTATCAAAAAAATGGAAGAGACCCATGTCGTTTTTTCAATTATTTATTTATTACTCATAAATAAATAAAAAAAAAATTGTATGGGTTCCCTCCATTTTTTAAATAACCAGCTAAGCGAAAGCAGGCAGTTGAGAGATGCAGCCCCCTGCTGTCTTCTTTCCCTTTGCTGGTTGTCAAAAATGGGGGGACCCCATGTCATTTTTTTATTATTATTTATTACTATTGAAAAAAAATATGTGTGTTTCCCCCTATTTTTAATGATCAGCCAAGGGAAGTAGAAAGCTTATGGCTGCGGACCCCAGCTGTCTACTTTCTCTTGGTTCCCTTGTCTGGTTATTAAAAATAGGAGGGATCTCAAGTGTTTTTTAAAAAATTTTTCAAAATAATTTTAAAAAAGCAAGGATTGCAGACCAGAATGTCCCTACTGTAAAATGGCTGTAAATGGTGGTAGTAATGGGCAGGGGTCTGCAACAGGAAGAAAAATAGTGGTACGAGCAGGGCAATTGCCCTGGAAAAAATGGGGATAAGGTAATTACTTAAAATAACAGAGACAAAAAAAATAAAACCGTGAGACACAGGTCCAAGTGGAAGAGGAGATGTAGGTGGACATGGTGGTGTAAATGGAAGGAGGAAAGGAGGCCAACACTTATTTTTAACAGATGACTTAAAATAACAGAGAAAAAATAAAAAATAAAAACAGTAGTAGTACTGTGCTAAAAACCACTCTGTACTCTGAAAACTCATCTATGAGAGTGCTGTGCTAAAGCCACTTCGTGTACTCTGCCCCCTGGCTGTGGGAGTACTGTCCTCTAAGCAGCTGTACTCTGCAAATCTTATCTGTGGCAGTACTGTGGTAGTACTGTGCTAAAAGCCACTGTGTGTACTCTGCACCCATATCTGTGGGAGTAATGTCCTTTAAGCCCCTTTGTGCACTCTGTACCCTCTGCCTGTAGGAGTACTGTCCTATAAACCGCTGTATGTACTCTTCACCCCATAGTGCTCCATATGGTATAATACATACCCCATACTGCTCCACATAGTATAATACACCCCATAATCCTCCATGCAGTATAATACACACCCCATAGTGCTCCATACAATATAATACACACCCCATAGTCCTCCATAGAGTTCAATGCACACCATAGTCCTCTATATAATAAAATACAACCACACACAGGAGCACAATGCAGCCCTACAAAATGTAATGCAGCCAGCCTCCATAGAATATAATGCGGTCAGTCCCCATAGAATGTAATGCAGCCAGCCCCATAGAATGTAATGCAACCAGCCCCCATGGTCTGCAATGCAGCCAGCCACCATAGAATGTCATGTCATGCAGCCAGTCCCCAAATAATGTAATGCAGTCCCCTCAGAATGTAATACATCACCATAGAATGTAATGCAGCCCCATAGAATATAATGCAGCCAGCCCCCATATAATGTAATGTATAATGTAATGCAGCCCCCTTAGAATGTAATGCAGCTCCCATACAATGTAATACAGCCCCTAAAAATAAATACAATACTCACCTCTCTTTTTTCACAGGATGGTGAGCGATAACATCATCAAACCCGCTGCATCAGAGGTAGATGGGAATGATGGAAGGAGAGAGTGACGCTCTCTCCTCCATCATTGCTTTCAACTGTAATAGCATCTATGATGTCGATACAGTTGAATGGTGATGCGGGAGGGTCACTGGTATCTTTCACCCCTGACTCACGGGCCCCATAGTGCCCAGCGGAGTCTTTAAGCTGCTGTGTGTACTTTGCATGAATATCTGTGGGAGTACTGTCCTTTAAGCTGCTGTGCATATTCTACAACCCTCGCATGTGGGAGTACAGTCTTTTAAGCAACTGTGTGTACTCTGTACCTCCCTGCCTGTGGGAGTACTGTCCTTTAAGCTGCTGTGTGTACTGTACATCCATATCTGTGAGAATATTGTCATTTATGCTGTGTGTACTCTGCACCCCTCTGCCTGTGGGAGTACTTACTGTTAATTTAAGCCACTGTGTGTTTTGTAGTAGTCTAGGAAAAAATTATTGTCAGCAGGCATCTCGTTGGCATTTTTAGGCTAAATAATTAACTTTTCTGGACCAATGTGGTGTTTTTATGCAGTCTGGGAAATAAAAAATTGGAATCATCCTTCCCGTTGCCATTTGTAGGCCAAACCAATAATTTTACCATACCTCTGTGTTTATATGAGTAATGTGCATAAACATTAAGTGCATTCTGTATTTTTTTGCGAGTAGTGTGTTTTAAAAAATTCTACTCTACAGACATCTCTTCTCATTTGTGAGTCGAAAAAATAATTGTATTCTATTGCTGTATCTATATGAGTAGTGTTTCAAAAAATTTACTCTACTCATCAGCCGTCTTTTTGTGAGTAGTGTTCCTAAAAAAAATTGCGCTCTACCGCTGTAGCTGTACGAGTTGTAGCTGTGCCTAAAAAAAATGCCTTTAAACCTCTGCAACACTGTCTCTGGGAGTACGATACCAAAATGATTCTGTGTGTACTGTGCCAAAAAGCCTCTTCTAGTATTGTGCCAAAAAGACCCTGTGAGTACTGTGCCAAAAAATGTATATGTGTACTGTGCCAAAAAGTCTCTCTGTGTACTCTGCAGCTTTGTCTGTGAGAGTAATGTGCCTAAAAATAATTATACTCTGCCGCTTTGTCTGTACAAGTTGTGTGCCTAAAAAATAGTTATACTCTGCACCTGTGTCTGTGAGAGTACTTAAAACAAATTTTTATATTATGCAACTATGTCTGTGGGCATACTGTGCCAGAAAAACTGTGTGTGTACTCTTGTGGGCACAACTGGCCCACCAGAGTTAATGTGAAGCCCAGATTAAAGGTGTTGTGATGAACGAGCTCAGAGAATCAGTACAGTACACACACACGTAGCAGGACTGCCACCAGTTCCTCAATAGATATAAGCCTGTTCCGTTAACGGTTTTATATCAGGCCAGTAACCAGCATGGAAAGTTAAGCCCAGAACACAGATGTGTCGATTTGTGGATCAAGATAATAAAGCAGCCCAAAGGTTATACTATATATTTATTTATATATAATTATTTGTGCTATAGTGCACTTCTAGAGTAAGACAAAAAGGATATAAACATATGTCAGTAGGAACCAGAAAAGTATACAGAGAAATCCACACAAGCAGTGTTGACACTAAGGTGGTTCATACCTGGATGGAACGGAAGGTACTGGGAGAGTGGATGGATATTTAAAGTATATCGCAGCCTAACGTAAAACCACGAGGCATATGAGGTAACTCTATCTATATATATTATTACCCTTTGGATATAATTTTCTGGGATCATTTGTTGTACTGACTAAGTGGTTGATGCATTTTTTGTGAACCTATGAACCACCTCAGTGTCAACACTGCTTCTGTGGCTTTCTCTGTGGACTTTTCTGGTTCCTGCTGACATATGTTTATATCCTTTTTGTCTTACTCTGAAAGTGCACTATAGCGCAAACGAAATATATATATATATATACACTTATATTCTACCCTGACACTACTGTGGTTGTGGTCCTATTTTGCACCTAGTCTTTCCTTCTTATACCACTAATTGCAATTGATCTAAATTATATATTTAATTGCCTTAAGGGCACACAAGACAAAACGCTGTATAGACAATAGTTATATATATATATACAATAATCAGATATGTAAATATAATAGTGGTAGGACAAAGTATGCAGAATATGAGTTAGTTATCAGCTAGATGAAAGTCCTGTCAGCTTTATCTATGCTAATTATAAAAAATAGATGAAAGATCCCATGCCTTACAACAAGGTTTGTTTGGGGTGATGAACCCAAACAGTAACCTCTTGAGAAGTCAGTGGTCAGGGTCCGTGCACGGACACTAAGTGAACTTTACCATTCGGGTTCGCCAATCTCTAGGAGTAACCCAAAGGCTGTGAGGGAGATCTGACTGAGAATTCTATCACTGTGTCGGTCTTGCAATCGCTCAGCTCGCAGCTACAGTATGTCTCCTAAATACCCTACAAACAAGTTCTTACGTTCTCAATGACAGAACCAGAGCTGGCATCGTCTGACAGTGAATTATCTCCCTGTCAAGCAAAAGAATTGTGCAACTCAACTCTTACTGACTAATAATTATGTCCCCCCAACATAATTGATTAGTTGAGAGTTGGGATGCCGCTGACTGTTAGCCAATCCTGCCAAAATCGTCAAGTTAGGTTGAAATTTATCTAATGTGTATAGAAGCATAAAAATGATCTAGCAACCAGGACAAAACCCAACTTGCTAATTTACCTGTACCCCGACTACAGTGATTAAATATATTTATATACTTGTGCAGAAAACACATATATATGTTACAAAAAAATTAGTTAAAGGTAATAAACTGTTATTATTATAATAGATTTTTATACTGTATCGAAAGTAATAGTCATCTATGCTTCTCAGTAAATAGGGATCAAACAAAAAACCTACTTTTTTTAAAGGGAGGTAATTGAGGACATATGCATAAAGTTACATAGTGAGTATCACGAGATTTTCTCACAGTTTACAATAAATGGGCATGACATGGTGTGAACAGAGTCCAAAATGTCACAACAAAGCATTTTACTTTACAAACAACAGAAGATGCATGCAATGTGGCACACGGCAATGGACTACATCTCTTTGCATGCAAACCCACATCACATACACAGTGATCAGCACAGATCAGTTTCAAACTTGTTTGTGTTGTTTTTTTCAGCCATTTCTTGTTACTTTTACATCCAATGCTGTCTTATTGACATGCACAGAGAACATGTCACTAAATACATTGAAGTCCACATTTTTAGTATTATTACAGAATACAGTATTTTCTTTATCTGTGAGTGCCCAGTGATGACAGATGCCATGGGCATAAACAAGTTGTATATTGTTTTTATAAATTGCGTGACATGTTTCAGTAATTCACGTTACATCTGTACTTTTTTATTGATAGCTGACCTTTCTGTTATTTTCAGTTTTTGGCTTGTTTTCACTTACCTTGTCAACTATTATTCTTCAGGTAAATCGTTCAGGATAAAAGTGTATTTTATGAGGTGTGATATATACATTTTATATCATTTGATAACTATTTGTTTAATACAAATTTGTTTCAATATGTTATAGACTTTTATATCAATCACTTGTATTTTTAATGGGGTCATATATGCCATACTCCACTGGATGTAAATTTACCTACCGATTCTCTCCTAGTCTATCTGGTTCTCACCCACAAAGCTCTCCACAGTGCAGAACCCCCCTACATCTCCTCCCTCATTTCTATCTATCGGCCTAACCGACTGCTGCGCTCTGCAAACGACTTTCGACTAACCTCTGCACTAATCCGTACCTTCCACTTCCGACTCCAAGACTTCTCCCGCGCTGCTCCAATCCTCTGGAATGCTCTACCCCAAGAAATTAGGACTATCCAGAATTTGCATGGTTTCAGGCGCTCCCTCAAAACACATCTGTTCAGAGCAGCCTATCACATTCACTAATCAAAGTCATTCTATGTGTAAGTGTGTGTGTGTGTTTCCCATTCACTATCTCCATCCATCCCTCACTCTCTCAAGATGGCTGGACCATCATTGTAAATGCACCATTGTATATACACACCTGTACTTTGTATCTCCCCCCACCTCATTGTAGATTGTAAGCTCTCACGAGCAGGGCGGCTTATCTTGCTTTAATTATTATATTGTTAACGTTGTTACTTATGACTTGTGTTTTGAAACTGTTAAACTGTAAAGCGCTGCGGAATATGATGGCGCTATATAAATAAAGATTATTATTATCTCCTACACCTTTCCACAGTCTTACTCATCTTCCTATACACATAGCTGAGCTCTGCATCTGCCAGCTCTATCTGCTCCTGCGGCAACCCCACCCATATCTCTGACTTCACGCTCCAAGGCTTGTAGTCTAGATCAGGCAGTCGGACACCGCCGGAGTATTGAGGTAGTTGACAACTGCAAAGCTGCAGTACACTGCTTTATTGTTTCTGGATTCATATATTTTTTGACAAACCCTGCACAGAAACATAACTGGGCCAATATTCAATACTGATGGCTAGTAGTGATGAGTGAATATACTCGTTGCTCGGGTTTTCCTGAGCACACTCGGGTGATCTCCGAGTATTTTGGCGTGCTCGGAGATTTAGTTTCTATCGACGCATCTGCATGATTTATGGCTGCTGGACAGCCTGCATACATGTGAGGATTCCCAAACAAACAGGCATTCCTCACATGTATTCAGACTGTCTAGCAGCCATAAATCATGCAGCTAGTCAACAGAGACAAAATCACCGAGCACGCCAAAATATTCGGAGATCACCTGAGCATGCTCGGGAAAACCTGAGCAACGAGTATACTTGCTCATCACTATTGGCTAGCTCTGCCTTGAACTCTTTGACAAACTAAGCACAGCTTCATCACTGGATAACTCTGCTATACTACTGGTTAGCTCTGGTTTGGACTCTATGACAAATTTACCTCTGCTATATCACGGAGTCAGCTCTACCATATTGCTGTTCAACCCAGCTCTGCTCCATCAGTTCCTCACTGCTGAGTCTCCTCTGTTTCCTTATGGATTATATCTCTGCTTTATCAGTTCCCATGTATCCCGTTTATTCGTTCTGTTACCATACTGTCAAAACAGCAACTATTATTCCATCTGAATGTCCCTGCTGCACCAACATCATCTGTTCATGCTGCATTACAAATCCATGAGGATCCAAGTCACCAGGTGAGACATAACACGCACAATTGATGATATGTCTGATATCATGGATCATGAGAATGGAGGTCTAAAGATGGAGCTGCAATGAAGCAGATCCATCTATGGGACTGATGGGGAAGGCTGACTGCTGTACTATAAGATGACAATCCATCCTGTAGATTTCGAAAAGGTGCAACAGTGCAAATGCTCAATTTCCAACCCATTCAAACATAGGACCAATGTCGGACTGGGGTTCCAAGAATCCAGTAGTAACCAACTCCAGGATCCCACTTTTTAACATTATCCTCACTCACAAATTTGTATAACAATGAACTGAGTAGATTGTTAAATGAATAAGATGCCACCTTTGTCTGCATATAGTGGTTCAAATAAATTGTGCCAGGTACTGCTCATATAAGAGGGTGGTGGCACACTATTGCATGAGGGCCCACCAGAGGATTCCCTGTTCTCCTGTGGGCCAGTCCAAACCTTTGTGGGACCCTTGTACTTTAGAGAGTATTTTTGTAATATAGAAAGAGGGAAAATGAACATCAGTGCATCAGTGGCAACATGTTGATTTAAAAATTCAGCATAAATAACATAGGGTCATCATAAATAACATAAATAATTACGTTGCTGTTATCAACAGCCTGATCAGTGGTCAAATGAGCCGGACTACCATCATGAAACTGTGTTGAATTTTTGTATGCATTTTGTTTAATCTCATACAAAATTCCTGGAATTTATGCACCATCTGGAGCCAAATTTATGGAATTTTACTGTATAAATCTTATCAATGACGCACACATAATCATAAAAGTATTAAACTCTGAAGCCATGATTGACTGCTTCATCTATTGCCCTAGGCTCTCCACACAAATACATACATGCAAAGTTTAGAATATTTAGCACAGAGCCAAAATCATGGACGAAGCTGCTGCATGATCATATCAAGACTATGATGTGTCGTGAACAAGCTGTATTATTTACACAAGCTGCAGGTGTTCTGAATCTAATGATGTCTGCAAGATGTAATGTATATTAATAATTGATACAACTTTACTTACAGATTTTTAGATATAATCTAGCAAATCCTTTTTAAAAGGGTTTATCTGCTCGACTGGCAAGTTTGTTTCGCTAAGATATTGTATAATAAAACTCTAAATTATGCCATCCTTCACTTATTCCTCCTGGAAATGAATGAGTAAAATTACAGCATAATCATTCCACTTTATCAATAGGGATTTTTTCCACACACTCTGACAATGGCAGATCTGTCAATGTGCAGGGGGGACCTGCGTAATTTCTAATGGGAAGGGTAACACCTAGTTGTACTACATTTCAAAAAGGAATAACAGAGTATTATCACAGTTCATGGTGCTAAGAAAAAGAATGTTTCATCATTGTTTTTTAATGGTGTTACTCAACTATCCCAATTCCAAAGTTGGGCTCTCCATCTTCTTGTCTCGGCCGACTCTCTTTGTTCCAGTGAGTTCCTCTGAGATCAAATGTTTCATGCTTTTAAGCAGCACAATTCAGGTAGTTGGCATGTTGGCCACTCAGACACGACTAATCCTTTTTGCAAGTGTTTCTCCTGTCATGCTCAGCTTTGCTGGGCCATTTGGCACTTCTACATCCCTACTTTTGAGTCTACCGACATGCCCAGTTCTGCTGTGCCACTGAGCTCTGATAGATCACCACAAGTGAGTCTGCTGTCTTACCAGGTCTTCTGTACTGCTTGGATCTCCTACATCACTACCGTTAGTATTCTTAATCTATCAGCTCTGATACATTAAAGAGACTCCTCTGTTTCATTATCCTGACTCTGTTTCATCAGTCTCCCTTCACTGGGTCTTTATTTGTAGTCTACTGCTTTACTCTTCCAGTTGACATCCTGTCACTAAAGCATTCATTGCTACCTTTGCTACAAGTATGTCCTAAAACAGAGCTATCAGGTCCTCTTTAAGTTAACAAAGCACTCCCATGAAAGATTTTGTCCTCTTAATATATTGAAATCCTCATATTATATGGCGCTGTGTACTTACAATTGCATATTTTGTCTTTCTACCAAGCTAATTCTTTTCTTTTCCACTAGATCTATGGCATCACATGATTAAAAACTGACTTGCTGAATCCTTCTAAAACCAAATGCATAGACAACACCTTCAGTGGTGCCGAAAAGCTGCCAAAACAGCTCAAATTAGGGACAGACACCAGGATAACTGGCATCAATTGACCCACAGTAGAAATTTTATAATGGCACAGCAGCAGTCAGGCATGGGCCATGCATGAGATAGGGTCTGGGCCAGCATTCACAGCTTTGAAACTAAGTGAAAATTAAAAGATGCGTGAGGGACTGGTGTAGGCCTGCTGTGCTGGGAGTCCTTATACCTCCTACAACAGCTCAAACTTCTTTTCTACTCAGTCAAACTAGGGTGTCAGAAATATCTGCTTCATAGACAACTATTGTTAGAAACATTTAAGGAGAGTAACACAGGTAGTTGACTGAAAGTAAGTGCAGGCCTGCCAGTCTGGGAGCCCTTCTGCTACAGGTAACTCACATGAAGAATACCCAACTTGGAATCCAAACATTTCCAAAAATTAGGGGCAGACACAAGGAAAAGTGGCAGCAATTTCCCCAAAGTAGAAATAGTATAATGGGACTCTGACATCCCTTCCACTACAGGCAACCCACCAGATGGAGACCCAACTTGAAGTTTACATATTTCAAAAAATAGCCAGGAGCACTGTACAGGACAGCAGCCAGGACATCATGGCTCCATCATGAAAGACACAGATTTGACATTCTAAAGGATGTAAGCTTAGGGACCATGGTCCAGGCTGAAAGAATATAGATCTGCTTCATTGACCATCACTGAACCCAACCATACGTTTGGGGAAACTAGGATTTTGACCCAATCATCACCTGAACCCCATGGATACATTTGGGGAAGCCAGGATTAGGACTCACTGATCACCTGGCTCCATGGGGACGTTCGAAGAAGCCTCGTTGTGACGATTTAGTCACCTGGCCACGTGCTTCAATGGACTGTTAGCTTCCTAAGCTTGTCATCACCTCCGTTCCTTGGGTGTCACAGGTGGAGGTAGTTGGCCCTGGAAGCCACGGAGTCGCAGCTGCTATAATCCTGGCAAGCCAGCAGAAGAATGAGACTCTGTAATTTTGTACCATCTTGGGTATTTTGCAGGGACTGTTCTATGAGTTATTGTCTGTTTTGTGGTTCAATAGAGTATTGCCATGCTGTTTCACCTGCCCCCTATATTGTCTGAGTAGTATTATGTCCACAGGAAAAGAGAGCAGGCATTCAGTGGGATGAGCACTGGACCATGCAGTCTCGGGCTAGGGTACGAGAGCATCCACTGACCCCATGTCTCCACACTTGTGTCATATCATCCTAATTTAATCATGTGCTTTACCCTCTTTTTAAAAATAAATATTATATTAGTTAAATTTGTTATCCAGGGCTTATTAATTTTTTCTCATGGGCCTAAGAATTTACATGCAAGTAGTTGCTAGCTACCTCCTTGTTGTGCCCGGTGCAGACCTCTTGTGTCTCAAAGTGGTCACGGACTGCTTCTGCTGAAAATTCTGCAGCTTTAGGTGACGTTACTTCGACAGAGCAGTTTATTCTCTTCCACTCTGGTCTTTTGATGGGGTAACTGCCGATGTCATGCTGATTGACAGCCGGCTCCCTGCTGCCTAATTGCGGGGAGCGGGAGCTGGTTGTCACTCAGCATGAATTGGAAAGACACGCCCAGCTGAAAGAACAGCAGAAGAAGAAGAGCTGCTCTGTTGATGTGAGGAATAAGAATCACCAGCAGGAGCGTTCTGTGATCGCTGTGAGCCACTACCGAGAGGAACAGGCAGGTAGTTAGCAAAAATTAAAATAATCCCAGATAATACCTTTAAATTTATACACCTATAAACTTTTTAATATAAATTCCAACATTTAAATGAAATACATTCCATGAAACATTTCCTTTTGCTCACTAATATATCATCCTTTCTTGTATATATAACAGTGTAATACTGTATTACATTTATATGACACATAATCACATCTAATAATAGTAATTACTTAGCTCTAAACCTCTCTCATAATTCCTACAGCACCACATAAACTTCTTATGAACTCCATATTTATCTTCGGTTGTACAGCGGCACCCACCTGAGTAGGTTAGAGAGTAATATCTGCGATGACATGCGGGATTGAAAGAATTCACAATGTGTTGCTCCACTGAACTGACCTCACATTTTTGTCAAAGGGTTTAAAAGGTGGCTTTCCTATTGTGCGAGACAGCTTTATGGAAATGTACATTGTTTTATGGACAATGTCTTTCAGCATATTGTCCATCCAGTGATTTAGGCTTCATTGGCAGGACTCACGGCGGCGAAGAGTACATTATGTCATTACTTCCATAGGGTGTCTACAGACATATGTATTTTATGACTCGATGCTTGTTTTTGCCAAAATATAAGACTGAATAATGCTTAATAGTAAATTGCAATACACAAGACATGTATTATTTTTAATCAGTATCATAGTGATATGGAAAGTTTACAAAGTTGGCTGTCAATAATGTTGGAGTGCACAACAGCTGCAGGCTTATGTCACGGAGGCAGCAGATGGTGATGTGTTAATTGTTAGAGATTGTTAATACTGTATTGCAAGATCGCTCTGATTTGTTTATGTCAGTTCTCTCCTATAATCTGTCAAATTTCGATAATGAAGATAACGATTGCAGTATTTTTCAAGTACACAGTTTATTCTCTCTCAATGTTTGAGTGCTCAAAAACGCTACTCAAAACGGAAATGAACAACAAACTAATTGAAAGGGTTGTCCAACTTCAGAAAAAAATGACAAACGGAATGCTAGAGAATTTTCAGTCCTCCATAACTCCACCAGTATTGCCCAAGTATTCTATTGCAGGATCAGAAGTGATGACATTCTGTTAAGTACATTACCTCTTTGGATGGTGTGACGTCCTGTTCCTGTTTACCTGATTTCTGCAGTCAGTCAAAACATTCAAGATGAAAGAAGTATGCTAAAAAAATATATCACCAATCTTATTTTTATTGGTGTGAAAAGACAAAAGACTAAAATTATAAAAACAATTAAAAATGCCAATAGGCTATGTTCACAAAATTAGGTTTGCCTACAATAGTGCAAACACTTATCCTCATCTGCCAAAGTAACAGCAATAAACAGGATATTTGGAATACTACATTAACACATCCATGTTAATAGAAATGTTATATCTCTAAGTGGTGGTTAATATCGAAGTCTAATAATCAACAAGAAAAGTACATCAATAAATGTTCCACAGAATAAAACGGAATAATAGAAAGTTATATAATACCAGCACAACCTAAACACCAGTTTAACTTTGACCATAGAGGTTTTTAAAAATAAATAGCAAAGTATTAAAACCAAAGAATCTTAGAAGTAGGCAATAAAAACATTAGGAATTGAGAACCCTACACGTATCGCCACCAAAACTGGGGTGAAGTCAATCAGTGGTTTCAGCAGTCAGATGAACAGGACATCATTACTTATAGTCTCAAAAAGATTACTGGAGCTTGCTGGAAATTCCTTAGGTGCAATTTGAATTCAGGGACCTGGATGAAAACTTTAACTTTTTGGTTTTGTGTTCATGTGAGAGATATTAGGATTTTAAATTGTGAGCAAAAAGTAAGATCACAGCTTGCTCATGTCACGCACCCTTTCCTTGCACAGTCTTCGATGAGAAGAGCATCCCCATTCAGGAACCTTCTTCCATGTTTTCATGCACCTTACCATTGAAAATTATATTGTATTTGCCCTGTGTGACATTTAAGTGGGATTTCTCATTCTACTAAAAGGTTGAAAAAATGAGCAATTACAGACCTAACTAACCCGTACCCCAAAACACACCACCTCCTGTCTCCATGGTTTATGATAGGACATTTTGGATTTCTCCAATTTTGATTATTTTGTAAAGATTTATGCACATGGATTCTTACGCATGTTTTAAATAAAATGTTACATTTTGATGCACAATACATGAATCTACTTATCAGTCTAATAGGGGGAGTGGCTTAAGCCTCATGGTGTGCAGGACGTGAGCCATAGGAGCTCCTGAGGGAAAATCTCCATTGCTACAATTCACAGCGACATCACAAGCCTTACAAGCTCCTTTCTACAAAAATTAGCATTTTCTCCCTTCAAGCTTCATAAAGAACCAACTCTTTCTGCAATCAAGCCATTTTAAGATCCACAACGACCCGCGGCCTAGCAGGATCTGACTGCGACCTATACATGCGGCCATAGGCCTCTCCACAGGCCCGAGGCAATCAAGATCAAATATTCAGCCTCAGACCGGATCCTGCGATACTCTGACACCGGGTAAAAAGACCATCCACATCTTACCTGAATCCTATTCAGTCGGCGGTGCCCGACCATCTCCTGACACCCTCCAAAAGAACCCGACGCTGAAGACCTCTCTCCTGCATAACGGAGACGCCGGCGCGGCATTCACTGGCGCCCACCAGCTCGCAGTTAAGTGCCTCTCTGCGGAGGTAGAGATCCATTCGTCGGACTCAGCGGAACACAGTGGAGGACTATCCAAGGAGCAGCGTTTTCGGATCGCCGCTTGTTCCTTCACCTGAATCCGACGTCGATCGCAGCTGCACAGCGACTCCCGGGACCAAATATTCCACAGTTGCGGTCACCGGCATCGCCCCTTGTTCAGCGGTCCTGGGCTGCACTCAGAGCGGTGTTCCCTGGTGATCCCTGGCTTTAGTAGCCGCCTTCTAGCCGCCTCAGGTGTCTCTCCGGCGGATATAACCAGTCGGTGGCGCCCGACCACTTCCCGGCACCCTCCGGAAGAACCCGGCGCTGAAGACCTCTCTCCTGCGTGGCAGGGACTTCGGCGCGGCATTCACTGGCGCTCACCAGCTTGCAGCTGGGCGCCTCTCTGTGGAGCCGTGAATCAGTGACCAGCTGCCTACACCATCATCGGAGGTCTTCAATTCAATGATCTGCAGTCTCAAACAAGTAAGACTAGAGCAACGCTCTGCAGCAGAGACGAGCAGGTCTCCAGGAGAAATAGCCTGCTTCGCTGCAACATAGCCCAGTTAAAAGTGGTGTTACAAGCGTACTGATCGTATCCCTAATCCTGTTGGGCGCAACGCTCTGCAGTCACACAAACGCTTTTCACCACAGGCGCCTGCATCACTTTAATCAGTATTATTGTCTACTTATTGTGTTTTTCAGAACACCACATAATTTCTATTTTAAGGGCAAGACCTCCTGGCTCCCTTTGTACTCTAATAACATATATATAGATCCTGTAGATCTACTAAGATATCTAATTTCTCTCAATATTAGTGAGAGCTCACTGATAGTTACCCTTGTTGACTCTCACAAAATCAGTTCTCACCTCCATCACCACTAACGTTATTGGCTCCAATCCTATTTCCCTAAAGGAATTAACTTTACCAAACTCAGAAAATATAGGTAATTCCACTCTACATACTATAAAGTCTAATATAGAGCTAAATCAGCAATCTCCATATATTTAGCAATTTATAGGCTTCCGATTAATGTTTTATGATTGCTTTACTACTAATACCACCTGAATAGTTCTGGAATAAATTCTATAGTTTATTTTACAGTTATCTATTTACTCCCAACTTTATCTGGAGCTCACTTGGTGGTACCCCGGTTGACTCGCATAA
>JARQOD010000006.1:34285898-34415934 GCA_033576555.1 Oophaga sylvatica
GGCTCTCACCCAACAGATCCAGTGGCTTGTTGCGTCGCCGTTCTGAAGACTCTCCCGAGAACGAGTTTACAGTACCTGTGCTGTAAGCTGACCGCCGAAATGAGGTCAGCGGTCATTTCCAGCGTTCAGCTGATTTACAGCACGTCACCTCTGGTGGAACGTGACATGTGGCTGCCAGAACATGTGGGAGGTCCCCGGGTTTCCGCATGTACGATTCTAATGCGGGAAAGTAAACCTCCCGGCCAGGACAGCGGGACAGGGACCCAGCCCTACACAGATAACAGCATTTGCTCCGTCCCCACGCAGACCCATGCACATAATGGCACCCCTCCTTCCCCCCTGCAGCCCCCAAGCACTCAGATCCCGGAAGTAACAGGGCCCATGTACATGCGCGGCTCCGCTCTTTGTGGCCCTGTACACACACGGCTCTGCTCCACACACCTCACACGCACAATGCTCCGCTCCGTACACCTCGTACACACATGGCTTTGCTCCGTACACTCGTACACACAGGCTCCGCTCCGTACACCTCGTACACACACGGCTCCGCTCCGTACACTCGTATACACACGGCTCCGATCCGTACACATCGTACACACACGGCTCCGCTTCGTACACCTCGTTCACACACGGCTCCACTCCGTACACCTCGTACACACACGGCTCGCTCCGTACACCTCGTATACACACGGCTCCGCTCCGTACACCTCGTACCACACGGCTCCGCTCCGTACACCTCGTACACACACGGCTCCGCTCCGTACACCTCGTACACACACGGCTCCGCTCCGTACACCTTATACACACGGCTCCGCTCCGTACACCTCGTACACACACGGCTCCGCTCCGTACACCTCGTACACACACGGCTCCGCTCTGTACACCTCGTACACACACGGCTCCGCTCCGTACACCTTATACACACGGCTCCGCTCCGTACAACCTCGTACACACACGGCTCCGCACACACACGGCGCCGCTCTGTACACGGCTCGCACACCTTGTACACACACGGCTCTGCTCCGTACACCTCGTACACACACGGCTCTGCTCCGTACACCTCGTACACACACGGCTCTGCTACATCCACACTGTAAACCCGAGTCCCGACCCCCACACACACACACAACTTACCCTAATCCAGCACCATGACAACATCACAGCAGTCTTGCACACAGGAGGACACTGATCATCTGACCCCTGACTCCTCCCCTCCTGTGACCTCATCACAGGTCCTGTGGGCACAGAAGACTACAGCAATAGCAGCGTCATTGCTAGCTGCTGTGAGGCTAATGCTGTAGAGACGGAGGGCAAGGAAAGGGTGCCGCCCCCCACACACACGTGCCGCCTGGGGCGGACCGCCCCCCCCACCCCCACCCCACGCTACGCCACTGGCGGGCCAGTCACTGACAGCCGACGGGCCGGATGCGGCCCGCGGGCCACCCCTTGCCCGGGTCTGCCTATATAGTGGCTAGGTGTTAACTTGTTTTCTCCAGATAATCCCGTTAATGAATTACTTATAAGTGTAAAATCCTACTGCAAAACTTGGAATACGGCACCACTCTATCAAGATCACTTAGTTTTAACAGATTTCATAATAAGAAAACATGATTCTTTAGGACTCCACATTTTGTTTTCTGGAAAATGATATTGCAGCACATGGGTAATGCACACAGTGATGTCACAACCCAGGGATAATCCGCATTGTAAAGTGACAACAAAACAATAATGCTCACAGTGATGTCACAACAATGGAATAATTCACACAGTGAAGTACATTATGATGAAAAAAAGCAAACATTGATGTTACAGGACAGGGAAAAAACTTCTTGACAGTTAGGGTGATCAAGGAGTGGAACAGGCTGCCACGAGAGGTGGTAAGTTCTCCTTCAATGGAAGTCTTCAAACAGAGGCTGGACAGACATCTGTCTGGAATGATTTAGAGAATCCTGCTTTGAGCAGGGGGTTGGACCAGATGACCCAGGAGGTCCCTTCCAACTCTACTATTCTATAATTCTATGATTCTATGATTCTATAATTCAACAGTTATGTAAGAGCACAGGCATGATGCACACAGTCATATCATAGCATAGGGTTAATGCACACATTGATGTCACAGTACAGCATTACATATCTGTACTTATTGTATGAATTACTGCACTATACGTCTGTGTACAGTCATGGCCAAAAGTTTTGAGAATGACACAAATATTAATATTTACAAAGTCTACTGCTTCACTTTTTCTAATGGCAATTTGCATATACTTCAGAATGTTATAAAGAGTGATCAGCTTAACAGCAATTACTTGCAAAGTCAATATTTGGCTAGAAAATGAACTTTATCCCCAAAACACATTTCAACATCATTGCAGCCCTGCCTTAAAAGGACCAGCTAACCTCTTTTCAGTGATTGCTCCATTAACACAGGTGTGGGTGTTGATGAGGAAATGGCTGGAGATCAATCTGTCATGATTAAGTAAGAATGACACCACTGGACACTTTAAAAGGAGGCTGGTGCTTGGCATCATTGTTTCTCTTCTGTTAACCATGGTTATCTCTAAAGAAAAACGTGCAGTCATCATTGCAATGCACAAAAATGCCTAACAGGAAGAGTATCGCAGCTAGAAAGATTGCACCTCAGTCAACAATCTATCGCATCATCAAGAACTTCAAGGAGAGAGGTTCCATTGTTGCCAAAAAGGCTCCAGGGTGCCAAGAAAGACCAGCAAGCGCCAGGACCGTCTCTTAAAAGTGTTTCAGCTGCGGGATCGGGCTACCAGCAGTGCAGAGCTTGCTCAGGAATGGCAGCAGGCAGGTGTGAGTGCATCTGCACGCACTGTGAGGCGGAGACTCTTGGAGCAAGGCCTGGTCTCAAGGAGGGCAGCAAAGAAGCCACTTCTCTCCAGAAAAAAACATCATGGACAGACTGATATTCTGCAAAAGGTACAGGCAGTGGACTGCTGAGGACTGGGGTAAAGTTATTTCTCTGATGAATCCCCTTTTCGATTGTTTGGGACATCAGGAAAACGCCTCATTCGGAGAAGACAAGGTGAGCGCTACCACCAGTCTTGTCTCATGCCAACTGTTAAGCATCCTGAAACCATTCATGTGTGGGGTTGCTTCTCAGCCAAGGAATCGGCTCTCTCACAGTCTTGCCTAAAAACACAGCCATGAATAAAGAATGGTACCAGAATGTCTCCAAGAGAACTTCTCCCAACCCTCCAAGAGCAGTTTGGCGATCAACAATGCCTTTTCCAGCATGATGGAGCACCTTGCCATAAAGCAAAGGTGATAACTAAATGGCTCAGGGAACAAAACATAGAGATTTTGGGTCCATGGCCTGGAGACTCCCCAGATCTTAATCCATTGAGAACTTGTGCTCAATCATCAAGAGACGGGTGGACAAACAAAAACCTAAAAATTCTGACAAAATGAAAGCATTGATTGTGCAAGAATGGACTGCTATCAGTCAGGATTTGGTCCAGAAGTTGATTGAGAGCATGCCAGGGAGAATTGCAGAGGTCCTGAAGAAGGGTCAACACTGCAAATATTGACTTGCTGCATTAACTCATTCTAACTGTCAATATAAGCTTTTGTTACTCATATGTTTGCAATTATATATTTCTGTCTGTGATAAAAACATCTGTCAAACACACATAAAAACCAGAGGGCAGCAGATCATGCGGTAGAGAAAGAGAGAGAGGATTCAAAAAGATATAAATAAACTGGAGCAGTGGGCAGCAACTAACAGAATGGTTTTTAACAGGGAAAAATGCAAAGTACTACATCGGGGCAATAAAAATGAAAAAGCATATACAAAATGGGAGGAATAGGGCTAAGTAACAGCACATGTGAAAAAGATTGGGTATACTAATTGATCACAGACTGAACATGAGTCAACAGTGTGATGCAGCAGCAAAAAAGGCAAATACAATTCTAGGATGTATCAACAGAAGCATACAGTCTAGATCACGTGAGGTCATTATTGCCCTCTACTCCTCTTTGGTCAGACCTCATTTGGAATACTTTGTCCAGTTTTGGGCACCACATTTTAAAAAAGACATCAACATACTGGAGCAAGTTCAAAGAAGAGCCACCAGAATGGTGACCGGTCTGCAAACCATGTCCTATGAGGAACGGTTGCAGGATTTGGGAATGTTTAGCTTGCAAAAAAGAAGATGAGAGGAGACTTAATAGCTGTTTACAAATATCTCAAGGGCTGTCACATTGTAGAAGGATCATCTTTATTCTCATTTGCACAAGGAAAGACTAGAAGCAATGGGATGAAACTGAATGGGAGGAGACACAGATTAGATATTAGAAAAAACTTTTTGACAGTTAGGGTGATCAAGGAGTGGAACAGGCTGCCACGAGAGGTGGTAAATTCTCCTTCAATGGAAGTCTTCAAACAGAGGCTGGACAGACATCTGTTGGGATGATTTAGAGAATCCTGCTTTGAGCAGGGGGTTGGACCAATGGCCAAGGAGGTCCCTTCCAACTCTACCATTCTATGATTCTATGATTCTATGTGAAAATATAATATTTGTGTCATTCTCAAAACTTTTGGCCATGACTGTAGACATAGGTTGTCTTAGAAATGTATTGTATCCGATGGAATTTACTATGCAGGTACCAGGTAGTTAGCAATACCTCTACAGCACAAGAGCAAGTCTTAGGCCGGCGTTACACTCACCGTAGAAAAAAACGGACCATATTGTACGGCCATATTACGCAGAAATGTTGCCGGCACATTTATCCATATTTCATCCATTGTCAAGGTGTGGCTGCGTATTTTGCACATGTAAGCATCCGTATGGCATCCGTATGGCATCCGTATGGCATCCGTACGGCGAGAATTTCTCGCCGGCTTGCAAAACCAACATTAATGGATCCAATGACTGTTTTTACATCACAAAAGAAAGAATAGATATATACACATAGAATACATACATTGTCGTTGTGACATATATATATATATATATTTATAGTTCAAACACTTCTACATAGTATAAAAGCCACTAATTCAATTCCCCCCCGGCTACTAACATCTGCCCCCAGCCACCCCAGAAAAGGCACATCTATGATTAGATGCGTCTTTTCTGGCACTTAGCCCGTCTATTCCCATTGCCCTGTAGCGGTGGCTAATGGGTTAATAATGGGTTAAGGCCACCTAGCTATTGAAAGGTGACTTTAAGCCAGGTTAATAATTGAGAGTTGTCAATTAGACAACTATCAATTATTAATCCTATTGTATGAAATGGTTAAAAAAAACACACACATTAATTAAAAAATCATTTTAATGAAATAAATACTCAGTTTTTGACCATCTTTTATTGTACTCGTAATCCTTCGAATCCCTTGTTCTCCTGTAGTAAAAAAATAATAATAAAGCAATCTTATTCTTACCTCTCAGTCAATCAGTCAGGTCCCACGCTGTAATCCTTCACAAAGAGTTAACAGGTTTACAGCAAGCAGCGCAGCTAATGCTGCCATCCTCGCTGTAAGTCCCCGAACGAATGAGCTCCTCTCCCGGCTCACAGGAGGTGAGCTGATTAGCTGGGAAGCTTAATTGAATGTTTCCACGGTAATCAGTTCACTTCAGGTCAGTCGGGGAACCGCACAGCATCAGTGATGTCACAAGGAGTCCCAGCTGACCTGAACTGAACTGATTTAGCCTGGGAAACAATCAATTAAGCTTCCCAGCTAATCACTTCCTCTCCTGTTGTCACGCGGTCTTATGATATGTGTACGATGTCAGTAAACTATTCTTAAAAGAACAACACTCTATACAACATATAGATTAGCAACATCAGCATGTAAATATAGAATAGATTTACCTGACACGATATCCGTTGAACTCAGGGTTAATCTTGAGGACTTGATACACTGTCACAGGAAAGAGGAGGACCGGGGGTCTAACCTGACCCTAAACTGGGGTCCTAACTAATCCCTCACCTTGGAGGTACTGATAATGGTTCAGAGGTCCAAGTCTCCAGCCTAACCCTGTCTCCTATCAGTCCCTGAACCCTGTAATCAGTCCTAAGAAGGATACTGATAACCACCAAAGGGATATGGGCTGATCTCTGCTAAATACACAGATTAGACATATAAGACAGACTGGAGAAAACACAGACTTGCATACACACTCAAACACAGAAGGAACATAAATGATCTGGGATATTAAACTCTAAGCAAGGTGAGCTTAAAACAACTAAGGAGCTCTTTAACTTAAGTCTATACAGATACAATCCTATCTGTGGTCTGCATGAAGAATTTCACTGGCAACTCCCAACACAGACAACCAGAGATTTAAAGGAAACCAATCAACAAATAATTAATTGCAGCCGGGAGAAACTGCACCCAGTCCCAGAACTGAGCACAGACAGAATTAACTCCCTAACTGCCAAACACAAAGAAACAGCAACTCAGCTGTGAGAAGTCAGAATGTGCAACCGCGACGATCTTCGTGGCGATGCACACATGACAGTACCCCCCTTCTACGAGGGGCCTCCGGACCCTCAGGGCCAGGTTTGCCCGGGTGAGTTCTGTGGAAGGTCCACACCAAACGATCTGCGTTAATGTCAGACGCAGGAACCCACGTCCTCTCCTCTGGACCATACCCCTTCCAATGCACCAAGTACTGAAGGGACCGGCGATTCAGACGTGAGTCAATGATCTTTGACACTTGAAACTCCAAGTTACCATTGACCACCACTGGAGGAGGAGGTAGAGGTGATGGTATGACTGGTGCCACGTACCTCTTAAGTAATGACTTGTGGAACACATTATGAATTTTAAACGTAGGAGGGAGGTCCAGACGAAATGCCACAGGATTAATTATGGAACTGATCCTGTACGGCCCGATGAATCTGGGGCCCAGCTTTCAGGAGGGAACTTTAAGTTTTATATTCCTGGTAGACAACCATACCAGATCGTTCACATTAAGATCTGGACCAGAAACTCTCCTCCTATCAGCCATACGTTTATAACGGTTCCCCATAGCACTCAGATTATTCAATACACCTCTCCACACTGAAGCAAGTGACGACGAGAAACGCTCCTCCTCAGGAACCCAGAAGGGCCCCCCCCATTGAATGTACAAAACTGGGGATGAAAACCATATGCCCCAAAAAACGGGGACTTACCAGTGGACTCGCTCCGCCTGTTGTTAAGAGCGAACTCTGCCAGAGGCAAGAAAGAAGACCAGTCCTCCTGGTTCTCTGAGACAAAACACCGAAGATAAGTCTCTAGGCTTTGATTCAGACGCTCTGTCTGACCATTGGTCTGCGGATGAAAAGCCGAGGAAAATGACAATTGCATCCCCCGACGTAAACAAAATGCCCTCCAAAACTTGGACACAAACTGAGACCCCTATCTGACACCACATCAGAAGGCAACCCATGAAGTCTCACAATCTCCCCAATGAACACCTGCGCCAGAGTTTTAGCATTAGGGAGGGCAGGAAGAGCAATGAAATGTGCCATCTTACTGAACCTGTCAACAACCACCAGTATGACAGTCTTCCCTGACGACTGAGGAAGGTCCGTGATGAAGTCCATAGACAAATGAGTCCATGGACGCTCCGGAAGTTTCAAGGGTAAGAGGGTCCCAGACGGACGGGTATGAGGGGTCTTAGAGCGAGCACAAACCCCACAGGACGCGACAAAAGTTAAAACATCTTTATTAACGTTAGGCCACCAAAACCGGCGAGAAAGGAGATCTAAAGTAGCCTTACTCCCTGGATGTCCTGCTAAAGCAGAATTATGATGTGCCTCAATAACCTTTTGTCTCAACTGATTTGGGACAAACAGTCTCCCTGTAGGTCCTGCAGGGGCGTCCCCTGAGCCTCTAACACCTCCTCCTCAAGCTCAGAACATACAGCCGACACTACCACCCCTCCTGAAGGATAGGAATCGGGTCATCCATTTTCCCGGCCCCTGGGAAACTGCGAGACAAGGCATCCGCCTTAACATTCTTAGATCCAGGGCGATAAGTGACAACAAAATTAAACCTGGTAAAAAACAACGACCATCGAGCTTGTCTGGAATTCAGACGCTTAGCAGATTCCAAATACAGCAGGTTCTTGTGATCAGTAATGACGGTGACCGGGTGGACTGCCCCCTCCAAAAAGTGACGCCATTCTTCAAAAGCCAACTTAATGGCCAAAAGTTCCCTATTGCCGATATCATAATTCCTTTCGGCGGACGACAATTTTTTAGAAAAGAAAGCGCACGGATGCCATTTACCAGGGGACGGACCCTGGGACAATATTGCACCCACCCCTACGTCAGACGCGTCCACCTCCACAACGAACGGCTGTGATGCATCTGGTTGGATGAGAACGGGTGCCGAAGCAAAACATTTTTTCAAAGAGAAAAAAGCTTGGCAAGCTTTGTCCGACCATTTAGAAAAATCCGTCCCTTTTCTTGTCATGTCAGTGAGAGGTTTGACAACAGATGAGAAATTACAAATAAATTTCCGGTAGTAGTTAGCAAACCCCAGAAAACGCTGCAGAGCCTTAAGATCCTCTGGCTGATCCCATTCAAGCACTGCTCTCACCTTTTCAGGGTCCATACGGAAACCGGAGGCTGACACCAAGAAACCCAAAAACTGAAGTTCCTGTACGGCGAATACACACTTTTCCAGTTTGGCGTATAGTTTATTGTCTCGCAAGATCTGCAACACCTGTCTCACATGCTCCTGGTGAGACACAAGATCTGGTGAGTAAATTAAAATGTCATCCAAATATACGACCACAAACAGCCCCACCAGATGATGAAAAATGTCATTAACAAAATGTTGGAATACTGCTGGTGCAGTAGTCAGACCAAAAGGCATGACAAGGTTCTCATAATGTCCCTCCGGCGTGTTAAACGCCGTTTTCCACTCATCCCCTCTTTTATCCTAATCAGATTATACGCCCCCCTGAGATCCAATTTAGAGAACCATTTGGCGCCAACAATTTGATTGAAGAGATCAGGAATCAGAGGGAGTGGATACGGATCTCGAACAGTAATCCGATTAAGTTCGCGGAAATCCAAGCAAGGGCGTAGGCCTCCATCTTTTTTCTTCACAAAGAAGAACCCCGCGGCCACTGGGGAAGATGAAGGTCTAATATGCCCTTTGGCCAGACTTTCCGAAATATAATCTTTCATAGCCTGCCTCTCAGGACCAGAAAGGTTATATAACCTAGCTTTAGGTAACTTAGCATCAGGAAGTAAATTAATAGAGCAGTCATACACGCGATGAGGAGGCAACTCCTGACACCCCTCCTCAGAGAACACATCCCCAAAGTCCTCCAAAAAAGGAGGCAAAGTACTAGGCACGACCGCACTGATGACTGTGTTCATGCAGTTACTTTTGCAAAACTCCCCCCATTGGCTTATATCTCTGGACTGCCAATTAATCACAGGGTTATGTTTAACCAACCAAGGAAGTCCCAACACAATAGGAGTAGGTAGACCCTCCAACACATAACAAGATAATAGTTCCCTATGTATTGCCCCTACCCGAAGGTCAATGTTATGAACCTCATGAACAAAGCTACCTTGGCCGAGAGGCCTGGCGTCAATGGAGAATATAGGGATCGGTTTGACCAATACACTCAGATGCATACCTTGAGCCTGAGCAAACTGAGCGTCAACCAGATTAGCCCCGGACCCACTATCAAGAAGAACAGAAAATCTCTCCACTCTCGTACCAACCACCACCTCCACTGGTACAAGGAACTGAGAAGAACTAGCGGACGAAATACATACTCCCAGGTTGTCGTCCACCACACAACCTGGGATTAACAGTTTTCCGGCGACTTTTTGCTCAACAAGGCACGGGATGGACATCCCCAACAAAATGTCCCTCTTTCCCGCAGAAGAAACACCTTCTAGTCCTGCGGCGTACCGCCAATCCCCTCCTACGAAATGATGTCCCTCTCAACTGCATAGGCTCCTCCGAACAGACAAGGCGAACCTCAACATAAGGGACTTTAGTAGTAGGTGGAGTAACAACAGGGGGCGGAGTTACCTCGCACCTCTCCCGGAGCCGTCTATCAGTACGGATAGCTAGGGCCATAGCAGCCTCCAGTGATGGAGGAGAATCATACTGAGCCAAAACGTCCTTTAATTTGTCAGAAAGCCCATGACAAAACTGGCTCCTAAGAGCTGGGTCATTCCACTGAGTATCTGTGGCCCATCTACGGAACTCAGAAGCAAATTCCTCCGCCGGACGATCTCCCTGCTGTATCTTACGTAATTTTGTCTCAGCAAGAGAGACCCGATCTGGGTCATCATATACCAAACCCAGGGCAGTAAAAAATCGATCTACTGACTGTAGAGCCGGGGATCCCGGAGGAAGGGAGAAGGCCCAGGATTGAGGGTCCCCTTGTAGGAGCGAGATAACAATTCCCACTCTCTGCTCTTCACTCCCTGATGATCGAGGCCGAAGCCGAAAATACAATTTACATGCTTCCCTGAAGGTAAAAAATTTGTCTCGCCCACCAGTGAACCTGTCCGGGAGAGCTACTTTAGGTTCAAATCTGGTTTGCTCCGAGGGAGACAAAACTTTGGACTTAATGTCCGTCAGCTCCATGGATAATCCCTGCAACTGCAGAGCCAGCTGGGCTACTGGATCCATGGCAACTGGAAATAATTTTATGGGCCAGTGAAAATGTCACGCGGTCTTATGATATGTGTACGATGTCAGTAAACTATTCTTAAAAGAACAACACTCTATACAACATATAGATTAGCAACATCAGCATGTAAATATAGAATAGATTTACCTGACACGATATCCGTTGAACTCAGGGTTAATCTTGAGGACTTGATACACTGTCACAGGAAAGAGGAAGAACGGGGGTCTAACCTGACCCTAAACTGGGGTCCTAACTAATCCCTCACCTTGGAGGTACTGATAATGGTTCAGAGGTCCAAGTCTCCAGCCTAAAGGTACTGCCACACTAAGCTATCCCGCTAGCGATCTCGTTAGCGTTGCATACTAATGAGATCGCTAGCGGGATTGTTTCTATATCGCTAAATGCGGCCACATTTAGCGATATAGTTAACGACGCTATCGCCGTTAGCGATCTTCTTAACGACTTTAGCGGTACAAAAGTACCGCTAAATCGCTAAGAAAAGGTGCCACACAGCGATAAGATACTTACCCAGCGGGAGCGCCAGCGATGAAATAGGGTCCGGAGCGATTCCAGCGACGAGCGAGATCACAGCAGGAAGCTCGTCGCTGGAAGCTGCCGCACTGAACAATATCGCTAACGGGATCGCTAAATAGTGACGTTTTTTAGCGATCCCGTTAGCGATATTGTTTAGTGTGGCATACCCTTAACCCTGTCTCCTATCAGTCCCTGAACCCTGTAATCAGTCCTAAGAAGGATACTGATTACCACCAAAGGGATATGGGCTGATCTCTGCTAAATACACAGATTAGACATATAAGACAGACTGGAGAAAACACAGACTTGCATACACACTCAAACACAGAAGGAACATAAATGATCTGGGATATTAAACTCTAAGCAAGGTGAGCTTAAAACAACTAAGGAGCTCTTTAACTTAAGTCTATACAGATACAATCCTATCTGTGGTCTGCATGAAGAATTTCACTGGCAACTCCCAACACAGACAACCAGAGATTTAAAGGAAACCAATCAACAAATAATTAATTGCAGCCGGGAGAAACTGCACCCAGTCCCAGAACTGAGCACAGACAGAATTAACTCCCTAACTGCCAAACACAAAGAAACAGCAACTCAGCTGTGAGAAGTCAGAATGTGCAACCGCGACGATCTTCGTGGCGATGCACACATGACACCTGTCAGCTGGGAGAAGAGATGATTCATTCGGGGGTTTACTGCGAGGCTGGCAGCATTAGCTGCGGTCCCCGCAGTAAACGTTAACAATTTCAGAAGGATTACATCGGGGGACCTGACAGAGCGCCGGATAGGTAAGAATAATGTTGTTTTATTATTTTTTTTTATTACAGGAGAACAAGGGAATTGAAGGAATAGCAGTCAAATAAAATATGGTTAAAAACTGTGTGTTTATTTCATTAAAATTATTTTTAATTAATGTGTTCGTGTTTTTTTTATAATTTCATTCAATAGGATTAATAATTAATAGTTGTCTAATTGACAACTCTCAATTATTAACCTGGCTTAAAGTCACCTTTCAATAGCAAGGTGGCTTTAACCCATTATTAACCCATTAGCCACAGCTACAGGGCAATGGGAATAGACGGGCTAAGTGCCAGAAAGGGCACATCTAATTATAGATTTGCCTTTTCTGGGGTGGCTGGGGGCAGATGTTAGTAGCCAGGGAGGGCACAAAATAAATGCACCCTCCCTAGGCTATTATTATCTGCCCCCACTCGCTGGCTTTGCCTGTCTGGTGGAGAAAATGCAGCGGGAACCCATGCATTTTTTTCAACGAATTTACACATTTAATTAACCCCTACATGTATGAAATTTTGCACACATACACTCATGTAATTGTTAGTGAAAACCATATATCAAACTACATGAAATTACATGGTTAACTGTATGTAAACCATGTGTCATTTCATGTCGGGTTCAGTAATTTCACAAAAGCCGGAAATTGAATTAGCGGCTATTATACTATGTAGTAGTGTATGACCTATATATATATATATATATATATATATATATATATATGTATATATATGTGTCACAATGACATGTATATATATATATATGTATTCTATGTGTATATATCTATTCTTTCTATTCTTTATTAAACCTGTCAGTGTGATTTTACAGTATAGCCGGGGATGAATTGCCGGCTTTTCTAATGGACACCGGTGTGTATTTCTCGCAAGTCACACGTCTGGTCCGTGTGTAATCCGTAGTTTTCTCGCACCCATGGACTTTCATTGGCGTACAACGGGCGTAATACGCGTACAATCGCAGCATGCTGCGGGTGTCTCGCACCGTAACATACGGGCGAGAAAAATACGCATGATCAGAGCTGCCCCATAGAGAAATATTGGTCCGAGTTTAATGCGTGGTTTTCACGCCTCTCACTCGTCGGTATTCCTCCTTAGTGTGACACCGGC
The DNA here is from genome assembly GCA_033576555.1 of Oophaga sylvatica. Classification (NCBI taxonomy): domain Eukaryota; kingdom Metazoa; phylum Chordata; class Amphibia; order Anura; family Dendrobatidae; genus Oophaga; species Oophaga sylvatica. The sequence goes on from JARQOD010000006.1 coordinate 34,298,982, forward strand.
CTTAGGGTACCGTACTGCCATTTATTTAAGAAGGCGATAGTCGGTTTAGGATCATGACCCAGATTTTTTTTCCTCTCGTTGAGTAGTTGTTTTTGCTTGTTTGCAAATATGGCAGTTTCCAATATAGTGAACTGTACTGTATAATTGGAAAATTAGACCTTGCAAGAGCACAGCAATGAGTAACTGATCTCTGCCTTCATTGCCTTGTGGATTGCAGCCAAAGGAACTTTCTGCTAACATTGTCGGCATAATCATGCAGATGGCCTGCTTTCTAAGTAAAACATAATGCAGGGAAAATAAACTTTGTAATCCAAATTATAAATGTTGGCTTTATAAGCTTATATATACCCTATTATTGAAAATTTGCCCCCGGTTGAGAATACTTTGGCTCTCTCCCAAATTAATTATGTCACTAATTATTTGATTTCTACTGCAGTAATTGTGGTTGTCCCGATTCTTGTAAGTCATGCTTTCACAATCATTGTCCAATTAGCATACAAGGAGAAGAAAGTATTGAATTTGTTTATTCAATTGTGTAACTTTCCTGTTACTTTCTCTCATTTTCTTCTACTGTATAAATGCGTCTATTCTTAGCATGAACTTTTATGCAATGTAGGGAAACCTGGGCAATGATATATTGCTCTGCCAAAAAGGATACACATTTCCATTAGTGAACAAGTAGTGCGGTGCAGGCCAATAATCCAATACATTACAGTAATCTGAACATGCTGAAGTATCTTATGTGCTCAGAAAAGGAATCGTACTTGACAGCTCACTTCACCCCCTCTTTCTGCATTTGGCACTCCATTTTCTCCTAGGACTAGCGTGTGTTGGTTGTCTATTAATTTTCTGAATGTATAGATGGCCAAGGCAAATAAGTCCAAGGAGACCCTAAAATAATTACCTAGTATCCACTATGTACATAATAAATGAAACAACACAATTTTTCTTGATAGATAAAGGTCAGTCACAGCATTATTATGTAAGTAGTCACACAACGCGCTTTTTCCTAAGTGTGCAATACAATGCAAATCATTATGCCAACTGATGGACTCCCGGCAAGACCACCGCAACTACAGAAATGTTTCACACACATCACATTGTTCTCTGTTGAAACAATAGGACAACCCACATCCGACCATAACATAACACAAGAATCTGCTTCTAAGGAGGAGGGAGATAAGACCCAGGAAGCTAGAAGAGGATGAGTGTCAGAAACATCAGCCATATAAAGGTAAATGGTAGATAGTAGATAGAAATGAGCGAATCTCCTGAAATTTGTCTCCGGCACATTCACTCGATTCTGTAACTCTGAGGAGGCGCTTCCAAGAGTGGACCCTCTTGATTGTGGTACCAAAGTATGGTAGAGAGCCTAAATATAGGTACTAGATAAGACACACAATAATCAGGCGCCTCCACTAGGGAAGGACGGCCTGAAATACCTGGCGCCCGCACTTCATTGGATTGGGGGTGCTTCCAGGTCAGGGCACCGCTGCTGTGAAAGGACTCAAGGGTGCGCGCGGCCGGGACCTAAGGCGCATGTGTGAAGCAGGAATTCCCACAGCCATGCACGAGGCCGACGGCGCAGAGAGAACGCGCCGCAAGCGTCGGGGACCAGCACGCCGGGACGTAGGCATGGAGAGGTGAGTAGTGGGGGGACTCGCGAGCCCAGCACTCGCCCGCAGGGGCCTGGGTGGCCGCAACGCATGCAGTTGGGGAGCGCACGGCCACAGCGGTAGCAGATTCAATCACAGATCTGATCCAATCCAAATAATGGTGGACTGCCAATGGTAGAAAACTATACGGCTGCTATGGAGCAATTGAGTTGGAGGTTTCAAACATCCCCTTCCTTGTCCTATATCTGTAGGAGAGAAGACCGGGCTCTGGGTGCTGACAGGGCATCAGGTCCGGAACTGCTGGGGCCAAGCCTCCTGTTGCAGGGGGAAAGGAATATTGAGGACGGAGGAGACCCATGACCTGCATAGAGGGTGGTGAGTCTGGAGATGATAAGGGAGTTTGCACAGGAAGAAGAAGAGAGTTCCCACCAGAGGAAGGCAAGAGTGTGGACCTGTGTCGCGATGTGGGTAGCATTAGGCTGCGCAGCAGCAAAAGAAGTCAAGTGCAGGAAGGACCTGGGAGTGTCACAGGGCACGCAGGGCAGAGTACACTGAGTGGGAGATTGTTTTCCGGGACTCCTGGCTGCAGAGCACGCCAAGTGGGAGATTATTGTGCGAGGCCCCTGACTGCAGAGCCCACCGAGTGAGAGGTTGTTTTGAAAGATTCCGAGCCGCCGAGCAGCTGAATGGACTAGGGACTCAGCGAGTAAAACCTGTGACTGATGCCAGAATAAGGACCTTTTATCGATGGCAGGGAAGCCATAAGACTCAGCACAGGCCACAGACGGCAGCCAGACAGCCGTCGAACTCTGAGAGAAAAACGGACAACCGAGTCACGATAAGTGAAACTGATAAATTGTTAATTTGAAGTACTGTTATCCTGTTTAACCATCAGCCCTTTAACTGTATTTCCCTTGTTTTCTCCCTGCGAGTAGGTTATTCCTGCGTTGATAAAGTGAATAATTGTTTAACCCTTGCTCCGCACGTCTGTGTCACTGCATCCGTGTACTTGTGTTATATTTGGCGTAGTTGGCAGGATACAGACCTTGGACACAGATGCTGCAGACCAGTCCACCATGAGTACCCCCAGGTCTAGCTTGCGGCTGTGTGCTATGCTCAGCAATCTCACAAAGTTCACGGGGAGTAACGTGATGCTGTGGGACTGGGCCAAGAGGGTTAAGAGCATGTTGCGGATGCACCCCATGACCCCTGCTATGCAAGCTGAGATTGCTGTGATGGCCCTGGATGGTGAGGCTCGGTGTTCTGTCATGTTCCACCTCCCTCATGAGCGGGATACACTGGATAAATGAATGCAGATCTTGGAAGAAATGCATGGTGACCCCACTAACGTTGGGGAGCTGCGGATGCGACTGTTTCACCACATCCAGCGGAAGGAGAGTCTGTGACCCAGTATAAATGCATTGCAGGAGGTGAATGCACACATCATTAAGCGGGATGAAGTGTGGGCTATAGGAGTGGGACCCCCTGATGTGATACTAAGGGATCAGTTCGTGTCGGGTCTCGCTTAAACAGGCTTTGCGAGAGCGCCTGCGCAGTAGTCCAAATATGACTTTCCTAGAAATAGGGGCAGAGGCACAAGTGAGAGAGCAGGAGCAGGGGATGGCGGCCTTAGCAGGGATGGTCAGAAGCAATGAATTACCCACACAGCCCGCAGCTGAGCCGGAGTGGGCCGGAGAGATCCGGAACGAAATATAGAAAATGCGGAGTGAATGGTTTAGTTTTAGAAGAGCCCCTGCTCCAGTACAAGAGCTGCCGAGAGGAGCCTCCTCAACAAGAGATGGAAGTGATACAGGGTCTTGCATGTTCGTCGGACCTCGTCAGGGAGTGAGAAGACTTAGTGCAGAAGGGGTCTGACGTGCTACAAATGTGGAAACATAGGACACTATGCTTGAGGCTGTGCTATGGGGGTGCTTCTTGCTGAACCAGACTGGGCCCGCAAATTATGGCAGAAAATGTGAGAAATTAGGGCAGAAATATGGAGCGTAAAAGAAGCCCTTGCTGCCACCTTGGAATCCAATCCCATACCCATGGTAACTTACGGCAGGAGATAAAAGAATTAGAGGAGAGATACGGAGCGTAAGAAAAACTCAAGCAGCAACCCCAAAATCTGATCCTATATCCTGGGATGAAGAGCGATTTCAGAGGGGGTATGCCTCTCCCGGAGGACAGCGATACAGACCAAAGCACCCACCAGACAGGCTTAGAAGTGAGTCTAGGACTTGTGGAAAAATGGGACACATGTCAAGGAGTTGCCCTACACGAGGCAGCCAACGACGAAGATTCGCCTACTCCTCCAATGGTCATGCCCACAGGAGAGAATGCTGCACCTGGAGGAGACGGTACTTGGACAAGAATGCCCGCCCCTGAATAACAGAGTGGAGAGAGAAGGTCCGCCCGTAGCAGAGTGACCATAGAGGATTGACGGAGACCTGGAAGAAATGGAATGGTGAGCAGAGGACAGCGTCACCCAGAGCAAGGCAGAGCCATGGTGCCAGATGCCGAGAAGTGAGAGAGAAAGCATAATTTGCCTGCAGCGAGATGCCTGCATTAATTAGGATCATGGAAGTGAATCCTGTGATGCCGGTGTGCGCCAAGGAAGTTTAAGATGATGGCAGCCCCAGTGGAGAGGCAGACGTAGGGCTCATACCTAGTGTGCAGTCAGATGACGAAGTGGAGGAGGTCACTGAATGCCATGGAGGAGAGCCAGATGTCGGAAGTTGTGAGTACTCCTGACAAGAAAATTCAAGAGGTGCCTCAAAGTACTCAGTGTGTCCATGCTGGTGTCCCACCCATGTGTGTAGAATGATTTTCTTTGGCAAAACGTAGTGCAAGAGAGGCAGAAATGGGTGCAAAAACTGTGGGCATCTGGCCCACTTCCGAAGAACATTAAGGGGCACAAAGACTCTTCTCGTTTGAGTACTGGCAAGTTCAAAGAAGGGGGAGTGTGGCGAAAGGGATGGGAGAGACTGAGTAAACTGTTAGCGAACACTGCCATCCACTGGACCAAAGTAGCTCCCCGCCCCCCCAGCGGTCAACACGGATTACAGCGATCAGAGCGAACGACGACTGGAGTGCCTCCCACCTGTTATGAGCAAGATCGATTCATTTGGCAATGAATCATCCAAGAAGTTAAGAAATGTAAATATCTGGTAAAAGTGCCTTCACCCATGGAATGGCGAGTTAAAGGAGAATGGGGGTGTAGGAGAGAAGACCGGGCTGTGGGTGCTGACAGGGCATCAGGTCCGGAACTGCTGGGGCCGAGCCTCCTGTTGCAGGGGGAAAGAAAATTGATGACGGAGGAGACCCATGAGCTGCATAGAAGGGGTGTGGTGAGTCCAGTGAGGATAAGGGAGTTTGCACTGGAAGAGGAAGAGAGTTCCCGCCAGAGGAAGGCAAGACTACGGACCTGCGTCACGCTGTGGATATCGTTAGGCCGCACAGCATGAAAGAGGACAAGTGCAGGAAGGGCCGAGGAGTGTCGCTGGGTGCGCAGGACAGAGTACGCCAGCCGAGTGGGAGATTGTTGTGCGAGTCTCCTGACTGCAGAGCCTGCCGAGCGGGAGGTTGCTGTGAAAGACTCCCGGCCGCTGGGCAGCTGAATGAAGTAGGTCCTCAGCAGGAAAAACCGGTGACCGCCCACTGCCGCCAGAATAGGGACCTTTTGTTGCGGGAAAGAAGCCGTAAGACTCAGCACCGTCCGCAGCCAGACAGCCATCAAACTCTGAGAGAGAAACGGACAACCGAGTCACGATAAGTAAAACTGATAGACTGTTAATTTTAAGTACTGTTATCCTGTTTAACCCTCAGCCTTTTAACTGTATTTCCCTTGTATTCTCCCTGAGAGATTATTCCTGTGTTGATAAAGTGAATAATTGTTTAACCCTTGCTCTGTGCATCTGTGTCACTGCATTTGTGTACCTGTGTTACATATCCACCCATATGGAGACTGTCAAAGGATAGAATTATAAAACAAATTAATCAGAAGATATTGCATCATTATACCAAAGAGCAGTGTGCATGGACTGTAAAGAAATGTATTTAGTCTGCTTCTTGTCTAATTCATGACGAGCTTACTCCCTTGACTGGAGTAAGATTAGGTGCACAACACTTTTCAGTCATGGCTGTGACACCCACCTCTTCATGACTGGCTTGAACAATGCCGGTATTGATTAATCAAAGGCCAGGACCTAGATCTTAGTAAATTAAATGACCCAATGATGTTGTAACAATGTAACACATTGTTTTAGACAAACAGGATTCCTCCCCAATATGAACTATTGAATCTGGTTCATGAACTTTTGGAAGAGTGAGTGTGTGAATCTATTGTCAATGAGGTGCATTAAATTTTCCTGTCAGACACCTGGAGCCAAGATGTATGTGTTATGCCTGTTTAAAGAGGTGGCAGGGAATCTCACGTGCCTCCTCTTCTCGGCAAACAGTAGCACCTCATTGTGTATTATTGTGAAATGTAACATTTATGCACTGAAATGTCTTGTACTATGTTTAGGATTAGGGATAGAAATTAGCATAGAGTAACAGCGGGGTTAGAATACAGGAGGCACATTAGAGAATAGATAGGAGTGTTAAGGTACTGCCACACTTAGCGATCTCGTTAGTGATCACGATAACGATGCAAGCTAATGAGATCGTTGGTGTGATCTCTTTTAGGTCGCTAGTAGCTGCCAAACAGGAGATCTCATAAATGACACATCAGCGGTCAGCGATCTCTTTAACGACTTTGGCGGTCGTTAGGATGTCATTAGCATCTATTGAGCGCTTCTGATTCATAGGAATTTCCAGCATCGCTCCTGCTCTCTGCGTCCTGCTAGCCTGCTTTGCAACTTCTGCGATCCTCTCTGTGATGCAAAAGAGAACCTACAGATATTGCGATCCACTCCGTGACGCTAAACACACATGCGTCACAAACGAGGTCGCTCGGCATTCGCAAAAGGTGCCAAACACAGCGATATAGGCTCACCAGCGGGACGCCAACGATCAAAAAACGGTCCAGAACGCTAGTGAACGATCAGCGACATCACAGCAGGGGCCACATCGTTGCTACATGCCACACACAACGAGGTCGCTAACGAGATCGCTAAATAGTGACGTTTTTGCGATCTCGTTAGCGATCTCGTTAGTGATCTCTATAGTGTGGCATACCCTTTAGATTAAGGCAGCATAGGGGTTAAGCAAATGGGAGGGGCCACAGAGCAATCCTCAATAGGATTTAGGTCAGAGCTTATAGAAGGCCACTTCAGAATAGTCCAATATTTTCCTCTTAGCCATTCTTGGTGTTTTTAGCTGTGTGTTTTGGGTCATTATCCTGTTGCAAGACTCATGACCTGCGACTGAGACAAAGCTTTCTGACACTGGGCAGCACATTTCTCTCTAGAATCCCTTGATAATCTTGAGATTTCATTGTACCCTGCACAGATTCTAGACACCCTGTGACAGATGCAGCAAAGCATCCCCAGAACATAACAGAGCCTCCTCCATGTTTCACAGTAGGTACAGTGTTCTTTTCTTGATATGCTTCATTTTTCCATCTGTGAACATAGAGCTGACGTGCCTTGCCAAAAAGTTCCATTTTTGTCTCATCTGTCCATAGGACATTCTCCCAGAAGCTTTGTTGCTTGTCAACATGTAGTTTGGCAAATTCCAGTCTGGCTTTTTTATGATTTTTTTCAACAATGGTGTCCTCCTTGGTTGTTTCCCATGAAGTCCACTTTGGCTCATACACAGTGGCGTAGCGTGTGGGGGCGGGGGGGGCGGTACGCCCCAGGCGGCACATGTGTGGGGGCGGCACGGCAGCAGCAGCATTTCCTGTCCTCTGTGGGAGAAGCGCGGAGGCACAGTTCAGCAGCCCCGCGCTCTGGACTGCACTCCCATCCTCTGCTCTGTGCTGTGTGTGGCTGTGCATACCAGAGCTCCACGATCCTGTGCGCTGGTGACAGTGACAGTCAGTGTGTGGCTCTAGGCTCAGTCGCCATTGTCCCTGCTGGCACTCTGCCCTCTCCTCCAGCCCCTGTGTACCTGAGAGCAGAGGTGGCCGCGCCGTGCCCGGGGATGGCTGGCGTGGGGAGCTTCTAGGTGGCGGCACGGCAGGAATCAGCGCCCAGCACCAGAAGCAGAGCGCCCGCTGTTCCCTGGGGGTGGATGAGCACAAGAGACTGGCACCATGAGCACCAACTGTAAGTACCTGGCCCTGCCACAGCCAGCCTGATGTGGTGTGGGGGCGAGTGTGCCCTCGTGGGTCGTCATTAGTTATGGATCCTACTTTCTCCTCATTGTTTGCTCTGACACAATGTGATGCTATTTGTATACAACCAACTCTTTCTCCGTTATTAATAATGAAATCATTGTTCCTAAGCACTGGACTATATGCTACAATTGTCTATAGTGTGTGATTAACTGTATGTATCCTGGATGATGTATCTAAGAAAGGCAGGCCTTGTTCTGTGCACTGGTACAACTTTACATTTTACATATACTAGCAATGTAACATCAAGGAGCAGGAGATCCATAGCTCTATCTATCTATCTCTCTATCTATTATCTATCTATCTATCTATCTATTATCTATCTCTCTATCTATTATCTATCTCTATCTATCTATCTATCTATCCCATATCTATCTATCTATCTATCTATCTATCTATTCTATCTATCTATCTATCTATCTATCCCATATCTATCTATCTATCTATCTATCTATCTATCTATCTATCTATCTATCTATCTATCTATCTATCTATCTATCTATCTATCTATCTATTATCTATCTCTATCTATCTATCTATCTATCTATCTATCTATCTATCTATCTATCTATCTATCCCATATCTATCTATCCCATATCTATCTATCTATCTATCTATCTATCTATCTATCTATCTATCTATCTATCTATCTATCTATCTATCTATCTATCACATATCTATCTATCTATCATCTATCTATCCATCTATCTATCCCATATCTATCTATCTATCTATCTATCTATCTATCTATCTATCTATCTATCTATCCCTCCCATATCTATCTATCTATCCCATATCTATCTATCTATCTATCTATCTATCTATCTATCTATCTATCTATCTATCTATCTATCTATCCCATATCTATCTATCTATCTATCTATCCCATATCTATCTATCTATCTATCTATCTATCTATCTATCTATCTATCTATCTATCTATCTATCTATCTATCTATCTATCCCATATCTATCTATCTATTTATCTATCCCATATCTATTATCTATCTATCTATATATTATCTATCTATCTATTATATATCTATCTATCTCTCTCATATCTATTATCTATCTATCTTCTATCTATCTATCTATCTATGTATCATCCACCATATATCGTCTCTCCGTCCATCCCCCTCTGTCTCCTAAGTTCAGTAGAGACCTGATGTCATTGCCTCTCAGCAGCGCCATGCTGCCTATAGGATCCTCTGCTCTCCAGTGTGGCACAGACAGGATTTTGCCGAGATTGTGTTTCGGATGGTAAATGATACAGCCGTATGTTAGTAATGTGTTAATATGGGGTTTATGATGATAGAGAAGTGCTTGCTTTATCATGTCCTGCTGGTTTAGGGAATGAATCGGTCTTGATCAGGCAGTAATGTCATTGTGTGGTGCTACTGAGGTTGGGCTGAACTCTGTAGTGCACATGGTGGAACACGGTATCTGTGAGCTTGGCGCCATGCACAAACGTGTAATCACTCAGTGATGGGGAGAACGTGCCGCCAAGAGACACAGGTGCTCACAGCGCTGATGTCAGAGCTAAAAATGGATCTGCCTTGAGTACATACATGCTAACGAATTGCCAGGTCGTAAAGAATGACCAGTAAAATGGGTGTGGCTAGGGGTGTGGCCTAAAATTTGCCGCCCCGGGCGCCACAAACGGTAGCTACGCCACTGCTCATACAACAACGGATGGTGCGATCTGACACTGATGTTTCTTGAGCTTGAAGTTCACCTTTAATCAGTTTAGAAGTTTTTCTGGGCTCTTTTGTTACCATTCGTATTATCTGTCTCTTTGATTTGTCATCAATTTTCCTCCTGCGGCCACATCCAGGGAGGTTGGCTACAGTCCCAATGTCACGACGTATAACAGATATATTCTATGATAGTAACATATATCTAATGAGACAACATTCTATATTTCATATTATAGAAAATATCAACATGTATACGTAGAATCTGCCAGCAATGTCTTACCTGACATAATATCCAATGTATTGTGGGTCTATACTGTGCACGTGAAACGCTGTCTCAGGATAGAGGTGGACCGGGGTCAATGCTGACCCTGAACTGGGGTCCTGACTAGTCCCTCTACCTGGAGGTACTGTTAATGGTACAGAGGTCCAGGCCGCCAGCGTAACCCTGTCTCCTGTAGATCCCTGACCACTGTAATCTAGTCCTGAGAAGGACCCTGATTACCACCACAGGGAATGGGCAGGTAACAGCTTACACACAGTCAAATACAAACGAGACAGACAGGGGGTAAAGAAAACACTGCCTTGCATACAAAACTTCCACTACAGAGGAACACAAAAGATTAAGAAGATAAACAATAAGCGAGGAGAGGAAAAACCACAACAGGCACTCTTAGCTTAAGTCTTCTCAGAAACGATCCGCTCTGATGGTCTGAATGAATGCTTTCACCGGCAACTTCCCCAGCAGACCAGCAGGTATATGAAGGAAGCTAATTAACAAAACATCAATCGCAGCTGGGCGAGGCTGGTCTGTCCAGCATCGAGAGAGAAAGAATTAACTCCCTCAGTGCCGAAAAACACCCAGCACCAGAAACTCAGCTGTGCGAAGTCAGGGTGTGCAATCGCGACGATCTCCGCCGCGACACACCCGTGACAGTACCCCCCCTTCTATGAGGGGCCTCTGGACCCTCAGGGCCTGGTCTATCTGGGTGAGTAGTGTGGAAGGCCCGAACCAATCGGTCTGCGTTAATATCCGACGCAGAAACCCACATCCTCTCCTCAGGACCATACCCCCTCCAATGAACAAGGTACTGAAGGGACCGGCGATTAAGACGTGAATCAATGATCTTCGATACCTGAAACTCCAAATTACCATTGACCACCACTGGAGGAGGAGGTAGAGGTGACGGTATAACTGGTGCAACGTACCTCTTAAGCAACGATTTGTGGAACACATTGTGGATTTTAAACGTAGGAGGGAGGTCAAGACAAAAAGCCACCGAATTAATTATTGAACTGATCCTGTATGGCCCGATGAATCTGGGACCGAGTTTCCAAGAGGGAACCTTAAGTTTTATATTCTTGGTAGACAACCATACCAGATCGTTCACACTTAGGTTCGGACCAGACACTCTCCTCCTATCAGCCATACGTTTGTATCGGTTCCCCATAGTGCTCAGATTATTAAGCACTCCTCTCCACACTGAAGCAAGTGACGACGAAAATCGTTCCTCCTCAGGAACCCCAGAAGAGCCCCCCCCATTGAAAGTACAAAACTGGGGGTGAAAACCATATGCCCCAAAAAACGGGGACTTACCAGTGGACTCGCTCCGCCTATTGTTAAGAGCGAACTCTGCCAGAGGCAAGAAAGAAGACCAGTCCTCTTGGTTCTCTGAGACAAAACACCGGAGATATATCTCTAAGCTCTGATTCAGACGCTCTGTCTGACCATTGGTCTGCGGATGAAAAGCCGAAGAAAATGACAATTGCATCCCCCGACGAGAACAAAATGCCTTCCAGAATTTGGACACAAACTGAGACCCCGATCCGACACCACATCGGAAGGCAACCCGTGAAGTCTCACAATCTCCCCAATGAACACCTGCGCCAGAGTTTTAGCATTAGGAAGAGCAGGAAGAGCAATAAAATGTGCCATTTTGCTGAACCTGTCAACTACAACTAGTATGACAGTTTTACCTGAAGACGGAGGGAGGTCCGTAATGAAGTCCATAGACAGATGGGTCCATGGACGCTCTGGGATTTTCAACGGTAAAAGGGCCCCAGACGGACGGGTATGTGGGGTCTTAGAGCGCGCACATACCCCACAGGACGCGACAAAAGTTACCACTTCTTTATTTAAGTTAGGCCACCAAAACCGGTGAGAAACGAGATCCACAGTTGCTTTACTCCCTGGGTGTCCTGCCAAAGCAGAATTATGATGTGTCTCGATAACCTTTTGTCTTAACTGATCTGGAACAAACAGTCTCCCTGGAGGTCCTACAGGGGCGTCCCCCTGAGCCTCCAATATCTCCTCCTCAAGCTCAGAGCATACAGCCGACACCACAACTCCCTCCTGAAGAATAGGAACCGGGTCATCCGTCTTCCCGGCCCCGGGAAACTACGAGACAAGGCATCAGCCTTTACATTTTTTGACCCAGGACGATATGTGACGACAAAATTAAACCTGGTAAAAAACAACGACCATCTAGCTTGTCTGGAATTCAGACGTTTTGCAGACTCTAAATACAGCAGGTTCTTGAGATCAGTAATGACGGTGACCGGGTAGACTGCCCCCTCCAAAAAGTGACGCCACTCTTCAAAAGCCAACTTAATGGCCAAGAGTTCCCTATTGCCGACATCATAATTCCTCTCGGCGGACGACAATTTTTTAGAGAAGAAAGCGCACGGATGCCATTTACCAGGGGACGGACCTTGAGATAATACCGCACCCACTCCTACGTCAGATGCGTCTACCTCCACAATGAACGGTTGTGATGCATCAGGTTGGATGAGTATGGGTGCTGAAGCAAAACATTTTTTCAAGGAGGAAAATGCTTGACAAGCTTTGTCAGACCACCTAGAAAAATCCGTCCCTTTTTTTGTCATGTCAGTGAGAGGTTTGACAACGGATGAGAAATTACGAATAAATTTCCGGTAGTAGTTAGCAAACCCCAGGAAACGCTGCAGTGCCTTAAGATCCTCTGGCCGATCCCATTCAAGCACTGCCTTCACTTTCCCAGGGTCCATACGGAAACCAGAAGCTGACACCAGGAATCCTAAAAACTGAAGTTCCTGTACGGCGAATACACACTTCTCCCATTTGGCGTACAGTTTATTGTCTCGCAAGATCTGCAACACCTGTCTCACATGCTCCTGATGAGATACAAGATCCGGCGAGTAAATTAAGATGTCATCTAGATAAATGACAACAAACTGTCCCACTAGGTGGCGAAAGATGTCATTAACAAAATGTTGAAACACCGCCGGGGCAGTAGTCAGACCGAAAGGCATGACAAGGTTCTCATAATGTCCCTCCAGAGTGTTAAACGCCGTCTTCCACTCATCCCCTCCTTTATCCTAATCAGATTATACGCCCCCCTGAGATCCAACTTAGAGAACCATTTGGCGCCCACAATCTGATTGAAGAGATCAGGAATAAGTGGGAGCAGATACGGATCTCGGACCGTAATCCGATTAAGCTCACGGAAATCCAAGCAAGGGCGTAGGCCTCCATCTTTTTTCTTCACAAAGAAGAACCCCGCGGCCACTGGGGAAGATGAAGGTCTAATATCCCCCTTGGCTAGACTTTCCGAAATATAATCCTTCATAGCTTGCCTCTCAGGACCAGAAAGGTTATATAACCTAGATTTAGGTAACTTAGCATCAGGAAGCAATTTTATAGCACAGTCATACGCGCGATGAGGAGGTAATTCTTGACACCCCTCTTCTGAAAACACATCCTCAAAGTCCTCCAGAAAAGGAGGTAAGGTTCTAGGCACGACCGCACCGATGACCGTGTTCATGCAGTTACTATGGCAAAATTCACCCCACTGGCTTATCTCTCTGGATTGCCAATTAATAACTGGGTTATGTTTAGTTAACCAAGGAAGTCCCAACACAATAGGAGTGGGAAGGCCTTCCAACACATAACAAGACAATAGTTCTTTATGTATTGCCCCCACTCGAAGGTCTATGTTATGCACGGCTTGCACAAAGCTACCTTGACCGAGAGGCCTGGCGTCAATAGAGAATATAGGGATAGGTTTGGCCAATACACTCAGTTGCATACCTTGCACCTGGGCAAACCGAGCGTCCACCAGATTAGCTGCGGCCCCACTATCCAGAAGAACAGAAATCCTCTCAGTTCTTGTACCTACCACCACCTCCGCTGGTACGAGAAACTGAGACGGACTTGGGGACGAAATACATACTCCCAGATTGTCGTCCACCACACAACCTGGGATCAACAGTTTTCCGGCGACTCCTTGCTCAGCAAAGTACGGGATGGACACCCCCCAACAAAATGTCCCTTTCTCCCGCAGAAGTAACACTTTCCTGTCTTGCGGCGCACCGCTGATCCCCTCCCTCGAAACGATGTCCCTCCTAACTGCATAGGCTCCTCAGAACAAACCAGGGGAACCTCAATATAAGGGACTATAGTAGAAGGTGGAGTCATCACAGGGGGCGGAGTTACCTCGCACCTCTCTCGAAGCCGTCTATCAATGCGAATCGCAAGGGCCATAGCGGCCTCCAGTGACGGGGGAGAATCATACTGAGCCAACACATCTTTTAATTTGTCAGATAATCCTTGACAAAACTGGCTCCTAAGAGCTGGGTCATTCCACTGAGTATCTGTGGCCCATCTACGGAACTCAGAAGAAAATTCCTCCGCCGGACGATCTCCCTGCTGTATCTTACGTAACTTCATTTCAGCAAGGGAGACCCGATCCGGGTCATCATATACCAGACCCAGGGCTGTAAAAAATCGATCTACTGACTGGAGAGCCGGGGAGTCTGGAGGAAGAGAGAATGCCCAGGATTGAGGGTCCCCTTGTAAGAGCGAGATGACAATTCCCACCCTCTGGTCTTCACTCCCCGAAGACCGAGGCCGTAGCCGAAAATATAATTTACATGCCTCCCGGAAGGTAAAAAATTTGTCCCGCCCACCAGTGAACCTGTCCGGGAGAGCCACTTTAGGTTCAGATCTGGTTTGCTCCCGGGGGTACAAAACCTTGGACTTAACGTCCGTCAGCTCCATGGACAAACTCTGCAACTGCTGAGCTAACTGGTCTACTGGATCCATGGTAGCTGGGGAGAATCTTTTAGAGTGGCCGGTGAAAATGTCACGACGTATAAACAGATATATTCTATGATAGTAACATATATCTAATGAGACAACATTCTATATTTCATATTATAGAAAATATCAACATGTATACGTAGAATCTGCCAGCAATGTCTTACCTGACATAATATCCAATGTATTGTGGGTCTATACTGTGCACGTGAAACGCTGTCTCAGGATAGAGGTGGACCGGGGTCAATGCTGACCCTGAACTGGGGTCCTGACTAGTCCCTCTACCTGGAGGTACTGTTAATGGTACAGAGGTCCAGGCCGCCAGCGTAACCCTGTCTCCTGTAGATCCCTGACCACTGTAATCTAGTCCTGAGAAGGACCCTGATTACCACCACAGGGAATGGGCAGGTAACAGCTTACACACAGTCAAATACAAACGAGACAGACAGGGGGTAAAGAAAACACTGCCTTGCATACAAAACTTCCACTACAGAGGAACACAAAAGATTAAGAAGATAAACAATAAGCGAGGAGAGGAAAAACCACAACAGGCACTCTTAGCTTAAGTCTTCTCAGAATCGATCCACTCTGCTGGTCTGAATGAATGCTTTCACCGGCAACTTCCCAGCAGACCAGCAGGTATATGAAGGAAGCTAATTAACAAAACATCAATCGCAGCTGGGCGAGGCTGGTCTGTCCAGCATCGAGAGAGAAAGAATTAACTCCCTCAGTGCTGAAAAACACCCAGCACCAGAAACTCAGCTGTGCGAAGTCAGGGTGTGCAATCGCGACGATCTCCGCCGCGACACACCCGTGACACCCATGGAGCTTAAATTTCTGAATAATATGTGCAACTGTAGTCACAGAAACATCAAGCTGCTTGGAGATGGTCTTATAACATTTACCTTTAACATGTTTGTCTATAATTTTATTTCTAATCTCCTGAGACAACTCTATCCTTCGCTTCCCATGGTACATGTTGAGTGTGATACACATCATGTCACCAAACAGCACAGTGAGTACCTGTAGCCCTATATACAGGCCACTCACTGATTCCAAGATTGTAGACGTCTGTGATGCTAATTAGTGGACACACCTTGATTTAACATCATTTCTGTCCAGGCCTATTTCATGAGTTTTATTTTTTGAAAAATTCTGTGGAAGCATAGTTGAAAAGCAATGTCTGACTTTCATTTGGAGAGTGACATACCAGCTCTGGCATGTCGAGGTAAGAAGGCTTATTCGCCGTGCAATGCTCCTCTGGGAAATTTAATATGCAAATTGCCTCTTAAGAGAAAAAGAGACTTGAACTCTATAGCACCACCTATTGGAAGTAGCAATCCTACAAGTCACAATCAACCCTTTAACGAGTCTTGTAATGTGACTTAGGATAAAAGCCAAATCAGTATCTCAATTTGCAGACACGGTGTTTTGGACTATTGGACACCAAGTGATGGGTGTCCCAATATGGAGGTTGGTGAACTTCCTCCACTTGGAATTCTGGGATCTGGACACATCTGGACAGAACAGGATGTGAAGACATTACAAGGTGAGTATATAATAGATTCTGGGAATAACCATGGTTATTGGTCCAATCCCAATCTAGAAATATGAGACTGCAGCCACCCCAGAAGTGACGCATCATATCATGTGATGCCCAAATTCTGGCACCTAGCCTCAGTTCTTCCCGATTCCATTGGTGCAGGGCATTCGGAGTAATTGTTTTGGGGGTTAGTAAGACAATAGCCAGTTAGACACCCCCATTACTAACCCCGTAGTAGAAATAAATAAACACACAAATAAGAGAAAAATATTTTAATGAAGACTCCCCCACAGTAACCCTTGCTCATCAATTTATTAATCAAATGATCCCACAAAGTAATCCATGTTCATCTTCTTGGTCGCTGGCGCCTGTGGATAGTAGTTAAGGTACCTCTGGTGACTTAAGTATGGTTACTGCCTGTCAGAGCCACTGTTTCCTATGTTGTCACACAGAGGAGCATGTGGGAACCGCTGGCTGTTCGGGCCCCCCCCATCGACTTGAATGGGGTTCGGGATTAAGTCAGGGTACCGTTCTGGTAGCTGAACCAAACTTTTTTCTAAAGTTTGCCCAAAGCCCACAGACCTGAATATTCACAGGTCCACCCATCCGTATATATGGGGACATGGAAAAAAAAAATCAGACAGCACTAGTTGCATCCTAGTGGTTTATGATTTGTATCCTTATTTGTTTGGTCAATAAAAAATCGGATACCACTCAGACTAGTGTTACTATTTGGAGTAGTGCATATCGGCAATTTTTTTCTCAGCTCAGAACAGATGGAGATTGGACTGAGAAAAAAAAAAATCATAGCATGCTAATTGGCTTCGAGAATTGGATTGGACACATCCATACAAGTCAATGGGTGTGTGTGAAACAGCGCACCCCACTCGGATATCACCGGAGTGCAGTGTGATTCCGCAGACGCCGCCAATGGAGAAATTGATTTCTCCGTATCCTCCGCACATGTGCTCTAATTCTCTCATGCCAGAGGATTGGAGCACAAAGCAGTGACACTCGGCTCACACTTGTACCAGAGCTGGAGCCAAGTGTCATTAGTATATCGCATCCAATGCTCTCACGTCGGATGCTATACACTAGTGTGTCTCCGGTTATAAACAATGGTTTAACTGTCCGTGGTTAGACTGGCTGACCAGGAATCATTTCTATGATTGTTCTGTGCTCATAAAATATCATGTTTTCGCCAGCACATCTCCTGTTTAAAGAAGGCAATGTGCTGCCAATAGCAATTATTTTTAATTCTACTTAATAAGCATTGCATCCATAAAAGCATGGCTGACCTGTTCAGATGGGCTTAAAGTTGGGAATGAGTGTTCTTATGAATGCACATTCCCCGATTATTGGCTTATCTAAATAGACCATTAGCCAGCATACATTGTATGACAAAGTGCTAGTTCAATTCAGATATATGGAAGATCAACTGTAATCCAAGTCAACAGAAGGTTATAAAATCCCTGTGAAATATTGGTTACATTAGACTGTTTCCTACATCATGTGTTGTTGTTCTCACAAAACCAGAGCTGGTTTTGGACCATGTGATTTTCAGCAGAGCTAAAAGCAATGGACCTCTTTGTTCTGTAGAAAGATCTTCATAAACAAGAACTTAATTGAATAGTCACCGTGTCATCCAATTGGTACAGTTACAGTAGCTACTGAAGAAGCTTTTTTTTATAAATATAGAGTACTATAATATGTGAGTCTCAAATAAGGGTTTGCAAATTATCTCTCCTCCAAAAGAATGAAAGCTGGTGTTAGGGTTCGAGTTCCCGCTGCTGCACAAGGGGAGTCTCGAACCGGTCCCGCTGCGGTCTCCCATTCATCTCTGGCCGCAGTGGAGCCTGCTCAGCAGAGACGTCGGTCCAAGCGTCTTGCCCACTCCACTACTGTGCAGTGACTTGCTGCTGCCTTTCCTGGATCTGCTATTATAGCCAGTGTTGGAGCAGACGTCTTTGGGACAAAGTCCTGCGTTTTCCCTTCTGAGCATGCCCAGAGTGAGATCTCTCATTGGAGATCAGGGGTCACATGCTCAGGTACTGCAGCGGCTCCTATTGGTCCGCCAGGAAGGCCCTGCGATTACTGATGTTCGGGAACAAGTTTCATTGGTCCTGGTTTCTGGCAGGTCCTGTAGCCGTTGCTATAAAAGGGTAGCATGGCTGGGCCGCCATGCGCTAATATCAACCATTGTATGCTATGCGCCAGTGTGGTCATGCGTGTGTGTGGTTAGGGACCCGGCTGAAATAAGCCACTAGAATACCGACTTAATCGGTGAGAAGTTTGGTGTGCTAGCTGGTCAGGGTCGGCGTCCTAGATGCCCTAGATTACCGGCATAACCAGGGAGGAGTTTTGATTGCCGTATTCAGGGTCTGGCGTTCAGACGCCATAGATTGCGGGTGACTCCCGCGAGGACATTAGCACATGATCACGCTTTATGTTACCTTAGCACTTAACTGTGTACCTGAGAGCCTTACAGGACACAGCACCTTTCCTTAGCGGCCCTGTGATGTAACAGGGTTCGCTTTCAACGCTAGACAGCGCCCTAGCGTGTTTATTTTGTGACTCATTATTGTTAAGTGAGTTCGCACACATCGCCATATAGCGCTGCGGCACTCCTTCTAGCGGCTCTGTGGATTAACAGAGTTCGCACATATTGCCACAGCGCGTTACGGCGTTTATTTTGGCGACTCTGCGGGATAACAGAGTTCGCTTCTTGCGCCATTTTACTAGCAGAAGGCTCCGCCTGCACGGTGGACCCGGGCTGCGAACGCACCTCTCCACATCTTATATTTGGTGCGTTCCGCAGACCCTAACATAATATTAGCGCCAGGGTCTGGCTAGTAAAATGGCGGATGAACAGCGTTTACAGCTGTACATCCAGCAGCTGGAGGGTAGGTTGGCGGCTCTTGAGCGCACAACCTCAGCTGTGGATGTTACCGCAGTCGCTGTTCAGGCTGCTAGCGTAGCTGCAGCCAGTTTGTCCTCTGCCACCTCTGTCCCTACATTGTCCCACCTCCCGCTTCCAGACAAGTTTGCTGGTGACAGCAAGCAATGTCGGGGATTCGTGAGTCAGTGCTCCATACACCTCGAGCTTCTGGCTGCACGTTTCCCCACGGATCGGGCACAAGTGGGCTTTGTGATAGCTCTTCTGTCGGGCAGAGCATTGGAGTGGGCAACGCCGCTGTGGGAGCGTGACGACCGTGTGGTGCGGAGCGCTTCTCGTTTTCTGGAGGCTCTGAAAAAGGTTTTTCTAGGACCTCAGATCACCCACGATACAGCGCTCAAACTGCTGGCAAGTACCCAGGGTTCGGCTTTGGTCAGCCAGTTTGCTGTCCAATTTCGGACTCTGGCCTCGGAATTAGAGTGGCCAGATAAAGTCCTCATTCCCGTGTTCTGGAGAGGACTGGCGGGTCATGTGAAAGACGCCTTGGCTACCAGAGAGATTCCTGCCACACTGGAGAAGCTTATCGCTATTTCCACCCGCGTCGACCTCCGTTTCCACGAGTGGAGGCTGGAACTTGCCCAGTGTAGGCAGAGGGTTCGGTTGGCTCCAACCTTCACCACCCCTCTGGAGTCGCCCATTCAGGCGCCCGACCTTCAGGAGGTTGCTCCTGCAGGATCTAAATCTCGGGTCACTCGTCCATCTCCGATTTGTTATATTTGCCAGCAGCAGGGACATTTTGCCAACCGATGTCCACAGCGGCTGAATAAACGGTCGCGCCCAGTAACCGTAGGAACAGGGTCACTGGACGCCATGAGTTTTGCCCCTAAAGTGCTCCTCAAGGGGATAATTACCCACGGTTCTACCACCCTACCGGTCAAGCTGTGTGTGGATTCTGGGGCAGAGGGGAATTTTATGTCATCCTCCTTTGCTTCTCGCCACACCATGCCTTTGGTGTTGCTGGCTGAACCAGTATCGATACGGGTGTTGAACGGAGCAATTCTGCCCTCACAAATCACCCATCAGTCTGTCCCACTCACCTTGTCTATGTCTCCTTCCCATCAGGATAATATATCATTTTTTATCCTCCCTGAGGGTATAGATGAGGTTTTGTTGGGATTACCCTGGCTCCGCCACCACTCTCCCCATATTGAGTGGTCTTCAGGGAGAATTCTGGGTTGGGGTAATTTATGTAAAGGCAGATGCATTAGGGACAGCGTGCAGGTCAACAGCACTGAGATACCCATAGACCTCTCTCCTCTTCCCAAGGTTTATTGGTCTTATGCCGACGTTTTCTCGAAGAAGGCTGCGGAGACTCTTCCGCCTCATCGCCCCTATGACTGTCCTATCGACCTCTTGCCTGGAGCTGAACCTCCTAGAGGAAGGGTTTATCCCCTCTCTCTTCCTGAGACAGAGGCCATGTCCCAATATATTCAGGAGAACTTGGCAAGGGGATTCATTAGGAAGTCGGTGTCACCAGCGGGAGCGGGGTTCTTCTTTGTGCAGAAGAAGAACGGAGAATTACGTCCGTGCATTGATTATAGGGGTCTCAACGCTATCACCGTGAAAAATAAATATCCTTTGCCGCTAATCTCTGAGCTCTTTGACAGGCTTCGGGGAGCAAGGGTATTTACTAAGTTAGACCTGCGGGGTGCGTATAACCTGATTCGCATCCGTGAGGGGGACGAATGGAAGACGGCATTTAACACCAGGGATGGGCATTATGAATATCTGGTAATGCCCTTTGGGCTCTGTAACGCCCCAGCTGTCTTCCAAGACTTTGTGAATGACATCTTCCGGGATATGTTGACCACCTCGGTGGTAGTCTATCTGGATGACATTCTCATCTTTTCTCCAGATATGGAATCCCACCGGAGAGATGTCTGCAAGGTCTTCGACCTCTTGCGAGCAAATTCCCTATATGCGAAGTTGGAGAAGTGCATGTTTGAGCAGGAGTCTCTACCTTTCCTGGGCTATATCATCTCCACCCAGGGATTGGCTATGGATCCTACCAAACTACAGGCTGTGATGGATTGGCAAGAACCCCACTCCCTTAAGGCGGTGCAGCGCTTTATGGGGTTCATTAACTACTATCGCCAATTCATTCCCCACTTCTCTACTTTGGTAGCTCCCTTGGTAGCCCTCACCAAGAAGGGAGCTAATCCCAAGTTGTGGTCAGAGGAGGTCACAAAGGCGTTCTCCTCCATCAAGTCGCATTTCGCCAGTGCTCCCATCTTACATCGCCCCGATGTCGATAAACCGTTTATCTTAGAGGTGGATGCCTCTTCTGTTGGTGCTGGAGCAGTCCTCTTTCAAAAGGATGCCCAGGGTCGGAAGCATCCCTGCTTCTTCTTTTCCAAGACCTTTACACCAGCAGAGAGGAATTATTCCATCGGGGACAGGGAGTTATTGGCTATGAAGTTGGCCTTCTCCGAGTGGAGACATCTTCTGGAGGGGGCTCGTTTCCCCTTCCAAGTATTCACGGACCACAAGAACTTGGTGTATTTGCAGACAGCCCAGCGGCTAAATTCCCGTCAGGCCAGATGGTCCTTGTTTTTCTCCCGGTTCCATTTCACCCTCCATTTCCTCTCCGGTGAGAAGAACATTCGCGCAGACGCTCTATCACGCTCCGTGGTGTCCTCTGAGGAGGTGGAGGAGGAGCCTCGGCTTATTGTCCCCACAGAAAGCCTAAGAACGGTGGCTCCGGTTTCGCTTGAGTCTGTGCCTCCGGGCAAGACTTTTGTGCCCACCAATTTGCGACCGGAAGTACTCTCTTGGGCACATTCGTCCAGGGTGGTTGGACATTTTGGGACAAAAAGGACTTCTGAGTTGCTGGCGAGAACATACTGGTGGCCGCAGATGGCCCGTGACGTCAGGGAATACGTTCAGGCGTGCGTCTCCTGCGCCAAGAATAAGTCCCCTCGACAACGGCCAGCTGGGTTACTTTTCCCTTTACCGGTGGCAGACAGGCCTTGGGAGATGGTCGGGATGGATTTTGTGGTGGGCTTACCCAAGTCTCGGGGCTGCACCATCATCTGGGTGATAACCGACCACTTCTCCAAAATGGTGCACTTAGTGCCGTTACCACGATTACCGTCTGCACGGGCCTTGGCAGCATTATTCATTAGGCTTATTTTCCGCCTACACGGTATGCCAGACAAAATTGTCAGTGATCGAGGTCCCCAGTTTGCGTCTCGGTTCTGGAGAGAGCTGTGTCGTTTACTCTGCATTGAGTTGAATCTCTCCTCTGCATACCATCCCGAGACGAATGGGTTGGTAGAGAGGGCCAACCAGACCTTGGTCACATACTTGCGACATTTTGTCTCTGCCAGGCAGGATGACTGGGCATCCTTGCTACCGTGGGCTGAGTTCGCTCTAAATAATGCTGTGGCTGACTCCACCGGACAGACCCCATTCCTCCTGAACTACGGTCAGCATCCGCGGGTACAAGTGCCCATGCCCGTGTCTTCCGCCGATTCCAGGGTGGCAGACTGGGCTGTGGAGGCACAGGACATTTGGGACCGCACACAGGATGCCATTCAGGCCTCCAAAGAGAGGATGAGGTCTTCGGCCGATGCCCATCGGCGCCCCGCCCCTACATTTCCTCCGGGTGACCTAGTGTGGCTTTCTGCCCGAAACATCAGGCTACGTGTAGAGTCCACCAAGTTGGCACCTCACTTTTTGGGCCCCTTTAAAGTTCTTGAGCAGGTGAACCCGGTGGTTTACCGCCTAGCCCTTCCGCCTCGCCTTGGTATCACTGACACCTTTCACGTGTCCCTCCTGAAACCCGTGGCCATTTCCCGGTTTTCCGAGTCATCTGCCGGGACGTCGGGTTCATCTACCGACGATCATGAGGTGAACGCCATTGTTGGGTACAAGGTGGTATGAGGCAAAAAATTTTATTTGGTGGATTGGAGGGGTTATGGGCCTGAGGATAGGTCCTGGGAGCCTGCCGAGCATGTTCACACTCCGCAGCTCATCGCTGCTTTTGAGCGCAGCGAGGCCCAAAGAAGGGGGGGCCCTACGAGGGGGGGTAATGTTAGGGTTCGAGTTCCCGCTGCTGCACAAGGGGAGTCTTGAACCGGTCCAGCTGCGGTCTCCCATTCATCTCCGGCCGCAGTGGAGCCTGCTCAGCAGAGACGTCGGTCCAAGCGTCTTGCCCACTGCACTACTGTGCAGTGACTTGCTGCTGCCTTTCCTGGATCTGCTGTTATAGCCAGTGTTGGAGCAGACGTCTTTGGGACAAAGTCCTGCGTTTTCCCTTCTGAGCATGCCCAGAGTGAGATCTCTCATTGGAGATCAGGGGTCACATGCTCAGGTACTGCAGCGGCTCCTATTGGTCCGCCAGGAAGGCCCTGCGATTACTGATGTTCGGGAACAAGTTTCATTGGTCCTGGTTTCTGGCAGGTCCTGTAGTCATTGCTATAAAAGGGTAGCATGGCTGGGCCGCCATGCGCTAATATCAACCATTGTATGCTATGCGCCAGTGTGATCTCGGCCTTTTGGCTGCGATCGTGTGTCGCGTTCAGAGGGTGCGAGTTTTCCTGGAGTGATCCAGGGGCTTTGCTGGCAGCGTGCTGCTGATTTTCTACTGCGGTATCCGTACCGGCAGTCTGGACTGAGAATGTTCATTAAGAATACGATCCGTGTGGTGGTGGAAGGTGGTGAGAAAAACAACCTGGTGTACGTCGTTCGTGACCTGTTGGAGGGAAAGGCTGGAGCCCATCGTCAGGATATCTACAGCGTCAATGAATTCCGGAGTCAAGGTACATATGATGTAACCTTGGTGAATGAGGGATGCTGTTTGACCGTCTTTGAATGGCTCAGAAGTAATGAAGGTGATCCATGCTTGGAGGGAGTGCGGGTGGAGCCCCTGTTTGGGCTCATGGAAAAAGTGGTGACTGTGACTGTGTACAACCCCTATACAGAAGTAGCACTACTGGAGCAGTTCCTGGAGCGGTACTGTGAATACGTGAAGGGAGGGGAGAAGCAGAAAAATGTCTTGGGCATTTTCAACTGCAAGTATGTGTTTCGGGTGAAATTGAAGAAGGACCCAGGTTGTTTGGGAGGTTTCACCCACCCACCAGCGAACTTTTCAGTGGCGGGTCATAGGGGCTTCCTGTCATACCGAGGGCAGCCACTATACTGCAGGAGGTGCTTTCAGTTCGGGCACCTGCTAAACATGTGTAGCAAGGAGTTGGTTTGCCGTAATTGCAAGCAAGAGGGTCATGTGGCGGCTAGGTGTCCGATGCCTCGTGAATGTGACAGGTGTGGCAGTTCAGAGCACCTGTATAGAGACTGCCCGTTTGGTGTGCCGAGGAGGTCAACTAGAGAGGAGGAGGAAAGAAAGAGACGTGAGGAGGAGCGGAGGCGGGAGGAAGAAAGGAAGAGAGAGGAGGAGGTTAAGAGGCGGGAGGAGGAGAAGAAGCGGAGGGAAGGCGAAGTCGCCGCGCTGCAAAGCGTTGTGAGGGCGCCACCCACTCCTGCCGAGAGACGGAGGGAGAAGCGGCAGGAGGACAAGGAGGCTGAGAGAAGGAAGGAGAAGCAACAGGAGGAAAAGGAGGACAAGGAATTTTGGAAGGCCATAAGGCGAGAGGAGCGTTCATGGCCTAAAAAAGAAGTAAAAAAAGAAGTCCCAGTTGCTGAATCATGGTCAGAATGCCTGATGGATTTCGATATATCTGTGGCAGAGGAGGAGGCTGAGGTTTTAGTTCATGAGTCTGATCCGAGAAATATTGGTGCCTTCTCCTCGGAAGAGGACTCAGGAGAGTTAAAGTGTCACAGGGAGGGTGGTGGGGAAAACAGAGACATTGAGGTGGTGGAAGAAGGAATGGCCCAGAGGAAGACTGGGCAGAAAAAGGCACGGGTGGAGGAGTATATGGAGGCCAGCGGCTCGGAAGGCTGCTCGGCACAAATGGTGGAGGAGGACACTGGCGGTAATGGTTAAGTACGTTTTACTTTTCCAGTAGCCAGGTAGGGTTTTTTTGTGTACATAGCCTTGCTCTTTAAGCAATGGCTATCTGTTTTTTTGTGTGTTTTATGTAATGTGTGTCAAGTTATATCTGTAGGTTGTTTTTGTATTTTTTTTCCTTTTTTGGCTTTTTTGGACAAGTGTTTTTTTTAAGCCTTTTGGTTTGTGTTTAGTATGGGTGTTAGAATTATATCTCAAAATGTGAGGGTTTTTAAAAATAAGTTGCGGCGTGTGGCCATTTTTGAGTTTTTTGCAGCGCAAAATGCGGAAATTTTTTGTTTACAGGAGTGTGGGATTGTGGATGGTGTGAAGGGGAGTGAATGGCCTCATGGTGCATCTGTGTGGTCAGGGAGTGCATGTAATAGGAATGACGGTGTTGGTTTTTTGGTGAAGGGGCGTAATGTGAGTTTGTGTGACTATATGGTGATTGAGGTTGGGAGATGCGTGTTAGCAAATTTTGAGTTTAGAAATATTTGTTTTAGTGTTATTAATGTGTATGCTCCTGTGAAAAAACAGGAGCGTAAAGTTTTATTTGAAAAAATTAAGTTTTTTATTCCAGGTAGAGTGCCTGTTGTGATTGTGGGTGATATGAATGTTGATGTGGGAAAGGTGAATGTGGATGTGTCAAGGAAAGAGTTAATGGACATGGTGAGTGATTTTGGTTTGAGGGATATGCAGAGGGAGTGTAAAGTAACTCCATTGTTAAATAATTTTTTTTCTGAGAGTGGGAGGGTGGCGTCTAGACTGGACTATTGTTTTGTTTCAAAAAACCTGATTGCTGTTAGTTATGCACAGGAGAGTGTGCCGTTTTCAGATCATGTGTGTATGAAGTGTGAAGTGGATGTGCATACCGAGGAGGTAACTGGGAAAGGTATATGGAAGCTGAATGTGAGTTTACTGGATGGGGTGGAGGTGAGAGAGGAGTATGAGAGACATTATAAGGAGTGGTGTGAGAGCAGAAGTGAATTCAGTAATGTGTGTGAATGGTGGGATTGGGTTAAATGGAAAACCAAGGTTTTTTTTAAAAAACTTGGTTACAAGTGTGCAGCTGCTAAGAGAGAAAGGTTTGCTGGGTTGAATGCAAGATTGAGTGTGTTATATAAGCTAAGAGAGGGCGGGATGGATGTGAGTGAAGATTTGTTGAGAGTGAAAAAAGAAGTGAACGAGTTTTTGAGAGAGAGAGGGAGGAGTATTGTGTATAGGGCTAAAATAGAGAACTTGGAAAAGAATGAGAAGTGTTCGTGGTTTTTTTTCAAGAAAGTTTTTGGAAAAAGACAGAGCATGAGTGTTTTGAATGGAGTGGATGGAAATAAAGTGAGTGGTGCGGACTTATGTGAGGAAGTGGCAACGTTTTATGATGATTTGTATGCAGTGAAATGGAGGGATGAAGGTTTGGAGAGTGATGTGCTGAGTGTTTTGGAAAATAGATTGAATGGGATAGAAAGGGAGAGTTTGATGGGGGAGGTGACGAGTGAAGAAATATGGAAGGTGGTGTGTAGCATGGCGCTGAATAAAACGCCGGGGGAGGATGGTCTCCCGGTGGAATTTTATCGTGTGATGTGGGATGTGATTGGGAAGGATTTTGTTGATGTATGTAAGTATATGTGGGCGAATGCAGAGGTGGCGAATGGTATGCGTGCAGGAGTGGTTGTGCTGTTGCCAAAAAAAGGTGATTTGAAAAATCTAAAAAACTGGAGGCCGATCACGTTGCTTAATTGTGATTATAAAATCTATGCGAAGCTTTTGGCAAATAGGATGCGTGATGTGGTTGGGAGTGTGGTGGGTGAGGAGCAGTGTTGTTCGGTGCCTGGAAGGCGGTTACATGAGGGTGTGTGTATGCTGAGAGATTGTTTGTGGGACTGTTTGAACCGTAAGAAGGGGGTGTATGTGTTGAGTTTGGATTTTGAGAAGGCGTATGATAGGTTGGCGCATGGTTTTCTGTTTAGAGTGTTGGTGAAGATGGGTTTTCGGCTGAGTTTGTTGAGAGAGTGAGAAGTTTGTATAAAAATATTTATAGTTGTGTTTTGTTGAATGGGAATGTAGGGAGGAGAGTGAATGTGTTTTCCGGTGTACGGCAGGGGTGCCCATTGTCCCCTGTTGTGTTCATTTGCGCGATTGAGCCGTTGTTGTGTATGTTGAGGAAAGATAAGGTGATTCGGGGTGTGCAAGTGCCGGGGGCGGGGGGGAGGGAGTGGAAGGTGAATGGTTACATGGATGATGTGTGTGTTTTGTGTGATTCAGAGTGTTCGGTGCGTCGTGTGAAGTTGTTGGTATCCGTTTTTTGTGGAGCGTCTGCGTTTAAAGTGAATTGGGAGAAGACTGAATGTAAGATTTTTGGTGGGAGGACTCTGAGCAATGATATTGGGGTGAATGTGGTGAGTGGACCGATAAAGGTGCTGGGTGTGAAATTTTCAGAGAAGTTGGATGGAGAGGAAAGTTGGGTGGATGTGAGAGGAGAGTGGAGCGCAAGTTAAATTTTTGGAAGATGAGAGATTTGACGTTTTTTGGTAAAATTTTAGTTATTAAGAGTGTGGTGTTACCAATTTTTTTGCATGTTGCGGTGGTTTTTCCACCAGGTTATATGTGTGTTAGAAGATTAAATAGGGTTTTGTTTGTATTTTTTTGGCGTTCAAGTATGGAGCGTGCAAGGAGAGAGGTTGTGATGAAGAGAATGGATAAGGGGGGGCTGGGATTCCCAAATTTGAATGTATTTTTTGGCGTGAATATTATGGTGTTTGTATTGGGTGTGATTAGGATGGATGGGAAGTGTGCATGTATGTGTAGGTATTTGTTTGGAAGTTTTCTGTTCCGTTTGAAGTGGCGGGAAAGGGATCTAAGGTGCCCAGTGGCTTTTGAGGTGCCTGTGTGGTATGTGTGGGTTTACAAATTTTTGGTGAAGTATGAACTATGTGATGTGGATGTGAGGTTGTTAGAGAAGAAGAAAGCGGTATATAGGATGATTGAGTGTAGAGAGATGGAATGTGGTATCTATATGGTGAGAGGAAGTGATGTGCAGAAGGTATGGAAGAAGGTACGTATGGATGGTATGACAAATAGACAGAGCGAGATTGTGTGGCAGTCATTGCAAGAGGTGTTACCAGTGAGAGACTTCCAGAGAAACCGGGGTTTAGTGAGGAGTGAGATGTGTCCGAGGAGGGGATGTGGTGGGAGAGAGTGTGGTGCATTTGTTTTGGAATTGTCAGTATGCTAGAAATGTGATTTCAGGTTTGGGCCCGTTGTGTAAGGAGTTGTGTGATGTGAATTTTTTGACGTTTGAGTTATTTATGTTTGGGTTGGGTATGTGTGGAGAAAAGGAGAGAGTGTTGTGGTTGATGCTTGCATGTATAAAAGAGGTGTTGTGGGATGTGAGGAACGTGTATGTGTTTAAGAGGAAGGAGATTGAGGTTAAAAATTGTTTAAAAATTGTTTTGGGAAAATTGTATTTTTGTTTTGTGTGTGATAAGAGAAAGAGGGGGGAGGAGGACGCAGAGGGAATTTGGAAAGTTAAAAAGTGGAAACATCTTGTTAATGTGTCTTAGTTTTGTGTTTTTTTGTGCTTGTAAATAAAGTTGGTTTTCCGATGATGATGGGAACAGCTGCTGCATTATGTAAGTGTACACGCTGTTTGGGAGTCGAGTTCCTTATAGTTTTGGTTATCTGACTGTGGAACTTCCCATCTGAGGGAAAAAAAAAAAAAGTCATGCGTGTGTGTGGTTAGGGACCCGGCTGAAATAAGCCACTAGAATACCGACTTAATCGGTGAGGAGTTTGGTGTGCTAGCTAGTCAGGGTCGGCGTCCTAGATGCCCTAGATTACCGGCATAACCGGTGAGGAGTTTTGATTGCCGTATTCAGGGTCTGGCGTTCAGACGCCATAGATTGCGGGTGACTCCCGCGAGGACATTAGCACATGATCACGCTTTATGTACGCTTAGCACTTAACTGTGTACCTGAGAGCCTTACAGGACACAGCACCTTTCCTTAGCGGCCCTGTGACGTAACAGGGTTCGCTTTCAATGCTAGACAGCGCCCTAGCGTGTTTATTTTGTGACTCATTATTGTTAAGTGAGTTCGCACACATCGCCATATAGCGCTGCGGCACTCCTTCTAGCGGCTCTGTGGATTAACAGAGTTCGCACATATTGCCACAGCACGTTACGGCGTTTATTTTGGCGACTCTGCGGGATAACAGAGTTCGCTTCTTGCGCCATTTTACTAGCAGCAGGCTCCGCCTGCACGGTGGACCCCGGGCTGCGAACGCACCTCTCTACATCTTATATTTGGTGCGTTCCGCAGACCCTAACAGCTGGTTCTATAGTGACACCTATTAAAGATATAAAGAAAAGTAAAAAAAATATAAAAAAAAAAACATCGGCACACATAATGCATCAGGCAAAACAAAATGAAGGAAAAACAAGGTTAATGCAAACTACTGCACTGTGGGCTCAATGTGGGTGTAGAACCACTAGTCCAAGTCTATCTTGCATCCTGCTAAATCGGGGACTTCTCTACCTGACGGCAGCACCAATCTAATGGGTCTTTTTTTTCCAGCATTTTATTCAAGTTTTAGAGATAGGCACCCTATAAATCATTGTAGAAAAATTTGTAGCAAAGGGAATGCCGGCACTAAATCCGTGGCTGGAGCAGCTGTATACCACCACTTTGTTACCAAACCACCATCAACCATCAGAGTACCCTATAAGTCAATATGTGGCCCTTTAATGAGATTTGCAACATGACTAGAATCTCTTTCGAAATGCCCATCTTTAGTCAGCTGTTTTGGGAGGAAAATCACTTATAAGCTAGCTACCTCCAACTGGTAGCATTAGAAATTCCATTTTTTTCCACTGGAGGAGAGATAATTTGCATTTCTTTTCCCCAGGAAGCATTGCCAGGCACATGACTCCTTATGTCAGCAGATAATCTCCGCAAAGAGAAACAGTATCCCGGCGCAGTGTGGGGCACAAAGAAGACAGTCTCCTGAAAATGCAATCTGCTACAGACATGTAATGACATATACTTCTGTATCATCTCCAAATTCTGATGTATTGTACAAATGTTTCCTTTACAAATATGTAATGAAGAACGAATATAAGTATTAACCCATTCATGACCTTGCGATTTTTCCTCCCATATTCCAAGAGCCATAACTTTCTTATTTTTCTGTTTCCATAGCAGTATGAGAGCTTGCTTTTGGCGGGACAAGTTGTACTTTTGAAGGACCACGTTCATTTTATCATGTGATGCACTGGAAAGCGGGAAAAAAAATTCCAAGTGCGTTGAAATTGCAAAAAAAAAGTGCAATTCCATAATGGCTTTTTGGATTTTTTACTTACCACGTTCACTATATTGTAAAAGTGACCTGGCAATATGATTCTCCAGGTCAGTACAAATAGGCACATACCAAATATGTATACAGTTTTTTTTTTTATTTAAGTGGTGAAAAAAAATTCAGAAATTTTGCATGAAAAAATATTTTGGTTATGTCGCCATTTTCCGAGACCCGCAGCGTTTTCATTCTTTTGAATATGTTTGAGGGCTTATTTTTGCACCCTGAGCTGATGTTTTTATTTATACCATTTTGGGGTAGATTTGATGTTTCAATCGCCTCTTACTGCAGTTTGTTACAATCTTGGAGCTGCCAAAAAAACATAATTCTGGCATTTTGATTTTTTTCTTGTTACGCCATTTACCAATCGGATTAATTTACGTTATATTTTGATATATAGCACATTTCTGAACGCAGAGATACCAAATATGTGTATTTGTTATTGTTTTATTTTTAATGGGGCAAAAAGGGGGGTGATTTTAACTTTTAGGGGGGTTTTTTCATATTAATAGAAACTTTTTTTCTCACTTTTTACTGACCTCAATTCAAGCTATCATATGCTTGCCTGTGCTATACATAGCAGTGCTTTAGCACTGCTATGGATAACAGAAATCAAGATCTTCTATGAACACTGGTCGTGGGCGGCCATTCACAGGAGTATCATGACAACCCATCGGCACCCTCGATCACGTGACTATGCGCTGATGGGTGGGATGAATAGCGATGTCTGATTTTCTGTACTCCTGCTAATTAGAAGCACTTCACCATTATATTAAACAGTGCAGGTTTTTGTTAGCAGTGCAAGTGTTAATCAGATGAGAGCTTCTGAAGCTTTTCTGCTTTGATTGTCTCAGCTGTTCAGTGTTGGTCACTTCCCTCTGCTATTCATACTGGCCTCTGGCAATCAAAGATTGCCAGTGATAATTTCATACTGCCTGGTTCTGGAGTTGGAGGTGTTGGTTGTTTGAGGAGGCTTTTGGAGTGTTGTTCAGAAGACTGTTGCTTGCATTTTTGTCTGTGTGTATATCCTCATCTTCTCATATTTGGTTTTTCCTTCCTTTACTTCCCGCTGTTCCACTCTGTTGTTTGTAAGTGCATCGCCATCTTTGTATGATTGGTAGTTTAATTAATTAGTCTTCCCTTGTTAGGGCTGATTTATGAGCTTAGCAAGGCACATGCCCCGGCGTCTTCACTATCAGAAGTAATCCAGAGATCAGGGATAGCTATGACTCCCCTACCTTTAGGGATAGGGAAGGATCCCCTAACCTCAGAAAATCCTGCAACAGTGCCGTGACAGGTAATCATTACCTGGGAATTCACAGATCAGCATTTCCCAGTGAAGCACAGTTTATGCGGCAAAGAAATTTTCCATCACCAGAGTCACTAGGTAAGTCTCTCTCTTGTCTGTAGAGTGTAAGCTCTTATGGTCAGCAGGGTTCTCTCTTTATCTCTTCTATAAAGTATAAGCTCATGGTCAGAGGGATACTCTTTCTCACTCAGAGTTAATAGATAAAGCAAGGGAGACACAAAGCGCAATAGGGTCTTATCCGATATTAAGTTAGCACTTTTTAAATAGGAAGCTGCTCACCTGGTATTAGGTGGTTAAAACACATGTAGGAAAGGCTGCCGCAGATCCACAGGTCGGTCGACGACCCGACAATACAATACACTGCAGAAAAGATGTGGATTCCAGTCCGCGCTGCCCAAATAATAAATTTCCAAGACGTAGTAGCAGTTAAGAAGTGGTTTAATCTACGCGTTTCAGGGTGAATACCACCCTTTCTTCAGGAAAATACCACATATACTGTAGCTTACCATGTGGTATTTTCCTGAAGAAGGGGTGGTATTCACCCTGAAACGCGTATATTAAACCACTTCTTAACTGCTACTATGTCTTGGAAATTTATTATTTGGGCAGCTCGGACTGGAATCCACATCTTTTCTGCAGTGTATTGTCATGTAGAGTTAAGCACTTCTAGTCAGAGAGGTCCTCTCTCTTTTCTGTCGAATCAGAATTTTTAGGGAAGTGCATAACAAATTTCATACCTCTCATCTCTAGTTATCATGATACAGATTTAGCATTTTTTAACCTAGAATACAATACATTAGGTATATCATGATAAATATAAATATAGGAATGCATAAAACTATAATTGGGCACATAAAACGCAAAAGCAATTAAAGGGGTCAACTAATACTTTAATAATGATAAGTTGATAACCTATTTTTAGAATAAGTCAGTCCAGGTGTCAGCAGTGGATGGTTGTTATCATTTTCATAGCAGAACAGCACAGCTCTGTCAACTGTATAGTGGCTTCAGCAGGATACTGCAGATCTACCGCTATTTATTTGAATAAGGGCATATGTCTAGTACACGCCATGGCCATTATGCAGTTGATGGAGCTGTGCTGCGCTGCACCGCAACTGATCTTATTTAGCTGACGATAGCACCGGTAACAGCTAATTAGTGAGGATGCATGGTGTTGCACCCCCGCTTATCTGTTATTGATGATTTATCTTAAGGATATGCCATCAATATTAAAGTCCAGGAACACCCCTTTAACTCCTTAAAGACAGAGCAATTTTTAGTTTTTATGCTTTTATTTTTTCCTCCCGCTAACTTTTTTATTTTCCCTCTGATAAAGTCATAAGGGGGCTTGTTTTTTTGTGAGCCAGGCTGTACTTTTGCATGACATCATTGATATTATCATACAGTTTACTATAAAATGGGGGGAAAAAAATCCAAATGAAATTGTAAAAAAACTAACAAACACAATTACACAATTGTTTTTTAGGTTTTACTTTTTTAGCATTCATTCTACAGTAAAAATTACCTGGAAATATGATTGTCAAGGTCAGTACAGTGGTGAAAAAAAATTCAGAAATTTGTAAAACAATATATATATTTAACTTGCGTTATCATTTTCCAAAACCCTTGTGCAGCAAGGAAGCCGACTGCCACCTGATCTAACGTGAATGCCAGATCGTGGCACTTAAATACCAGCAACTAACAGCAGCAATTAAAAGGTTAACAGCAGCGATCAGTGGGCGCGCCGATCTCTGCTGTTATAGGTAGATGCCAGCTATATAATACAGCCGACATCTTCCCTATGTGGAGTGATATCTGCTTCTGAGCCTGCTCCAAGGTTTCTAACATGTTCCATGGGGGGATTGAGGGGTTAAGCATGTCAAGTTGCAGTTTTTTGGCATCAGGATATCTGGCTGCAATGTAGTGTGTGCATAATGTTAGGAAATGCTACATCTGTAGATGTCACGTATGCGCATCCTATCACACAGAACATACTGTACATTTTCGAAATGACTTATGTAATAGTAATAGCATGTTATTGTTGATTTTCCAGTGAAATGTATAAGTATGGTCTGTGCCAAATTATACACTCATCCCTGCTTCATATTGTGTTTTAGTGAATGCGCTTATTGTAACTGAAGGGAAAATAAATGTATGAACATTACCTAAACAAATCAATACTCAAGTGCAGATGTGTATATACATGTATCTATAAACAGTGGAAAACAGCAGTATCCATGTTACATTAATGGAGAAGTGTTGTATATGTACAATATGTAGCGGTGTTGACGACGTCCCTGTTAACACAGCGTGAAGAACATAAATCCAGAGTCAGGAACAATCTGCGACCGCTTGATGTGCAGTGCGCTTTGTATATGAGACATATCTCAGTTTACACGTCTCTCAACCTTGTGAACTCTCACGTAGTCATTGCAGAATAACACACAACACCCCATGGATTATAATTACCCTGCATTTAAAATACATAAATATATATTTTTCAGTTTTTACTTTTTGCAATATAATAAGTGACATTTCACGACTAATACAAACAGGATGAATGGAGAAGATAAAGATTGCACAGGAGGGCTAGGAGGACACGGAGGAGAACATAAAATACTACTGTATAAAACAATGAAGGATAAATCATCTTCCCCCCTAGAGATGTGTGTTCAGGGCACACCTACAGCTCTGAAGGTTGGAGGTTAGTAAATTTGTCCAAACCTATGCATTCCGGAGTATGGGCTCAGCACCAGAGAGCTCCTCAACGTGGGAATGTCTGGTTATGATTATGGAGGATTATATATCTGGTTGGGTGGTAATGAAAATATGGATAACTGTAGAAGGGTGCAGCAAAGAAGAACAGAATGGCATTACAATGCTCACTTTCTTTTATTCTTAAAGGGAAATGGTCATCATGAATTTTCCCCTTTAGTACTCCACTAATGCTATTTTAAGTCTTTGTATTGTGCCTTTATTTTAGATACCGACTATAGGAAAAAATACTTTTAAAGAAGCACTCCCATCAAAGTTTTTATCCTCTAAATATATTGCAGTCATCATACTCTATGGCACTGTGCACTTACAATTGCTAATTGCAGTGATGTAGAATTGTAGTTCTATTGATGACTCATGCAAGGAAAAGAGACTTCCTTTTTCTAGATAGAACAAAGAAGGATTCATATAGTCTGTTTTTAGTCAAGTGATATCATAGAACTAATGGATAGAATGTCAAAATGAGAAATTGCAAGTGTGTAGTACTATCTAATGTCATGATTGCAATATACTAAGATGATAAAAACTTTGATGGGAGGAGTGTTTTGTTACTTTACATTGCAAACCTTATGCTTATGGTAACTGAGGGCAATATTTTATTATTTAACCCAAGAAGAGGATTTTAAGTTCTGTATCTGAATAATAACATATGAAACCCTTCTAAAAATGTGAAGCATGCCAAGTGGCTCATGCTATCTAAGGCCAGTTTTACACGTCCTGATATTTCCGGTACCGGAAAATCGGTACCGGAGATATCAATGTCCGTGTGTCTGTGTGTGTACTATGTGCGGCACATGTGTGGCAACCGTGTGCCACACGTGTGCCGCATCAGTACCACATGGACACACGGATGGCCGCTGGGGAAGTAGCGGCTACTGTAAGCCGCTGTCCCCTGCAGCTGGTGCTGAAGCCGGCTGTAATTCCCCCTGCTCTGCCTGCGAGCAGAGGAGAGCGAAGAGCGGTGTATAAATACACAGCTTTACATTCTCCTCTGCTCGCAGGCAGAGCAGGGAGAATGATGACTTCTCTGTGTACACGTGTGCTGGACGTTTTCCGTTTCGTGTTTCCGTGTCAAAACAGACAGGTCTACGTGTTTGGCACACGGACACACAGACCGTGTGAAAACACGCACATAAGCATAGACACATAGATTATAATGTGTGTACGTGTGTACGTGTCTCCGGTACGTGTAAAAAACTGTCAAATACGTACCGGAAACATGGACGTGTGAAACCGGCCTAAGGCAGGATTCACACGTCCTGATATTTCCGGTACCAGCACCAGCCGCCGGGGAACAGTGGTTTACAGTAGCGCTAGTTCCCCAGCGGCCGTCCGTGCACAAGGAGGACAGTGTGCACTGTTCTCCGTGTGCACGCTTGCGACACATTTTGCGGTCCGTGTGTCCATGTAAAAACAGACATGTCTGCGTGTTTTGCCCACAGACACATGGTCCGGGAAAACACACTGACATGTTTCAGTGTTTCTGGTTCGTGTTATGTTTCGGTAGCTGAGGAGTGCAGGTAAAAAGGCAATACACCAGAGCAGTTGGAATCTATGAGATTGCAGTACCCTGACTAACCACCACAACTAGAGGCAGCCGTGGAGCGTTCCTACGTTGGTCCTAGACGCCTCGTCACAGCCTGAGAAACTAACTACACCTAAAGATAGAAAGAGGAAAGCTATCTGCCCCGGAGCAGATCCCCAAAGAACATAGGAAGCCCCCAAACATGTAATGGCGGTTAGACAAGAAGAAATACTGACACAGACAGAAAATAGTATGAGCAAACGTTGGGGCCCAAACTACCTAAATAGAAAAGGATAGGAAGGGTACTTACTGCAATCTCAAAAAACCCTGAAAAGCACCAACTCTACTAATTTCAAAAACACCTGAGATCACACGACCTCTACCACCTAAATTAGTTCTCTGGTGTAACAAAATCAAAACAGCAGCCACTGAAAAAACTGGAAAAAGCAAATGTACAAACATAAGTGGCTGAACTAAACTGAGAGGGCAAAACCCCCGGAGGGGACCCAGAAGGCCCCCACTGAAGTGCAGGACAAAATGCAAAACTCAAGCACAAAAACAAAAAGAAGAAAATGTCTTATCTGATAGCAGGAGATGCAGACACGACACAGCAGGCTACAAAGGAAACAGGAATCAAGGATTGAGACCAGAACAATTGATCACCGGCAACCCTGATGGGAAGGCGACTCCCTTATATAAGACCAGTCAGTAACACCTGATTCCCAATCCTCACAATCTTCACTGGACAGTCCAGTACCGCTTGTAACCACCAGAGGGAGCCTCTGCTCAGAACTCATCTCAAGTCCATTCACAACAGTACCCCCCCTTGAGGAGGGGTCACCGAACCCTCACTTGAGCAACCAGGTCGGTCAGGATGAGTTCTATGATACGCACGGATGAGTCTCCTAGCATGGATGTCCGAAGCAAACACCCAAGAATTGTCTTCCTGACCATAACCTCTCCACTTAACCAAATACTGGAGTTTCCGTCTAGAAAAACGAGAATTCAATATTTTCTCAACCACAAACTCCATATTGCCCTCAACCAGAACAGGGTCAGGAGGCAAAGCAGTAGGAACCACTGGCTCAACAAACCTCTTCAACAAAGACTTGTGGAACACGTTATGGATCTTAAATGTCCCTGGAAGAAGCAAACGAAAAGAAACAGGATTAAGAATCTCCATGATCTTATAAGGTCCAATGAACCTAGGCTTAAATTTAGGAGATGCCACTCTCATTGGAATATTTTTTGAGGACAACCAGACCAAGTCCCCCACTTTAAACCGAGGGCCATCAGTCCTATGCCGGTTAGCAAACCGCTGGGCCCTCTCCTGAGAGAGGGACAACCTCTCCACTACCTGGTCCCAAATCTGTTGCATACGCTCCACAACAGAGTCAACACCTGGACAGACAGAAGCCTCCATCTGTCCTGAAGAAAATCGAGGGTGAAACCAAGAATTACAGAAAAATGGAGACATCAAAGTGGCAGAGCTAGCCCTATTATTAAGAGCAAACTCAGCCAAAGGCAAAAAGAGACCCAGTCATCCTGATCAGCAGACACAAAGCATCTTAGATAAGTCTCCAATGTCTGGTTTGTTCTCTCAGTTTGACCATTGGTCTGAGGATGAAACGCCGAGGAGAAAGACAATTGTACACCAAGTTTAGAACAAAAGGTCCTCCAAAATCTGGAAACAAACTGGACTCCTCTGTCAGACACAATGTTCTCAGGAATGTCGTGTAAACGAACCACGTGCTGAAGGAACAAAGGCACCAATTCAGAGGAGGAAGGCAACTTAGGTAATGGCACAAGATGTATCATCTTGGAAAACCTATCACAAATCACCCAGATGACGGTCATTCTCTGAGAAACAGGGAGGTCGGAAATGAAATCCATAGAGATATGGGTCCATTGCCTCTTGGGCACAGGCAATGGCATCAACAAACCACTAGAGCGAGAGCAAGGCTTGGAGCGAGAGCAAGTCCCGCAGGACTGCACAAATTCCCTGACATCACGAGACAAGGTAGGCCACCAAAAGGACCGACTAACCAAGTCTCTGGTACCAAAAATTCCGGGATGACCGGCCAACGCGGAACAATGAATCTCAGACATCACACTCTTTTTCCAGTGGTCCGAGACAAACAATTTCCCAACAGGGCAGCGCTCGGGCCTATCCTCCTGACACCCCTCCAGAGCCAGTCTCAAATTGGGCGAGATGGTGGAAAGAACTACACCTTCTTTCAAAATAACAGAAGGATCAGATACCTCAGGAGAGTCCGCAAGGAAACTCCTCGAGAGGGCATCCGCCTTAACATTCTTAGTGCCAGGAAGAAAGGAAACCACAAAATTAAAACGTGTGAAAAACAAGGCCCACCTGGCCTGTCTAGGATTAAGTCGCTTGGCAGATTCCAGATAAACCAGATTCTTATGGTCCATAAGGACCACCACCTGATGTTTGGCTCCCTCCAGCCAATGTCTCCACTCTTCAAAAGCCCACTTCATGGCCAATAACTCCCGATTACCCACGTCATAATTACGTTCAGTAGGAGAAAATTTTCGAGAGAAAAAGGCACAAGGGTTACTTTTAGAGGTCTCTGGATCTCTTTAGGACAAAACGGCACCTGCCCCAATTTCAGAGGCATCAACCTCCACCTGAAATGGCAGAGAAACATCAGGCTGCCGTAGAACAGGAGCAGAAGTGAATCTCTGCTTAAGTTCCTGAAATGCAGAGACTGCCTCAGTAGGCCAATTCACCACATCAGAACCCTTTTTGGTCAAATCAGTTAATGGTTTAACAATAACCGAGAAATTACCAATAAATTTACGATAAAAATTGGCAAAACCCAAAAATCTTTGAAGAGCCTTTAATGAAGTAGGTTGGACCCAATCACAGATGGCCTGAACCTTGACCGGGTCCATTTCAATAACAGATGGGGACAAAATGAATCCCAAAAATGAGATCCTCTGTACGCCAAAAAGACACTTTGATCCCTTCACATACAGAGCATTCTCTCTCAAAATCTGGAATACAGTTCGAACATGTTTCACATGAGAGTCCCAGTCATTAGAAAAAATCAAGATATCATCCAAATAAACAATCAGAAATTTATCCACAAAATCCCTGAAAATGTCATTCATGAAGGACTGGAAGACAGAAGGAGCATTAGTGAGCCCAAAGGGCATCACAAGGTACTCAAAATGCCCCTCAGGGGTATTAAATGCCGTCTTCCATTCATCCCCGTGCTTAATGCGAATAAGGTTATATGCCCCCCTGAGGTCAAGCTTGGTAAGCCAAGTAGCGTTTTTCACCCTGGAAAACAGGTCAGAAATCAAGGGTAACGGATATTGATATTTCACAGTAATATTGTTCAAAAGACGATAATCAATACACGGCCTTAATGAACCATCCTTTTTGGCCACAAAGAAAAAACCGGCACCTAAGGGTGAAGAGGATGGTCTGATATGACCCTTCTCCAATGACTCCTTGATATAAGACCGCATAGCGTCATGTTCAGGTACAGACAAGTTAAAAAGGCGACCTTTAGGGAATTTACTACCCGGCACTAATTCAATAGCGCAGTCATAGCTCCTATGGGGAGGCAAGGATGCAGATTTACTTTCGCTAAACACATCAGAAAAATCAATCAAAAAGTCAGGAACATCCTGAGTCTGGGGGGAGGCAGAAAAAACAGGAGTGTTGGTATTAACACATTGGCAGCCCCAACTGGTTACAGACACAGATTTCCAATCCAAAACAGGATTATGAGACTGTAACCAAGGGAAACCCAGTACGATAATGTCATGCAGATTATACAGAACCAAAAATTTGCAGCTCTCCTGATGATCAGGTTCAACCCTCTTTATCACCTGAGTAGAGAACTGAGGTTTATTCTCAGCTAAAGGGGTAGAATCGATCCCCAGTAGGGGAATAGACTTCCGTAGGGGTATCAAGGGAAACCCACAACGTTTAGCAAAATCAAAATCCATCAGGTTAATAGCTGCTCCCGAATCAACGAAAGCCTGAGCAGAAAATGAGGACAGAGAGCATATCAGAGTAACAGTTAATAAAAACTTAGTCTGAACACTACCCAAGACAACAGAGCGTGCAAAACGTCTTCCCCGCTTAGGGCAGACTGAAATAGCATGAGAGGCATCACCACAGTAGAAACATAACCCATTGCGCTTTCGAAACTCATGACGCTGTGTTCCAGAAACCACTCTATCACACTGCATGGATTCAGAAGCATGTTCACAAGGCAACACTATTCCACGCATACTTCTCCGCTCACGCAAACGTCTGTCAATTTGAATCGCTAATGACATAGAATCATTGAAACCAGAGGGGACAGGGAATCCCACCATAACATCCTTTACATTATCTGACAGACCCTTCCGAAAAAGGGCTGCCAAAGCGTCGTCATTCCATTTGGTCAGGACTGCCCACCTGCGGAATCTCTGACAGTATAACTCAGCGTCATCAAGCCCCTGATTTAATGCCAACAAGGCTTTTTCAGCTTGATCAGAGACATTAGGCTCATCGTACAATAACCCCAAGGCCTGAAAAAATGCATCAACATGACTCAAAACAGGATCCCCAGGTGTCAGGGAAAAAGCCCAATCCTGAGGATCGCCGCGCAGGAGAGATATGAAAATTTGAACCTGCTGCGCTGCGTTCCCTGAGGACTTAGATTTTAAGGGAAAAAATAATTTACAATTATTTTTGAAATTCAGAAACTTGGCTCGATCCCCCAAAAACAAATCTGGCATGGGAATCCTAGGTTCCACAACAGGCAACCCAGCAAGATAGGTAGCAATACTCTGAACCTCAGTGGCAAGCTGATCCACACGGCCAGACAGCTGTGCAAAGTCCATTGAGAGAAAAAATCTTCCCCAGCACCCAGAGATACAGAGGGAAAGAAAAAAAATGCAACAAACAGAAAAATATCTCTGACAACTCTGACAACCTTTTTTTCTTTCACAATATTTTTTCCCTTCTGTGAGTACCATACAATTTTCAATTTTTAGGCCGGTGATACTGTTATGTTTCGGTAGCTGAGGAGTGCAGGTAAAAAGGCAATACACCAGAGCAGTTGGAATCTATGAGATTGCAGTACCCTGACTTACCACCACAACTAGAGCCAGCCGTGGAGCGTTCCTACGTTGGTCCTAGACGCCTCGTCACAGCCTGAGAAACTAACTACACCTAAAGATAGAAAGAGGAAAGCTATCTGCCCGGAGCAGATCCCCAAAGAACATAGGAAGCCCCCAAACATGTAATGGCGGTTAGACAAGAAGAAATACTGACACAGACAGAAAATAGTATGAGCAAACGTTGGGGCCCAAACTACCTAAATAGAAAAGGATAGGAAGGGTACTTACTGCAATCTCAAAAAACCCTGAAAGCACCAACTCTACTAATTTCAAAAACACCTGAGATCACACGACCTCTACCACCTAAATTAGTTCTCTGGTGTAGCAAAATCAAAACAGCAGCCACTGAAAAAACTGGAAAAAGCAAATGTACAAACATAAGTGGCTGAACTAAACTGAGAAGGCAAAAGCCCCCGGAGGGGACCCAGAAGGCCCCCACTGAAGTGCAGGACAAAATGCAAAACTCAAGCACAAAAACAAAAAGAAGAAAATGTCTTATCTGATAGCAGGAGATGCAGACACGACACAGCAGGCTACAAAGGAAACAGGAATCAAGGATTGAGACCAGAACAATTGATCACCGGCAACCCTGATGGGAAGGCGACTCCCTTATATAAGACCAGTCAGTAACACCTGATTCCCA
This sequence comes from Oophaga sylvatica, assembly GCA_033576555.1. Taxonomy (NCBI): domain Eukaryota; kingdom Metazoa; phylum Chordata; class Amphibia; order Anura; family Dendrobatidae; genus Oophaga; species Oophaga sylvatica. The sequence continues at coordinate 34,340,844 of JARQOD010000006.1, forward strand.
ATCCTCACAATCTTCACTGGACAGTCCAGTACCGCTTGTAACCACCAGAGGGAGCCTCTGCTCAGAACTCATCTCAAGTCCATTCACAACAGGTTCGTGAGAAAACTGTCACCACACATACCGGAGACACTGACGTGTGAAAGGGGCCTAAAGTATAGACCAATCTGTAGTCATCATCTTTTAAGGATTACTGCCCCTCATCAATGCAGAGGAAGCTGTTAGTTGGCTCAGTGAGATGCAATATATGCCGCTAAGGGGAGAGATATTAGCTCTCAATTAAGAGACCCAAACTATGTATCAAGACTTATTTTAAAGGTAAATTTCAATGGGAAAAAGAGGAGTAAAATCCTCCAAACAGTGCCATCTACAGATTGGTCTCCACTTGGTTAGTATGAGGTACATTGCATATTTTTTTTTCCCATGGAGCATTGCCTTGAAAATAAGTCTTCAAACATACCGTATATACCCATGTATAAGCCGAGATTTTCAGCCCATTTTTTAGGGCTGAAAGTCCCCCTCTCGGCTTATACGCGGGTCATATACGGGGGTCGGCGGGGAAGGGGGAGCGGGGGTGTCGGATCATACTCACCCCTCCGCCGGCCTGGTCTCTGCAGCCCCCCTGCTTCTCCCACGATCTCCGGCTGCTTCCTGCCCCGGTCACATGGCACCGCTCATTAAAGTCATGAATATGCACATATTCATAACTTTAATGAGCGGCACCATGTGACCGCTGTAGGAAGGAAGCGCTGCGGAGAGCGCTGGGAGAAGAGGAGAGGCTGCAGGGACGCGCGGCGGAGGGGTGAGTATAGCGATATTTACCTGTCCCCGTGCCACCGCTGTGCTGCTCCTCGGTCTGACTCCTCTGGCTGTGAATGTTCTGGCAGAGGGCACGATGACGTCGTTAGTGCACGCCCCGCCCCCCTGCCAGATCATTCACAGCCAGAGGAGTCAGACGAGGATGCAGCGGTGCAGAGAGGACAGGTAAATATCTCAGGTGCCGGGGTCCTGAGTGAGCGGTGACACCGGCACCTGTCCCCCATAGAGCGCCGCTGTCCACGCCTGCTCAGGACACCGGCACCTGGCCCCCAGTGACGAGAGGTGAGTATGTCATTTTTTTTTTTTTTTTTTTGCAGCAGCAGCGTATGAGGCCTGTACTATGGGGCATAATTGTGCAGCATATGGGGGCATAATCTGGAGCATATGGGGGCATAAACTGTGGAACATATGGGACATAATCTGGAGCATATGGGGGCATAATATGGAGCATATGGGGGCATAAGCTGTGGAACATATGGGGCATAATCTGGAGCATATGGGGGCATAATCTGGAGCATATGGAGGCATAAACTGTGGAACATATGGGGGCATAATCTGGAGCATATGGGGGCATAAGCTGTGGAACATATGGGGGCATAAACTGTGGAACATATGGGGGCATAATCTGGAGCATATGGGGGCATAATATGGAGCATATGGGGGCATAATATGGAGCATATGAGGGCATAAACTGTGGAACATATGGGGCATAATCTGTAGCATATGGGGGCATAATATGGAGCATATGGGGGCATAAGCTGTGGAACATATGGGGCAAATTCTGGAGCATATGGGGGCATAATCTGGAGCATATGGGGGCATAAGCTGTGGAACATATGGGGGCATAATCTGGAGCATATGCGGGCATAACCTGTAGAACATATGGGGGCATAATATGGAGCATATGGGGGCATAATCTGTGGGACATATGGGGCATAATCTGGAGCATATGGGAGCATAATCTGTGGAACATATGGGGGCATAATCTGTGGATCATACGGGGGGCATAATCTGTGGAATATATGGGAGCATAATCTGGAGCATATGGAGGCATAATCTGTGGAGCATATTGGGCATAATCTGTGCAGCATATGGGGGCATAATCTGTTGAGCATCATATGGGGGCATAATCATTTTTCACCCTAGGCTTATACGCGAGTCAATAAGTTTTCCAGTTTTTTGTGGCAAAATTAGGGGGGTCGGCTTATACACGGGTCGGCTTATACATGAGTATAAACGGTAGTTGGATCTCTTTCATGAGAACCAATACTCCTCCTGAAAAATAAATGATGACATTATTCAGCCAAAAACTTTGGATCAATATGGGTTCTGCAGCCACGAGAGATGAATGAATTTACTTGAGTGGAATTGAATTCTACTCAAAAATGTAAAATATATCATTTTTAAGAATGCAGTTCTCTGTAGGTTGCACAGATTCAGAAAAAAAAAAACATATTCACCTCACCGTTTACCTGTCTGGTCCCCACAGCTTCCCAGCGTTCGGTCCTCAGATGTGCAATTTGCAGTGACCTGCGAGGCCTAGTTACTCCTGGAAGTCCAGGCCAAGAGTAAATAGCCTGTGAGATGTCTCTCGCAACTGGGGAAAGAAGAAGAAGCTTTGAGGACCAGGTGGTGAACGGCAGGCAGCAGAGGGGATAAATAAGTGATCGGTGAGGGGAGTGTGATGTTTTATCTTTTGTTTTTACCAAATTGTGTTCAGTATGCTCTGAGTTAATGAAAGATCCCAAAGCATTATAAAGGACATTCAATTTGTGGAGAATAACTTCGATGTGTATAGATTGTCATGAAAAAATCCGCACAATTTGTCGAATTAAAATTTTGCTTTATCTGTTCATCTCTAAAAGCCATTACTCAAAGCTACTGACTGCATATGAATTTATTCAACTTTCTTTAAGGGGAATATGTCAGCAGATTTTCGTGTAATCTGAGGACAGCATGAGGTATGGGTTAAAACACTGAATTTAAAACCTTTAAGAAATTTTGTCTTGTTTTATCCATTTTAGGATATAGTACACACAATATTTATTATTTTCCATCATGAGCCTTTCTTTTGTTCTGTTTTTTGTTGCCCTGTCTCCAGGTGTATCCTTCCATCCACATCACGTGCACTTTATATCTGCAGTGTCTCGCTAGACAACATTGTTCTTCCTTCTTTTCTATTATGTAGGTGTTGTGTATCCGTAGTGGGTGATGTCATGCTGTCCTTTTCTGCCCTTTGTTATTTGATCCTGTTCTACTTTGATGAGGTTTCTCTTTAAATTCTTGCTTACCTGAGATCATTACATGTATTGCACAAACAGAACCTAGGCAAGAATTTTAATTAAAAGCGCACTGATATTGATTCAGTTTATTTACCTATGAGTTTCCTTACTAGTTATGGAAAACTACCAAATTTACTTTCCCCTTCTCATTATCACTGCTTGTTATATTTGGCTCGGAGTCCATAGAGCGGTCCTGCCAAAATTCTACATCTTTGTTAATAGAAAACTAACAATTTAGTTGTGTGAAGCGATTGCCAGAATATCACAAAACAGACTGGAATTTACAGACCCTGGTGCCATGACTGATGAAACACAACGTACACAGCAGGGTACGTTGTCTACTCTGGGTACCGTTAGCAGTTTGCATACATACTGTATACATATGTGGTGACTGCCTAAAACCGGTGGTTCTCAACCTATTGCGCAACAACTCCTTGCCTACTACGGTAAGTGCATAATGGGCAACTACAGATGTAATTGAAGATATTCCCCTGCACCTTGAAGCTGAAACTACTTAGAATTTTGGAAGCACAAGCCAAAAATTTAATTTGTATAATTTTAGATGCTAGAAGGATAGGGCAGTTTCAATTGAAAAGCCCAATCTTTTTGTTTTCTACAAGATAAGCTTCTAGCGGAGGAGTGCAGAATCATTCTATCCTGTTCCCATGAAGAAAACTAAATTCTCAGCTCAGCCAGATGTTTGTGTCTATAGGACAATTGGAAGAGAAAACTGTTTGCTAAATACTAAGGTGTATGGACATCAATTTTCCAAATTCTCACAGATTCTAGGAAAAAATGAAAAAGATCCTGGAATAGCTGCCAGGTGTTCTGGCAATGCAGATGCCTCCTATAAAGTATGACTCCATTAAGGGTTTGACCAACCAGGAAGGTAAATTTTATTCAGCAGATCTTGAAATAAAAATAGTTCCACAAGTTGATGTGTTAAAAAAATGTTCCTGTGCAGAGATAATCTTCTAAACATGCCTCTTCAATGTAATGGCTGCGTCTGCAGGAACATGGTCTGCACAAATCATATTTGCTGGCCAGGGGTGGGAATAAAATAGTATAGAGACAGGACAACAGGGGATTGCAGTTGATAGTTTCTGTGAATTAAAACATTTCCCTGCCTGTTTTATCACAGGAGTGAGTGTTTCTACCACGTCTCAAGTACTCTGAGCTCATCTTAAATCTAGTCAATGACACATGAGCTCAGCAGCAGCCAGAGCTCCCAGCTCACTGGCCTGATTTATGATGTTCAGGCGACTGGAGATGTGGCAAAAACACTCACTCCTGTGATAAAAAAGGCAGAGAAATGTTTTATGTCACAGAAAGCAGCAGCTACAAGCCACTGCAATGTCATCTGTATAATCACTTATTCTTGCTCGCTTGGCCAAGAACTTTATCTTGTGCCGACCATATTCATGCACGGTCAAACACAACCATTAAACAATATATAGCAGGGACATATTAATAATATTATTTCAGCACAGGAACATTTTATTAACACATCCTATTGAGGAACTTATTATTAATCCAAGATCTATTGATCTATGTACTTTATTCATAGGACAACCTCTATAAATATTTTATATATCTCCCGTTTTGCATTATAAATCACACCCTCTGCATCCATGCACACATTCAAGGAAAAAGAGCAGAGCATTGGAAAAAGTGTAGCTGATACAAGTTTGTTAGATGACCCTACATTCCAAGGAATATTTTATAAACTAAATATAGTATGTTTTAATATGAAATATTCATTATTCTGCTTAAAGGGAACCTGTCATCTAAAATACTTAATTATTCTGCAGATATGGTTTAATAGTATTCTTAAGCCATGTTGCTCATGTACTGAAAGCCCGCCTGCCGGGAGGAAATTAACTTTATTCCTCCCGGCAGCCTTGAACTTTCAGTCATTGAGTTGTGGCCGGTGCGGCTTCAGTCACTACTCAATGCATAGTGAGTATCAGCTGTAACATCAGCACTGACTGACAACCGACTCAGTACTGAGGCACTGCTGAGTCAGCTGTCAGTCAGAGCCGGGACATGGTTACTGCCACCACTCATTATGTACTGAGTGCTGACTAAAGCCGCGCGTCTATGACTGAAAGCCTGAGGCAACTGGGAGGAATAAAGTTCAATTCTTCCCAGCAGTGGGGCTTTCAGTAAGGTGGCTGCAAGGCTTCGGAATGCTATTAACCTGCAAATTAACCCAAAATAACCCTATATTTGTAGGTTAATAGCGTTTTTTTTCACAAGACAAGTTCCCTTTAGCCCCTTCACCCCGGGCCATTTTCGTTTTTTTTTTCGTTTTTGTTTTTCGCTCCACTTCTTTCCAAAGCCATAACTTTTTTTATTTTTTCATCACTGGGGCCATGTGAGGGCATTTTTTTTTTTGCAGGACGAGTGGTACTTTTGAACGACACCATTGATTTTAGCATACAATGTACTGGAAAACTGGAAAAAAATTCCAAGAGCGGTGAAATTGAAAAAAGTGCAATTCCACAATTGTTTTTTCTTTAGCATGTTCACTAAATGATAAAACTAACCTGCCAATATGATTCCCCAGGTTATTACGAGTCCGCAGATACTAAACATGTATAGGTTCTTATATATTTAAGTGGTGAAAAAAATCCAAAGTTTGTTAAAAAAAAAAATGCCATTTTTCAAGACTTATAGCATTTCCATTTTTTTGGCATCTGGGGCTTGGTAAGAGCTTATTGTCCGCCCACCGAGCTGATGATTTTATAGATAAAATTTTTGAGTAGATGCGATCTTTTGATCGCCTGTTATTGCCTTTTTGTTGCAATATTGCTGACACCAAAAATATAAAATTCTGGTGTTTTTAATTTTTTTTTCATCATGCCATTTACTGATCAAATTCATTATTTTTATATTCTGATATCTCGGGTGTTTCTGAATGCAGTAATATGAAATATGTGTATTTTTATATATATTTTTTGTTTTATTTTGAATGGGGGTGATTTAAGCTTTTATACTTTTTTAATATTTTTAAAAACATTTTTTTACACTTTTTACTTGCTTCAATAGTCTCTTTAGGAGACTTAAAGCTGCAATTTTCTGATCACTTATGCTACACATGGCAGGGCTTCTGCTATGAATGCCAGCCATGTGGCAGCGCCCATAGCTGATCAGTAATGATGACAACCACAGACAGCCACAGGGCAGCGCTTATAACTGATTGGCAATGTCAACCTTCAGACCCCTGGTTGTCATGCCAACCCATCGGCGCCCACCGATCATGTGACAGGGATGCCATTAGTGACGTGCTTCTGGAGCGATCATGTTGAATGCTGCTGTCAATCTCTGTTAACAGCAGTGGGGGATCACGATCAAATTAGCTGTCATGTGCCAGAAAAGATGTGGTCTCAGCGCCGGAGCCTGCATCAAATGGGGAGACACGACATATGATGTGTATATATACGTCATATGTCGTGAAAGGGTTAAATGAAAAAGTAACTTATGCTCATGGTAAGGGCTTGTGCACATGATTGTTTGTACTTTTAGATATAAGTGCTATCTGTAAAAAAAACGGATTGTACTCCGACTAATGTTATGAGACAGCAGCACGGTGGCTCAGTGGGTAGCATTGCAGCGCTGGGGTCCTGGGGTCAAATCCCACCAAGGACATCTGCAAGGAGTTTGTATGTTCTCCACGTGTTTGCGTGGGTTTCCTCCGGGTTCTCCGTTTTCCTCCCACATTGCAAAGACACACTGATAGGGAATTTAGATTGCTAGCCCCAATGGGGACAGTGATGATAACGTATGTAAAGCGCTGCGGAATAAGATAGCGCTATTTAAGCAAAGCATAATAAATCAATGAGACAGATGCAGATGAACAATTCTTTTCACTGACCAAATCTGTGTGTGAAAAAAATAGCAGCATGTATGATTTTTCTCCTGAAATCGGATGAGTCTCACCCATTCAAGTCTATAGGTGCGAGAAAAAAATTGCATGCCATACGGAGGAGTCACAGTATAGTATCCGATCTTTGCGGATACATTGCAATTCTGTTACAGGAAACTGTAAATGGTTGGGTAAATTATTAATAGTTGCCGAGTAAAAAAGTGGATTGTATGTGGATGACAAGTGAGTAAAAATGGTCCCACTTTTCTGGAAGAAACACTGATCGATTTTCTATGCACTTATGTGACACTGCTTAATATTTCCTTAAATACAAACTGCAAAGTCTTGCGGTAATGGCCAGAAGAAGATAATCTTCCTATTTATCTGTGTAGTCAGGAATGAGACACAGAACCTTGATTTTATTCATTAAGCCAAAACTCCCAAAAGGTTTATACTATACAGAAACCTTTTAATAGATTCCTATTGCTGCTTGTTGAACATTGACATTGAGCAGACTTCATTAAAACACCATTAACTGTCTATTTAGAGATCATCCTTCCAACATCAATTTTCCAAATACATTCCTAAATGAGAATATGATGACTCCTAAGTGATGGCTGGAAAGAACTGATCATATAAGAAAAGGAAAATGCATTATGCAGTTACTCAATCAATACAGGTATTTGTTAATACCATTCCACTAATTTGGAAATCTTGCCCATGTCAGTAAATGGAAAAGTCATTGTGAAAGCTGAAAGAAAAATTGATGAGATTTATAGCACTGTTTGAAATAAATTGTTGGTTTCCCTGCTGCTGCCCAATATTTTTAGGACACATATGCACACTGTAGTGCCAACAAAAATCATCGTAAAAATGGCAAATAACCAAAAACATCGACATTCGCAGCATTTTGCAATGCACGTGATAACAAATAGCCACTTCTTGCTGTATACTGAAGACTTAAAGTCTACAAGCATCACTGAAATTATTTATTTTTAATTGCTCGATTGAATCCAAAATACTGTAGAAAAATGAAGCCACTTCGAAAATAATCTTGATTTAAGACATCGTACTGTTTTGTGTCTGAAGTTCCTATGCAGACCTATGTGTCTCCATGGTTACAGACTACAAGCAAATCTTGTGTAGTCTGATCTTCACAATCCAGCAGTACTCTCTCTCATTTGTTCTCTGCTTCTTGTTAATATACATAAGCTAGACTACCAAAAACTAGGAAACAGATTTAAGCCTGTAAGTCTTGCAGGAAACCATTAACCAATTCAACTTTTTAAGGGGCTGTCCACAACTGAACAATTTCTTATCAATGGCCTCAAGTTGTTGCATAAAGTAAAAAAAAAATCTATATTTGCCTCTCATTTCGATGCCACAGCTCCTCTCTCCGCTCTGTGTCCCCAAATGGATTCCTGACAGAATGTCACATGACTGCTGCAGACAATCAGCTGCTTTTGACTGGCTGCTTCATATTTTTGTTTGAGTGGAAGAAATGTTTATGTCAGGAGTCTGGTGGTGGACAAAGGGCTGAGAGCAGAGCAGCAGAGTTAGTCGTGGAGGAAAGTATGGATTTATCAGTAGGGCCCTGGGGTTATTAATAAATGGTTGTCCAATTTTGAACAACCCCCGTATGGGTTATCCCTAGTGTTGAGCATTCCGATACCGCAAGTATCGGGTATCGGCCGATATTCGCGTTATCGGAATTCCGATACTTAATTCCGATACTTTTTCCATATCGTATACCGGAATCGGAAGTTCCCATAATTCTTTGAGACAGGCAATGTGATTTTAGTCAGCCAATGAGGAATCCTACGAAGTGTGGGCACATCCTGTAATGCTGCGGTCATCTTAACTAATGGCATGGCTGTGATTGGCTGCTGAAATGATGTCAGAATGCACTATAAAAGGCGCCGCCGCCATTTTAGCGTCACTGTGCTGTGAACTCAGTAAGGGACAGAACGCTACTCTGCTCACTCTGAGGGACAGTTAGATATTGCGATTTTGTGTACTACTGTGCTTGAGGCAGGCTAGTTTACCAACCGCTGTGTAAAGCTTCATTTTGCCAGTGTTGTTTTAACAGCTCTGTGCAAGGTGTGTGTGTGACAGTGCAGGTGACGCTGCAGTTTGCTCTGCATCCACCGCTGTTTGTAGGCATCTGCACGTGTCACTGACTCTTTTTTTTTTTTATTTTTTTTTTATTTTGTGGAATTGGTGCAGCTCCATTATATTACAAAAAAAAATCAAATCTATTAGTGTGACGTGCTTCCATCCGTATACAATACATTGGTTGCAAACACTATAGAACTACACAAAGGAGCTTTTCACAGATTGTGGACAGTTGTGTTTCAGTGTTCACTTCAGTCTGTGTTTTTTACTTTTTTTAGTGCAGATCACGCTCCAGTTACATGTTCAAGCACTGCTGCTTGTACTCTGCTGAGCGTGTCTCAGTGTCTCATCCTTTTCATTTATCTCCAATTGGTTCTGCTACATTCCATTTAAAATAAATGTAATCTATTAGACTAATAGATTAGATTTATTTTAAATGGAATGTAGCAGAACCAATTGGAGATAAATGAAAAGGATGAGCCACTGAGACACGCTCAGCAGAGTACAAGCAGCAGTGCTTGAACAAGTAACTGGAGCGTGATCTGCACTCAAAAAAGTAAAAAACACAGACTGAAGTGAACACTGAAACACAACTGTCCACAATCTGTGAAAAGCTCCTTTCTGTACTTCTATAGTGTTTGCAACCAATGTATTGTATACGGATGGAAGCGCGTCACACTAATACTATTAGTGTGACGCGCTTCCATCCGTATACAATACATTGGTTGCAAACACTATAGAAGTACAGAAAGGAGCTTTTCACAGATTGTGGACAGTTGTGTTTCAGTGTTCACTTCAGTCTGTGTTTTTTACTTTTTTGAGTGCAGATCACGCTCCAGTTACTTGTTCAAGCACTGCTGCTTGTACTCTGCTGAGCGTGTCTCAGTGGCTCATCCTAATAGTATTAGTGTGACGCGCTTCCATCCGTATACAATACATTGGTTGCAAACACTATAGAAGTACAGAAAGGAGCTTTTCACAGATTGTGGACAGTTGTGTTTCAGTGTTCACTTCAGTCTGTGTTTTTTACTTTTTTGAGTGCAGATCACGCTCCAGTTACTTGTTCAAGCACTGCTGCTTGTACTCTGCTGAGCGTGTCTCAGTGGCTCATCCTAATAGTATTAGTGTGACGCGCTTCCATCCGTATACAATACATTGGTTGCAAACACTATAGAAGTACAGAAAGGAGCTTTTCACAGATTGTGGACAGTTGTGTTTCAGTGTTCACTTCAGTCTGTGTTTTTTACTTTTTTTAGTGCAGATCACGCTCCAGTTACATGTTCAAGCACTGCTGCTTGTACTCTGCTGAGCGTGTCTCAGTGGCTCATCCTAATAGTATTAGTGTGACGCGCTTCCATCCGTATACAATACATTGGTTGCAAAACACTATAGAAGTACAGAAAGGAGCTTTTCACAGATTGTGGACAGTTGTGTTTCAGTGTTCACTTCAGTCTGTGTTTTTTACTTTTTTGAGTGCAGATCACGCTCCAGTTACTTGTTCAAGCACTGCTGCTTGTACTCTGCTGAGCGTGTCTCAGTGGCTCATCCTAATAGTATTAGTGTGACGCGCTTCCATCCGTATACAATACATTGGTTGCAAACACTATAGAAGTACAGAAAGGAGCTTTTCACAGATTGTGGACAGTTGTGTTTCAGTGTTCACTTCAGTCTGTGTTTTTTACTTTTTTTAGTGCAGATCACGCTCCAGTTACATGTTCAAGCACTGCTGCTTGTACTCTGCTGAGCGTGTCTCAGTGGCTCATCCTTTTCATTTATCTCCAATTGGTTCTGCTACATTCCATTTAAAATAAATCTAATCTATTAGTGTGACGCGCTTCCATCCGTATACAATACATTGGTTGCAAACAATATAGAAGTACACAAACGGGCCTTTCACAGCTACTGAACATGGGTTTTTAATTTTTAACTAAAATATGTATTTTTTCAAATGACACAAATATAAGTAATGTTGAAGAGGAATAGTCCTACATCCATTGTTTGCACAATATTACAGGTGTACATCATGTCCCTTAATCAACAATGTATTATTATATTTACTTGTATGCTTTTATTTAAAAGCCAAGAACACAGAAGGATAACCTTCGCACTGCAGCTGTTGTCAAAGTTCAACCCACATTATGCACTTCCAACATTGCAGCATTTGAGGCATGATGTGAGTTGGATTGGTCAAAGTTATGGAGTGAGAAGGTTCACCATCAGTACCCTATAGCATAAGTATGCTTTTGTGTTAGACATGTGGATATCTGCCATAATATGTCACAATTATTTAGTTACAGATTTGTTACCAACACTAATCATTGAATGGTTTTAAATTTGACGTTTCACTTGTTTACAGCTTAGAAATAAGGGTGTAGCCTGATATCTATGTGTAGCACTAGCCACTTTAACATGTCATGTTTTTTTAAACATGTGTAGCTAGGTAGCAGTAATTTTTGCCGGACACACAGCAGGGGAACAGCAGGCGTTACTGAACCCCACTATTACTATAGCTTGTGTATTGGTCTGTGGACACGACACTTCTGAGCAGCAACTGGCAGTGTTGTAGCCCAGGGAGTATAGCTCAGGTGGTAGAAAGATGAACATAACAGGAGACATGGAAAACGTTGTCAACCAGTTAGTTAATCTGAAACCGGACAGGCAAATTCAGGCGAGATCCATGCCTAGTTCATTTTCAGAAAAGTAAGCCGTTGTACATTATCGTAGGATAGTCGCATGCAACGGTCTGTTAGTACACCACCTGCAGCAGTAAAGACGCGCTCCGATAATACACTGCCAGCAGATCAAGCCAGCACCTCCAATGCATACTGGCTAAGCTCTGGCCATGTATCCAGCTTAGAGACACAAAACTTGAATGGGGAAGAGCCATCTGAGAGTACACTGAGAGGGCAAGACATGTAGTCTGTAACCATCTTACGGAAATGTTGCCTCCTGCTGACTGGAGCCGTCTCGGATGGTGTAGACATTGGTGGCGCTGCCACAAAACTTCGACACATTTGGAACATACTGGTCTTGCCCTGTGCAGAGGCGCTGCTTGTGCTCCCTCTTGTTGCAGAGCTGTCTCCACTGCCTCGACGCACAGAGCTGCTTTGTAAATCAGTAGCAGCAGCAGTGCTCTTGGCTGGAATGGAGAACATTATGGATTGCACCAGTGTGTCTTGGTACTTCCGCATTTTACGCTCCCGGTTCAACGGTGTGATGAGGCTTTGTAAGTTGTCCCGGTAGCGAGGGTCTAGGAGGGTGTACACCCAATAATCAGACGTGGTGTGAATGTGTTCGATGCGGCGGTCGTTTCTCAGCCACTGCAGCATGAAATCAACCATGTGCTGCAGACTCCCAACTGGCCAAGAAACGTTGTCCCCTGCAAGAGGCGTCATCTCCGCCTGCTGTGCATCACCCCACCCTTGGTCTACATACTGACTAGAGCATTGTCTACCTCCCTCTGGAGCGATGTCTTCCTCCTCCATTGACTCCTCCTCACAAAGTCCTTAAAATACATATAAATTTACAAAATTTAAAACTCAAAATTTAAAAACTTTGTATCATAATTCTGTAACATCAGTTTATGGAAACACAATAGCATTACAAAAGGATAGACAAAAAATGTACATTATGTGCTTTGTAAATACATTAAAAGTTTGTAATGGTTATGAAAATATAGACAGCGACTCTGGAGGTTCAATTGTTGATACAGCATGGTACTTTGAAAGTCCTCCAGCCCTTTGTGAAGAACCACGTTGCGCTGACTGTCCAGAAGGTGATGGAATTTGTGACTCCTCATCCTCCACCTCTTCCAAAACCTCATGCCTTAGTGCTTGCAGTGTTTTTTGAAGCAGGCAGATAAGGGGGACAGTCAGGCTGACTAGTGCATCATCTGCACTCGCCATCCGCGTTGACTCATCAAACGCACGCAAAACGTGGCAGATATCCTTCATAGAGTTATTCGCCACTCATTACACTGGCAGTGGCTGCCCATTCATTATAGGATCCAATTCTAATTACTGGTTCTCACCAACATAGCTCTCCACAGCGCAGCACCCCCCTACATCTCCTCCCTTATTTATATTTATCGGCCTAACCGACTGCTGCACTCTGCAAACGACCTTCGACTAACCTCTGCACTAATCCGTACCTCCCACTCCCAACTCCAAGACTTCACCCGCGCTGCGCCAATCCTCTGGAATGCTCTACCCCAAGAAATTAGGACTATCCGCAATTTGGATGGTTTCAGGCGCTCCCTCAAAACACATTTGTTCACAGTGGCCTATCACATTCTCTAATCAAAGTCATTCTATGTGTAATTCTGTGTGTGTAGCCCATTCACTATCTCCATGCATCCCTCACTTCCTTAAAATGGCTGGACCATCATTGTAAAAACACCATTGTATATAAACACCTGTACTTTGTATCTCCCACACCTCATTGTAGATTGTAAGCTTTCACCAGCAGGGGCGGCTGATTTTGCTTTAATTATTGTATTGTTAACGTTGTTACTTATGACTCGTGTTTTGAAACTGTTAAACTGTAAAGCACTGCGGAATATTATGGCGCTATATAAATAAATAATATTATTATTCTTATTATAGAGGCCCACTCAGTAGTGGTGAAGTGTGAACGCCGCAAATTGCGAGTTGACTGCGCCTGATGCAGCTGATACTCCATTACTGTTGGCTGCTGCTCACACAACCGCTCCAACATATGTAACGAGGAATTCCACCTGGTGGGTACGTCACATATAATGCGATGTTCATGAAGGTGAAATCTGCGTTGCAGAGCTGCAATCAGCGATCTGGCCATGCTGGAACGTCGCAAGTGAGCGCACTCTAGGCGGACCTTGTGCAGCAGTGCATCAAGATCCGGATAGTCCCTCAAAAAACTCTGCACGACCAAGTTGAGCACATATGACAGACATGGTATGTGAGTGAGGTTGCCAAGGCCCAGAGCTGACACCAGATTTCGGCCATTGTCACACACTACCAAGCCTGCCTGTAGATTCTCTTCCAAAAACCACACGTCGCTCTCCTGCTTTATGGCATTACAGAGCTCCTGCGCTGTGTGGCTAAGATTCCCCATGGAAATTAATTTCAGGATGGCCTGTTGACATTTGGACACGGCTGTGCTCATATCGGTCGCAACAGGTAAACGTTCACGGGTCCATGTGGAGGTAGACCGTGACGGCTCCTGCAGCGATGATTCTGAGGAACTGGAATAGGAGGAGGAATCAATGTGTACAGACTTGATTCCTGCAATCCTTGGAGTTGGCAGAACACGTACAGCGCCACTCGCAAGATCAGTACCCGGCTGCACAACATTGACCCAATGGGCAGTGAGGGAAAGGTATTGTCCCTGGCCATGGGTGTTAGAACCCTCTTGTTAGGTTTTGTTTCAGTTTGCTGGTCACATGACCTTTTTTCCCTATTTAGTCTGGCTCCGCCCTTCTGGCTTTGCTTGACTTCATTGTATTATCTACTGTTAAGCTAGCCGGGTGCTTAGGTGCCTTAATCTGTGAGTTTTGCTTGATGTTAGGATCACAAAGTATTTATTTTTCTGTTTAATTATCCATGCTACAATTTATGTTAGGACTAGGAGGTGTCCACCTTTTCTCCCAGTCCCTAGATCTTGTAGGGATTACTCCCTCGCAACTATAGGTCTTCGTTCACACTAGATGAGGACTTTAGCGGGTCTGGTCGCAGGATGAGGTTCCCCGTTACATCGTAGGGATTCAGCTTAGTTGTATTGTAGGGACAGAATTCCCTTCTTTCCTTACTGGTTGTAGCAGATCATAACAATGGGTACTGGTCCACGCATCGGTGGTCAGGTGGACCTTGCTACTGAGGGCTTTTAGTAGCGCATGTTTAATTTTTCCCTCAACATGCTTTTGCAGACCAGGGACGGCTTGCCTGCTGAAATGAAATCGGCTTGGCACATTGTATTGTGGGATTGACAATGATATTCAGTTACGGAAACTGTCTGTCTCCACCAGCCTGAATCACAGCATTTCAAGGGACAGGAGTTTTGCAATGCCAGCATTCAGAGCCTGTGCTCGTGCATGGTTTGCGGAGTATGGCCGTCTTTTATCCCATGCCTGTGCTACCGCTGGCTGTTTTGTGGCCTGGGAGTGTGAGGATGACAGGGAACTTGCTGCTGTGTGTGGAATAACAGTTTGTCTCTGGACAACAGTGGCCGAGGTTCTTCCATGGCGATCCTGTGAGGAAGCATAACCAGCTGTGTGTGAGCTCGATGAAGAGGCTTCAACACAACCTGAAGATGTAGGTGCTGCTGTAGGTTGGCCTACATCTCCAGTGTGTCTTTGTAACTCAACTACGTGCTTTGTCCGCACATGTTTCCACATATTTGTGGTATTGAGGTGACTGACACTTTTAGCTATTTTTAATTTTTGATTACACAGCTTGCATTTCACATAGCAAATATCATGTGCAAGTGTGTGAAAAAAGGACCACGCAGTGCAAGTCCTGGGAGCGCACGTTTTGACTTTTGGAACACAACTGCTCCGAACAGGTGCCAAACTGGAGGCTACAGGCAACCGAGTCTGCAGCCTAACTCTCCCTCCTGTTTGTACCGTTGGGGCAATGTCTTCCTCTATCTTCCTTCTATCACTAACCATTTCTCTAGGCCTCTCCCAGCTTTCAACCAAAGTACTGGTTCTCACCCACAAAGCTCTCCACAGTGCAGCACCCCTCCTACATCTCCTCCCTCATTTCTATCTATCGGCCTAACCGACTGCTGCGCTCTGCAAACGACTTTCGACTAACCTCTGCACTAATACGTACCTCCCACTCCCGACTCCAAGACTTCTCCTGCTCTACGCCAATCCTCTGGAATGCTGTACCCCAAGAAATTAGGACTATCCACAATTTGCATGGTTTCAGGCGCTCCCTCAAAACACATTTGTTCAGAGCGGCCTATCACATTCACTAATCAAAGTCATTCTATGTATTCTGTGTAAGTGTGTGTGTGTCTCTAGCCCATTCACTATCTCCATCCCTCAGTCCCTTAAGATGGCTGGAACATCATTGTAAATGCACCATTGTATATAAACACCTATACTTTGTATCTCCCCCATCTCATTGTACATTGTAAGCTGTCACGAGCAGGGGCGACTTATTTAGCTTAAATTATTGTATTGTTAACGTTGTTACTTATGACTTGTGTTCTGAAACTGCTAAACTGTAAAGCGCTGCGGAATATGATGGCGCTATATAAATAAATATTATTATTATTCCTCTGAGCTGCTCCCACCACCTTCCTGTTCTTCATGCCATGTTGGGTATTGGACCTCATCATCTCCACTACCCTCTTCCAACACCTGCTGTTGGGTGGTCTGGCCAGCACCATGCTCAACAGAAACTGGCACCTGGGTCTCATCATCATCATCAGATGCGTTCTGCGGTGTGCTGACCATCGGCACTGTCTCACCCGCCTCTTCAGATTCAGAGAGACACAGCTGTTGCGCATCACTGCATACTCCCTCTTCTTCACATTACAGAATGCTGCTTGGCTGGGCCCCTGTTTGCAAGCCAATAGATTCTGAGAACAGAAGCAGACACTCAGCTGGCTCCTGTACACAACTCTCTGACTGCCTGGGCAATTTGCCAGGCGGTGAAGAGACAGATGGTTGCCCAACAGTGCTGTGGTCCTGAGAGGAGGTGGAAGCAATTGAAGTCGATGCATTGGCTGAGATCCAAACAACAACGGCTTTAATTTGTTCTTCCCGCAGCAGGGGGGTACTCCGAGCTCCTACAAAAGTGCGCATAAAGGAACGCTCACGGGGAAAACTGGTGGATGCTGTGTCACTGGGGGCCGCAGCAGCCACAGAATCCCCACGTCCTCTCCCTGAAGAAACTCCACGACCACGTGCCTTACTCCCTGCCTTCTTCATCTTGGTAGATTGATAAAGAAAGTCTGAAAAGTTATAAGGCCTAAGTGTGGTTATTCCGCAGAGACTGCAGTGAACACTGCACACAACTGTTCAGTAGGTGTGAAAGGCCCCTTTGTGTACTTCTATAGTGTTTGCAACCAATGTATTGTATACGGATGGAAGCGCGTCACACTAATAGATTTTATTTATTTGTAATAGAGTGGAGCAGCAACAATTAGAGAAAAATTTCAAGGATGTGCCAGTGACACACGCTCAGCAGACTACAACCAGCAGTGGTTGAAGAACTAACTGGAGCGTGATCTGCACTCCAAAAAGGAAAACCTCAGACTACAGTGAACACTGCACACAACTGTTCACTACCCAACGCGTCTCAGCAGGAAGGCAGTCTGTGCGTCAAAACAAAGGCGCAAGCATACATCCACGTACCCTGTTTATAAAGCTATATAAAAAAAATTATGTAGTAGTGACGCACACTTTATTGAGGTACAGTATTACATCGCCATTCACCATCTGTGGCTATGCAGTCTCATCTATATATACCTTATCTATCCGTTGTCATGCTTGCAAGTCGACAGTCAGGCATAACTAGCAATTTTCACTATGCACTATGCACTTTTTAAAGGTTATGTTTGTTAATAAACATGATTATTGCCACATATTATGAGTATTACATGATGGAAATTGTATAATTTTGTATAAACTGTTTAGTGACATTATTCAGCAAATGTAACATTTTAGTAATGTCACAGATAACTTGTAATGCTGATGATGTTTTGAAGTCAGACATTCATTGTCTATACAATAAAAATGGTGTACATACTGTTACTTATCCATCATTAATGGATTCAGATATGTACTTGTATGCTTTTATGTACAACCGTATAGCAGATTCCTTAACTAATTTATTTTGTGGTTTGCATTGCTGTTCAACATGTTAATGTATGTGTTTATGTTTGTCAATTCTTTATTTATCTAGATATTAGTTTAAATGAAATCATCATCTTATGGTAGTAAAGGTTATCTTTCTCTTGTTTGAAGTATAGACATTTAAAATTGACAGGTAACAAGGAAATTACTTTATCTAGTATTTAAACATCCTCCTTGACCCTGGGCTCCAACACCGCCAGTTGTTGCTCGGAAGTGCTGTTAGCACAGTCAACACTTGCTCCTGTGTTACTGGGGTTCAGTAACGTCAGCTGGTCCTCGGTTGTGCCATTGGCTCTTTTCCTTCTGCTGCCCCTCCGGGTTCCAGTACCGTCAGCTGGTTCTCCGCAGTGCCTTTGGCCTAGGTGCCTCCATCTTGGTATCCGAGTTCCAGCAACGTCTGCTGGTCCTTGGTAGTGCTTTGGAGCACAGGTACCTCCTGCTTAGTAACCGTGTCCCAGTAACGTCAGCTGGTCCTCGGTTGTGCCATTGGCTCTTTTCCTTCTGCTGCCCCTCCGGGTTCCAGTACCGTCAGCTGGTTCTCCGCAGTGCCTTTGGCCTAGGTGCCTCCATCTCGGTATCCGAGTTCCAGCAACGTCTGCTGGTCCTTGGTAGTGCTTTGGAGCACAGGTACCTCCTGCTTAGTAACCGTGTCCCAGTAACATCAGCTGGTACAAGATTGTGCTACAAATACAAGATACGGAACAAGAGACACAAGAACAATAAGCAGAAGATCTAAAAGCAGAAGAACATGAAGTATAAGACCAAAATGAAGAGCAAAATATATGCTCTAAATTATAAGCAGAAGAAGACTAAGCAGTGTATGGGGGTGAGTCCGTTCCTCCTCGTGGTGCCCCTGGAAAATGCCTGCTGCTGCAGGCTAAACTGAACACGGACAAATACTGTTGTAATTTAAATCTTTTGTGACAGCAAGAACGGAAGGATGAAAAATTCATACTTTGACAGATTACAAGTACAGGATTCTCTGTCACAAATAAGAATATGATGAAGAAGATGAAGCAGAATATGAATAAGAATAATAGTTTAATAAGAAGAATATGAGTAATGTTAACAAAGATGAATAGCAAGAAGTTTAAGAAGAAGATAAAGAAGGTGAAGATGAAAAATAATTTGATGAAAAAGATGATGCTGCAGAAGATTATGAAGGAGAAAGTGTGTGAAAAGTTAAAAAGGTGAAGATGAAGAGCATGGAAGTTGTGTAATATACATATTTGCCAAAATATAAAAAACGTTAACATTGTCAATTTCTTCGTCAATCCGAACATCTTTAAAAAAAAAAATATTTATGCTATTCCATTTGATTGGGTTAAACATCTATGCCTTTAATGTCTCCTCAACCTTCCACAATACATTCTACATTACTCTTTGTTGTTTTCCTTCATGTACAATTAACCAACAAGGCAAGAATGGGTTTTTTTTAATTTCGATATTTTGTTCCCATAGACTTACATGGGACTTCCGGTATCGATATCGGGTATCGCCGATATTTTAGTGATATCGGCGATACCATTCCGATTCCGATACTTTAGGATATCGGAAAGTATCGCTCAACTCTAGTTATCCCACAATAATATTTCAAATCAATGGACAGAGCATAAAACTAAATAGTTTTTCCAATTTAAACATAAAAAAATGCATGTTTTGAGATACTTTACATACAGTAAGGGTCAGCGGTAGCGCCCCCTATATTTTTCCTGACCGCCAATGTATGTTCCCTCCCCTGATTCCTTGCTGTGATGAAAGCGCATATTTCATATATTCTCTTTTTACCAAAATTAATATGTCAAAAGACTCAAAATAGATAATTCCCTTGTAGGGGCATCCTCATATTAAAAATATGATTGCTTATCACTAGAATGTGCCACGACTTCATGAATGGTGTAAAGCCCCGTCACACACAGCGATCTCGCTAGCGAGATTGCTGCTGAGTCACTAGTTTTGTGACGCAACAGCGATCTCCCCAGCGATATCACTGTGTGTGACATTCAGCGACGATCAGCCCCTCTGCCGGGTATCGCTGATCGTCGCTGAATGTCCTTGACATTTTTTTTGTCTTTGGTCTCCTGCTGGCCAGCACGCATCGCTGCATGTGGCAGGCAGGAGACCAGCGATCAGCTGGTAACCAAGGTACACATCGGGTTTCCAGGCGCCGGGCGGCACCTAGAAACCCGATGTGTACGTTGGATACCAGCGCGCTGCTGCATGGGAGCTGGTTACCAAGGCACACATCGGGCTTCCAGGCACCGCGCAGCACCTGGAAACCCGATGTGTACCTTGGTTACAAGCTCCCTGCATCAGAGGACTGGTATCCAACGTACACTGCGGGTAACTAAGCAATGTTACCCGCAGTGTCGCTGGGCTAATCGCTGCCCTGAGCTGCCTGTTTGGCAGCTCAGGCAGCGATCATGTAGCGACACACCAGCAATCCTGACAAGTGCATATCGTTGTCGGGATCGCTGGTGTATCGTTAAGTGTGATGGGGCCCTAAGTCCAACCTCTGAGAGTTGTACTGTTTCTGAAAATAAAGACATATCAGTGCTAGTTTTGAGCAGGTTCCTCTTTTATGGTTTGCAGCAATCCGACTGTGCAGAAAAATTGCACCCGGCCTTGTTCATTTCAACGGGGTTGTGTTTCCGTTTACTGTGCAACTGGTAGTTGATGAGAGGAAATCAGTTAAAGGGGTTGTCCATTATATGTATATTGATGACCTTTCCACTGGATAGGCCATCAATATAAGAACAGTGGGGGTCCAATACCTGGCACCCCAACTAATCAGCTGTTGACAACTTCAGCGGTGGCCGGATGTAAAGATTGTATGGAGTGGAAAAGTAAGGCAGCTCTGTACTCTGGTTATTGGCCTACCTATGAGTATGGCAGGCCAGCTCCACGTGAAGAAAATAAGAACTGATCTGCAGTACCCTGCAGGAGCCACTAAGTGTTGGGAGCTTTGTTCCAGCTCCATACACTACTGTCGGCAGACTTGATAACAGTTGATTGGTGGGATGCAGGTGTCAGACCACTAACAATATAATATTGATAAAATAAAACCAAAAAAGTCATCTCACCCATCAGAAGATCCGAGTAACGGAAACTTGTAGTGACGCAAAGGAAATCATTGCAATGACTGAAGACAGTTATCTGAAACACTTTTGCTAGATTTTCTCGATATTGGCATTGAAACTGTTTAATATTATTGAATACATTTTTAACTGAAGATTCTGATGTTGATATTCCTTCCTTCCTCTCCTGTACAGATGTAAAACAACTCCACAGCCTTTATTCCTGTGGTTTGATGGGATTCCCATAGCTCAGATGCCCCCACACATGGAGTGATGATATATAGTGGTCTGCAAAAGTATTCACACACCCCTTGGCTTTCTACCTATTTTGTTCAATTATAACCTGTGTTTAAACATTTTTGTGTGTGATGCATCAGCACTCAATAGTCTCAGTTGCTGAAGTGAAGTGAGAAAAATATAGGCAGAAATAAAATTCACAGGATCAAATAACTAAAAATTGGCATGTGCATATGTACTATTTACCCCTTTTGTAAGAAGTCCCTAAAAATTTTTGGTGCCAACAATTACCTTCATAAGTCACATGCTTAGTGAAAGAAAGTCCACCTGTGTGCAATCTAAGTGTCACATGTCTGTCAGTATATACACTTTACCTTTTCTGAAAGGCCATAGAGGCTGCAACACCATTAACAAGAGGCTCCACTAACCAAACACCATGAAGACAAGGAGATCTCCAAACAAGTCAGGGACAAAGTGATGAGAAGTACAAGTCAGGGTTGGTTTATAAGAAAATAAATATCCCAATCTCTGATGATCCCCTGGAGCATGATCAAATCCATTGGTATCAAAGGGGAAGAACATGGTGCCACAACACACCTGCCAAGAGAGGGCTGTCCACCAAAATTCTCAGCCTGGGGAAGGAGGGCATTATTCAGAGAGGCAGCACAGAGACCAAAGGTAACTCTAATGGAGCTGCAGACTTCCCAAACAGAGACTGGAGTATCTGTCCATACGACCACAATAAGCTGTAAACTTCATAGAGGTGGCCTTTATGGAAGAGTGGGCAGGAAAAATCCTTTACTTAAACAAATTATAAGGCTTATTTTGAATTGCCAAAAGACATGTGGGAGGCTCCCCAAATGTATGGAGGAAGGTGTTGTGGTCAGATGAGACCAAAATTGAACTTTTTGGTAGCCAAATTAAATTCTATGTCTGGTGCCAAACCAACACAGCTCATCACTCCAAGAACACCATCTCCACAGTGAAATATGGTGGTGGCAGCATTATGCTGTGGAGATGTTTTTCGGCAGCAAGGACAGAAACAATAGTCAAAGTCGAGGGGAAGATGAATGGTGCAAAATACAGGGATGTTCTTGAGCAAAATCTGTTTCAGTCTGTCAGTGACTTGTGACTGGGACAGAAGTTCACTTTCCAACAAGACAAAGACCCAATACTGTTAAAGCAACACTCCAGTGGTTTAAGGGGAAATGTGTAAATGTTTTGGAGTGGCCTAGTCAAAGCCCAGACCTTAATCCAATTGAAAATCTGTGGTCAGACTTGAAGATTGCTGTTTACTAGAGGAAACCATCTAACTTGAAGGAGCTGGAGCAGTTTTGCCTTGAGGAATGGGCAACAATACCACTGGCAAGATGTGGAAAGCTCATAGAGACTTATCAAAAGCAACTTGCAGCTGTAATTGCAGCAAAAGGAGGCCCTACAAAGTACTGACTTTAGTGTGGGTGAATAGTTATGTTGTTTGCTTTTCAATAAAAATAAAACAAAATGTTCTCATCTGTAGGCATGTTCTTTACACGAACTGATGGAAACTCTAAAAGAAAACCCTGAAATTCCAGGTTGTGAGGTAGCAAAACACCACAAATGCCCCAAGGGGAGTACCCCTTTAAAGAAAGTTGATCCAGTATTTAAATTATGGATGCTATTAATATAATGTCAATAATTTTAAATTAAGAAAAGCACATCCAGCCCATGAACGGCAGCGCTTCCCAGGACTCACATTCAAAGATGATATTTCATATTTTTTTTATTTGATAAGTTAAAATAGAGAAGATACAATGCGTTTCGGATACAGTATATATATCCATTTTAAATTAAAAGCACAAACATACAGAATGGTGAATTTTCCTGCCCTACTTTCCATGGAGCATTCCACTCATCGAGTAGATGAAGAAATTATGATAGGGTTAAAAACAAGAATGTTGAAGACAGCAGGGTTAAGTTCAGGGAGTGTTTGATAGAAAAGAATTTCTAGTTTTGGCAACCATTCAAATGTCTATGAAGTTTAACAATATAAATTTCTACTACTATGCATCCTCCCTAAGTCGTAGGGAGGAAAAACAGAGCGAGTGGACATAACATTGATCTGGGCATTTTTGTGCTTGACCAACATTTTTTCTGAGGTTTATAAAGTGCGATTTTAAGGAATCATTTAGAAACTGATCAAATATTTACACTTTTTATGTGCTCCATATTATCCCAAAAGAACATTTCTTTTCAAAAATTGTCTACTATATACTGCCTTTAGGGATTAAGCTCCAATCCGGTTAAACTGTGTGTGCAGAATAAATCTCAAGTGAGGTGAATAAACAGCAATACCGAATGAGGGAATGAGATTATCTCACTGCAAAGTGATACAATTCTTTTGCATAGTGTAATACATTTCCATAAATTAACTGAAAAGGAGCATTTATGGTTATGCAATTAATTGCTTAGCGCTTTAAATGCCTAATTGTAATTGTATATGATTAATCACAAGACAAATTACTTAGAATATAACCAATACATACCCACGGGACCAGTTAGGCGCATGAGTTTTATCATATGCAATCGTATGAATAGAAATCAGTAATTGAAATGAATGGATCATGGATCTGGTTCCATAAAAAAATAATCCAAGAAGTCCCACAGTGCACAATATACAGTATGTTCTTCCCATGCACAATAAGCTCTTCAAAAGGATTTTTGATTTAGGATAACCCTAAACCAAATGTCATGGGGTTACCGCAACAGAGAGGAGCCATAAGACTGCAGCGTCTGATTGCTCCTACTCCTGCGCTAAAAAGAAGCACTTCTTTTCAAATGATGTTTATTTATTTTGGCAGAACAGCGGTTAATCGGCCATTTTGGAAACTCTGGGAGTATGACCTCTCAGCTGTGCTCGGTTAGCCACTCCCATCCCCTTTATAATCTGAGTCCTGATTCAAACCCATGTCAGAGCTAACTTTTGCTGCATGGCTTGAAGGAGAGGTGTTTATATGAGAAGGAGTTTTGGAGGAGCTATCTGTGACTGTTGCATGGTTTGTAAGTGTGATAATTCCCTTCCCTCCTCTTACTTTAGTTATTCCCCTGTTCTACACTCCCCGGTGTATTCCTGTGTTATATGTGAGTGAATATTTGTATGCTTGATATTTTCAGTTTATCATTGTTTGTTTTGCCTTGTTCGTTGGGTTGGTGTACCGTGGTGCACAGTAGTGCCTATCTTCCCTGGGTGAGGGAAGAGAACAGACGGAGGGCTGATTCAGGAGATAAGGCAAGGGTGGCAGCCCCGGCATCTTCACCTTCAGAAGTATACCGGGGAAAAGGGATGACCTAGGGCAACCCCTGGTGGTAGGGACAGGGAAGGAGCCGTTGGTCCCTGGTCACCCGACAGCTGGGTCGTGACATCTAAGCTGCAGATTGTTTTAAAAAACAAAATGTCCTTTACTCAACCTCCCCAGGTCTGTTGCTGAGTCTCCCCCACTGCTTCCCTATGTGTGTTATTGGTTAACAGGCAATCGGTGAGCTCAACAGATCTGAATGGCTTGTGTTGTCAATTTGGGAAGAGCTGCCAAGCTAAGTCTTTGGCTGCAATGCTGTTGATGTGACATCAGCACTGCAGACAATAACAGACACAGGGTGCAGCAGAGGGAAATCAACCCTGGACCTGAAGAGGGTTAGTAGAGCACAGTTTGTTGTTTTTTTTTACCAGAGAACAAAGGCATTCAAAAAGCAAAAAAAACCTTTAAGGTGTCATTATCTTATAGATGACAGCAATCAGTGTGTTATACTATTGTAGGAACTCGAGGATTCTGATAGCGTGGGGCAATGAACAAACAGAGACGGGTTTCTTTAAATGCAAATAGTGTATTTGTGAAACAGCAAAACACCCAAAAACAATATACAAACAACCCGTAGTGACATGCAATGAAACGAGTCCATATATATATATATACAAGTCCAGTTATATGAATCCAGATATATAAGTCCTTGAACCTCTATAGCAAGGGCGGTAAGGTTCTTACGACGGAGTCCTCACACAAATGTGACCATAAGGTAAGTCTGATGCACAGGTAACGTGGCTGGATTCACACACTGCTGGTGTATGAAGAGTCAGATCCAGGTATGCAGTAGACACAGGGAGGTCCAGGAACAAGTTAATCTCAGTTGTGGCATAATTCAGTGAAGTCCAACAACAAGTTCATATGTCAGTAAGATTCCAGTAACAGTTCCAACAGCTCTCACTGGAGGGAGTGAACGAAGGGTTAAACAGCAACACAGTTCAGAAACACAGTTCTTACCAGATGGAGTGAACCAAGGGTTAAATTCCAAAGTCAACAGGTTAGTGATAACACAGTAAGTGCAGCTTACATATGCAGAGAATGTCCAGAGCCATGGGTAGAAGCTGCTGTAGCTGAGAAACACCTGAAGATAACCTGGTTATGCACTTTCCCGGTAAATACACAAAAGATCTGTGAGGAACAAAGCAGCTGGGTTGCAGGGAAACGGAAGCAGAATACTCCAGCAAGGAAGCCAGCACCTGAGCAGGGTTTTAAACAAATGAACAGGAAGTAGGGCACACAAAACAGCAAACTCCATTTTAACAAAGGGCAAGATCATTGACAAAGTTACCTAGAAAACCCGGAATACTGACATTACTCCCCCACTAAAGACGGCCTCCGGACGGTCCTGGACCAGGCCTGTCCGGGTATCTCCGATGAAACTGAGCAATCTTCAGGGGCGCATTGATGTTACTTACTGGTTCCCAAGAATCATTTTCAGGAGAGTAACCTTGACATCTAACTAGATACTGAAGCCGGTTTCTATGAAGTCTCGAATTAACAATATCCTGTACCACAAATTGTTCTTCGCCATCAACCAAAACTGGTGGAGGGGGAGATACGATACGTCCCTGAAACGTGTTAGGAGAGACTGGTTTTAATAAGGAAACATTAAATACTGGGTGTACCTTTAAAGTCCATGGTAGCTTCAACCGACAGGCAACAGAGCTTACAATCCCAGTGATCTTGAATGGACCGATGAATTTCTGTCCCAGTTTCTGCAAAGGAACATCCAATTTTAGATTCTTGGTGGACAACCAAACTGAGTCTCCTACCTTATACATAGGTGCTGGTTTCCGGAATCTATCGGCCGACTTCTTGTAACGCTCCTGTGCTGTGGTCAGGGAGTCCTTCAAAACTTCAAGATTACGTCACTCTGTCTTCAACCGCTGGTACCGAAATAGCAACCGGAGACCTAGGCAAAATACTTTGATGATAACCCAGATTGGCAAAAAAAGGCGTTACCTTCGTGGAACTGCTTTGGGAGTTGTTGTACGAAAATTCCGCTAAAGGAAGTAGCTTCAGCCAATCGTCCTGCAAATGACTGACGTAACAGCGTAGATATTGCTCCAAGGTTTGATTTGTCCGTTCGGTCTGCCCGTTGGTCTGAGGATGGTATGCAGAAGACAAGCAAACATTAATGTGGAGCGCAGAACAAAATCCTTTCCAAAATCTAGAGGTAAATTGTATTCCCCGGTCAGAAATGATCTCATCTGGTACCCCATGTAGCCGGAAAATGTTCTGGATAACTAGATCTACTGTCTCTGTAGCTGAGGGAAGACCAGCACACGGAATGAAATGAGCAGCTTTCGTTAAACGATCTACTACCACCAAAATAGTATTTTTACCGCCAGAGGTGGGTAACTCCGAAATAAAGTCCATCGAAATAGACCCCCAAGGGCAAGACGGTACAGGTAGCAGTTTAAGAAGACCAGTAGGTGAAACGCGAGGAACCTTGTACCGGGCACAAACTTCACAAGAGCGGACATAGTCATTCACATCCTTCAAGCAGGTAGGCCACCAAAAAAAATGAGTTAACAATTCCTGCGTCTTCTGTACCCCCCTATGACCAGCCAATATAGAGTCGTGGACCAATTTGAGAACTCGAAGTCTTACAGCCTCTGGGACATAAATACATCGATCTCTAAGCCACACACCATTCCGAAGGACAAAATTCACGTTGTCAGGTGGAGCCGCAAGAAATACGTCACCGTCATAGGCCAGCTTGATCTCCTGCCACAAGTCCCGGTTCCGGAGCACTCCAACGAAATTGGCCTCAGACAAGATGGTATTAGACGGGGTCCCAGGCACGGAATCCACGGTATGGATTCGGAAAAATGCGTCAGCTTTCCCATTACGTGAACCTGGGCGGTACGAAATAATAAAATTAAACTGGTTCAAGAACAAACTCCACCTAGCTTGTCGAGGAGAAAGACACCTGGCAGACTTAAGGAATTCCAAATTGCGATGATCGGTGAGTACTACTACCTGCTGAGTTGCCCCCTGCAAATGGTGTCTCCATTCCTTAAAGGCAGAAATAATTGCCAAAAGTTCCTTATCTGCCACATCATAGTTCAGTTCTGCAGAAGATAACCTACGAGAGAAGAAGGCACACGGGTGCAGCAAACCTTTGTCTCCGGTACGTTGTGAGAGGATAGCTCCCAATGCACAGTCAGACGCGTCCACCTCCACGATAAAAGGCAGTGCAGGATCCGGATGCATCAATATTGGAGCAGTGGTAAAACAACCCTTCAGGCAATCAAAGGCTTCCTGAGCTTGCGAAGACCATACAAACTTCTTCCCCTTCTTGGTGAGGAGAGTGATGGGACCGACAATTTCTGAAAAGTTTCGGATAAAACGTCTATAAAAGTTAGCAAAGCCAATGAATCGTTGTACCTCCTTAATGTTTCCTGGTACCGGCCAGTCCAAGATTGCCTGGATCTTGCTGGACTCCATATTCAATCCCTGAGGCGAAATAATATAGCCTAAAAATTGAATTTCAGAACAATGAAACTCACACTTTTCGAGTTTGATGTACAAATGATTATCTCTCAAACGTCTAAGCACAGTTTTGACATGTTCCTGATGTTCCTGTAAGGAGTCAGAAAAGATTAAAATGTCATCGAGGTAAATTACCACATATTGGTCCAATAAATCCCTGAAAATATCGTTGGCTAAATGTTGAAAAGCAGCAGGAGCGTTACAGAGTCCGAATGGCATCACCAAATATTCAAAATGTCCATACCGGCATCTAAAAGCTGTCTTCCATTCGTCTCCGGGCCATATACGGAGTAAATTATATGCCCCGCAAAGATCTAATTTGGTAAATACTTTGGCCTGGCGAACTCTTTCCAGCAATTCTGGAATTAGGGGCAACGGGTACCTATTACGAATGGTTACCTTATTTAACTCCCGGTAGTCAATGCAGGGTCTTAGAGTACCATCCTTCTTCTTTACAAAGAATATTGGAGCTCCAGCTGGTGAAGAAGATGGTCGGATAAACCCCTTGGCTAAATTCTCATCTATATATTCTCGTAATGATTTTAATTCCGGAGCCGCCAACGGGTAAACATGGCCGAAAGGAATTGCTGCTCCAGGAAGCAATTCTATGGGGCAGTCATACGGTCTGTGTGGGGGAAGTTGATCTGCCTTCCTTTTATCACAAATGTCTGAGAATTCCTGATAAATCAGAGGGAGAGTAAGTACCTGTATCACCTCTTCCAAGTTCTGGGTAACTGGAGCAGCTACAGTTGGACTGATGGTAGAACTGCACTTCGGGAGAAAGGATATCTCCTTGGTTTCCCAATTGATGTTTGGATTTTGTGACCGTAACCAGGGAATTCCTAAAATTACAGGAAAATGAGGAGAAGATATTAACATGAATGAAAGTGTTTCTTGATGGTCTGGTTCCATCTTACACTCCAGAGGCACTGTCTCCCGGTCTACTGGTCCAGAAACTAATGGGGAACCATCCACCGTTTCCATAGTGGTTGGTGAAGCTCTTAGTTGTGTCTTTATACCATGTTCCTTGGCAAAAGAAGAATCCATGAAATTCCCACCTGCTCCAGAGTCTATCATGGCAGAACTTGATATCCACTGTTCCTCCCACTGAATCTGAATAGGAAGAGAACAATGTGAATATTTCTCCCCTTGATCTTTAGGGGAAGTCGGCATCAGTATTGGGGGGAAAACCGCATCTAGATGTAGACTGGTCTCCGAAACTTCAGACTCAGAGTCTGTGTTATCATAATCCCCTACTACCGCCAACACCTTGTTGGGTCGCCTGGGACATTTAGGACAATTGATGAGGAAATGGTCTGATTGACCACAATAGAAACATAAGCGCTCACGGAGGCGGTATTCGCGGCATTCATTACTCTCACGTCTCTGCAGTGAGTCCACCTGCATAGGTACCTCTTCGGCCTCTCGCGGGTTTTTGCCTGTGGTTTCCCTGGACGGAAGAGAGAAATTAGTAATGCGATTTACAGCGGCCCATTTTTCTTGTCTGCGTTCAGTTAAACGGATATCAATACGTACACAGTGCTGTATAAACAATTCAAACTCCTGTGGAGACTCTGAACGAGCTAGCTCATCCTTGATTGCATTTGACAAACCCTTTCTAAAGATTGGTAATAAAGCATTGTTATCCCACTGGGTGTCCACCACTAACCTTTTAAATTCAGTAACATATTCTATGACTGACCGTTTCCCCTGGCGTAAGGAAAGCAAGGCAGATTCAGCGGTAGCACAGCAGTTGGGATCGTCGAACATTTGCGCCATGGCTGCCAGAAAATTATCCAAATTATTTTGACGGGTATCGTGACTTTCAACCATAGGATTTGCCCAAGCCAGTGCCCGTGATGTCAACAACATAATAATACATAGAACCTTAGATCTATCAGACCGGTAATAGGAGGCATGTACATCAAAAAATAATATACATTGATTAACAAACCCACGGAATTGACTTCGGTCACCATTAAACCGGAATGGAGGCAATTTGGGCATACTGGTGGATGAGGTAGGCTCAGTAGGTAAGGCCTCCAGGACTTCTAACCTAGTACGTAGATCTTGGAGAGCCTGACCAAACCCTGTGCATTGTGGTTAACCCGAGACTCCAAGTCTCTAATCTGATTGTGTGCAGCCGCCACCTCCTGCTGCAAGGAGTTAACTATGGTGAACAATTTGTCTGCCCGTGTCTCCGTCATTGCCCCAGCAAAATCCCCTTTTTAGGCTGGAGTATCCTGTTATACTATTGTAGGAACTCGAGGATTCTGATAGCGTGGGGCAATGAACAAACAGATGCGGGTTTCTTTAAATGCAAATAGTGTATTTGTGAAACAGCAAAACACCCAAAAACAATATACAAACAACCCGTAGTGACACGCAATGAAACAAGTCCATATATATACAAGTCCAGTTATATGAATCCAGATATATAAGTCCTTGAACCTCTATAGCAAGGGCGGTAAGGTTCTTACGACGGAGTCCTCATACAAATGTGACCATAAGGTAAGTCTGATGCACAGGTAACGTGGCTGGATTCACACACTGCTGGTGTATGAAGAGTCAGATCCAGGTATGCAGTAGACACAGGGAGGTCCAGGAACAAGTTAATCTCAGTTGTGGCATAATTCAGTGAAGTCCAACAACAAGTTCATATGTCAGTAAGATTCCAGTAACAGTTCCAACAGCTCTCACTGGAGGGAGTGAACGAAGGGTTAAACAGCAACACAGTTCAGAAACACAGTTCTTACCAGATGGAGTGAACCAAGGGTTAAATTCCAAAGTCAACAGGTTAGTGATAACACAGTAAGTGCAGCTTACATATGCAGAGAATGTCCAGAGCCATGGGTAGAAGCTGCTGTAGCTGAGAAACACCTGAAGATAACCTGGTTATGCACTTTTCCGGTAAATACACAAAAGATCTGTGAGGAACAAAGCAGCTGGGTTGCAGGGAAACGGAAGCAGAATACTCCAGCAAGGAAGCCAGCACCTGAGCCGGGTTTTAAACAAACGAACAGGAAGTAGGGCACACAAAACAGCAAACTCCATTTTAACAAAGGGCAAAATCATTGACAAAGTTACCTAGAAAACCCGGAATACTGACACAGTGCTTAAGACAGCAGGCACAGGACACCCCCAACTGTACAGTCTCTCTCTAAAGTTATTGAATGTGGTAGTTGAGAAGGAGAATCTCACCAGTCACAGCTTGGCTCCAAACAATATGGTTATTTTTTTTAGCCACACTGTAATGACTAATGTTAAAGTTCTACAGTTGGCACTTCCATATGTTTATAGTTGTCTTTAAGATGCCTGTATTTAAAGGAAACCTGACAGCAGATACATGATCCATGGGCAGCATGTATCAGACACTGGTTGTATGATTTCAACCATGCAAGTTTGTCTGTGAAACGCTGTGGCGTTTCAGTAAAACAAATAGTTTAAACGCCACCGAGGACTAAGCAATACCTAAGAATAGTTGGATAGGTGGGTCCGCAGCTGCCCTTGAATTACAACTTTCTGCCTACATGGAATCCACCTGTTCGACTAGTTTCTCATACGGTTCAGTCCCAGGTGGCTTTTGAACTGTGCGTATTATCCCCTGCACTGCTGTGCATTGACCCCAGCACTGTGATATATCCTTCTCATGAAGATTCCACTGCTCAGTTGTACCTGATCTGTTAATGTAACTTCCAGGAACAGAAGACAATTTCTGATGAAGGCCTGATTTGGGCCAAAACGTCAAACAATTATATACAGTGGCTATACCTATATTAATAAAATATTCTCTAAGTTTTCTGCATTGAATTTGGAGTGCTGAATTGATTTTTAGGCTGTGTTTTTCTCTGAAACGGAGTGTTTCAAATGTTTTTGGCTTACTCCTCAATTAAGATTTTTTAAATAGTTGCTGTGATGAACGTGAAGGATCCACACCATGTCACCGCGCCTGACATCAAAATTACGTCAGTGAGATCACGTGGTAAGGCCTCCCCACTTGTACCAACATGATATTTCGCACCCCTGGGTACATGCAAGGTCAGCTTGGCACAGTTTTACAGAGACAACCCCTTGTCCACACAGGCCCAGGAAGGCACGGGGAGTGAGAGAAGGTGGCCCACACAGTCACTGATGTGGCACCACACTCCCTTACAATGCTGACAAGCTCAAAGACCCCTTTCACTAGCACCAGTGAAACAGAACCTTATCAGCCTGGTAGGACTACCACCAGTTCCGTTTTCGATATACGCCTGGTCCGTTAACAGGGTTGTATTGGGCCAGAAACCAGCCCCAGCACCCTGTAAAATTAGGCCGTGAAACGGACGTGTGGATTGAGATAAAAGAGCAGTCCAAGGTTAAATTATATATTTAATCACCTAGACAATACACTGTAAATACATATATAAAGATCAGACATGCAAATGCAATAGAGGTAGGGCAAAATACATAAGCAGAATATATGGTTAGTTACCAGTTAGATGAAAGGTCTGGCTTGTGGAGGAGGGGCTGCCACATGGGAGGCTTGTGATCCCCTCTGTGTGTGACTTGTCCTCAAACAATGTGTCCCTGGGACCTCCCAGAGAAAAAGGAATAGGATATGCTTCACACAAGCATTTAACCCTCTGGGTCACTCCCCTTCTGCCCTCTGGGCTGAACCTAAATCCCCTCCCCTTGAATTTGGAGATAAGTCTCCCAAAACCTATGAAAGATCATAACTCCTTTCTGGACGAATCTAGGGCTGCGGTTCAGGCGCCATTGAATCTGACCAGGCCCCTTATACTCATAGAGACTAAACACAATTTTGCTAACTAGCTGCTACTGGCTGTTCTATGTATCTCCTTTCCCATGGGTGCTTAAATGACTCCAGACCCAGTCATGTGCTTGCCCTGTTCTGGGGATCTCGGAAATATACCTAATATACAGCTAGGACATATAGTATTTCCATAATTCCTTTATGAAATCCTAGCTGACTGAAAAATTACCCAGGCCGCATGGCTTGGATCCACATGGGGTCTTCCTGTAGAAAGTTGCATACCAGCTAGCTAGTGGGGGATGTGAATCTCTTTGTTTGAAGCTGGACAGATGTCATATTAACACTACTGGTGCTGAACAGGTTTTTACAATTCCATGCATAATAGGATACAGATGATTGACATGGAATTGTATCTCCAATGTTCTTCACAGTTGCAAAATTTGGTGCAATTTTATTCCAGTTTTCGCTTGGTGTATTCTTGTTTAATAGCTCCAAAATTTGATGCATTTTTTGCTTCAAATTGTGGCTTTTGATACCAAAATTGGCAAATGTAGTTCAAGACAGGAAAAAAAGCCCATTTTTAACTTTGCACCAAATTCATGAACCAAGTTTTTGATTAATCTGGCACCAAAACTGTAATTATTACCACAGCACAAAAATGGAAAGTGACTTAGAAAAATCCTCAAATTATAAATCAGTGAGTGTTCATGAATGGTGTGTATGGGCACATGTGGTTGTGTTGCTTTTCTAACTGTGTATTCCTTTGACAGTCACTTTATACACAGACCAAATCATCAAGACCAGGCTAAGCTGGTCTTGCTGAAATAGAAGATAGTGAATTGATTAATTCAGCGCCTCTCCTGATTGGCATGCACCTCTGTGTGCCGCACCAGAAATGCTATTGCAGTCAGTTCAAAATACTTACACATTTGATGAATTTCATGGACAGATGTGACCACACCACAGTCTTGTCTCAGCTCATCCCCAGCTCCGTCCATTTCATCAGAGCTGTTTCAAACTGTATAAGAATGCCAAAAATCATAAAAATGTTGCACAACTCCCTTTTACACAAAACTTGTATGATTTTTCAAGGTTTTTATGACACTTTTCTAGTGAAAAAGCTTTGGTGAATCGGCCCCAAAATGTTGTTATGGGGAAAAATAGACAACATACCGTAAGTGTTCACTTTAATTGAGTAAGCATGTCACACTCACAAGCCATAGTCTATTGGCAGGTGCTGACATTTTGTCCTCCACCCAGCCTCCACTTTTCTCCTGATGTGGTCTTTAGGGCTCCAGTTCTTCCTCTTACTCAAACTGCTGTGTCTCTTTAAGGCGTAAATTCATCTTCCTCAACCAATGTTTTTTTACTTAATGGTCCATCCCTCATCTAAGCACATGGTTCAATTGTTTCTGTTAAGTTCTATGCTTATCTTCTAAAGTTTGATACTTGTTACCAGCTTGCCTTGTATATTGCATGTTCCGACTTTCTGCTTGACAATTATATTAAATGAACTCTGCCAGCCCGGACCACAGCTTATCTGACAATCCTTCATAGATGTCGTCTATCCGTCAGGTCTTAAATTTCAACTGTCATCTGTTACTAAAAGCAGCTCGGACATTTTTTTTCTTTTAATTTATCCCACTGCTCTCTTGAGTTTCCCATTTTGATTTTTTTTTTCTTTTTAAATTCATCAGGCAGTTCCACAATTATGCACCTTTTTATTTAGTACACATTTTTATGGTCTTAATGGGTGTTACTCACGGGGTAATAATGCAGGAAAGTGTAAAGATAAGCCCCCCATAGAAACCTATGGACCATTCTTATTTGAGAAAGACCATAAAAATCAATAAATAAAAAGTCCCATATATTTGGAAACGTATAGTGGATTAAAGAACAATAAATAAGGAAAGAAAATAAAAATAGAATAATCAGGGGAGCAGCGGGAATAAACTAAGAACAAACACTGGCTACTTTTGACCTTGAAAAGAAACACTGGCTTCACAGTGCAGATTATTATTATTATTATTGTATATTTATTGGGAGACACGTAGTGATGGTTAATTAATGATAATTGTGATTAGGTTGTTGATGTTAAAGCGAACCTGTCAGTAAGATTGTGTGCAGTAACCAACATACAGTGTCAGGTTGGCGCCATCATACTGATTAAAATGATACCTTGATTGATGAAATCCATCTTGTGGTTGTTGTTTAACCCCTTCCCGACCCATGACGCCTACGTTGGCGTCATGAAAACCTGTGCCATCCCGACCCATGACGCCAACGTAGGCGTCATGCTATAAATCATGTTCCTGCGGGCCAGTTGACCGGGGTCACTGAAAGGTCAACCGACCCGCAGGCACAGGACCCCTTGCGCATCACCACAGTGAGGGCGGCTTAACCCCCACGTGGTTACGATCGCTCTGATTGGCTGTTAAAAGTGAAACAGCCAATCAGAGCGATTTGTAATATTTCACCAATGAAACTGGTGAAATATTACAATCCAGCCATGGCCGATGCTGCAATAGCATCTGCCATGGCTGGAGACCGCGATCTGACCCCTCCCACATCGAGTCACGGCGGTGATCGGCCGCCGCCACCGAAAGATGGCAGTGACCGGTCACAGCCGTCACTATCTGCTCCCCTGCTCCTGCGATCCGCTGCCCCACCTTCCGATCCCTCCCTCACCATCCGACCCCCCCCTACTCACCTCTCCCGGTCCACCGACGTCCCTGGATCCGTCCCGGCGGCTGCCCGGGATTCTTCATGGGCGCCACCATCTTGGAAAATGGCAGGCGCATGCGCAGTGCGCCCGCCGGCCGGCGCATGCGCAGTGCGCCCTCCAGTGTTCAAAAATTTATTTTGATCACTGTGATAAACTGTCACAGTGATCAAAATAAAAAAAAAGTAAATTAACCTCCCCCCCTGTCATAGGTAGGGACAAATAATAAAATAAAGAATTTTTTTTTTTCCTAGCGGATTTTGCTGCTGATCCGCAGCTGATTTTGCTGCGGATCCGCGGCGGATTTTGCTGCGGATCCGCGGCGGATATTGCTGCGGATCCACAGCGGATATTGCTGCGCATCCGCGGCGGATATTACTGCTGATCCGCGGCTGATTTTGCTGCGGATCCGCGGCTGATTTTGCTGCGGATCCGTGGCGGATCTTGCTGCGGATTCGCGGCGGATTTTGCTGCGGATCCGCGGCGGATTTTGCTGCGGATCCGCGGCGGATTTTGCTGCTGATCCGCGGCTGATTTTGCTGCAGATCCGCGGCTGATTTTGCTGCGGATCCGTGGCGGATATTGCTGCGGATCCACGGCGGTTATTGCTGCTATTCCGCGGCGGATTTTGCTGCTGATCCGCGGCGGATTTTGCTGCGGATCCGCGGCGGATATTGCTGCGGATCCACGGTGGTTATTGCTGCTATTCCGCGGCGGATTTTGCTGCTGATCCGCGGCGGATTTTGCTGCTGATCAGCGGCTGATTTTGCTGCGGATCCGCGGCTGATTTTGCTGCGGATCCGCGGCTGATTTTGCTGCGGATCCACGGCGGATATTGCTGCGGATCCTGCTGCTGATCCGCGGCTGATATTGCTGCTGATCCGCGGCTGATTTTGCTGCGGATCCGCGGCGGATTTTTCTGCTGATCCGCGGCGGATTTTGCTGGGGATCCGCGGCGGATTTTGCTGCTGATCCGCGGCAGATTTTGCTGCTGATCAGCGGCGGATTTTGCTGCGGATCCGCCGCGGATTTGGCGCTGCGGATCCGCAGCAGATCCAGAAACCATGTACAGTACAATGCAAATAAATGGTTAAAAAAAAAACGCTGTGCACATGCGGATTTGCTACGGTTTTAAATCCGCAGCATGTCAATTCTTTGTGGGGATTCCGCAGCGGTTTTACACCTATTCCATTATAGGTGTAAAACCGCAGGGAAAAACCGCAGCGAATCCACGCTAAATTCGCAGGTAAAACGCAGGTCATTTTACCTGCGGATTTAAGAAAAATCTGCAAATGAATCCGCAACGTGTGCACGGGGCCTCAGGGTTAGGCTGGGTTCATATTGCATTATGGCAGTCCGTTAGATGGACTGCGATTCACCGCGGTATAAGCGGCATGTGTTCGCGACATGCCGTCATTCAGTGACGGAGCCTTGGACACGGGCTGCAGTGTCTGGGTTCATCTGCACTAGCGGGTATAGCACAACGCGATTGCGTTATGCTATACCGTTACCAGCCGGTAAACGCTACATGTTGAACGGGCTGGTAAAACGCAATATGAACCCAGCCTTAGGGTTAGAACTAGGGTTAGGGTTAGCATTAGGGTTAGAATTAGGGTTAAGGTTAGAATTAGGGTTAGGGTTGGAATTTGGGTTAGGGTTGGAATTAGGGTTAGGCTTGGAATTAGGGTTAGGCTTGGAATTAGGTTTATGGTTAGAGTTGGGATTAGGGTTAGGGGTGTGTTGGGGTTAGGGTTATGGTTAGGGTTTGTATTAGGGTTAGGTGTGTGTAGGGGTTAGGGTTGGGGTTAGGGGTGTGTTGGGGTTAGGGTTGGAGTTAGAATTGAGGGGTTTCCACTATTTAGGCACATCAGGGGTCTCCATACGCGACATGGCGCCACCATTGATTCCTGCAAATTTTGCGTTCAAAAAGTCAAACAGTGCTCCCTTTATTCCAAGCCCCGACGTATGACCAAACAGTGGTTTATCCCCACATATGGGGTATCGGCGTACTCGGGAAAAATTGCACAACAACTTTGGGGGTTCTAATTTCTCCTGTTAACATTGGGAAAAAAATTGGGGACTAAAAAATTATTTTTGTGGAAAAAAAATGATTTTATATTTTCACGACTCTGCGTTATAAACTTCTGTGAAGGACTTGGAGATTCAAAGTGCTTACCACACATCTATAGGAGTTCCTTGGGGATCTAGTTTCCAAAATGGGGTCACTTGTGGGAGTTTCTACTGTTTAGGCACATCAGGGACTCTGCAAACGTAACATGACGCCCGAAGACCATTCCATCAAGTGGGCATTTCAAAACGTCACTACTTCCCATCCGAGCCCCGACGTGTGCCCATACAGTAGTTTTCTCCCACATATGGGATATCAGCATACTCAAGACAAATTGGACAACAACTTTTGGGTCTAATTTCTCATGTAACCCTTGGGAAAATAAAAAAATTGGGTACTAAAAGATCCTGATTGTGGAAAAAATATGATTTTTTTATTTTCATCCCCGGGCGTTATAAACTTCTGTGTAGCCCTTGGGGGTTCAAAGTGCTCACCACACATCTAGATAAGTTCTTTGCGGGGTCTAGTTTCCAAAATGGGGTCACTTGTGGGGAGTTTCTACTGTTTAGGCACATCAGGGGCTCTGCAAACGTAACAAGATGCCCGCAGACCATTCCATCAAGTCGGCATTTCAAAGCGTCACTACATCCCTTCCAAGCCCTGACGTGTGCCCAAACAGTGGTTCCCCCCCACATATGGGGTACTAGCATACTCAGGACAAACTGGACAACAACTTTTGGGGTCCAATTTCTCCTGTAACCATTGTGAAAATAAAAAATAGTGGCTAGAAAATCATTTTTTGAGAAAAAAATGATTTTTATTTTCACGGCTCTGCGTTATAAACTTCTGTGAAGCACCTGGGGGTTCAAAGTGCTCACTATGCATCTAGATAAGTTCCTTAGGGCGTCTAGTTTCCAAAATGGGGTCACTTGTGGGGAGCTCCAATGTTTAGGCACACAGGAACTCTCCAAATGCGACATGGCAACCGCTAAATATTCCAGCATATTTTCCATTCAAAAAGTCAAATGGCGCTCCTTCCCTTCTGAGCCCTGCCGTGCGCCCAAACAGTGGTTTATGACAACATATAAGGTATCTGTGTACTCAGGAGAAATTGCCCAACAAATTTTAGGATCCAATTTATACTGTTGCCCATGTGAAAATGAAAAAAACTGAGGCTAAAAGAAAATTTTTGTGAAAAAAAAGTACTTTCTTTTTTTTACGGATCAATTTGTGAAGCACCTGGGGTTCAAAGTGCTCACTATGCATCTACATAAGTTCCTTAGGGGTCTAGTTTCCAAAATGGGGTCACTTGTGGGGAGCTCCAAAGTTTAGGCACACAGGAACTCTCCAAATGCGACATGGCAACCGCTAAATATTCCAGCATATTTTCTATTCAAAAAGTCAAATGGGGCTCCTTCCCTTCTGAGCCCTGGTGTGCGCCAAAACAGTGGTTTATGACCACATATGAGGTATCTGTGTACTCAGGAAAAATTTCCCAACAAATTTTAGGATCCAATTTATACTGTTGCCCATGTGAAAATGAAAAAAACTGAGGCTAACAGAAAATTTTTGTGAAAAAAAAGTACTTTCTTTTTTTTACGGATCAATTTGTGAAGCACCTGGGGTTCAAAGTGCTCACTATGCATCTAGATAAGTTCCTTAGGGGGTCTAGTTTCCAAAATGGGGTCACTTGTGGGGAGCTCCAATGTTTTGGCACACAGGGAGTCTCCAAATGCGACATGGCAACCGCTAAATATTCCAGCATATTTTCCATTCAAAAAGTCAAATGGCGCTCCTTCCCTTCTGAGCCCTGCCGTGCGCCCAAACAGTGGTTTATGACCACATATGAGGTATCTGTGTACTCAGGAGAAATTGACCAACAAATTTTAGGATCCAATTTATACTGTTGCCCATGTGAAAATGAAAAAAACTGAGGCTAAAAGAAAATTTTTGTGAAAAAAAAAGTACTTTCTTTTTTTTTACGGATCAATTTGTGAAGCACCTGGGAGTTCAAAGTGCTCACTATGCATCTAGATAAGTTCCTTATGGGGTCTAGTTTCCAAAATGGGGTCACTTGTGGGGAGCTCCAATGTTTAGGCACACAGGGACTCTCCAAATTCGACATGGCAACCGCTAAATATTCCAGCTTATTTTCCATTCAAAAGTCAAATGGTGCTCCTTCCCTTCTGAGCCCTGTCGTGCGCCCAAACAGTGGTTTATGACCACATATGAGGTATCTGTGTACTCAGGAGAAATTGCCCAACAAATTTTAGGATAAAATTTATACTGTTGCCCATGTGAAAATGTAAAAACTGAGGCTAAAAGAAAATTTTTGTGAAAAAAAAGTACTTTCTTTTTTTTACAGATCAATTTGCAAAGCACCTGGGGGTTCAAAGTGATCACTATGCATCTAGATAAGTTCCTTAGGAGGTCTAGTTTCCAAAATGGGGTCACTTGTGGAGAGCTCCAATGTTTAGGCACACAGGGACTCTCCAAATGCAACATGGCAACCGCTAAATATTCCAGCATATTTTCCATTCAAAAAGTCAAATGGCGCTCCTTCCCTTCTGAGCCCTGTAGTGCGCCCAAACAGTGGTTTATGACCACATATGAGGTATCTGTGTACTCAGGAGAAATTGCCCAACAAATTTTAGGATCCATTTTATCCTGTTGCCCATGTAAAAATGAAAAAATTGATGCTAAAAGAAAATTTTTGTTGGGAAAAATTAAAATGTCCATTTTTTCCTTCCACTTTGCTTTAGTTCCTGTGAAGCACCTGAAGGGTTAATAATCTTCTTGAATGCAGTTTTGAGTAGCTTGAGGGGTGCAGTTTTTATAAAGGTGTCACTTTTGGGTATTTTCTGCCATATAGACCCCTCAAAGTGACTTCAAATGTGAGGTGGTCCCTAAAAACATGGTTTTGTAAATTTTGCTGTAAAAATGAGAAATCGCTGGTCAACTTTTAACCCTTATAACTTCCTAACAAAAAAAAATGTTGTTCCCAAAATTGTGCTGATGTAAAGTAGACATGTGGGAAATGTTATTTATTAACTATTTTGTGTCACATAACTCTCTGGTTTAACAGAATAAAAATTAAAAATTTGAAAATTACAAAATTTTCAAAAATTTTCGCCAAATTTCCATTTTTTTCACAAATAAACGCAAAAATTATCGACCTAAATTTACCACTAACATGAAGCCCAATATGTCACGAAAAAACAATCTCAGAATCGCTAGGATCCGTTGAAGCGTTCCTGAGTTATTACCTCATAAAGGGACACTGGTCAGAATTGCAAAAAATGGCAAGGTCTTTAAGGTCAAAATAGGCTGGGTCATGAAGGGGTTAATCGTTATTTGTAGTTTTCAGTTAATGAGATTCTCGTGCTCCGGGGCGGCCTGTGGCTTGTCGATAGATGCTACTGCGCATGCGCAGCTGCCATTTTGCTGGAGAAAAAAATGTGGCGGCAGCACATTTAGGAAACTGATAGAAACTACTGCACATGCACCGCCAACCATGCAATTTTGATAAAGTTACTTTTTTTTTACCCGACAATGTTATAGGCATTTTGCAATACATGATACTGCGCTGGCGCAACCACTAGGGCCATTTTGCTGAATGTAATTTTTTTTTTTATTAACCCCACAATATTGTATGCATTATGTAAAATACAAGGCAGGTCACTGATCAGTGACTGTGATAAGAACATAAGGATGCATCTGTAAGCAGAGCACCACATGAAGCCCAACCCACTGGCTGCCGTGAAGCACAAGAATCTCATTAACTGAAAACTACAAATACAGATTAAACAACAACCACAAGATGGATTTCGTCAACCAAGGTATCATTTTAATCAGTATAATGGAGCCAACCTGACAGTGTCTGTAGTTTACTGTGCAAAATCCTGCTGACAGGTTTGCTTTAAAGTCATTAAAGGGAACCTGTCATCAGGATTTTGCTACCCCTTCTGAGAGCAGACCCATGTAGGGAAGGATACCCTGATTCCAGTGATGTATCACTTAGCTTACTAGGTGCAACAGTTGTAATACAATAAAAGTTTTTACATATAGCAGAGCTCAGAAAGAATGAACCAGGATGTATATGGGCAGCTAATCTTAACAGTGATCATTTCTTTCTCATAAAACACTCATTGTATTGAAACTCCAGCATACAGCCTAATAAGTGACACATAGCTGAAATTAGTGTCTTAGCCCCAGCCTCTTGATGCCTTCAGATTACATAGCAAAAACCTGCTGAAAAATTCAGTTTAAAGGAGCCAATCAGCTGATTCATGCTACCCAAACCAAGGGCAGCATGAATAAGATCCTGGCTGCACAATTTCTCTGGTGTTTAAGAGGTAATATCACTTAAAGATCCGTCTAATGGCAAAAGCCAGAGGTGAGATTTGCTCTTACTCATAAATATATTAGATATGGATACCAAAATGATATGTTTTTCTTCCTTCTTTATCATACTCAACTTGGCTGGGTGAGCCTTAAATCTCTACTATTTTTGATTGAACATCGTTCACGCCCATATTGGATCTTAAAACTACATTTTCACGTATGTGAACGTAAAGTGTATGGACAGTAAGTAAAATAAATATAGTTACAATTTCGAAGTATGTCATATCACAAGTGCCTTTTTATCAATAAAGTATAGCAATATCGAAGAGTATATCAAAAACCCATTTGCATGTAAACAGGAGATAACATTCTTACCTCAGTGCTTTCTATACATTCATACTGTTGGTCGATTTATTAGGTCCCAGTGCCACAGGATTACAGAAAACTTGTATAAATCATTATCATAAACCTTCTTATTAATGTATGTTATCTATGTATAGTTTAGCTCCCACATGGTGAATTACTGACCAGCTTAAATCATTCATCTCATAAAAGCAGGATGATTGCTTTTACACGCTGGAAGACAGATAATTCACTACAGCACAGCGATTTGCATAAAATAAAATTCCACTTACACCAAAATCTGACTGTTGCACAGAATGTGAAAATATAAAACACAAATTAATTTTTTGTTATTCATATACTTAGTTAAAGTGACTCTCTACTTGACACTGTATAGTGAGTATACATTTATCATATGCATTCTACCTTTGTGGTGCCCTCCATTTGCTTCCCGGTTCCTCCTCTGCTGAGTTGGGACTCTGGTTCTCCTGAATCCAAGACAACTACTGAAGTAGCATGGGAAGTACAGCGATAAGTGTCACCCATGCTTCCCTTGTCTTTTCTGTGCAGTGGAGACTGCATTGGCCACCATGGATGCAAGAGGACCATAACACAAATCTGAGTGGAGGAGGCGGTAGGAGGCAAATGGAAGTCTCCATGCAGAATGACTATACATGAGAAATGTAGATTTAATTGCAAGGATGGAGGGTTGCCATCATTGACAGTTTAAATAATTGAAAAATTCCAAAATATTTAACAAAAAATCATACTCTGAAATGACATTATATATATAGGGATGAGCGAACGTGCTCAATGATACTTGGATTTGCTTGCTGCGTGAGAAAGCTCTCCCTCAGCCCGCGGTGCCATAAGTGAGGAGACCGAGGTTCATCAGCTATGAACGCCTGTCAACTTTCTCATGTCACCTCTACACACTGCAGGAGCATTCTCATGCTCCTGTCTCAGTGTGAGCCATCAGGCATGAACAGCAGTCGTGTCACTGATGTGACCGCTATCCAAATTATCCATGTAGCGCTTATTTTTAATAAGCAGCTGAGGAAAAGCCGACAGTTGAGGGCTGATGTTAATATTCTGGGAATGAGCCAATAGCCCTAAAGGTTTCCAGGCTAATAATATTAGCTCATGGCTATTTGCTTAGCCTTTACTGATTATTGTAGGGGAGACCCCCCGCAAAAAAATGATGTGGAGTTTTATATTCACTAACCAGCAAAGGCTAAAAAGAAAGCTGTGGGCTGATATTAATAGTCTAGAAAAGGGCCATGGTTAATGGATCTATCCCAGACTAAAAACATCAGCTCTCAGCCACTCCAGTAATTGTGCATCAATAATATGTGTCAAATCTGGGGCTTAATCTTGCTCTTCCTGCTTACCCTGCTGCGGTGGCAAGTGGGATAATAGTTGTGGGGTTGATGTCAACTTTTGCATGGTCAGCTGACATCAAGCCCAGGGGTTAGTAATGGAGAGGCATCTATAAGACACTCCCATTACTAACCTCATAGTTAGATTGTAAAAACAATACCCAGCCTTTATTTGAAAGAAAGACACAGACTCCTTTATTTAAAATAAAAATAAAAAAGCAAAGTTATACTCACCTTTATGCCTAATCCCTTGCAGCCCATGTCCCCTGTAAAAGACAAAAAATAATAAAATGCCATATTCCTCACCTGTCCGTTGAGAAGATAATCCAATGAAAAGCTTGTCACCTGTAAAAGAAAAATATAATAAGACACCAGATTCCTCACCTCTACGATGATAATCCATTAATGGGCACGTCACATAATAATCCAGATGATTTGGATAGCGATACCATACGACCACTATCCACGCCAGCCAAAACACACTGAGACAGGAGCGTGAGAACTGTTCTGTAGTGTGCAGCAGTAACATAAGAAGGTTCACAGGATTTCATAGCTTATAAACCCCGGTCTCCCCACTTATGGCACCATTGGCAGCGTGAGAACTTTCTCACACAGCGAGTGGTGCCATAAGAGAGGGGATCGGGGTTCTTCAGCTATGAACCTCGGTGAACTTTTTCTTGTCTCTCATCATCGCTACACAAAGCAGGAGCGTGTGAGCCTGCTGGTGGGGATAGCGGTTGTATCACTGCTGCTGGCTCAGAAATGAACTTACCGCTGATCAGAGCCTGTGTTTGCTGCGCTGTCACGCAGATAACAGCATGACAAACAACGGATGTTCGGGCCCCCCTTGCAGATGAATAGGGTACGGGTTTTAGTTCAGGTACTGCTCTGGTACCCGTATCTAACTTTTTAAAATGATCGACCGAACGCTGGATCAAAACATCCACGGGTTCACCCATCACTAAACAGTTCTTATTGGAGGGAGAGAGTGGTTGTCCAGGTTTGTGTGCTTAATGAATCATTGTTCTGTATTGATACTTGTGCTGAAGCTGAACCACCATACTAACAGACCTTCTAAGGGCTTATTTTGTGCTTTGCTGTTTGTAT
Source organism: Oophaga sylvatica (assembly GCA_033576555.1). Lineage (NCBI taxonomy): Eukaryota > Metazoa > Chordata > Amphibia > Anura > Dendrobatidae > Oophaga > Oophaga sylvatica. The sequence goes on from JARQOD010000006.1 coordinate 34,385,635, forward strand.
CAGATGTCTGGATTCAATTAATCATCCATACAGTATTGAGCGCTTTCCGTTGCTATTCGGTAGCATATAACATTCCAAAAAGCACTGAAAGATATTTCTGGATTTATTAGTCACCCATAGACTATTAAGTGTTATCTGTTACTTTTCAGTGGTATAGAAGACTCAAAAAAGTGTTTACATTTTTTTCTGGAGTAAATAAGTCATTCATACAGCATTATGTGCTTTCTGTGACATTTCGGTGATATCTAAGACTCCAAAAAAGCGTTGAAAAATTTGTCTGGATTCATTTAGTCATCCATAGAGTGTTAGTTGCTTTCTATTAAATTTCGTTGGAATATAAGACTCCAAAAAAGCATTGAAAAATGTTTCAGTATTTAATTACTCATTTATATATTATTATGTGCTCTGGGGTACATTTCTGTAGTAAATAACCCTCCAAAAAATGTTAAAAAATTTTTCGGTATTATATTGCTCATCCATAGAGTATTATGTGCTCTAGGGTACATTTTGGTAGTACATAACCCTCAAAAAAATCATTGAAAAATTTGTCTGGATGCAATTAGTCATCCATACAGTATTGGGTGCTTTCTGTTACATTTCGATAGCATATATTACTCCTGAAAAGTGTTGAAAAATATTTCTGGATTCAATTAGTTATCCATGGACTATTTGGTGCTTTCTGTTATTTTTCAGAGGTTTGTATTACTCCAAAAAGTGGTGAAAAATTTGCTGGTATTCAATTAGTCATTCATATAGTATTTGGTGAGTTCTGTGACATTTCGATGATATATAACACTACAAAAAAGTGTTCAGAAATGTTTCTGAATTGAATTAGTAATCCATACAGTGTAATGTGATTACAGGGTGACAAAATGACAAAGATGGCAGCATCCCCCGAGACTCCCAAGGGAGCAACCAAAGGAATATCAGAGCCAGACCAAGCTGGTGCAACAGTGAAGGTGGCAGCAGCCTGTGGTCCGGAACCAAAGCTTTCCAAGAATCACCAAAGCCCAAACCCAGGCAGCAGCCTTAACTATTGGGGTTCCTTTGGGCTGCAGATGGTAGTGCCGGGATCCAGTATCTAGTGAGCAGACTGCGGAGCCTAAGCTGTCGGAAAAGAGAAGGAGGCGAGCCAGGGCTGGAGAAATGCTATTAGGATCGCTAGCCACAAGGTGTTTGGCATCCCTGGTGGAGGTTGTTAAGTATGACCAGCAGCGGAGATAGGGGTCCACGCTGTCATCTGCATGATAATGCAAGAAACACCAGTGGCTCTGATCGGCAGTAAGATCATTACCACCGGTCAGAGCGCTGCAGCTCCCACGCTGTTAGATAACAGCATGAGCACACACCTGTGACTGGAGGGAAAAAGTTTACCTCTGGTTACAGAGGCGTCGTCTGATGGGAGTACGACTCCCATCAGCCTAGGTCTACTGTTGCTGATAACATCAAGAGCAGGCGGGGGCTGATGAGAGTATTCATCAGCCAGTACTTGCACTATAAATAAATAAATAATAAAAAAGTGATGTGGGTTCATCAGTATTTTTGATAACCAGCAAGGCAAAACTGACTGCTGCAGGCTGCACACCTCAGCTGTCAGCTTTATCATGGCTAGTTATCAAGAATAGGGGTCCCACACATTTTCTTAAATGATCTAAATAATTTTAAAAAATGGCGTGGGGTCACCCCTATTTTCAACAACCAGCCATGCTAAAGCTGGCAGCTGTAGGCTGGTATTCTCAGGCTGGTAAGGGGCCACACCCCCAGCCTAATAATAGCAGCCCGAAGACATCCCAGAAAAGGCACATCTATTAGATTAGATGTACCAATTCAGGCACTTTGCCCGGCTCTTCACACTCCCCCTGTGGCGGTGGCAAGTAGTATTAATATTTGTGGAGTTGATATCAACTTTGTTTTGTCAGGTGACATCAAGCCCTCTGGTTAGTAATGGAAAGACGTTAATAACGCATCACTGTGTTTCACACTGCAGCGCTGAGCTCAGTGAATTCGCCGCAGCTCACAGTGAAAAATTTCTCACTGTGAACTGTGATGAACTCACTGAGCCCAGCGATGCACCACCAGACCTTTACTCAGAATTCAGCTGGAGTCACACTAGCGATGAGTGCTATGTGATAAAACATCGCATAGCACTCGGACCAGTATTAATCTATGGGGCAGCTCCCATCACCATTTTTTTCTCAGCCGTATTCTACATGCAAGTGAAATTGCAGCATGCTGCGATAGTAACAAACACTCGGCCAAGTCATGGCGCACTCGCACCCATATAAGTCTATGGGTGCAAGTGACACAGTGCACATCACTTGGATATCATCTGAGTGCTGAGTGATATACGCCGATGCTGGCAATGGAGGAGATAGAGAAATTAGTTTCTCTGCCTCCTCCACAGCTGTCACCGCTAGTCACTGACGCCATGTTCGCAGCAACTCATTCTCACGTGGGTTTCAACCTGGATGGTTGCATCTTGGCATGAACTTCAATGGAATGTGCATTAGGCGAGTATAACTGTGTTTGTTATTTTAAAATACAAAAGTAAAAGTGTATATCTTTTATTTCAAATAAAGGACTTTATTCTTGCTATGGGTTTATTTACAATATGACCATAAGATTTGTAATTGAGTAACTCCATTATGAACCCATGTACTTGATGTCACCAGACAATACAAAGGTGACATCAACTCCACGCCATTTTTTTAAATTATTTATTTACCTCTATTCTTGGTAATCAGCCATGATAAAGCTGACAGCTGAGGGTTGCAGCCCGCAGTTGTCAGTTTTGCCTGGCTGTTTATCAAAAATACAGGGGAACCTACGTAATTTTTTTATTATTTATTTATAGCACAGGTGCTGGTAGATGAATACTTTCATCAGTTGGCCCTGCTCTTGCTGTTATTAGCGGCAGTAGGCATAGACTGATGGGAGTAGTAGTCTGTTCAGCTGACGCCTGTGACCAGAGGTAAACTTTTTACCTCTGGTCACAGCTGCGGGCTCATGCTGTCATCTCACAGCGTGGGAGCTACGGCTCTCTGACCTGCGGTAATGATCTTACCGCCAGTCAGAGGCAGTGTTTGCTGTGCTGTCATGCAGATAACAGCATGGCAAACAATGGATGTTCTATCTCCCCACTCATGTGAATGGGGTTCGGGTACTATTGTACACAAACTTTATTTTAACTGTTTAGCTGAATCCTCCGGACCCGAACATCGTGGGACCTCCTCATTAAGGATTAACAGTAGACAGGTGAGGATTATTTTAATTTTTTCTTATTTTTCGGTTAAAAAATGGGTAAATGAGGGGAATTGTCGGGGGTGTGATTTTTTTTACAAGTAAAGGAATTTACTCTGTGTGTCATTATTACTTTTGACTACGGGGTTGGTAATGGGGGTGTCTGATAGACACCTCTCCATTATTAATCCCTGGGCTTGATGTCAGTAGACATTACACAGCTGATATCAACCCCCAAACTATTACCCTGCTTGCCAATACACCAAGGCAAGCGGGAAGAGCGGAGGCTAAGTTTCAGATTTGGTGTATCTAATAGATGTGCCATTTCTGGTGCAGCTGAGAGCTGGGGTTATTCATCTGGGAGGGGACTAATGTCCATGGCTCTTTCCCAGCCTATTAATATCAGTCCGCAGGTGTCGGCTAAAACCTTGCTGGTTATTAAAAAAAAGGGGGACCCCAAGTAATTTTTTTTGAGTCTCCCTTTTTAATAACCAGCAAAGGCTATGCAGATAGCTGTGAGCTGACAGTAATAGCCTAGGAAGCTTCATGGATATTGGCCTCTTCCCAGAATAATAACACCAGCCCCCAGCTGTCTGCTTTCCCTCAGCTGGTTATTAAAAGTAAGGGGGACCCCACACGTTTTTTTTTTAATTTATTAGCTAAATAAATGTACAGTAAACTACAAATGCACTGCACTAATTATCTCACTGACATATTTCCTACTATGCACAGGCACCAGCAGGTGAATACTCTCATCAGTGTCACCTGCTGACGCTGCTATCAGCCAGATCAGGCATATGCTTATGAGAGTAGCGGTCATCAGCTGGCACCTGCTGGTGGTAACCTTTTCACCACCGGTCTGTGTGACAGCATGGGAATCGCAGAGCTGTGACCGGCCGTAATGTCAGTAAGATTACCGCCGACCAAAGCGGTTGTTTTCCACGCTGTCATACAGATGACAGCATGGGAACCTCTGGGTGTTCGGGTCCGCCATTCATTTTAATGGAGTCTGGATTCAGTATGAAGTTCGAGTACCATTCTGCTACCCGAACCAAACTTTTTTATAAACTTCAGCCAAACCCGACGGACACGAACATCCACAGGTCTAACTATCTCTATTCAAGACATCTGAAAAGGTAACCATAAAAAAATAATTTGTATTTGCTTTGATTGAAATAACCATGTGTTTCAACTCATTTACACTATAAACTTTTAACATACATAAACCTGACAGTTGAAAGCTTTTGCTTTAGTTACGGTATTCTCCGTTCTTATGGTATATGGTAAAAATATAAAACTTGACTTTCAGGGTTGTCTGCTATTTATAAATGGTCATAATTTATCTTGGCACAGAAAGTATGTAATGGGAGATGACGTCTTCAGATCTCTGGAAAAGTATTGCAAAGTGCTTCTAAAAACACTTCTAAAAAACTAACTTGCTAGGGTCTTAAAATAGTCTCAGAAGAAACTTAAAAATAGTGTCCCTTTTCACAAAGAAAGTGCTGTGCTCATTATCTGTTTCAAATGTATCAAAGTGGCACACTATTTTTGATAAATTTGACAAATGTTTAGGTATAACATTTCTGTGTAGAGATGATTTGTTATGCCAATCTATACTGAAGTAAGATTAGGAATGATATATCTGGCTTTAATATTATGTGCATAACTAATTATGCCTAGATTTAATAAATTACATTTTTTTACATTGGTTTTACTATGCTTTTCTATGTTTTCAGTCTTCTGGTGGTGTGAACAATTTACCTACAGGCTTGTTCATTGTTTTTAAATATATCAGATAGGGATTAAATACATTAGTCAGGGACTGCTCTGATACGGGAATACCTTGACGTTTGGTAGAGCGGCTTAATATACATTTTTTGCAAAAAACGTAATAACCAAATACCCTGTGTTTTTTTCAACTTTTTATTAGCACTTGCTGTTTACTGTTATTTTTTTACAAGAGTATTTTTATACATTGGTTTTACTATGCTTTTCTATGTTTTCAGTCTTCTGGTGGTGTGAACAATTTCCCTACAGGCTTGTTCACTGTGTGCATGGCTCATGTGTTTCGTTTGTATCCAATCGTTTTCTTGTTTCTGCAAGACCAGGTTGGTTTCCACCCCTCCTTTGTGAGCCATGCACATAAAAGCCATTCTGTGCAGCGTGTCCACATTGTACATTACCTTTCTGAATCCTGCTCATACAGGTATTATACACATGACCAGGATTTTAAATATATCAGATAGGAATTAAATACATTAGTCAGGGACTGCTCTGATACGGGTATACCTTGACGTTTGGTAGAGCGGCTTAATATACATTTTTTGCAAAAAACGTATTAAGCAAATACCCTGTGTTTTTTCATCTTTTTATCAGCACTTACTGCTTACTGTTTTTTTTTTAAACAGAGTATTTTTATACGTTGGTTTTACTATGCTTTTCTATGTTTTCTAGATTTAATTATGCCTAGATTACACCCACTTTTTAACCCTTTGACAACATTTACCACATATGTTCAAAAGATGTGTTTACTAATTTGATTGATTGGGCTCGGTAACTGAGCCTGCTCCATACAGTGAAGATATCAATGTTGTAGAGCCAGCACCCAAGAGTAACTGTTGAGATCTGAATTAAAGGGGTATTTCCATCTTCAAGATCCTATCCCAGTAGGTGTAATTATAATAATATTAGCAAATACCTCCAATTAGAAACGTCGTATAATTTTTCTGATTCGCTAGGTCTCTTTCCTCTTGTGTAGGCAGTGCAGGAATTTAGGTATACATGTTTACGAAAACTGATATAGTGACAGTTAGCTAGTTGCTATTGGTCATAACCATGGATACCTAAGGTCTTGAAATGCCTGAACATGAGGAAGAAGACAGCTAATCAGAAGAACTATACTACATTTCTAATTGGAGGTATTTGCTATTTTTACTACATTTTGGGATAGGATTTTGGAGATGGGAATACCCATTTAACTCCTATAACAACAATTTAAATGAAACCCTTCATGTCCCAAAATATGATTAGCCTGCAGATACAGGGTTAATCTGCATATTAATAATGTTCTAAAGCAGCGCAGCTACCACACTGAAAGCCCAGCTGCTGGGAAGAAATTAACTTTACTCCTCCCGGCTGTCATGGTTACACCCCTCTGTGTCTGGGATGCAGTTACTGACAGCTCAACAGTCCAATGTGGTAAAAGTTCATGCTGACGCTGTCTGTACTTTGATTAGTCATAAGTTTAGTTGTAAAGTCTGGTGATATGGCATGCTGAGCTGTCTAAGACTGGGAGGGGCTGGTTGTCTCCAGGTGTTCATTTTCCTTGGTGATTGTCAGGCTAGTTTACTGGGCTGTTTTTCCTAGACCTCTGTCAGGCATACATTCAGCTACTGTGTAATTTTTTCCTCTCTGATTTGTGTTCTGTTTGTATATCTTTTGTTGCCTGACCTTGAACCTTGTTCTGACCATCCATCTGTTTAACCCCTTCTGCTCTGATCAGCTATCCTCCTGGTATTCTAACCTAAGAACATTACCTGACTATGGCTTTGTCTCTTCCTTTTGTTTATCATGCACCCTCCTGGCTTCTGATCTTGGACTCCTTGACAATTCTGACTCACGGCTTGGCCATGAGAAGTAATAGAGAGGTGACCAGCTTGGCTTCAGTTCCTGTTCAGCATACAGTGAGCAGCAACTGAAATGATGACTCTAGCATTTAATTACATCTAGCTCAGCACTGATGCACTGCTGAACTGGTTGTCAGTCAGTGTTGGGATTTCGTTTCAGTCACTGATCAGTATGTGCTAAGCAGTTACTGAAGTCGCATCAGCCTCACCTGTATAACTAAAAGAACAAGGGGGCAAGGAGGAATACAGTTTATTTCCTCTTGGCAGCTGGGCTTTCATTATGGCAGCTGAATTACTTTAGTGTGCACTGTGCAGAAAAATCCTAATACAGAAGGTTAATAGTGTTTTTCGACATGACAGGTTCCATAAAGGTTCCTTTTAATCTTTTTGCGGTAACTGGCAATTGAGACAGTAGGATTTAGGGAGTCCATCTCCTCCCTGCCACCCATTACACAACTATGGGTGCCAATGGATAGTTAATGTAATGAGAACAATAAACAAGGAGCGTAAAATGTGTGAAATCTGGTGATATAGTGGATTATCAAACAGGAGCCAAGTGGCCACTCACCTAATGAGGTTGTGCACAACCCCAGTTTGCGCTTGAAGGGATGATCCCTGAGGAACTTTGGAGACTGCCGTGCACCGCCGCTGCTGGCCAGCACTTGCTGGTTCTGGTCACATGATCAGGGAGCAGGATACATGTCACCACAGGTCCTTAACCTAGGAAGTGTGGATCCCGCATTGCCCGGACAACGCAGGTTCTTAACCTTCTCAGTGGAATTGACTGTACTCATAGCTGCTCCTGCCGCAAACCCTCAGGATTAGGGATATGGAATGATGAAGGAGAAAAAGGTTTAACGGTCTGTGGAGCGCTGAGATAAGGGACAAATGTGCAGAAATCTGGTTAACAAACTTTTATTAACCCTTTGATCTCCAAAGGGTTAATAAAAGGGTTGGTGGAGATCAAAGGGTTAACAAAAGTTTGTTAACCAGATTGCTGTCCCTACATTTATCCATTATCTTATGGATAGTTAATGGGCAGATGGGTAATTATACAATAGACTGCATACTACAGTATTGCAGTATATTGTACAGGCGATCAAGCGGTTGCAGGTTTAGGTCACCTATGGAGATTAATATAAAAATGTGAAAGACAACTGAAAATATTTAACAACAAAAATATAATGTAAAAGTTTAAATTCAACACTTTTTCCTTAGTGCAAATAGCAAAATCTAAAAGATAAAAATAAAAAATTGATATCAGAGCAGACAGAATGATCCAAACTAATAAAATTTAAAAATAGTTTTCCAATGCAAGTCTGAAACAAAAAAAAATCAAACTGTCAGAATTGCTGTTTGTTAATCATTTTACCTCTCCCAAACATGGAATAAAAATTAGATCAAAAACTCTTTTGGAACTCAAAATGTTAAGAATAATAACTACAGCTTGACCTTTAAAAAAGAAATAGAATTGATATAACTACTGAAGAATGGAAAAGTTATGACTCTCAGAATATAGCAATGAAGTCATTTTTTTGACAAGCTTCTATTTATTTTAATTACTGAAACAAAAAAACCTAGATAAATTTGGTATCATCATAAATATACTGACTCATACGAACAAAGTTAACATGTCATGTTTACAAAAAAAGCGTCATAAAAACAATATCCAAAAGCAATGACAGTATTGCTGTCTTTTTTTATTTTTAATTCCTCCCCACTTTAATTTTTTTCTTTTTTTTTGCAGATTAAATTCATAAAATAAATGGTGCCGTTCACAGCTACAACTCAAAATGCAAAAACTAATCCTCACTTTGCTGTTTTACTGCAAAAAAAGTTATGGCTCTTGCGAGTAGAGTAGGGCAAAAAATGAAAGCACAAAAATGGGAGAAAAAAAGTCACAATTTTTTTTTTGCACAAAATTTCTAACTTTTTGATGTCTAGAAACTGGTACAAAACCATCAATAAATTCCTCAAGTAATTCCCCAGTATATAAAAAAATAAGTAAAGTATATTAGAAAGTTGCAAAACTTTTTGCTAAATGAATGAGTTTTACCAGCAGAAAACCCCTTTAGATCATAGACAAACTATTTGTACAGTCTTGCAAACACATCTGTCATAAAAGGTCAGGCTGTATCACGAAGCTTCACACTGTTTGTGAGTTTTTCCTTGGTTACACATATGGCAGCATTGTGTGTCTCGGGCTGAAACTGCTTATCCAGCAAAGATTGTTTGGAAATCTTATTCAGTAGGATCAAAGGAATCATTTCCTAACTTTCTATTTTCCTTTACAGGACATCATTTTGATTTGTCTTTCCCGATACAACCTGTTTGTTAGGTCATTACTAGGTCTGACATGCCTGCCGCTAAGCTATGGTGTACCTTCCCTGCTGAAAACATAGCGTTCCCATATAAATGTTCTATTTAGGGTCTCTTTTAATGTGAGTAAGCTGCTATGCGATGATTCACAGATTTCTTTGATCGCTGGCGTGGCTTCAACTAGCCTAGCACATGAAAATAAACTGTAAACCGCCTTCTGTTGCACAGGCCCTCTGGTAAAGAGCTATTTCCCGAATCACACGCTGTGCAGAACGCAGAAAATAAAATATCTCAGCAGTATTTAAAAGAAAAGATAATTAACTTTTACTGCAGCGTTATGTATATTATATGGCATACTTGTACGCATGGGATTTATAATATGTGGCTTCTTTGTTACAGTTCTCTGTCTATTGCTAAACTGTAAATTCCGAATTCCTTGGTAATCAGTGGATCAAGCAAAATTCAAATTACCGTATTTTCCGGCGTATAAGACGACTTTTTAACCCCTGAAAATCATCTTCAAAGTCGGGGGTCGTCTTATGCGCCGGGTACGGAACATATGGTGGGGGAGTGGGCGTCTCAGAGGCAAGGCATTTACCTTATCATATCAGCGAGGGTCTAGGCACTGGGGGGCGGCATTGGTGGCTCCTTTTTGTGCAGCCTGGGGGGCTCTGTGCTGGGGACGGCGGTGGCTCATCTTGTGTAGCCCCCCCAGGCTCTGTGCTGGGGACAGCGGCGGTGGTTCTTTCAGCAGAGTCTTGGCTCTGCAGGCATTTTCTCAATCCCCGGAGGCCCCGGCAGCTTCATTGCTGCGATGCGGTGGCCTCCGGAAAAATGGCCGCTGCATGCTTAGCTTCAGATCTCGTCTCAAGATCTCGGGAGACAAGATCTGAAATTGAGCATGCGCCGCCCTCAGCGACCATTTTCCCGGAGGCCACCGCATCGCAGCAATGAAGCTGCCGGGGCCTCCAGGGATTGAGAAAATGCCTGCAGAGCCAAGACTCTGCCGAAAGAACCACTGCCACTGTCCCCCCAGCACAGAGCCTGGGGGGCTGCACAAAGAGGAGCCACCGCCGTCCCCCAGCACAGAGCCCCCCCAGGCTGCACAAAAAGGAGCTGCCGACGTCCCCAGCACAGAGCCCCCCAGGCTGCACAAAAAGGAGCCGCGGACGCCGCCCCCCCAGCGCCTAGACCCTTGCTGATATGATGAGGTAAACGCCTTGCCTCTGAGACGCCCACTCCCCCCACCATATGTTCTGTACCCGGCGTATAAGATGACACCCGGCGTATAAGAAGACCCCCCCACACTTTTAAGACGATTTCATATTTTGACTGTAAAAGTTGGGGGGTCATCTTATACGCCCAGTCATCTTATACGCCGGAAAATACGGTAGTCTATTCGCGCTGGTTTCCTTGGGAAATTCAATTTGCGGAGAAATTATTCTCCATTAATTCAATGCCCCTTATTATGTTGCCGTGTCTTTCCAGACCCCAGAGCATAATAAACAAAATATATTAAAAAAATGTAAAAAGTCCTTATACTCACCTCACTGTTCACTGACACCCTTCTGACCTCCGGCGCAGCTTATGATATCTGCCACTCGAGCTGAAATCTCTGGGTCTCTCATGCTAATCTTGGACTTCCAGCTCTGATGAGTCTCAAAAGGTTCTGCGCAAGTGATGGACATGTCTGATGTCACGACATACACCATGACCCTGTGCGAGCATTTTTAGTCCCTGAGCTGGAAGTCCTGGCTCAGCGTGAGAGGCCCGAGGATTTCAGACTGAGCGTTGAAGATCATGATGTGCGACAAGAACCATATGGGTGACAATGATGAGCGGAGGAATCGGAAAATTGAACAGTAAGGAGGATATAAAGATTTATTTGGCTCAGTGGATAGCACTACAGTCTTGCAGCACTGGAGTCCTAGGTTTGAATCCCACCAAGGACAACATCTGCAAGGAGTTTGTATGTTCTCCCTGTGTTTGCATGGGTTTCCTCCAGGTTCTCCGGTTTCCTCCCACATTCCAAAAACATACAGATAGGGAATCTAGATTGTGAGCCCCTTCGGGGACAGCGACGATAATGTGTGCAAACTGTAAAGCGCTGCGGAATATGTTAGTGCTATATAAAAATAAAGAATATTATTAACCTTTTGATGGCCCTTTATGGTTGGGAAAATAGGCGGCCAGTGGCTGCCAATTTGCTGAATCTACCGGGAAGCAAATTACCAATAATCCGCATTTTGACAAATGTTTGTAAAATTCAGGTAGTATTTATTACCACTTGAATTATTTTACCCTTCTCTACCCTTGCATAAGAATAAAGAAAAAAGAAACAATCTCACTACAATTTTATCTGAATCTGAGTCAGGACAATAGGTCACTGGGCAATTCCGAGAGACGAAGTAAGAGAAAGGAAGATAGTCAGAGAACTCTTAGTGTCCAAACCTTTTTCTCCATTTCTAGATGGTTTTAAAACTATGGGTCCAATTCATTATTGCATTAGTGCCTGTTTTGTGTCTATTTTTTGGGGTATTTTTTTCGCCAGTTTTCAATTTTCTAATTCTACCTAATTAGTCCATTTTTTTAAAATCCTATTTTATATTTGCCTGTTTTTTTTTAGTTGACCACCTTTGAAGTAGTTTAGGATTTTCCAGATGTTGTCTCCTGATTCAGAAATGTATTCCTGTCCTCCCAATCTATGTACTGATTTCTTGTACACCAGATATTTTAGTGCAAATCAAACTTTTATAAAAAAAAGCAAAAAAAGCTAGACAAAAAAGCCATTTTTGAAGTGACACAAAAGTCATGAACAGTGTGCGACATTTTGAAAAATCTCCCACAAATAACAGCCAGAAAACAAAAAAAAGAAAAGTGATTTAAAAAAAGTGCAAATGATGAATCAGGGACAATATTCTCTATAAAACACTGAAGTATATTATTATTATTATTATTATACATTTATATAGCGCCATTTATTCCATGGCGCTTTACATATGAAAAGGGAAAAATATAGACAGGTACAATAAACATGTGCTAGACAAGGGACACACAAGTACAGAAGGAGAGAGGACCCTGCCCACGAGGGCTTACAGTCTACAGGGATGGGTGAGAATACACTAGGAGAGTGTAGAGCTGGTCGTGCAATGGTTCAGTACACTGAGGATCATTGCAGGTTGTAGGCTTGTCGGAACAGGTGGGTCTTCAGGTTTTTCTTGAAGGTGTCCGTTGTTGGTGAAAGTCTGATGTTTTGCGGCATGGAGTTCCAGAGTATGGGGGAAGCCCGGGAGAAGTCTTGTATGCGGTTGTGGGAAGAAGAGATGAGGGGGGAGTCGAGAAGGAGATCTTGAGAGGATCGAAGGTTGCGTGTTGGAAGGTAGCGGGAGACCATGTCACAAATGTATGGAGGAGAAAGGTTGTGGATGGCTTTGTATGTCATGGTTAAGGTTTTGAACTGGAGCCTCTGGGCAATAGGAAGCCAGTGAAGGGCCTGGCATAGGGGGGAGGCTGGGGAATAGCGGGGAGACAGGTGGATTAGTCGTGCAGCAGAGTGTAGGATGGACTGGAGTGGTGCCAGAGTGCTAGAGGGGAGGCCAGACAGTAGGAGGTTGCAGTAGTCAAGGCGGGAGATGATAAGGGCGTGCACTAGTGTTTTTGTGGTTTCATGGTTGAGGAATGAGCGGATCCGGGAAATATTTTTGAGTTTGAGGCGGCAGGAGGTGGCGAGGGCTTGGATATGTGGTTTGAAAGAGAGGGCAGAGTCGATGATCACCCCAAGGCACCGAGCATGTGGGATTGGGGAAAGCGAGCAGCCATTGACATTGATGGATAGGCCTGGTGGAGGGGTAGAATGAGGTGGGGGAAAGATGCTGAATTCTGTTTTGTCCATGTTCAGTTTGAGAAAGCGAGCAGAAAAGAAGGCTGAGATAGCAGACAGACACTGTGGGATTTTGGTCAGTAGGGAGGTGAGGTCAGGTCCAGATAGGTAGATCTGCGTGTCATCGGCGTAGAGGTGATACTGCAAGCCGTAGGATTCTATGAGCTGTCCCAGGCCGAAGGTGTAGATGGAGAAGAGTAGGGGTCCTAGGACTGAGCCTTGGGGAACACCGACAGACAGGGGGCGAGGTGAGGAGGTGGTGTGTGAGAGGGAGACACTAAGTGTTTGGTCTGTTAGGTATGATGAGATCCAGGATAGGGCCAAGTCTGTGATGCCAAGAGATGAGAGAATCTGTAGCAGGAGGGAATGGTCTACGGTGTCAAAGGCAGAAGACAGGTCCAGGAGAAGGAGGACAGAGTAGTGTCGCTTGCTCTTGGCGGTTAGCAGGTCGTTAGTGACTTTAGTTAGGGCAGTTTCAGTTGAGTGATGCGGTCGAAAGCCTGATTGTAACCGGTCAAAGAGGGAACAGGAGGAAAGGTGGGAGGACAGTTCAAGATATACATGCTGTTCCAGTAGTTTTGAGGCGTAGGGGAGAAGAGATATCGGGCGATAGCTAGACGCAGAGGATGGGTCGAGGGAGGGCTTTTTGAGGATCGGTGTGATTGAAGCATGTTTGAAGGATGAAGGAAAGACACCATTTGTAAGTGAAAGGTTGAAGAGGTGTGTGAGAGTAGGGATGAAGACTGTGGCAAAGTTAGGGATGAGGTGGGACGGGAGTGGGTCAAGCGCGCAAGTGGTGAGGTGTGATCTTGACAGGAGAGTGGAGAGCTGATCTTCTGTCATGGTGGTGAAGCTAGTTTTGGAAGAACAGGGCTGAGTGGCTAAGAGGGGCATTGGGGGCTGCGGGCCAAAGCCTCTCTGATAGTATCAATCTTTTGCTTAAAGAAGGATGCAAAGTCTTCGGCAGAAATAAGAGGAGAGGGAGGAGGTGCTATGGGATGGAGTAGAGAATTGAAAGTGTTGAAGAGCTGTTTAGGGTTGTGAGACAGGGAGGATATGAGAGATGCAAAGTAAGTTTGTTTTGCGGCAGAGAGCGTGGACTTGAAGCTGGCAAGAGACTGCTTGTATGTGTTGAAGTGCTCGGTAGAATGGGTTCTCTTCCATCTCCGCTCGGTAACCCTGGAAGCCCGTCTCAGTTCTTTGGTCAGGCCGGTCAGCCAGGGCTGCCTGTTGATTGTACGAGTTTTGCTCTGCATGAGGGGGGGCGGCCGAATCAAGTGTGGTTTTTATTGTGGTGTTATAAAATGTGGCAGCAGCATCTGTGTCATTAAGTGAGGCTATGTCTGTGAGAGGGAGGAGGGACTCAGAGAGCGATTGTAAATTGAGGTGTTTGAGATTTCTGCGAGGGTGTGTGAGTTTGTGGAGTGGGGGTTGTGCACTAACAGAGGAGAGGGAAGAGAATGTCAGTAGGTTGTGGTCAGACAGGGGGAGTGGGGAGTTAGTGAGATTAGTGAGGGAACAGAGACGGGTGAAGATAAGGTCCAGCGTGTGATCGCCTTTGTGAGTGGCCGCAGAGGACAATTGAGTGAAGCCGAGGGAAGCTGTGAGCGAAAGAAGTTTAGAGGTAGCCGGGGTGGAAGTGTCAATGGGGATGTTGAAATCGCCCATGATGATGGTGGGGATGTCAGCAGAGAGGAAATGGAGTAGCCAGGTGGTGAAGTGGTCGAGAAAGGTGGAGATGGCTAGTTCCGGGGGGCAGTAGATGACAGCCAGTTGGAGGTTGGAGGGGGAATAGATGCGGACGGAGTGCACTTCGAACGAGGGAATAGCAGCGGAGGGTGGAATTTGAATAGGGGTAAAGGAGCAGGTATCAGACAGGAGTAAGCCAACTCCTCCACCACGTTTGTTGCTGGGGCGAGGGGTGTGAGAAAGATGAAATCCGCCATAGGAAAGCGCAGCTGGAGAGGCTGTGTCAGAGGGAGTGAGCCAGGTTTCAGTGATGGCAAGGAAGGAGAGTTTGTTGGTGATAAAGAGGTCGTGGATAAATGACAGTTTATTGCAGATGGAGCGTGCGTTCCATAGTGCTCCGGGTAGGGGGACTGGGGGAGGGGGGTGTGGATGGATAGGTATGAGGTTGACAGGGTTGCAAAAACGTGTGGAAGATCGTGGCAGGGTGTTAGAAATGAGTGTGGGGATGTGTTGAGGAGGGCCAGGATTTGGGGATACATCGCCAGCGATGAGGAGTAGCAGACAGAGCGTTAGAAGGTGAGAGCAGGATAAGCCATGGTGTGGCCGTGTGTGTCTTGGTAAAAAGGATTGTATGTGGAGGAACAGTTCTGAGGGAAAGGTGAGATGGCTGGGGAGAATGGAGGGGGAAATGACTTATTCCTTACTAGGTGGGGGGATTACAGGGGATAGGAAGAAAGAAAGGAGGATGGGGGTGAAAGTGAAAAGAAAATGAAACATAGTGGTTTTAAATTATGTTACCTTGCAGCCAAATTCCAGTCAAATTCTAGACTAATTCACAGTAGTGTAATTAGAAATCTGTAATTTGAAATATGGGATTTGAAATATGTGGAGCAGACACGGGTCTGGAGCAGACCCATGCCACTGAATATATATGCAGCTAATGGCAATCAGGTGTGAGTGGAAAGTGGGCTGAGACTGCTCAGGCCAAATGCACAGAGTTAAGGAAAGGTCATAAAAGGGGGGAGGGGTTACACAGACCACTCAGATGTGTGGTGAAGATAAGAAGAATGGAGTACAATATCAGAGTAAACCCTAATTATTTGTAGTGTGGGACGCTGAGGAATTTCATACTTATAGTTCTGCTCAAAAGTTTGCATACCCCGGCAGAATTTTTGCTTTCTTGGCCTTTTTTCAGAGAATATGAATGATAACACCAAAACTTTTCCTCCACTCATGGTTAGTGGTTGGGTGAAGCCATTTATTGTCAAACTACTGTGTTTTCACTTTTTAAATCATAATGACAGCCCAAAACATCCAAATGACCCTGATCAAAAGTTCACCTATCCCATTTCCTAATACCGTGTATTGCCCCCTCTAACATCAATAACAACTTGAAGTCTTTTGTGGTATTTGTGGATGAGGTTCTTTATTTTCTCAGATGGTAAAGCTGCCCACTCTTTTTGCAAAAAGCCTCCAGTCTAGAGTTGAGCGATACTTTCCGATATGCTAAAGTATCGGAATCGGAATGGTATCGCCGATATCACTAGAATATCGGCGATACCCGATACCGATACCGGAAGTCCCATGTAAGTCTATGGGAACAAAATATCGCAACTAAAAAAACCCCATTCTTTCCTTGTAAACACTAAATATACACACATAGAATACATATATATATATATACATGTCATTGTGACATATATATATACATATATGTATAGTTTATACACTTCTACATAGTAAAATATCCTTTGATTCAATTGCCGGGTAAAGCCGGCTTCAGTGAAAAGACAGAAGCACCCGACATGAAATGACACTTGGTGTACATAGGGTTAAACATTTCTTTTCATGTCCTTTGCTATCTAATTTGCACAAACAATTAAATCAGACTATGTGTGCAAAATTTCACACCTGTAGGGGTTAATTAAAGGTGTAAATTCGTTGTAAAAAAAACGGACTTTTTTGCTACGAATTTACACCTTTAATTAACCCCTAGAGGTGTGAAATTTTGCACACATAGTCTGATTTAATTGTTTGTGCAAATTAGATAGCAAAGGACATGAAAAGACATGGTTAACCCTATGTACACCAAGTGTCATTTCATGTCGGGTCACCCGACATGAAATGACACTTGGTGTACATAGGGTTAAACATTTCTTTTCATGTCCTTTGCTATCTAATTTGCACAAACAATTAAATCAGACTATGTGTGCAAAATTTCACACCTCTAGGGGTTAATTAAAGGTGTAAATTCGTTGTAAAAAAACGGACTTTTTTGCTACGAATTTACACCTTTAATTAACCCCTAGAGGTGTGAAATTTTGCACACATAGTCTGATTTAATTGTTTGTGCAAATTAGATAGCAAAGGACATGAAAAGACATGGTTAACCCTATGTACACCAAGTGTCATTTCATGTCGGGTTCTGCATTTTCACAAAAGCCGGCAATTGAATTAGCGGCTATTATACTATGTAGAAGTGTATGAACTACAAATATAAATATATATATATATGTGTCACAAATTCAATGACATGTATATATATATATGAGGTGTAAAATTGCTGAAAAAAAATGCGTGGGCTCCCGCCCTATTTTCGCAACCAGACAGACAAAGCCAGTGAGTGGGGGCAGATAATAATAGCCCAGAGAGGGACCATTATTTTTGCCCCCCCCGGCTACTAACATCTGCCCCAGACACCCCAGGAAAGACAAATCTATAATTAGATTCGCCCTTTCTGGCACTTTGCCCGTCTATTCCCATTGCCCTGTAGCGGTGGCGAATGGGTTAATATGGGGTTAAAGCCACCTTGCTATTGAAAGGTGACCTTAAGCCAGGTTAATAATTGAGAGCTGTCAATTAGACAACTATCAATTATTAATCCTATTGCATGAAATAAAAATAAAACACACACACTTTAATTAAAAATCATTTTAATGAAATAAAGACACATGTTTTTGACCATCTTTTATTTTACTGCAAAAACCATTTCCTGTAATAAAAATAAAATAAAAAAGCAAAATTATTCTTACCTATCCCATGCACAGTCAGGTCCCACGGTGTAATCCTTCAGAAAGGGTTAATGTTTACTGCAGGGACCGCAGCTAATGCTGCAGCCTCACAGTAAACCCCAAATGAATGAGTTCCTCTCCTGCCTGACAGGAGAGTAAAGGCTGGGTGTCACATAACGATACACCAGCGATCCCGACAACGATATGCACTTGTCAGGATCGCTGGTGTATCGCTACATTATCGCTGCTGAGCTGCCAAACAGGCAGCTCAGGCAGCGATCTGGGACAGCGACACTGCGGGTAACATCGCTTAAGGGCCCGTCTCACATAGCGATATCGCTACCGAGATCGCTGCTGAGTCACTAGTTTTGTGACGCAGCAGCGAGCTCACCAGCGATATCGCTGTGTGTGACATTCAGCGACGATCAGCCCCCCTGCCGGGTATCGCTGATCGTCGCAGAAATG
Source organism: Oophaga sylvatica (assembly GCA_033576555.1). Lineage (NCBI taxonomy): Eukaryota > Metazoa > Chordata > Amphibia > Anura > Dendrobatidae > Oophaga > Oophaga sylvatica. Next base: position 34,403,865 of record JARQOD010000006.1, read on the forward strand.
TCAGGACCTTTTTTTGATCGCTGGTTTCCCTCTGACAGGCACGCATCGCTGCGTGTGACAGGCGGGAAACCAGCGATCAAAGGTCCTGACATTTCAGCGACGATCAGCGATACCCGGCAGGGGGGCTGATCGTCGCTGAATGTCACACACAGCGATATCGCTGGTGAGCTCGCTGCTGCGTCACAAAACTAGTGACTCAGCAGCGATCTCGGTAGCGATATCGCTATGTGAGACGGGCCCTTAAGTGGAAAGCTTAATTGATTGCTTTCCACTTTCACTTCAGGTCAGCCAGGGACACAATCAGTGACGTCAGAGGGAACTGATTAACAAAAATAGGGGTTCCCTTCGAAAAAAAAATGGCGTGGGGTCCCCCCTATTTTTGTTAACCAGCCAGATGAAGCAGACCGCTGAGGCCTGGATTTTCAGGCTGTTAAGGAGCCAAGATCCATGGACCTTGCCAGCCTGATAATACCAGGCCACAGCAGTCTGCATATCTTGGCTGATTAACAAAAATAGGGGATCCCCTCGAAAAAAATTGGTGTGGGGTCCCCCCTATTTTTGTTAACCAGCCAGATGAAGCAGACCGCTGAGGCCTGGATTTTCAGGCTGTTAAGGAGCCAAGATCCATGGACCTTGCCAGCCTGATAATACCAGGCCACAGCAGTCTGCATATCTTGGCTGATTAACAAAAATAGGGGATCCCCTCGAAAAAAATTGGCGTGGGGTCCCCCCTATTTTTGTTAACCAGCCAGATGAAGCAGACCGCTGAGGCCTGGATTTTCAGGCTGTTAAGGAGCCAAGATCCATGGACCTTGCCAGCCTGATAATACCAGGCCACAGCAGTCTGCATATCTTGGCTGATTAACAAAAATAGGGGATCCCCTCGAAAAAAATTAGCGTGGGGTCCCCCCTATTTTTGTTAACCAGCCAGATGAAGCAGACCGCTGAGGCCTGGTTTTTCAGGCTGGTAAGGATCCAATATCCATGGACCTTGCAAGCCTGATAATACCAGGCCACAGCAGTCTGCTTAGCTTGGCTGGTTAACAAAAATAGGGGATCCCCTCGAAAAAAAAACGGCGTGGGGATCCCCCCTATTTTTGTTAACCAGCCAAGTAAAATGCAGACTGCTGCGGCCTGGTATTAAAAGACTGTCAAGGCCCATGGATTTTGGCCCTCAACAGCCTGATAATACCAGGCTACAGCAGCCCCACATTTGGCGCATCAAAAGATGTGCCAATTGTGGCACTTTACCCGGCTCTTCCCACTTGCCCTGTAACGGTGGCAAGCGGGGTAATAAGGGGTTATTGTCACCGTTGATTGCACGGTGACAATAAGCCCGGTTAATAATGGAGAGGTGTCAATAAGACACCGATCCATTATTAATCCCAAAGTTATTAAATGTGTAAAAAAAAGACAAAGCAAGAAAAAAGTATTTTAATGAAATAAAAGAGACAACACAGTTTTCATTTCTTTTATTATACTCTCATTCCTGCGACGCCATCGATCTCCTGTAAAAAAAGAAAAAAAACAAACCAACAGTATACCACCTGTCCGACGCAGTCCATAGTAACGACAGTCCCACGACGATCCAGCTCTGCTACATCGCAATGACAGGCAGAGCCTGTCATCGCGACGCAGCACAGCTGATTACCTGCTTCCCCGGCGGTGACGTCATCGGACTGACTGCTTTACGGCCGCGATTACCCAGCAGTCACTGCAGTTATCGCGAGAAACTGCATGTGACCGCCGGGGAGAAGAGGATGGCGGCCATTAAGCAGTCCAGGACGTGACCGCCGGAGATCTTCTGCCGGGTAAGTGCCGCTGACTCCTGACAGACCCGACTGACGGACACTGACAGTGACAGTGACATCCCGATTCCGGTATCCGATAAGACGAAAATATCGGAACTCGGAATCGGAATTCCGATACAGCTAATATCGGCCGATACCCGATATTTGCAGTATCGGAATGCTCAACACTACTCCAGTCTCTGTAAATTCCTGGGCTGTCTAGCATGAACTGGGCGCTTGAGATCTCCCCAGAGTGGCTCATTAATATTGAGGTCAGGAGATTGAGATGGCCACTCCAGAACCTTCATTTGCTCTGCTGTAGCCAACAACAGGTCGACTTGGCCTTGTGTTTTGGATCGTTGTCATGTTGGATCGTCCAAGTACGTCCCATTCGCAGCTTTCAGGCTGATGAGTGCAAATTTGCCTCCAGTATTTGCTGATAACGTGCTGCATTCATCTTTCCTTCAAGTTTGACCAAATTTACTCTGCCTTCGTAACTCACACATCCCCAAAACATCAGCCATCCACCACTGTGCTTTACAGTAGGAATGGTGTTCCTTTAATCATAGGTCTTGTTGACCTCTCTCCAAATTTGAAGTTTATGGTTGTGGCCAAAAAGTTCAATTTTGATCTCATGACTCCAAATTACTTTGTTCCAGAAGTTTTGAGGATTGTCTCTGTGCTGTTTTGCATATTGTAGGTGAGATACTTTGTGGCATTTGCACAGTAATGGCTTTCTTCTGGCAACTCGATCATGCAGCCCATTTTTCTTCAAGTGTCTCCTTATTGTTCATCTTGAAACAGCCACACCGCTAGTTTCCAGAGTCCTGTATTTCAGTTGTTATTTGTTTGTTTTCTTTGCATCCCGAACAATTTTCCTGGCAGTTGTGAATGACATTTTTGTTGGTCTACCTGACCGTGGTTTTGTTTTTACAGAGCCCCTGATTTTCCATTTGTTAATCACAGTTTGAACGCTGCTGACTGGCATTATCAATTCCTTGGATATCTTTTTTCATCCCTTTCCTGTTTTATACAGTTTAACTACCCTTTCCAGTAGATCCATTGAAAATTCTTTCCCTATGACTCACAATCCAGAAACGTCAGTGGTAAGATGAAAGATGCAAGAGTCAGTCTGGATCCCAGAAACTCACTCAGCTTTTAAGCACACACACTGATTACAAGCAAACAGGTCACAGGTGAGGATTTAACCTTTAGTAGCCATTCAAACCCATTTGTGTCAACTTCTGTGCATGTTATCAGGCCAAAATCACCAGGGTATGTAAACTTTTGATCAGGGTCATTTGGATGTTTTGGGTTGTCATTATGATTTAAAAAGAGAAAACACAGTAGTTTGACAAAAATGGCTTCACCCAACCACTAAACATGAGTGGAGAAAAAGTTTTGGTGTTATCATTCATATTCTCTAAAAAAAAGACCAAGAAAGCAAAAATTCTGTATGTAAATGTTTGAGCACAACTGTAATCTGAAAGCAGCATATGGTAGGCACAGAGACCCTGATTCCAGCAATGTGTCACTTACTGGGCTGCTTGATTTAGTTTTGACAAGATCAGTGTTTAATCAGCAGGAGATTATCACTAGAGGACTAGTTAAGATGCTGTCAGGTAGTCCAACCAAATCCCACCATTGATTCACTGCTTTCTGTGTACACTGTGCATAGGCAGAGAGCAGCCAATCATTGATGTGGGTGGGGTTATACAGGGCACAGCATTCAGAGAACTAGAAGAACTGCAGCAGAGAAAACAGTGATTGTATCAAAACTACAGCAAGCAGTCTAGTAAGTGACACATCACTGGAATCAGGGTCTCTGACCCTACAACATGTTGCTCTCAGATGGGGTAGCAAAAACCTAGTGACAGATTCTATTTTCCATTTAGGCTTTCCCACATGTCTGTACACATAACAGCTGAATAAATGTCTCTCCCTAATGTCAAGGATATATGCACACCTAGATCTGCTGGGGGGACATACAAACATGGTCAAAATTGTTGGTACCCCTCGGTTAATGACAGAAAAACCCACAATGGTGACAGAAATAAATTGAATATGACAAAAGTAATAATAATAATAATAATAATAATAATAATAAATAAAAAATCTATGAAAATGAATAAATGGAAGTCAGACATTGCTTTTCAACCATGCTTCCACAGAATTTAAAAAAAAAAATAAAACTCATGAAATAGGCCTGGACAGAATTGATGTACCCTGAAAATAATGTGACAAAAGGGATATGTTAAATCAAGGTTTGTCCACTAAATAGCATCACAGGTGTCTACAATCTTGGAATCAGTGAGTGGCCTGTATAGAGGGCTACAGATACTGACTGTGCTGTTTGGTGTCATAGTGTGGAGCCGTGGAAGCAAAGGAAAGAGTTGTCTCAGGAGATTAGAAAGAAAATTATAGATAAACATATTAAAGGTAAAAGTTATAAGACCATCTCCTAGGAGCTCTATGTTCCTGTGACTACAGTTGTACATATTATTCAGAAATTTAAGCTCCATGGGACTGTAGCCAACCTTCCTGGATGTGGCCGCAGGAGGAAAATTGATAACAAATCAAAGAGACAGATAATACGAATGGTAACAAAAGAGCCCAGAAAAACTTCTAAACAGATTATTGGTGACCTTCAAGCTCAAGGAACATCAGTGTCAGATCGCACCATCCATCGTTGTATGAACCAAAGTGGACTTCATGGGAGACGAACAAGGAGGACACCATTGTTGAAAAAAATAATAAAAAAGCCATACTGGAATTTGTCAAACTACAAGATGACAAGCCACAAAGCTTCTGGGAGAATGTCCTATGGACAAATGAGACAAAAGTTGAACTTTTTGGCAAGGCACATCAGCTCTATGTTCACAGACAGAAAAAAGAAGCATATCAAGAAAAGAACACTGTCCCTACTGTGAAACATGGAGGAGGCTCTGTCATGTTCTGGGGCTGCTTTGCTGCATTTGGCACAGGGTGTCTATAATCTGTGCAGGGTACAATGAAATCTCAAGACTATCAAGGGATTCTAGAGAGAAATGTGCTGCCCAGTGTCAGAAAGCTTGGTCTCAGTCGTAGGTCATGGGACTTGCAACAGGATAATGACCCAAAACACACAGCAAAAATTTTTTACAAATTTTATTCAGCATATTTTTTTAATTCGTCATGTTATGTGATTGAATATTTTACATTCTGACCACTGGCATAATGCGCTGCAATACTTAGACATTGCAGTGCATTAAAAACGGCAGTTTTGCACTGGCAGGAGGCCTAATAGTCCTTGCATAGCTGGAAGATCTCGAGGCCATTATTTGGGTTCAGTTTGCTGTAACAACCATCGTTACCCTCCGATGTGTCACGATGGTGTCGATGTGACCAAAGAGAGAGACGTCTGCCTTTTTTAACCATCTAATGTCAGCGGCATCTTGGGAGTTAAATGATCATATTCGGTGCTCCAATCATAGCCAGCATGGCAGGGCACCAGTTGTATATGATGGCTGACATTATCCCAGCCGGAACTCTCCGGAGGCAATATTCATTTAGCAGTGCTGCAGAATAAGGACATTTAATGACAGACATAAAAGATATACATTGCGAGGTTAAAGAGAACCTGACATCTGATGCATGGTGCCCAATCCAGGGGCATCATGTATCAGGCACTGGTTGTATGAACTCAGCCGGGTATGCTTGACTATGAAATTCTGCAGCATTTCATTGTAAAACATACTTTATTGGACCAAGCTGCGCTGTAGACTAGTCGGAAAGGCGGTCACTGGCGACTTGTCTCCACCTGCTGCCCTGGATTGACAGGTCTCTGCCTATGCACGCTTTCCTTTGGTTTTTCTTATAATTTACAGTAGAGATATATAATCCAATATATTTGTAGGGTTTATGATTCTAATTGTCCTTATTAAAATATACAGTATAATAAAACTATAAACACCCTTCAAAAATAGCTTGTATTTCATCCCATAAAATTATATATTTCTATGCAAATACTATTTAGGATTCCTAATTTTCTCAATGCTGAACTAGGAAAACATTCTATTGGTTTGTTAATTACTTTTCCATGTCTAAACTCCGCAAAGTAATCTGTTCTACAGGCAGTGAATAATTATTTCCTGCTCATCAATAGAAATGTCATGTTTCTAGTTAAATGTTGAAATGACTTTATTCCATTGTTGCAGATGATTTGAAATGGATTTTGTAGAGGAATGTGTTGAACCAGTCAAGATACTGTTACACTTTCTACAGCATATCAAATTAAACTCATCCACAGTAGTAAAATCATGGAACTTCTTGTGGCCCCCTGGAGAGAAAGGGCCCAGCCTGACTGATCCCATTTTTTTTTCCTGCTTAGTTTTGCAATTTTTACAAGAATGTCTTTTTCTATTTCTTTACGATGTCAAGCACTGCATAGTTTATAAAGTATAAAAGCTCGTTTAGACATTGTTCTGGCTGTGTGAAAAACAGATTGCACTCAGACAGCATTAAAATGCTAGTTCAAATGAACATCTTTCCACTCGGAGTTTATGGAAAAATTGCATCTTGCACTAATCTCTTCTATTTTACAGCTATTAAGTTGAATGGGTGACCTAAAAAATACAGATGCTATGCTCACATCATTTATATGGTGTCCATTTTACTGGATCCATTGTAAAGATTACATAGGAAACTTAATTTGGCCTATTATAATTATTATCATTATTTATTTTTTTAGTTTGAATGTCAAAAACGGACAAACAGATCACATGTGGATGAAAAGTCAGGCTTTTTTCCTGGATGAAAAATGGCTGATTTTTCGTACACTCACCGATTCCTAGTCTAAAAAGAAAAAAAAAGACATTTCTACTTTTGGGGATGTAAATACTTTTATTCCCAAAAATAACAATAATATTCAAGGAGTGATACCTTTAATGTACGGTATAACCAAAAAAACTATATTTTAACGTTTTCAGTGCACAGGGGCTCCTTCTTCAGGCTGGTTAACAAATCAGAAGGAGCCTCTGTGCTCTGAAAGCTTGCAAATATATTTTTTCTGGTTAGCTATTAAAGGTAAACGAAAAAAATTGGTTTGGTACCGTGTTAGCCAGTAGAAAAAAACATATAGAGTGCTCTCAGTGGAGAAGCAAAATAGGAATCTTGTGGGTATGATACCTTTTAATGGCTACAAAAATATAGTGAATAATATTACAAAGCAAGCTTTCGAGACTGCTTACACCTCTTCATCAGGCTGGTATAACAAAATATTTGAAGAAACTGTATATAATTGGGTTTCTTCAAATATTTTGTTATACCAGCCTGATGAAGAGACGTAAGCAGTCTCGAAAACTTGCTTTGTAATATTATTCACTATATTTTGTTAGCCATTAAAAGGTATCATACCCACAAGATTCCTATTTTGCTTCTCCAACTGAGAGCACTCTATATGCTATTAAAGGTATCACTCCTTTAATATTTTTGTCATTTTTGGGCATAAAACTATTTACATCAATTTTTCTGGCTAATACGGTACCACAATATCATTTTTTATTGTACATCTTAGTTTTGGTGAGAAACGATGATGAATTATTTATAGACTGACAGAAGTGATCTTAGAGTACTATCCAATCATTTTTGCCGAACCTTATTAAATAATTTTTCTTTATCAGATATATTACTTTGTCAGCTCTTGATTATTTTCCAATTTAATTTAGATTTTACTGGATCAGCTAGAACAACTTTTTAATTTTTTTTTCCTTGAGTTACCAAGTGCAATTTTTGCTTAGAGCATAAATAAAGAAAAAAAAATCACGGGTCTGGTGGAATGATTTAATTAAGGGAGGAGAGTGCTGGAAATAGTTGAAGGTTAATTAAAATAATCCTGTGTAGCATATACTGGTAATATATTCCTCACCAAAAGCGACATACTTTGGAACATGCCCACCAAATGTTTACGAAAGTTTCCAAGCTCCCACAATTTATAAAACAAGAAATGGTAAAGAAAATCATTTACGTTAGTTTAACTTAGCACAATGAAAAAAAACATGTAGACATCTCTCACTAAAGACATGCTTACTGAAACGTTGCCCTTTACAGCGAGAAAAATTAAGATAAGTCATGTTTCTAATATCAATACAAACTTATTTGTTTAAGACACTGAAAAGAAATTGAAATTAGAATATGACGACCATTCTAATCACATAGGTAGCATTTTTAATGCTAATAACTCTACCCACACCCATCCCCTGAAAGGAAACTTATCTAGATGTGTGGTGAGCACTTTGAACCCCCAAGTGCTTCACAGAAGTTTTTAGTGCAAAGCCATAAAAATAAAAAATCAGATAAGTTCCTTTGGGTTAGGGTGTGTTGGGGTTAGGGTTGGAGCTAGAATTGAAGGGTTTCCACTTTTTAGGCACATCAGGGGGTCTCCAAACACGACGTGGCGTTCAAAAAGTCAAATGGCGCTCCCTCCCTTCCGAGCCCTGCCGTGTGCCAAAACAGTGGTTTACCCCAACATATGAGGTATCAGCGCACTCAGGACAAATTGCACACCAATTTTTGGGTTCTAATTTCTCCTGTTACACTTGGGAAAATAAAAAATAGCTGGCTAAAAAAAATCATTTTTGAGGAAAAAAAATATTTTTTATTTTCACGGCTCTGCGTTTATAAATTTCTGTGAAACACTTGGGGCTTCCAAGTGCTCACCACACATCTAGATAAGTTCCTTAAGGGGTCTAGTTTCCAAAATGGGGTCACTTGTGGGGGGTTTCCACTGTTTAGGCACATAAGGGGGTCTCCAGACGCAAAGGAAAACAAATTTACTATTCATTGCAATTTTTTCCAAATTTGATATTATTCATATAATTATAATACATTTGTTGTAAGTTTTAGTTAACTTTATCAGGTTGTGTTATTATTTCTTGCCCTGACATTTAAGGGAAGTACAATTAAGGATATTAACCTGCTGAACCAAAAATAATATTTTAAAACTAGAGAGAGGAATGAATCTGCTGAAATTTGAGTTCATAATTTCTCTCAAATTTATTAGACGCAAATTAAATTCATCTTAGGCCGCCTTCACACATCCGTGTTTCCGGTATGTGTAGCATACGTTTTTACACGTACACATGCACACATATTGTAATCTCTGTAGGTGCGCTCACGGATGAAATACGTATGTCATCCATATGCCGTCTGTGTGGCACATACTGGAATAGAGTGCAGAATGGAAATTTTTAAAGAATTTTATGTGTTAAACATGTGCAAAGATAGATGTAGATATGGAGTAAATATATGAGATAGATAAATGGATAGATGCATAGATCGATAGATATCCATTAGATATATAATTACTGCTGTGCGTGTGTAGCTTATTATACATGTATTAACCAAATAAATAAATAAATGAAAAAAATTATGTGGGGTCCCTGCCATTTTTAGTAACCAGCAAAGGTAAAGCAGACAGCCATGAGCTGATATTATCAGGCTGAGAATGTCCATGTTTATTGATACAGTAAAGATGTATATCTTTGTACCGTGTTAGCCAGTAGATAGAAAAATATTTAGAGTTGAGAGTCCTCAGTGGTTGATACCTTTTAATGGCTAACTGAAAAGATGGTAACAAATTGCAAGCTTTCGAGACTACTCAGGTCTCTTCATCAGGCATAGACTAATACAACATCTGAAGAATCACATATTTATACACAAAATAGCACAGAAAAAAATGCAATAGGTATTGAGACCTTCCCAGTCTAAAAAATACCAGTCGAAAGGGCGAGAGGCTAGCACTCAACAAGATGGGTGGTGCAGGTGAACGAGATCAAAGATCTCCAAAATCAAATACTGTCAAATAACACCGCACTCAGGATTATGCTTCAAAGTGAAAAAAAAAATTTTTATTGTTCAATGTCCTAATGTGAAAAACGACAAGCAATATTAACGTTTCGGCCACAGCCTGGCCTTGATCACAATGTCGCTGAAAAAATGAAATGGAAGTGTAAATTATATATAAAAAAGACAGTGAATATTATACAATATGTACAAGGTCACGAAGTATATACAGTGTTCAATTCTTTAGTCAAAAATCCGTATATGTATGCCAAGAGTATTATGGACATTATGTCGGACTGGAGAATAAGGAGACAGTCGCTATATACGGTATATATATATATATATATATATATATATATATATATATATATAATGAGATGGGACTGATGTGGAACATACCAGTATAGAGATGCTTTGGAGCGTATGGTTAACAAGGATCCCTTATAGAGAATTGATGCAGGGCATAAGAAATAAACCTGCATGAAGACAATTAAATGGTATTAAGTGCTAAATGCTGTACATAATTTATATAGGAGATACACAAAGGAATAGGGTTACACCAGTATTTACCCGGTACTTATGTTCACTTGGATACAGCAATTTTTTTTATATAGGGTATGTATAGGGTGATGATCTATGGGAAGAAAAATAAAATAAAATGAAAAATGAATATGAACAAAGGCTGGGTATGGAGTATATATGGTAAAGATATATTTATATTTACCCCACTTGCAGAGTCATGTGATATTGAGAATACAGTATATATACACACCAGATATAGGTTAGCTGTATTAGGGAGGGTATTGTAATGCTGTGAACAAAGAAAGAGAAAACCATGGAGGTATCATGGGAAATGGTAACAAAATATATGTGGTTAACAAAATAGAGTATAGTTACCCCATAGATTGTGGGGTTCTGGGATGCAGAGTATTGATATGGTAGGATATCCGTGTGCTGTGGGGAGAGATCGGTATTCAGAGTCATATATATCGCTTTTATGTGTGGTAGTACTTATCTTAATCCAGAAGCGCTCACATCCGTTGGTGATATATTGGTCTTCCCTGTCAGGATTGGAGGCGTTGGTGGTGAAGTGGATCGCTGGCACATACCGTGCCTTAGCTGGGAAACGCTGCTCAGAGGAGTGTGGGCGTGGATTTTTAAGGGGCTGGGCGGTCACATGTCCGGAAGTGACATATGACGCCAGCGCATGCGCAGTGTCTTAGGGGAGACGGAGCGGTCAGCGCTGTGTGTGGTGTGTTGCCATAGCAATGACTGGGAGGCGCTGAGCAGGCACAGGACGTTCTAAAAACGGCAAAATGTCAGATGGAGAGAGCGATAAGCACTCTAAGTTCTAACAAAAGGTGTAGGTGTTCATATTAATAAAAATAAAAAGGTAATAGGTTATGTTAATTGGTGGTTGCTATAGTGATGGTGGGAGGAGCAATCCCACAGGTATACGCGCTGTGGCCATATTCTTGAGGACCTATAATGGTGTGGTGGGCAGGATTTATATACTGCAGGTCATGGTAATGTGCAGAGATGGAAGTCATGTATAATAACATAGTAATACAATGCAGATCAATAAATCCATGAGCGATAAAAGCAATTCAAATGCAATATGGGTAGAAAAACATAAATGATAGAAAGTAAATCATAAAACAATAATAAACGGTAAATCATAAAAAATAGGGGTAAATATAACTGTAGATAAATAATCATGAATAAACATAAATGAAGTAGGAGTCCAAACAAAATCAGGAATAATGAATAAATGAATAAATAAATAAATAAGGAAGGGGGGGGGAGAAGGGGGGAAAGGAAAATCAAAGTCTTACCATCTCAGATATATAGGTGAGGCCAATAATATATAGATAGGAATTTAGGGATTGATCTGAGGAAAAAAGATTACATTAGCCAATCCATCTCTCTATTTAATCCCTTGGGATACAGTGTATTAAGGGTATAGATCCAGTAGCTCTCACGCCTTTTTAATATTTGGATATGGTTCCCACCCCTTCTTGGTCTGGGGACACGTTCGATGATCTGAAATCTAAGTTGGGCTACATTGTGGTTGGCTTCTTTGAAATGCGCTGGTACTGGTAGCCAGGTTTTACCGCATCTTATGGTAGACTTGTGGCTTGAAATTCGATCACGAACGGCTTGAGTCGTTTCGCCAACATACAATAAGCCGCAAGGGCATTTGATAATGTACACCACGAAATTAGATGCGCATGTATAGTAGTCCCTAATAGGGTAAGTTTTACCAGTATGGGGGTGTGTGAACTCATTCCCTTTAATGACATTGGAACAACACATGCAGTTGAGACACGGGAAGGTACCTGTCCTCCTTTGTCCTGTTAGAGTAGTATTGAATGATTGTCTATTGGAACCCAAATCCGCTCTGACTACCTGATCTCTAATGTTTTTTGCTCTTCTAGTGCACATCAATGGGGGATCTT
>JARQOD010000006.1:34416034-34462489 GCA_033576555.1 Oophaga sylvatica
ATTCTCCTGACTTCCTCTTCTGGCACTAGGAGTCAGGTGACCCTGTAGCCAATTAGTGGTCACGGTGTCCTCCCTGAGATGACCCCAACTTTGACCAACTTTTCAAAGTTGGGCCAGTTACTAATCACTTCAACAAGTTTGCTGAGGTGTACATTCCCCAAAGGGATATCTGCATGGATGAGTACCTAATACAATTCAAGAGGATGCTCAATTTCCAACAACACTTGCCCAGTACGTGGGTCAGGTGTGGAATTAAACTCTACAAACTGGGCAAGAGTACCGCAGGATATACCCACAAGTTTAAAGTTCATGAAGGAAAAGATATTCGTATTCAACCCACTGAATGCCCCACTATCCTGGGAATGAATGGGAAAATTGTGTGGGATTTGGTGTACCCACTCACTCTCTCTGATCAAGTTCTTCAGCCGTACAGTGCCATGAGAAAAGTGAAGGTGTGGTACAAGGAGCTGGCCGTGCACATTGTACAAATGGCAATGTATAACTCTTTCATGCTATCACAATGTGCAGGCCATACCGGTACATACCTTCACTTCCAGGAAGTAGTGATCATGGTGCTAATCTTTGGAAATCATGAAGGAGTGAGCACCAGTACTTCTGGAAATGAAGGTACCCCTATCATGCCAGGGCAACTTTTTCCCAGTGAGGTCCCTCAAACATCAAAGAAAGGACGGTCACAAAAAAGGTGCCGAGTATGTTGCAGAAGGTGGACAATAAAGGACACCATTTGGCAATGTGACATCTGCCCTGACAAACCTGGTCGGTGTATAAAAGAATGCTTCAAACTGTACCACACATCCATGAACCACTAAATTTTTTTCTGACTTACACAACTTACATATGACAACATGATGACCGCTATATAGCTCACATAAGCCAACGTAATGCACGCTACACAACTTATATAAGCCACCCTGCACATACCAGGTCAACACTAGATCAATTCTAATATAGGGTCACTTGTGGGGGGGTTTCTACTGTTTAGGCACATCAGGGGCTCTCTAAATGTGACATGACACCTGCAGACCTTTCCATCAAAGTCTGCATTCCTAAACTTCACTCTTTCCTTTCTAAGCCCTGTCGCGCGACCAAACAGTAGTTTTCCCCCACATATGAGGCAATGGCGCACTCATGAGAAATTGCACAACAAATTTTGGGGCCAATTTTCTTCTGCTATCCTTGTGAAAATGAAAATATGTGGGGCCAATGCAACATTTTTGTAAAAAAAAAATTAAAAAAATTACATTTTTTCATTTTCACAGTTTAACATTGTAAAATTCTGGGAAGCACTTGTGGGTTCAAAGTGCTTACCACACATCAACTCTTGGTAAATTCCTTGAGGATTTAAGTTTCCAAATGGGGTCATTTGTGGGGGTTTTCACTGTTTAGGCACATCGGGGGCTCTCCAAACGCAACATGATACCTGCAGACCATTCCATCAAAGTCTGCATTACAAAATGTCACTACTTTCCTAGCCCTGCCGTGCTGCCAAACAGTACAGTCATGGCCAAAAGTTTTGAGAATGACACAAATATTAATTTTTACAAAGTCTACTGCTTCACTTTTTCTAATGGCAATTTGCATATACTCCAGAATGTTATAAAGAGTGATCAGCTTAACAGCAATTACTTGCAAAGTCAATATTTGGCTAGAAAATGAACTTTATCCCCAAAACACATTCCAACATCATTGCAGCCCTGCCTTAAAAGGACCAGCTAACCTCTTTTCAGTGATTGCTCCATTAACACAGGTGTGGGTGTTGATGAGGACATGGCTGGAGATCAATCTGTCATGATTAAGTAAGAATGACACCACTGGACACTTTAAAAGGAGGCTGGTGCTTGGCATCATTGTTTCTCTTTTGTTAACCATGGTTATCTCTAAAGAAACATGTGCAGTCATCATTGCAATGCACAAAAATGGCCTAACAGGGAAGAGTATCGCAGCTAGAAAGATTGCACCTCAGTCAACAATCTATCGCATCATCAAGAACTTCAAGGAGAGAGGTTCCATTGTTGCCAAAAAGGCTCCAGGGCGCCCAAGAAAGACCAGCAAGCGCCAGGACCGTCTCTTAAAAGTGTTTCAGCTGCGGCATCGGGCTACCAGCAGTGCAGAGCTTGCTCAGGAATGGCAGCAGGCAGGTGTGAGTGCATCTGCACGCACTGTGAGGCGGAGACTCTTGGAGCAAGGCCTGGTCTCAAGGAGGGCAGCAAAGAAGCCACTTCTCTCCAGAAAAAACATCATGGACAGACTGATATTCTGCAAAAGGTACAGGCAGTGGACTGCTGAGGCCTGGGGTAAAGTTATTTTCTCTGATGAATCCCCTTTTCGATTGTTTGGGACATCAGGAAAACGCCTCATTCGGAGAAGACAAGGTGAGCGCTACCACCAGTCTTGTCTCATGCCAACTGTTAAGCATCCTGAAACCATTCATGTATGGGGTTGCTTCTCAGCCAAGGGAATCGGCTCTCTCACAGTCTTGCCTAAAAACACAGCCATGAATAAAGAATGGTACCAGAATGTCCTCCAAGAGCAAATTCTCCCAACCCTTCAAGAGCAGTTTGGCGATCAACAATGCCTTTTCCAGCATGATGGAGCACCTTGCCATAAAGCAAAGGTGATAACTAAATGGCTCAGGGAACAAAACATAGAGATTTTGGGTCCATGGCCTGGAAACTCCCCTGATCTTAATCCCATTGAGAACTTGTGGTCAATCATCAAGAGATGGGTGGACAAACAAAAACCTAAAAATTCTGACAAAATGAAAGCATTGATTGTGCAAGAATGGACTGCTATCAGTCAGGATTTGGTCCAGAAGTTGATTGAGAGCATGCCAGGGAGAATTGCAGAGGTCCTGAAGAAGAAGGATCAACACTACAAATATTGACTTGCTGCATTAACTCATTCTAACTGTCAATATAAGCTTTTGTTACTCATATGTTTGCAATTATATTTCTGTCTGTGATAAAAACATCTGTCAAACACACACATAAAAACCAGAGGGCAGCAGATCATGTGAAAATATAATATTTGTGTCATTCTCAAAACTTTTGGCCATGACTGTAGTTTTACAACACATATGGGATAACAGTGTATTCAGGCAAAATTGCACAACAATTTTTGGGGTCCATTTTCTCCTGATACCTCTGTGAAAATAAAAAATTGGGGGCTAAAAACATCTTTGTGGGAAAAAATGTATTGTTTTCTATTTTCATGGCTCTACATTATAAATTTCTGTGAAGCACCATGAGGTTCAAGGCATCACAGAGATAAGAGATAAGTTCCTTGAGGCTTTAGTTTCCAAAATGGAGTTTGGCCAGTGTATAAGAAAATGCTTAATACTGTGCCACACATCCATGGACCACTAATTTTTTTTCTGACTTATACAACTTACATATGACAACCTTAAGCTCACTACATAACTCATGTGAGCCAACCTGATTCATTCTTTACAACTCACGCAAGCCAACTTAATGCACGCTGCACAACTCACAAAAGTCAACTTGATGCACTCTGCACAACTCACATAAGCCAACCTGATACACACTACACAACTCATATAAGCCATAACATTGTAAAATTCACATACCAGGACAACACTAGATCAATTCCAATATAGGGTCACTTGTAGGGGGTTTCCACTGTTTAGGCACATTAGTGGTTCTCCAAATGCGACATGGCAACCGCTCTTGATTCCAGCCAATTTTGCATTCAAATAGTGCTCCTTCTCTTCCGACCCCTGCCGTGCGCCCAAAAAGTAGTTTTTCTCCACATATGGGCTATCGGCGAACTCTGTAGAAATTGTAAAACAATTTTTGGGGTCCATTTTCTCCTGTCACCCTTGTGATAATTGGGTCTAAATTTGCAAAAATAGTAAAATATTATTTTTTTTCACATTGCTTCAGTTTCGGTGAAGCATCTGAAGGCTTAATAAATTTCCTGAATGTGGTTTTGAGCACATTGAGAGATGCAGTTTTTAGAATGGTGTCACTTTTGGGTATTTTCTGTCATATAGGCCCCTTAAAGTCACTTCAAATCTGATGTGGTGCCTAAAATAATTGGCTTTGTAAATTTTGTAAGAAAAATGAAATACCGCTGGTCAACTTTTAACCCTTCTAACTTCCTAACATAAAAAAAAATTATGTTTCAAAAATTGTGCTAATATAAAGTAGACATTTTGGAAATGTAATTTACTATGTTTTTGTGACATAACTTTCTGGTTTAAGGCCATGAAAATTAAAAGTTTGAAAATTGATACATTTTTGCCAAAATTTCTGATATTTTCACAAATAAACACAAGTCATAACCAATACATTTTACCTTTGTCATGAACTATAATATGTCATGAAAAAACAATCTCAGAATCAGTGGCAACTCTTGAATTGTTTGTTAGTTATTACCACAAGAAATGACACTCATCAGAATTGTAAAATTTGTCCTGGTCATGAAGGTGAAAACAGGCTTGGGGGGTAACGGAGTTAAAAAGTATTTCCATATGTTAGGTCAGTACCATACATACTGTATAGGGATACTTTTTTAATGTATTCATAATAAAGATTTACAATTTTACCATTGAAAGTGCCAATATTTCGCATTTTTCTTCATGGTGGCTCAGTGGTTAGCATTGCCGAACTTGGATCCATAAAGAATAACATCTGCAAGGAGTTTGCATGTTCCCCCATGTTTGCGTGGATTTCTTCTGGGTTCTCCCGTTCCTTTCCACACTCCAAAGACAAACTAGTGATGAATTTAGATTGTGAGCCCCAATGGGGATAGAGATGATGATGTCTGTAAGACGCTGAGGAATTAATGGCGTATATAAGTGAGTAAAATAAAATAAAATAGTAATCAAGATCAAAAGCCAGGACAATCCCTTTAATGTATATATTGCTACAATGCAACATTTTATTTAGAGTTACACATTATATCACTTGCCCAAGAAATGGAAAATCTAGCTGTGTGCTTTATTTATTTACCAGGAAAAGCACTATGCAATTTTATTGCATCAATATTTCATTTTCGCCTCTTTATTTCTTTAATTGATACCACTGTGCTGTAAGGTTTAAAATAATGGATTGCATTAAAAGCTACTGCAGAGTGTAACAACACGAAATGAAAAAGTAACCTCGCAAACTAGTCAGAATATTACCTGGGCAGTCAGTATAAACCATAAGAAAGAGGAGCTAAGCAGTGACAGACATTAGGTGTGATATTTTATCAGCTATTAACTTTATTATCACGTTAACCCAAGAGTGGAAATATCATATGTAGCTGAACAGCAGCCTGGCAGGCAAGGGGGGCATCAACATCACATTAGGGGATATGTCAGATCTCCTTTTGTGATTAAACGATTTTCCTTTTGATTCTGCCCACTACTAACATAATATCTAATTCTCAAAGTCTTCTGATTAATTGGTAGTTAGTACTTGTCATGTAGTACTTTGATCAAAATTTTGACATCTGAAATAAAAACACGCAAATTACCCAGTACATGTTATTCTTTTGGGTATATACAGGTTATTCTCACAAAATTAGAATATCAGCAAAAAGTTAATTTATTTCAGTTCTTCAATACAAAAAGTGAAACTCATATTATATAGAGTCATTACAAACAGAGTGATCTATTTCACATGTTTATTTCTGTTAATGTTGATGATTATGGCTTACAGCCAATGAAAACCCAAAAGTCAGTATCTCAGTAAATTAGAATACTTTATAACACCAGCTTGAAAAATTATTTTAAAATCTGAAATGTTGGCCTCCTGAAATGTATGTTCAGTAAATGCACTCAATACTTGGTCAGGGCTCATTTTGCATCAATTACTGCATCAATGTGGCGTGGCATGGAGGCGATCAGCCTGTGGCACTGCTGAGGGGTTATGGAAGCCCAGGTTGCTTTGATAGCAGCCTTCAGCTCGTCTGCATTGTTGGGTCTGGTGTCTCTCATCTTCCTCTTGACAATACCCTGTAGATTCTCTATGGGGTTAAGGTTAGACGAATTTGCTGGCCAATCAAGCACAGTGATACTGTTGTGTGTAAACCAGGTATTTGTGCTTTTCGCAGTGTGGACAGGTGCCAAGTCCTGCTGGAGAATGAAATTTCCATCTCCAAAAGCTTGTCAGCAGAGGAAGTCATGAAGTGCTCTAAAATTTCCTGGTAGACGGCTGCGCTGACTTTGGTTCTTGATGAAACACAGTGGACCATTGTTTAAATAAGACTGTTCTGACAAATGTATTTTTTTAGGGATTTTAAAAATGCTTTTTTTAATATCACAATCTTTATGAAAATAAAAAACAAAAGTCTTACAATTTTTACAATGACCACTAGGGCTTTTTTAGACTCTAGTTATTTTTTGTTTTAGGAAATTCTCACCTGCATTAGCAGCAATGAACAGATCTTTTTGTACTGAAGGATTTAATGAGAATGTGCAAAGGTCATTGTGAATGGAAGGGTAGCAGGGTGAGCTGTGACATCGCCTATTGTGAATGGTGGATCCTGTGTTACCAGCTGTGTTCAGAGGTGATATCTGTCATTCTAATCCTGCCTCTGATGATAATGCAAAAAAAATGTTCCTGCAAGGACAGGATGTATGAGTCTAAAATAGCTCCAGTGGTCAGTGTGAAAATTGCAAGGTTTCTAATTTTGTAAAATCTGCACTATGTACAGTACAGACCAAAAGTTTGGACACAACTTCTCATTCAAAGATATTTCTGTATTTTCATGACTATGAAAATTGTAGAATCACACTGAAGGCATCAAAACTATGAATTAACACATGTGGAATTATACATTACACTTTACAAAAAAGTGTGAAACAACTGAAAATATGTCTTATATTCTAGGTTCTTCAAAGTAGCCACCTTTTGCTTTGATTACTGCTTTGCACGCAGAAAAGGTGAACGGCTGGACTCTACATGCCTGGTTCCCATCGTGAAGCATGGAGGAGGTGGTGTGATGGTGTGGGGGTGCTTTGCTGGTGACACTGTTGGGGATTTATTCAAAATTCAAGCAGTGAGCGGTCCAGCTCACCCCAAACCATCTCGATTGGGTTCAGGTCTGGTGACTGTGGAGGTCAGGTCATCTGGCGTAGCACCCCATCACTCTTCTTCTTGGTCAAATAGCTCTTACACAGTTTGGAGGTGTGTTTGGGGTCATTGTCCTGTTGAAAAATATATGATGGTCCAACTAAACGCAAACCGGATGGAATAGCATGCTGCTGCAAGATGCTGTAGTAGTCATTCTGGTTCAGTATGCCTTCAATTTTGAATAAATCCCCAACAGTGTCACCAGCAAAGCACCATCACACCATCACATCACCTCCTCTATGCTTCACGGTGGGAACCAGGCATGTAGAGTCCATCCGTTCACCTTTTCTGCGTGCAAAGCAGTAATCAAAGCAAAAGGTGGCTACTTTGAAGAACCTAGAATATAAGACATATTTTCAGTTGTTTCACACTTTTTTGTAAAGTGTAATGTATAATTCCACATGTGTTAATTCATAGTTTTGATGCCTTCAGTGTGATTCTACAATTTTCATAGCCATGAAAATACAGAAAAATCTTTGAATGAGGTGTGTCCAAACTTTTGGTCTGTACTGTAGGTTGTAACTACCTCATATACATAACTATCTACTTTCCACATTAAATCCAAGTTCTAGAGGCAATTTCTTCAAAAAGTGAAGAGACATGGGAGAGGGCTTGGAACATTTTTCTGTATAGGGCTCATAAATTTCTAACAATTGTCTCTTTTGACGAATTTGTCAAAATTGTTACAAAGATTAAAACTGTATTAACTCCTTCAGCAACTTGGGTTTTTCTGCTTTTGCATTTCCATTTTTTTCTCCCCTTCTTCCCAGAGCCATAATTTTTTTTTTTTTTTAGTCAATATGGCCATGTGAGAGCTTGCTTTTTGCTGGACGAGGTGTAATTTTGAATGACACCATTGGTCTTGCCATAAAGTATACTGGAAAAAGGGAAAAAAAAATTAAAGTGCAGTGAAATTGCAAAAAAAGTGCAATTCCACAATTGTTTTTTTGTTTTGCTATTTTACCATTTTCACTAAATGCTAAAGCTGACCTGCCATTATGATTCTCCAGGTTATTACAAGTTTGTAGATACCAAAAGTGTATAGTTTTTTTTTTATTTAAGTAGTAAAAAAAATATAAAGTTTATTAAAAAAAAAAGTCACCATTTTCTAAAGCCAGTAGCATTTTTTGTGATCTGGGGCAGGGTGACGGCTTAATTTTTGCGCAGCGAACTGATGTTCTTATTGATACCATTTTGATGTAGACCTTTTGATGTTCCGTTATTGCATTTTATTGCAATATTGTGGCGACCAAAAATTGTAATTCTGGCGTTTTGACTTTTTTTCTCTTTACGCTCTTTACCGATCGGATTAATTGTTTTTATACATTGATAGATTTGGCAATTCTGAATGTGGCAATAAAATATGTGTATTTTTTACTCTTTATTGTTTTACTTTGAATGGAGCAAATAGGGGTGATTTGAACTTTTATTTTTTTAATTTTTTTAATATTTTAACATTTTTCTTTCTTGCTTCAATAGTCTCCATGGGAGACAAGAAGCTGTGATCATCCAATTGCTTGTGCTACACAGAGCAGGGCTTCATAGCAATCCAGAAATGACAACCACAGGGGTCTGCTGCAGACCTGGGTTGTCATGCCAACCCATTGGTGACCTGCGGTCATGTGACACGGGCGCTAATAGGCGGGACTAATGACGCGCTTCTGGCGCAAGCATGTTAGAGATTGACAGCGGCATTTAACATGTTAACAGATGCGGGTGGATCGTGATTGGCTGTTAGGGGCACATGTCAGCTTTTCAAATCAACATGTGCCAGAAAATTTGTGGGCTCATTGTTGGAGCCTGCAGCAAACAGGGGGAAAGAGGTTAATGACTATACGTCTAAGGTGGGAAAGGGTTAATGACCTTGGCATAAAATGCCATATTTTCACAATGTTTGCTCAGTAAATATAATAATATGATGTGAGTAAAATGTATATTTACTGGAGAATTTACAGACTTTATTGACTGATGTCTGATGATTGAAGTACTCACATTTCTTGAGTCATAAATGGCATTTACAAAAATCAGACCTCAGTGCTTTGTTGTGAACATTGCTTCAACTTATTTTATGTTAAAGTACAAAAACAATCCCACGCAAAGTGATTGAATAGTCTGAATCATACACACACAAACATACGAAACCTCCACTTAATAAAAGGAAATGTTTTTCACATCAAGTATTTCAGTATATAAATTAATCTTCATAGAAAAATTTTCCACAATCAGGCTAACCTGCACCTGATCCTAGGGATGTTCACAACGGTTAGATACAATGTCATCATGATGCACCGTGGTAAGACGAGTACATTTTTCATTTAAAGGAACGTCCACTCATGGCAAATGGATGTCAAAGATGAAAGGTTAGAACTTTTAGTCAGATTAGTGTATGATGGCAAATAGTATACATTGTTCTGTTTTACATCATAACCCACTGACTTCAGTGTATTCTTACTAGAGATGAGCGAACATCATCGGCTCCCTCCTTATTAGGCAAGCGATAGCGCTTCCCGAAGAAGCTGATATCGGGAGTCCGGATACCTGGAGAGCTCCGATAATAAGGTGTCCGGAGCCACAGCTTCATGTGTCACGGCTGTGTGACAGTCACAACACATGCATGGAGCGCCTGTGTGTTGTGACTGTCACACAGCCGTGACACATGCAGCTGCAGCGCTAAACAGCTGATTATTGGGAGCGCTCCAGGTATCCGGCTTCCCAACACAGCTTCTTCAGTAAGCGCTACAGCTTGACGAATAAGGATGGAACCGATGATGTTCACGCATCTCTAATTTCTGAGTAATAACACTTTTCTCTGCAGAAAATGTGAATGCACTCTTAGGGAGTAAAGCACCAGGACGAGTATTAATTTGTTAAATGCTGCTGTCAATCTCTGACAGCAGTATTTAAAGGGAACCTGTCACCAGATTTGGCCGATATAAGATACGGCCACCGCCTTTCAGGGCTTATCTACAGCATTCTATAATGCTAGACATAAGCCCCTGAACTGACCTGAAAGATAAGAAAAATAAGTTTTATTATAATCACCTGCAGGGCAGTCCAGTCCGATAGGTGTCGCAGGTCCAAGTCTGACGCCTCCCATCTTCTTGTGATGCCGCCCCCCTGCTTGCTTCACAGGATCCCTGGCATCGTGCTCCTGCGCAGGCGTACTTCTCTGCCTTGTTGAGGGTAGAGCAAAGTACTGCAGTACGCAGGTGCCGGGAAAGGTCAGAGAGGCCAGCGCCTGTGCACTGTAGTACTTTTGTCTGCCCTCAGCAGTACGCCTGCACAGGAGCATGATGCTGGAGAGCCTGTGAAGCAAGCAGGAGGTCGGCATCACAAGAAGATGGGAGGCGCCGGACCAAGACCTGCGAGACCCATCGGACCGGACCGCCCCACGCGTGAGTATAATAAACTTATTTTTCTTCTCTTGC
The DNA here is from genome assembly GCA_033576555.1 of Oophaga sylvatica. Classification (NCBI taxonomy): domain Eukaryota; kingdom Metazoa; phylum Chordata; class Amphibia; order Anura; family Dendrobatidae; genus Oophaga; species Oophaga sylvatica. Next base: position 34,426,566 of record JARQOD010000006.1, read on the forward strand.
AGGTTGGATCGGGGGCTTATCTACAGCATTATAGAATGCTGTAGATAAGCCCTGAAAGGTTGTGGCCGTATCTTATATCGGCCAAAACTGATGACAGGTTCCCTTTAACCCGTGCTGACGTGCATGTGCATCATTTTCTCCATCCATTGGCATGCCTTTAAAGTCATTGTGGGTTGCAACTTCAAGTCCCCTAAGGGGACTAACAATAACAGGAAAACAAAGAAAATTAAAGCAAAAAATGAAAAAAATAAAGTTAAAAGTTCAAATCTCTCCTCTTTTCACCATTAAAAATAAAGATATTACAACAGTAAAAGAAATACACATATGTGTTATTGCTGCATTCAGAAAAAGTCTGATCCATCAAAATATAAAAATAATTGACTTGATCAGTAAACATTATAGATGGAAAAAAATCAAGAAAGTCAAAATTATGCTTCTTTGGTTCGCCGCAATACCACAAAAAAGGCTTTAAACAAGCGATCAAAATGCCACATCTATCCGAAAATGATACTAATAAAAACACTGTCTTGCCCCGCAAAAAATAAGCCATAATACAGCTCCAGAACGAAAACTAAAAATGTTATGGGTCTCGAAAAATGGTGACACAAACCAAAATTTTTTTTCACTGCTAAAATAATAAACATAATGGACATGTTGGGTAATACCGTAATAGAATTGATGAGGAGAATCATATTGTATGGTCATTTTTACCACAAAATGTACATTTTAATAACAATTCCCCCCAAAAAAATTTAAATTTCACCACACTTGATTTTTTTTTTTCCATTTTGCAGTACACTATGTGGTAAAATGAATGGTGTCATTCAAAAGTGCGACTTGTCTCAGAAAAAACAAGGCCTCATATATCAATGTGGATAGAAAAATAAAAGAGTTATGGCTCTGGGAAGAAGAGGAGGAAAAAAAAAGAAGCTGCAAAAACAAAAATTGTCTGAGGCGAGAAGGGGTTATTAATAAGTATGCATTTCCGTAATTCTGGGAATAAACCTCTGAGCTCTTCAAAAATTCCTAGAAAGAAATTTTTTGTAAAAAATATATATGTGGTCAGTTTAAGGAATTCTATGGCTATAGAGCACACTGCAATGGATTAGTGGTAATCAAACCTTTTATTAGACCACTACGTGTTTCGGCAGCGGACCGCTACCTTCCTCCTTTCTACCCTTTTAGAAAGAAATTTTGGCGCAGGTCCATTTAGCATTTAGTACCTTTTCTTTGAAACAATTACATATACCTGTGATCACATGAATATCTTTGCATGTGTTAAAGAGGTTGTCCACTACATTGTATAATGTGCCCACCGATTTAGGCTACTTTCACACATCAGTTTTTTCGTGTCAGGCATAATCCGTCGTATACCTAATAGGACGGATCCGGCGCTGATTTTGAAAAAACTGATGCAACTGATCAGTTTTCTTGCCAGATCCGACCTGACCTTTTCAACCCAGAAAAAAAAGAAATTTTCTATGTGGAAAATGCAGGTACGCATGTCCGGACCGAGGAGAGAGAGAGAGAGAGGAGAGAGAGAGAGAGGGAGAGAGAGAGAGACCTTGGTTTCTAGAATCCGGATCAGTCTTTTGACAGATTTGACAAAAGACTGGTCCGGTTCCATACACTTGTATTATTTCCGGCCGCCTGATGCGCCGATTCAGGCACTATCAAGCTGCTCCGGAAAAAAAAAAAACGTTGCAGTCACCGTCTTGTCCGGCCGCCGGAATGTACATTTCCGCTGGCCAAAAACGGATGCAACGCAATGACATCAGATGAGATCCGGCGCTAATGAAAGTCAATGCCAAAAAAACGCATCCAGTACCGGATCCGATTTTTTAAAAACACGCCGGATCGCGCTTGACGTCAAAAAACTGATGTGTGAAAGTAGCCTTACATCTTGTAAAGTTCTGTCAAGTTCCAGATCTCCTGTATTCCCCTGGGCATGACCCAGCGGCCGCACCCCTCCTGATTGACTGGGCTGTGGGTTGACTTTCACTATACTTCACAGCCCAATATTCAACGCGCGCTTGCGGCTGGTGAAGGTAGATGAGAGGGGGAAGTGCACGCTGGATACTGAGCTGCGACATGAGGTGAATCTCCGCCCACAGCCTAGTCAATCAGGAGGGGTCATGCCCGGGGAACGCAGGAGATACGGAACTTGACGTGACATCAGCGGATGTCATCGGTGGCTGCAGCCAAGGTCACTTAATGCCGAGTGAACGGTAGTGATAGCACCGCTCACAGGCACAGATGGCAACAAGAGCTATTTACAAAAATACTTCTTTACAAGGTTTAAATCGGTGGGGGAATTATTGTATGTGGTGGCAGTGAAATACACTTGAAGATATGAAATAGGGTAAGTTCCTGAACCTCAGTCTATCATGACATGTGATTAAAGGGGTTATTCAGGACTAAGATATGATAACGTATCTTGTGGAAAGGTTACTAATATTAGATCAGTGGTTGGCCGACACCTGAAACCCACTTAACTAGCTGTTACCAGACCGTGTTAACAGAAGTACATCATGCTTGATGCTGGAGCTCCATAGCTCCATACAATTTTTATTGACCATTCTTGAATGCTGCAGCTCAGCTACTAATGAAGTGATTCTAAAGGTAGGTCATCAATGCCATAAGCCCCCCAAACACTGTAGATAGCTGTCAGCTCTCTCTCCCGAGTCTCTCATACACAGGAATGCTCATCTTAAGAGAGACACTGCCAGATTTCCCTGGCAGTGGCTTATCTCAGGAAGAACAGAGCTATCGTCTGGGGACATATTCAATCCAATCCTTCTTTCCCCTATATCATCTATTGGGGGAAAGTTGGAAAACCACCTTACATATCAGATTGTTGGCCAATCCTGCTGATCTTTGGAATGCGGGGGATGTTAGTCTTCGACAACCTGTAAAGTGGTTTACCATAAATCAATTCTAGCTTATAAACTGTAATTTTAAAGAACTCCAAACAGAATCCTTGTGTCATTAATAACCCCCCAGGTCTTGCAGGCTAAACATAAAACAGCATGATAATTTATGGAGTTTTACTTTCAATAACTTGAAATATGTTTGGAAATCGGTCTTCTTTTATTGGGGTGCATAACATCACCAGATACATAAATCACTGTATGCATTTGATGATATGGTTATCTATTAAGTGTAATCAATTCTTTTTCTCATGTAACTTTTTTTTTTTGTAAATCAGCATAATATTTATATCCACAATAATACGTGTCTTTATTAGCAGAAAAACATGAACGTTTTAATAATGCAAGAATGCAATTATGGGCACAGGAAATATTCTATAATTATGAATAATTCCTGAATCGCTGTGCTTTGCTGCTAAGTATTGTTAATCACATTATTGTTTTTTTGAATTATAAAGCAGCAAACAAAACACTCATCACAATATATAATAGTATTAGCGGAAGAATGAAAGGGAAGTTAATGTGCAGACAAATTTGAAATGCATATAATACATGGGAAAAATATCAATGTCTGTAAATATTTTATGCGGTATGTAAAATGATAGGGTATGCTGAGCCAGTACCTTCAACTAATATATCATCTATATATATATATATATATATATATATATATATGTATATATGTATACATATTGTGGCAAGACGACTCGCTCGGCTCTCCTGGAGGCAGACTCAGGACACACGTTCTCTGGGTTCTCTTTCTGCTGGTTTATTATTAGCCATAAACTCATGCAGGTTTCGCAGGAAAAGTAAACATGACCCCTCTGGGTTAAACGGGAAAACATAAAAAAAAAAACAATAACTCAGTCCATAGATGAGTGGGTTCCGCCCCTCTCGGTAGCATAAACTGCACTGCTAAAGTCCTTGTGGAAAGCTCTGCAGCTTCCACTATCCTGTCTGGAGACTTTCCTCTCCAGACTACACCAGAGGAAAAAAAAAACAGGACTGAGCTTTTATACATTGCTCAGCCACACCCTTTTAACATATAACATGCTGGCAGATAAATAAAGTAGGTCTTAGTTCACACAGGAGAGCATCCTGTGTGACACATACCTCCCCTCATATATAAAACCAGTGACACTGTCACAATATATATATATATATATATATATATATATATATATACTTTATGCCCCTTTCAGTGAGTTGGGTGGTCCTTTATTTATGACTATTGAAAAAAGCCTGGGATAGGCTGAAATGTCTAATTTGATTTGAAAAATATTTAGAGTTGAGAGTCCTCAGTGGTTGATACCTTTTAATGGCTAACTGAAAAGATGGTAACAAATTGCAAGCTTTCCAGACTACTCAGGTCTCATCATCAGGCAAAGACTAATACAACATCTGAAGAATCACATATTTATACACAACACAGCACAGAAATAATGCAATAGATAAGACAAGTGACGTAAAGCAGAACTGTCATTATGGGAGAGAGATGAACAGTTGTGGCAATAAATATTGGACCAGTTCATAGATAAGGAGTGTGAAGGTTTTATTGCACTCTGATTGGGGTCTGGTAATGTTTTGTGATGCTCCACCGGGCTCTTAGGAGCAAATTCCTTAATTGATGTAAAAGGCCATAAATCCATGCAATATGTTCATTCCAGCATTGAGAGTGTCAAAGGTCGTCATCAGTTTGTATTAACAAACTCTCCTGTGTCTCTGAGTTGTGAAATTACCTTTCAATACAAGTAATTTCTTGTCCATCATACTATGACCGGGGATACAAAAATGTTTGGCCACAGGTAGATCCATTCTCTTTTCTCTTATTTTGTGGTGATGAGAATTCATCCTTGTTCTCAGTTTTTGCCCTGTCTCTCCCACATACAGACCCCCAGTTGGACATTTAGTACATATAATTAGGTACACCCCATTAGATGTGATGTAGCTGAAAGTGCCTGGGATCTTGTAGTCCTGATGGGAGTTGGGGATCTTTATCTTGTCCGTGGTCATTATAGATGGGCAAATTTTACATTTTTTCTGGTTGCAAGGAAAGGTTCCTGCAGCTGTTGGGGAGGACAGGATTTGTAATTGGATTTGTGCATTGAAATAAAAAAGAAATTATCCAACATACGAGCGCTGGGACCTGCCTTCCTTTACTCTTTATTTAAGAGACTGTCAATCATCTATTGACAGAAAAGGCCACAAAATGATATATAAATCTCCCCAGCTCTGCCTGTTCTATAGCATCCTGCCTGCAGATTGGACTGTACTTTAATTGTAACAGATTTCCTGTAATGCTATTTGCCAGAAGACTAGAGGAGAATGTCCTCAGTAAATTGATAGTGCACAATAAAAAAAAGTACATAAAATAATTTAGTATACTGTTTAAGAGAAGTACCGTATGTGCTTTCTATACATTATTTTTATTATTTTAATTTAATAGAAAATACCAATTTATAGGGTCTTTGACTCGTCTTACAAATTGTCACAGACATGAAACACATTTATTAGGGATCAGTACACTCTTTAAACATTTATTCATTACATTTTCAACCACTTTTATTAAGAATGTTTTTTTACAACAGATTTATTTGTGACATAGAGGTAGAAATAAATTTTTCTATAATTTCGGCAAACCCGTCAAGATCAAGGGGTTTGGATGACAATTTAATATGTACATGTGCATGGCTGTCCCAGGACAGATGATGTATTGGGAAATAAAGATGCGGCATGTCACATTTCATGCCGCCGATTCTTTTATTCTCTTTGAGATAAGCCGCCGCCAGAGATGTCTGACAGCAGCTTTCTCATAGAGAACACAGGAGCTTTTTGGTCAGTATTTATCTCATTATTTGTAAGCCAAAATCAGGAGTCAAACAATCAGAGGACAAGTATAATAGAGACATGTTCACTATTTCTGAGTTTTCCACCCACTCTTGGTTTTGGTTTACAAATACTGATAACATTGTAAGTCTGACTGGAGGAAGATTTATGATGAGGCGCACGGTCGTTTTTTTCAGATGCGCTGGAATCATTAAGATTCATGCACCTCTTAGTGAATCAGGTTCCGATGATGCCAGAAAACCCCCCAGTCTAGACTGGCATGAGCAGCGTTAGTCTTGATGAATGGTGGCTATCATGTTTAACACTGTCACTAAACTTGCTGCCTATTATATACCACCCCCTGATAGATGCCATTGTCACAAGAAAATCAATGCTATTCATGTGGTTTTAAAGTTATGGCTGATCAGTGTATGCTTTCAATAGTTTCAGAAAGTTAACAAATCAACTAAAAAATAAGAAAAGAATTGGAGACACATTATCTGTGCCCAGTGACAGAAACCAGTTTCTCTATTCCTAAGAGATCCCACGTTTTGAACAGATAATCAAATCCAAAGAGAAATAAAAGCACAGAAATCAGCTTTTCAGACAGACAGCAACTAGACAATAATCACCGGTTGTCATCTACAATCTCTTGATATGTTCTCTGGAAAATAACCAAGGCAATGTAACCTATAATATAGTATGTAAGAGCACAATTTATGAGAATAATCCAAGCTGACCTCTACTTTCCCAGACTGTATTTTACTGTCATACGTTGCCTCACTTTAAAAGAAAACCCTTCAGATATAGCAACATATTAATTGCTGCAATCTGTTAGCATTTGTCAATGGAAATGAATTGCAACAAAAGGTGTTCATTTGAAATGCTATATCCATTTAACCCAAACCTTTTTCTCAGTTTTTCCAGTTACATATGGTGTGATTTATTAATCAGAAAAATCTATATCACACCGCCTTTACATTTTTGAAGTACTGAAGGCAATTGGAGAACCATACAGAAAAACACGAACACGAAGCAAGACAACAATGCTAACATCTGAGCCACTGTGCTGGGTATAAGAGTAATTAATCTGTAAACATGTAATAAAGAGTTTATCAGATATTTTAGTCCCAGTTTTTTTTTTGCAAACGAATATGACAATCCATGTAAATTTGGACTATTGGCATGTATGCCATACTCCAAAAACATACTTACAGGGTTTCTTGATCTCATGTCTGCCACCTCCTTTCATTCCCCTTGCGTCAACACAAAGGAACAAGCTCTCTCCTCCAGATGACCTAGGTCAAAGTCTAAAGGGTATGCCACACTAGACGGCGTTGCTAATGAGATCGCTAAAAGACGTCACTATTTAGCAATCTCGTTAGTGACGCCGGTGTGTGTGGCATGCAGCAACGACGTGGCCCCTGCTGTGTCCCTGCTGTGATCTCGTTCATCGTTCACAGCGTTCTGGACCATATTTTTATCGTTGGCGTCCCGCTGGTGAGCATATATCGCTGAGTGTGGCACCTTTTGTGAACGATGTGCGACCTCGTTGACGACGCATTAGTCAGCGGCACAGGCGGGACTCTGTTTTCTTTCGTTAACGCCCTTCAGCTCCGATTGGTGACCACAAAATCACCTCAGCTATAATAACTGCGCCCCCATCCATTGTTCCCAGAGCACTTTATGGGTCTCTTTGTGCGTTGTTGCGAGAATAGTATCGTGTGTCGGAGTTTTGCGATCCTGTTTGTGGCGCAGTGGTGGGTTTTTGCGATCCTGTCTGAGTCGCTAGAGCACCATCCATCCCCATTTTGATTTGGATCTTCGGAATATTTGGATTCAAGGTACATATTGTTTGTGATGTTGTTTGATAATGGTTTTTGACCTTTTTTTTTTTCATCTGCTTTATTTATTTTACACCCCTGACCTTTTTTTTTTTTTTTTGGCTGCTTTATTTACTTTAAAAACCCCTGACCTTATTTTTTTTTTTTTTTCGTCTGCTTTATATATTTTACACCCCCCACCATTTTAGACGTTTGTAAACTGTAAATTAAATGTTAACTGAAAAGTTTAATATATTTTTTCTATATATTTTTTATTTTATTCTTTATTTTATTTTGTTTAAACACTTTATTAATAGTAATTAATTAGTAATTAAGTTTTCTCTTCTTTACCGTACAGGTTGCACATAATGAACCTGTCCACCGCGGAGCGTATTGATTGTGGCTGTTGCACTGTCTATGGAGGCAGATCGACAAGAAGAGGCCGGGTGGAAGAGAGGCGCTCCAAGCGAAAGCGTCGCATGTGGACCAGGGAATGGCTGGAGCAGAGGTCCAAATTCTCCCACATGCATCTAGTGAGGGAGTTGCAGGAGAAGAATCCGCAGGATTTCCGGAATTATCTACGGATGTCGGAGGATTCATTCAAGCTCCTACTGGAAGCTGTGAGGCCATTCATTGAACGGCAGGATACACGGATACGTGCAGCTGTTTCAGCAGAGGAACGTTTGGCAGTAACGCTGCGATTTATGGCAACCGGACGTTCAATGAAGGATTTGCAATATTCTGCTGCAATTTCTCGGTCGCTGCTTGGAGAACTAATTCCGGAGACATGCAACGCCATCGTCCGCAGTTTACGGAGCTACATGCCTTTTCCCAAATCAGTGGCGGAATGGCAAATTATTGCCTCTGATTTTGAAAGGATTTGGCAGTTCCCAAACTGTGGTGGTGCCTTGGATGGCAAACATGTGCGGATCACGCAACCAGCCAACAGCGGATCCTTTTTTCATAACTACAAGAGCTACTTCAGCGTGATCCTCATGGCCCTTGTTAATGCCAATTATGAATTTATTGACGTTGATGTTGGCGTGAACGGAAGGGTTTCTGACGGTGGCGTTTTGGAGCACACAAATTTTGGACAATGGTTGTTTAATGATAAACTTAACTTGCCAACCAACATGGACGCCACCGCCAACCTAAACTTTGTGTTTGTGGGCGATGAAGCCTTCCCCCTTCATGAGCATCTTCTGAAACCATATCCACAAAAGACTTTGACAGGGGAAAGGCGGATTTTTAATTACAGACTCTCTAGGGCACGGCGCGTTGTGGAGAATGCCTTCGGCATAATGGCCAACCGCTTCAGGGTTTTCCACACTCCAATCAACATGAAGCTGGAATTGATAGACTCTGTGGTGTTGGCCTGTTCTGTGCTGCACAATTTTCTAAGAAAACGCGATCCTGGTACTTACAGTCCGCCAGGCTTCATGGACTCGGACAGCAATGGTGACGTGGTGCTCGGAGAATGGCGTGACAATGATCCCGCTATTGCAGGCCTTCAACCTGTCAATCAAGGCATGAGCAAGGACAATGCGAAGGCCGGCCGAGACAAGTACTGCCATTACTTTAATGGGCCTGGTGCAGTGAGTTGGCAGCATCAGGTCTAGTTTGATTTTTATAATGTTTGACTTTACCCTTTTTTTAACAATGTTTTTATAATAAAATATTTTTATTTTAAAAATGCATTTGTGTTTTTTTTCTATTATTTTACCTATATGGGAGAAGGGCTAATGATGGGTGAGATGTGGGGAGGGAGTAATGGGGATGGCAAAGAGACATGTTACCAGCAGCTGCAGTTTTTAAAATCTTTTCAAAGGCTTTTTTGTTGTCTATTTTTTGTTTTACATTGTATCTACTTGTCACACACGGGGTCATGGGAGTACCATCAGTCATAGGAGTTAATTGTTAAAAAAATAACGAAAAAAGTTTCAAATATTTAAAATTATTTTAAGGGCCTATGGTCTCACTAGCGTTCAAACATTATAATTAAATATAACAGATAATACACCACAGCTGCATATATAAAGTTTAAATATGTAATATATATATTATAGTCATATATGAAAGGTTAAAAAACTGTTATAAATATATTTGAAAATTCTTGGGAGGTAAAGGTCAACATTCACCAGGGAATCACAGCTAATTACAGATATGCGACGCCAGTGTGATCGCAATGTGACGACACGAGCTCCTGCTATACAGATATGCATACAGATATGCAAAGCTATTGTGATTGCAAGGTGAAGATTCTCGAGCCCCAGCCATACAGATATGCGACGCCATTGTAATCGCAATGTGACTTGTCACGAGCTCCAGCTATAGATATGCATACAGATATGCGACGGCATTGTAATCGCAATGTGACTATTGTCACGAGATCCAGCTATACAAATATGCATACAGATATGCGACGCCATTGAGATCGGAATGTGACTTGTCACGAGATCCAGCTATACAGATATGCATACAGATATGCAAATCCATTGCCTAGCTTGTAATCGTTGTTTTGCGATCTCAACAGCATCTCATATCTGTGCTTGGCTGTGCGCAGGGCTGCTGCGGTCAATTTGCAATCGCAATACGTTTTGCGTCGCGAGTGCGGCCGCACGTAACGTGCGCACTGCTGTGATGTCATGACGCTGGCGTCGCCCAATGCGCAGTTTGTAATGGCGGCAATGGCGGCGGCGACACAGGCGGGCCTAAGTGGGCTGATAAGGAGGTCCGCTACTTAATTAAAAAAACGGACCTATGGGATTACCACTGCAGGCTACCTGTGGCGCATCCAAGGCGCCACAAAAGGGTATGCCTGCAGAGGATCCGGCGGGGCCTGGAGAGGCATTTTAATGTGCAGCGGACCAGGCAACAAATACGCAAGAAGCTGGCAGACCTGCAATACCGCTCACGCGATAGGGTCGCCAGCATCCGGGCCCAGCTCCGAAGGCCTCTGAGTGAGTATTGATGAGGGTATCTGGAGAGGTTATGTTTTGTGGGGTGGCTACTTTCACACTTGCGTTTTTTTGCGCTGCGTTTCGAGCGCACATGAAGCGCATTAAAAAAACGCATGCAAACGCTTGTAAAAGCTGCGAGATTTAGTCGCATCAGCATGCGAATTTCTACAAAAAAAAACAGCGTTTGTCTGCAATTTCATGATTTTTTGCATGCGTTTGCGTTTTTTTGGCGCATGCGTTGTCTATGTGTCACATCTCTGTCATCTCTGTCTCCATCATCTCTGGCTCCATCATCTCTGTCTCCATCATCTCTGGCTCTATCATCTGTCTCCATCATCTCTGTCTCAATCATCTCTGTCTTTTTTGACCGGAAAAAAAAAATAACATGTAGCGTCTAGCGCGTATGGGCGCACACCAGGAAAATGCACAGCGCACGACAAAAACGCACATGAACGCGTGCAAGCGCTAGACCCTGCGCCCGCCATGTTAAAGATAGGGGAACATTGCGCATGCGTCCGATAGCGCAAGTTGCACTGCGAAAAAAAAACGCAATTGTGAAAGTAGCCTTATCTACCTATATCAATGCATCCGCAGTGATGGGAGTACCGGCAGTGATGTGGCAAGGCAGTGATGGGAGTACCTGTCGTGAGGGGGTTTACAGGCATAGATGGAAGTACTGGCAGTAACGGGAGGACCAGTAGTGATGGCAGTACCAGCAGTGATAGGGCAGGCAGTGAAGGGAGTACCAGTCGTGAGGGGGTTTACAGGCATAGATGGAAGTACTGGCAGTAACGGGGTTAGTAGAAGGATTATTTGACTGAATTGTATATTTTTTTTACAGCACCACCTTCACCAGCTGCTGCGGCTCCACCGTCCCCAGCTACCCCTCCACCTCCATCACCTACCTCTCCACCTCCATCACCTACCCCTCCACCTCCATCACCTACCCCTCCACCACCTCCATCATCTCCATACCTGGGCACCCCTTCCCTGGCAGCAACCCCCCTCCACAGTTGGGGTCATCAAGCACCTCACCTTCCAATGCCTTCTCTCCAGCATCATCCCGTCACACGGATGCAGGCTCCCCATCAGGTAATTTATGCACATTATATAAGCTTCAGACAAGTTTGAGAACTTTGTTAGGTCTTATGTGTAATGGCTGTTGTGATATAATTTTTTTTTTTCTGTGTTTCCCTAGCCGGCGGAGCATCAGGTTCTGGGTGGGCGGTCAGCGGGTCGTCTGACGAAAACCGTAAGTGTTAATTAACATAACATGTACATGTTGATGTTGCAACAGAATTCACTATTAACTGTTACCTTTACCTCCACAGAAATCCCAACTGCCCAGGACCTGTTGCTGTCCCACTGCCGGCTGATGGCGTCCATGAGCAGCGCTTTGGCAGCTATGAAAACTGCCATGGGAGATCAGCATCACCACGGGGTGATGCTGGAGAGGGCAGTGGCTGGAATGCGGGGCCCATGCCCACAGTAATTTTTTTTTTGTTTGTTTATTTTGTAAATATTTTGTTAATAATTTTTTTTTTTTATGATTATAAGTATTTATGTTTATTTAATTTTTATTTTCCAAAAAAAAATAATATAAATATATATGAGAAAAATATATATTATATATTTAACGTTTATCTACGCAGGTGTGTTGTATTATTTTTAGTATAAGGTTTTAGCGCTAGTGTGACCAGGGGCCTTTAAAAGAATTTTTTTTAAAATTTTTGAAATGTTAATTTTTGAAATTTTTTTCATTTCATTTTTTCCCTATGATGGAACACCTATGATAGCTGGTATTACCATGACCCCGTGTGTGAAAAGTAGATGTAATAAAAATACACATTTTTAATAGTTGACATCACATAAGAAAAGACCACAATTCATTAGATAAATAAGATTTTTATTAAAAAAGGTATCAATGTAAAAAAAACATAGAGAACAAAAAAAACTTTTGTAAAACATTTTAAAAACTACAACTGCTGGTAAGATGGATCGTTGCCACTACCACGCTGCCTCTGCGGTGAATAAAAATAAGGGGGAGCACCAGTGTTTGGGTTTATCCCAACTGGGTTCGGCACAGGATTGTGCGGCCATGAGTAGTCCAGGTACTGCGGTCTTGGCATCACGACATATCTGTTGTCCAGGTTCCAAAAGACGCTTGAGTCAGTACCTCAACATCAGTCTCTCTGTATGAAGCCGCTGAACAGGATCCAGAGTAGGCAGCTTCTCATTAGCAAAATATGCAAAGCCAGTTATTTTAGTTTGTTCTTTTTCTGCCGTAAGAACTTTTTTAGCAATTTCCACCAATTCAGGAGTAGCCGAGGTGGGAGCCGAGGTGGGAGCCTTCCTTTTCGTTCCTGAAAGTGAAAGCCGCCTCCGCACAGATGATGGTGGCTCGACTACTTCGTCTATGATCAACAGCATGCTGTCTTGTTCAGTTGGAGGTGTGGAGACCGCCTCTTCTGTGTCCTGCATGAACAAAAAACAAATGGTAAATCACAAAGAAAAAGAAATAATTCTTCTCACTATAACATCCATATACAGCAAAAATGTGAAAACGACACTTGTATAGACAAATAAATTTATCTTCACACTATACCCAAAAACAGCAAAATTGTGAAAACGACACTTGTAAATGGATAGGCCTCAACCTACAACTTCATGTACATAAATTATCAGTACATGAAGTGCATAATTCTGCCATTTTATCTACATTTCACTACAATATTTTTTAAATTTAAGTCCACTTTGGCATGTACATTAAAATGTGTTGTAATACAAAGGTACTTACATGTATGACAGGGGTGTCCGGCTGGATCACTGGGTCTTGAGCCGACATGGATGTCCCTTCTCTGGGTACTTCTTGGTCCCTTGTAAAAGCGAACAGATCAAAGTACCACAGTTGGGGGACATAAACTTCTTCGGCCCCCGCTCCAGATTTTGTAGAATTGATAACTTTATTGAGCTCTTTTTTGTAAACCGTGCGGAGGGCCTGAATCCGTTTTTTCACCGTTGACTCATCCGCCGGTTCATCTGGGTAACGGCTCTTGCAGAGCTCCACCAGTTTTTGGTAGGCGTCCTTCTTTTTCAACCGGTTACAGTAATCTGCAGACTTAATTTTCCAGAGGCACGGCATTGAGCGGTACAGCTCGATAAAATCACGCAAAAACTCCTGCTTATCAGCCATCTGTAATAAAAAAATGATAATGTGAGAACAGCAGAATGGTTAAATAAAATGCTTACGTAGTCTACAACATTGCACACAGCAGGGAACATAAAATGGTGGTTGTGGGCGCAGCTGGAGTAAACATTGACAGAGCAGGGAATACAAAATGGTGGCGGTGGGCGCAGCATGAGCAAACATAGACAGAGCAGGTATCATAAAATGGTGGTCGTGGGCGGGAGCTGAACAAAACAATGGGAAAAAAAACATAGATGAACAATTACGCAAAAAACATCAGGGATTACAAAATGGTGGCGGTGGGCGCAGCATGAGTAAACCATAGACAGAGCTGGGATCATAGAATGGTGGGCGTGCCTGAACAAAACAATGAAAAACCAATTTGAGGACGACAATGGTGTTAACAACAGCAGAGATCTAAAATGGATCTGTAAAATTAAAGACAAAATAAAAATTAAATGTGACAAAAAAAATACCTACCTTAGAAAACTTGTGTGATTGTGAAAATAAAAATAGGGAAACTAGCGTCACAAACTGGATCGCAGAGGATACGCCACAGACTGGATCGCAAAAACCCCAACGTAGAACGTAGCAACCGAAATAGTGGCGTAAACTGGATCGCAGTAGCTACCAAGGCTAGCAGGACACACTGGAACGATGCTGGCGATTTGAAAGAACCGCTTCTGCTCGAGAGCAATGGAGAGGAGTGCTGATACGTCGTCTTTTATGACGCGGTCAACCAATCACAAAGCGGGAGAGCTGAGATAAATATCTATGACATACATAGTGACCACCAATCTGTGATGAGGGGCGTGCAAAAGGTTGCGCTCAGTCACGCCTATCGAGGTCGTGATCTTTCACAGTACATGCAGTGTGGCACATCCCAACGACCGCCAAAGTCGGTAAAAAGATCGCTAACCGCTGATGCGCCGTTAATGAGATCGTCAAGTATGGCAGCTACTAGCGACCTTAAAACGATCACGCCAACGATAGCGTCGTTATCGTGATCGTTAGCGGGAACGTTTAGTGTGGCAGTACCTTAACACTGCTCAGACCTACAAGGCTCCAGTCCAGCATCTTATGAGCTAAATCCTCACTGTCATTGAAAGGTGTCAAACCTCTTCTTTATTTGGGCTCTTCCCTACCTCAGACTCTTCTTGAGCCTAAAGGACAATACCTCCATCAACCATAAACCTCATATTTCTTCATCCAATCACTTCAAATATGCAGGGCTCCATGGTTCTTCTGGCAGACAAGCAAAACAAAATACATATAAAGTCCAAAAAACATATATACCATAATCAAAAACATCTCAGTGATTCTGTAACTTCCATCTGTAAATGGTTTGTACCAAGTATGGAAGTTATCCCAATTCACTGGGGTCTGATGGCTGGGACCCCCACATATCCCCAAGATGGGGCAATTTCCTAAAGAATGAATGGAGTAGAGGTGCATATGCGTGTCCTCAACACTATTTATTAGATGGATTCAGATCGATGGAGTCACAGTACTTCAAATCCATTGATCAGAAAAACACTTCAATCTTATAGATGAGTGGTAACTTCCCTACTTGGTACAAACCCTATAAAGGAAAATAACTGCAGGTCTCACGGTTGAGCCTCCTTTTCAAGCTACAGGCATTGGCCACAAAGTTTTCAGAAATTTTATGAGGCGGCAATTGGAAATGAGCAAATTTATTTGAGTGGAACTGAATTCTAATTGAGTGCTACAAGAATCCGCATTCCTCAAAAAGTAGATTTTTTTTGGAATTCGGATTTGCTTTGGCATCCATTCTGCTTAACTGAAAAGGGCCATCTAAAGGTTAAAAAATAAAAAGAACACTCATAATCACCTGATTGTTCATCCTTTTTGGATTCTCAATCCTCAACCCACCCGTTTAATCCTCAGCACATCTTCTTATCACCGCCATCATGACCTCTTACATAAAGCTTTAAGTGGAACTTAACATGAATAGAGTGGTGGTGAAAAGAAGATGCAAAAATTATTGAACAAATGATGATGAGTAGTGAAGAAGCCGGAGAGGTGAGCAGTAGAGTAAGTGTTTTGTTTTTTTCGCAAGTTAATTATGCTCTGGGGTCTGGAGAGATCCCAGGCATAATAAGGGACATTCAATTCATGAAAAATTACTTCTCTGCTATTAAGATTTCCTGGGAAAATCCATGTGAAGAGGTAAATTGAAATTTTGCCTTTCCTGCTCTACTGATTATTACCACTGGGTTCAAGATATATGTCAGGTATATTCTTTCAGAGCCTATGGGGTCTGAACATGCAGATGTACAGTGGGGAAAATAAGTATTTGATACACTGCCGATTTGGAAGTTTTCCCGCCTACAAAGAATGGAGAGGTCTGTAATTTTTATCGTAGGTATACTTCACCTGTGAAAGACAGAATCTAAACATAAAAAAACAGAAAATCACATTGTATGATTTTTAAATAATTAAATTGCATTTTATTGCATTAGATCAGTATTTGATCACCTACTAGGCAGCAAGAATTCTGGCTCTCACAAACCTGTTTGTTTTTCTTTAAGAAGCCTACTACTCTGCACTCATTACCTGTATTAATTGCACCTGTTTGAACCTGTTACCTGTATAAAAGATACCTCTCCATCATGGCCAAGACCAAACAGCTAAGGACACCAGGGGCAAAATTGACAGCCCCAAAACCTGAAAGATCTAGAGAAGATCTGTATGGAGAAGTGGGTCAAAATCCCTGCTACAGTGTGTGCAAACATGGTCAAGAACTACAGGAAACATCTGACCTCTATAATTGCAAGGAAAGGTTTCTGTACCAAATATTAAGTTCTGTTTTTAAATTGTATGAAATAATTATTTCATGCAATAAAATGCAAATTAAATATGTAAAACTCATACAATGTGATTTTTTTTTTTTACGACTGTCGCAGTTGAAGTGTACCTTAGATAGAAATTACAGACCTTTCCACTCTTTGTAGGTGGGAAAACTTGAAAAATCTGCAGTGTATCAAATACTTATTTTCCCCTTTGTATATAATACACAGACATAAGATTAAATTATTATGCTCAAACATTTGCTTTAACCAATTTGTGCATATGGGCAAAACTGTAAATCCTGCTCTGGAGAGATCATGAGTGGAGTGGGCTCAGGAGATGAGCTCTAACCACATACTGTAAATGCTGGCTATATCTGAGTCTTAACATCCATTGCAAGAGCTGAGGTCTGGTCCTGGCTGTCATCAATTTACTGACTTTAAATTACATCATTGCCGATGCACGCTAGTATGCACCAATGGGTTACTAAGGCAGCTGGAAGCCTGCTTAAGGCTTGCTTTACTGCCAGTTTGTCTTTCCTCTAAAGCTTACTAATAGGTCGATATTCAAAGGACACAGCAATTTATAAAAGATTCTGTGATATTGCAGTGTATATCATAAGCAATCAGATGAATGCAGGTTCAAGTCCCCTAAGGGAACTTAAAAAAAAGTTTAAAAAAAAAAAAGATATAAACACAGTCATGGCCGAAAGTGTTGGAACCCTTGAAATTGTTCCAGAAAATGAAGTATTTCTCCCAGAAAATTATTCAATTACATATGTTTTGTTATACACATGTTTATTTCCTTTGGGTTTATGGAAACAACACAAAAAAAATCAGAAAAAAAGTCAACTTGGACATAATTTCACACAAAACCCCATAAATGGGCTAGACAAAATAGTTGGCAACCTCAACTTAATATTTGGTTGCACAACCTTTGGAAAAAATAACTGCAATCAATGGCTTCCTATAACCATCAACAAGCTTCTTACACCTCTCAACTGAAATTTTGGAAAAGCCTTAATTTGCCAATTGCTCCAAGTCTCTCATTTTTGAAGGGTGCCTTCTCCCAACAGCATTTGTTAGATCTTTCCACAGGTTTTCAATGGGATTTAGATCCAGACTCATTGCTGGCCACTTCAGAACTTCCCAGTTATTTGTTTCTGGGTGCTTCTTGAAGTATGTTTGGGGTTATTGTCCTGCTGGAAAACCCATGATCTGTGACACAAACCCAGCTTACTGTTTCTGGGCACTACATTGCGACCTCAAATCCTTTAGTAATCTTTAAATTTCACGATGCCTTGCATACAGTTAATGAACCCAAATCCAGAGACAGCAAAACAACCCCAAAACATCCTTGACTCTCCACCATATTTGACTGTAAGTAATATGTTCTTTTCTTTGTTGGCCTCATTCCATTTTCGATAAATAGTAGAATAATGTGCTTTATATTGATGTACCTATATTGGTCTCATCTGTCCACAAGACACTTTCCCAGAAGGATTTTTGCTTACTCACGTACATTTTGGCAAGCTGCAGTCTAGTTTTTTTATGTATCTACATCAGCAGTGGGGTCTTCCTGGGTCTCCTGTGATATTGTTTCATTTCATTCAAATGTCGGCAGATAGTCTGCGCAGATAGCCATATATATATATATATATATATATAATATATATATATATATATATATATATGTGTATTATCTATCACATTTCTCCCATTAAAAAGATAAACATATGTGGTAACACTGATCTTCCAAAATATAATGCTAATTAACCAGAACAGTCAATGCCCTAAAGAGAAAAAACCTTGAAACATCAGCTCACCACTTAAAATACAAGCCCTCACAGATATCAATCCATGGAAAAATAAACTGGCCACAGAAACCCAAATTTTTTTTCAAAACTTAAGAATTTTTTTCACCACTCAAAAATAAAACTATGCAAATTTGGTATCACTGCGACCATATCAAAGTAATGAATCATGTTAATAAGTCATTTTTGCTATACAGTGGACACCATAAAAAAACAAAGCCCCAAAATACCATTACATTTTATTCACCATTCATCCGACTTGTAATTTTTTCCCATTTTACAATACATTATATGGTAAAATAAATGGTATCAATCCAAACTATAATTTATTCCCCAAAAATACAAGCCCTCTTATGGATATATCTATAGAAAACAGAAAATTTATGGCATTTGAAGGAGGAGGAGGAAAAAAGAAAACACAAAAATGAAAAATAGCCTGTTTTTGGTTAAGTAAGGAAGTAAGGTGTGAATATATAACTCTCTGGTTTGCTGACAATCACTTCTTAGAAGAGGGTAAAAGCCTCATGTTTCAAAAACTAAGATAATTCTATAGCTTTTCAGTGGCCCTGTGGCTGAAGCAGGAGTTACCTCTCCACTAGATATGCCAGTTATTATGCACATTCCACAAACAACATTTTTAAACATAATTAAAATCAATATACCGTAGGTGAAAAAAAATCAATGCATACTGTTGATTCTACATCCATAACTAAAGGAAAAATTGCCTGGGAGCTATCCAGCAGTGCATTGTCTAAGGAAGGAATGTTCTGTCTGTTGACATGAGTCAACTTCCACTTCCTTAAAGTTGTAGCGTTCCCCATTGAGTAGATTATACATTTACAGCGGTATTTACTCACTTCCTTTCAGAGTCACATATTTGTGATTTAATGCTGATGGAAAGCGCTAGTTTGTTGTATTTATGTTGGAAAGGAACTGTGTGGGAATGGAGAAGAATTCTGCTGGGATTTTCAGAAGCTTGTTGAGAAGAAGTAAATGTTCACAGCTTCAAAATATCTAACGTCACTTCATATGCCAGCATGTATTTGTGTTTCCTGCATTTGCTTCTCTCATGTGGTTTTCGTAAATTTAATGTACTGTATGCGGAAATGATACTGATAGAACAAACTTTTGTATGGAAAAATATGTACAATTCCTACTAGCAACATAACTAGAATACATAATTTAAGAATTTCACTTACCGTAATAATCACTATAATACAGTAGATCGATCACAGGAGTGGAGGTGAAAGTTTGGAGAACAGAAGATAACTCTTTAAGAAGCACTCTAATAAAAGTTTTTAACCCATTAATATAGTGCAATCGCCATATTATACGGCACTGTGTACTTACAATTGCTCATTTTGCCTTTCTGCCCAGTTAATTTTTCTCTTTTCTCTGCTCTATGTAGGAACAGGAAGTCTCTTTTCTCTGCATGAATTATTCCTCTCTTTAACTCCTCCTGTTCTCCCTTCCACCTTGCCATGGACTTTTGCAATGAGGAGTCTTGCAGGGAAAAGAGACTTCCTTTTCCTACATAGAGCTTATAAGGATTCAGCTTGTGTGTTTTTAATCACATGATGTCATAGGCCTAATGGAAAAGAGAAGAATTAACTATGTAGAAAGGCAAAAAGAGCAATTGTAAGAACATAGTGCCATACAGTATGATGACTGCAATATAATAAAAGGATACAAACTTTAATGGGAGCACTTAATAAGAGCCACCATGTTAGTACTTTGCTAAGATGGCACAGGCACTATTTTTTATGGCTGCAGTATGATGTAGCCAATACCCCGCTCTAATAGACTGGATCAGATAAAAATCCATTTCCAGCCTTTTCACCAGTTATCTGAGTAGTTATTATACAGAGGGCGGTGGCTTTGGTATCTTTGCAATCATACCAACCCATAGAATAAAGTTATTATGTATTTTGTACCTCAAGATGAAATCCTTCTCAACAAAAAAAAAAAAATAAATTATAAAAATGATCCATTAAACAAATAAACAGATAAACAATGGTTCTGATTCATCAAAATAATTACGCACAAATTCTGGCTTAAATTGCTTTGCAAAGGCACGCACAATTTTTGCACAATTTGTAGTTACACAAAAATGACAAAATAAGCAAAGCTGGAGTGGGACAGGGGTGCGGAGGATAAGTGATGTAAACGTTCATCTAATTCATGACTGCGTTGTTCCTTACACCAGAAATCTTACTCCAGTCTTTGATTTGAGTAAAATTTCTGGTGTGGCACCTTTTAATGAATCAGGAGCCTCTGACTCAAACACATCTCCTCATCAACACCATTTGTTTTGAATGAATGAGGCCTTTACGAGTTAAAGTGTTGGGACACTATCCACATACAGTAGCTTTCATGGCATCTCATGGTATATCCAAAAGCATTATTATAGAGTTGGTTCTTCCTTTTACAGATATAACAGCTTTGTTTCTCCTGGGGAGACTTCCTACATGATTTTGGAGGTGTGTGTGGATTTTTTGAGCATTTGTCCAGAAGAGCATTTGTGAGGTCAGGTACTGATGTTGGATTAGGGCGTTTAGCTCACAATCTCTTATCTGTTCATCCCGTGGAAGTTGGACAGTTTTGAGGTCAGAGCTTTGTGCAGCCAATTAAGTTCTTCCACACCAATCTCCCCAAATTATGTCTTTATGGACTTTGCTTTATGCATTGAGACACAGTCGCACAGTCATTCTGTAACGGAAAGCGCCTTCACCAAACTGTTCCATTGAAAGGTGGAATCTGCAAACATCCAGAATGTCTTGCATGCTGGCGCATTAAGATTTTAATTGACAGGGACTAAGAGGCCAAGGCCGACCCCCGAAAAACAACCTCAGACTATTACTCCTTTGCTCCCAAAATTTTGTGTTGGCAAAATGCAGAAAAAACATACATGCCCGATGCACGCAGTCTGTTGCTCTGCCATGATTTAAGCAATAATCACAGAGCTATAAAGTAATGTCAATTTGTAAATTCTGTTTTTGGCAAAGCCAGACAAAGAAAAATAAAACGTTTCAGAAAAAATGCTGAAATTCTAGAAGATCAATTGAATTTTCCAGTTGTACTTTCTTCTGCATAACAGAAGACTTAGGTTTCCCCATTAAGTGACGTAGCTTGCCGGAGAAGAGCAGAAGCCGTTCCTGGCAATTTACTGGGGCACATGATACATGAAGTGTGTGGTTGAGAAAGTATTCCTGATGATGGATGCTCGATGTGTTATAATGTACTAATATGGAAACTGTATTTGAATTGTTTATTGTACCCAGCTACGTAGCTCACATTCTCTTCTCGGAGAAGTATTTCATTTTCAGAATTTACGTGTTTGCCAGGGTGTGCGTCTTTCAGAGATTTTCAAAGCCGTACTCAGAACAAAAGGTCATCCAGCCACTGCAAATATAATCTGTTAGAACAATTTCAGCTTTAGAAATCAATCCAAAAATCAAAAGGGTCACATAAAGTTAAAGACTTCAATCTATTATTTTTTATTACGTTTAATTGGAAAGTTCTCCAATTTTATCAGCTGCCCAAAGAGTAGTGTAACAAGGGAGTAGAATCTGTGTTAATACATGTTACAAACTGTACTATACTGAAGTGCATTTGTGACATTCGACTCTGATTAGCTTAGATTACGGTATTAAAGCACTAGTATGGAATAAACACAGCAGTAGAATTTATTTTGCCATTAAATTGTATTCACGTAAATGATGTTTTCTTAAAATATTAGCAGCTTATCTATTATCTTTATAGAGACCACCCACCTGGTGATTTTGGGCTTTGCTGAAAAGAGGTTTTTATCTAATGTTTATCTATAGTGCAAATCACTTGACCTTTTAAAGGGAAAGCTAAATTATTTTTTTAAAGAGAAAAGTGTTCCAAAACCCAGTATAAAAAGTAATTACAACCCCTAAACTAAAATAACTTTCCCAGTTCCTGTCAAAACAATTATTATTATATGATTCTATAATTTTTCAACATTCTCTATAAATGCATGCGCATGTTGGATGTGAGCTTGATTCATACAAGGTGGGTGCCAGCAGTTTATACAGCTGACATCCACCCCTAATTACCAAGGTAAGAGTTAACTAATTGATAGTTTTAATGATAAGTGATGAACTGGCAAAAGAGAGCACTGTCAGTGCACATCCTAAAGGAGAAAATGCGGCCAGCAAGAACAAAGACCAGCCCAGGCCCAGAAATTGATATCAATGATAATTTCAGGGTGGTGATGTCTGTTTCTGGGTCTGGGCTGGTTTGTACTTCCCCTGCTTGCCATGTTCTCTCGTTTTCAATGCACACTGACAGTGCACTGGTGAAGTGATGGAGGGGAGATAAGTGTCACTGCGCATGTTGGCGTCAGTGATGTGAAACCAGAATAGTTTCCTCCAGCACACTACGTGTTGGGCTGGATTTAGTGGACATTCATAGAACATGAGGGAGAATGTCCACGTATCAAAACCTGCAATGTCCTGACAGGACTTTGGTGATGTCACAGTCATGTGATCAGTCACGTGGTTGAGGAGTCACATGATCGGGCCGTAAATAGCTGAACTCCGGGGTTAGTCTGGGCTGTTGAGGGCCTGGAGAGGAAGACTCCAGGAGAGTGTTTATGCACATAGTGCCTGTGCAAGGACATTGTTAACCATGAGTGGGCTGACCCTCACCAGTGCAAGGATTGCACGAAGTGCTACCGTTTTTTTTGCTGTTTTTCCAAGAGGGCCATGTTTATTTTTGTGCTTAAAACCTTGGTTTATGCTGAACTAAATAAACCAACTGCACCCTTAAAGGTGCAGTGTTACATTGACTAACTCCGTGTTCAGCCAAGTGAGCCGATCTACCACACCGTGAATATTTCACTCTGAAATGCTGTGGTTTTTCAGAGAATATACATTTTAAAAAGATGACTGGGGAGTAGGTCTCTTTGTGGGCTAGTCGGAGGCAAGACCCTAGCAGTTTTTCCCCTCCCTATTCCCCACACTGAATCGTTTCTGCCTATGTGTGTAAAGACGAAAGAAGAAAAGCCGAACATGTGAACAACAAGGAAAATTGGGACCATAAGTATAAGGATAAAATACCTTTGTTCAAAAAAAAGTGGTAAGAGGTAGCATCACATACAAGAGGTGCCCGCACAATTGATAAAAAGAAAAACATGTTTACAGGATAAAAATATAAAAGCCACACCACTAGGTAATAATGAGCAATATATATATAAGCCAAAATATATATCATAAACAATGCAATTAGTGCATGAATATGTGCAACAGGTGCATCCCTATTCTGAAAGAAAGTGTTATGAGTTACAATATCAATTATGAAAGGCAAGGACTGAAAGAAACAAACAACTGATAGGCAAAGGGTGCATAAATATATAGTGATCAAAGATTATTTGCTCCTTAAATAGAGAAGATTGGCAGTTAAATGGGAGTTTCAGTAGTGTTGTGCCCAGAGTGTCAGGGGAAATAGAATATGGCTCATGAATGCAGGCAGATGGAACATTAGTGCAGAAAGGTCAGAGATGCAATTGAGCAAAAATAAGATGGATGGATTACGTGGGTGGATGCTGATTACAGTGCGGCAAACACCCTGATGCGTTTTGGATGGCGTCCTTCGTCAGGATTATCCCTGATGAAATACACCGTCCGAAACACGTGTTGGGGTGTTTTAAAAAAAATCGAAAAAAACGCTCAGTTCTGGTACCAGAACTGTACCAAAACCCAAACCCAATTCCCATTCAGTTGGATGGCGGCCCCAACATTCATTGTTTGCCACCCTGTAATCTGCATGACATCGCAGCAAAAACAGACTCTGATTGGTGGTAAAATTATCACCACCGGTCAGACAGCTGCAGTTCCCACACTGTCAAATGACAGTGTAAGCCAGCTGCTGTGACCAGGGGTATAAAGTTTACTGCTTGTCACAGGCATCAGCTGATGAGAGAGTACTAGTCCCATCAACCTATGCCTGCTGTTGTTGAAAACAGAGAGAAAGCGCCGCTGATGGGCATATTCATCAGCCATCACCTGTGCTATAAATAAATGTAAAAATAAAAATTATGTAGGGTTTCTTCTATTTTTGATAACCAGGCCAGGCAAAGCTGACAGCTGCAACCTTCAGCTATCAGCTTTGTCATGGCTGATAATCAAAAATAGAGTGGTCCCCACAAACATTTTTTTTTGACTATTCAGATAAATCATTTAAAAAATGGCGTGAGGTCCCCCCAATTTTTGACAACCAGCCAAACTAAAGCAAACAGTTGGGGCTGGTATTCTTAGACTGGTAAGGGGCCATGTATATTGCCTCCAGCATAAAAATAGCAGCCCGCCAAATCTGGAGCTTTGCCTGGCTCTTCTCACTTTCCCTGTGGCAGTGGCAAGTGGGGTAATGGTTGTAGGGTTGATATAAGCTGTTTTATGGCCGCTGACATCAAGCTCACAAGTTAATAATGGAGAGGTGTCTATAAGACGCGTCTCTATTACTAACCCCATAGTTAGATTGCAAAAATGACACAGCGAGTATAAAATCCTTTATTTGAAATAAAAATAAAAAGCACAATTTTACTCACCTTATGCCCATTCCATTGAAGCCCTTCTCCACTGAAAAAAAAAACAGAAAATAATAAACAACCATATCCCTCACCTGTCCGAAGTGAAGGAGTCCCATGCCATAAGCCATGTCTGTGATATATGGTTTGCAACCTGGACGGTGTCATGATGCCATGATGCAACCATCCAGGTTGAAAACCACAGGAAAATGAGGTGCTGCAAGCGCAGCTTCAGTGACTAGCGGTGATGTCATAAAGTTCACTGCCCGTCATTGAAGCTGCATTCCCACAGTTCGCTATGAGCAGCCCGATGAACTGCGGTGACCTCACTGAGATCATCACAGTTCATAGTCCTGGCTCACAGTGAAGTACCAGTGGGAACACAGTCTCAGTGACCTGTGGAAAACTCGATGATGTGTCCTCCATATATCTCTGATCTAATCTCCTGATATCTTCCCTCACGTATTCTCCGATCCTCCCAAGACCTCCTTCTCTCCTCCACACTTATTCGCTCCTCACCCAACCGCCTCCAAGACTTCTCCCGAATATCCCCCATCCTCTGGAATTCTTTGCCTCAACACGTCCGAATATCAACCACATTTGGATCCTTCAGACGGAACCTGAAAACCCACCTCTTCAGGAAAGCTTACAGCCTGCAATGACCCTGCTACCTCCTCACCACTACCGGAGATATCGCCTCAACCAACACCGGGACTGCTGTGACTCACCAACCTGCTGTCTCCTTCCCCACCTGTAGAATGTAAGCCCGAAAGGGCAGGGTCCTCTCCCCTCTGTATCAGTCTGTCATTGTTAGTTTGTTTGCTGTAAGTGATACCTGTAATTTGCATGTAACCCCTTGTCATGTACAGCACCATGGAATCAATGGTGCAATAGAAATAAATAATAATAATAATGACCAGAGGTAATTTTGGTTTTGCATTTTAATTTTTTGCTCCTTTATTCTCAGAGCCGTAACTTTTTTATTTTTTGGTCAAAATGGCCATGTAAGGGCTTGTCTTTTGCGGGATGAGTTGTACTTTTGAACAACACCATTGGTTTTACCATATCATGTACTGGAAAATGGAAAAAAAATTCCAAGTGCGGTGAAATTGCTAAAAAAGTGCAATTCCACAATTGTTTTTTTTTTTTTTTTTTTACTAGGGTCACTAAATACTAAAACTCACCTGCCATTATGGTTCTCCAAGTTATTACAAGTTCATAGACACCAAACATGTCAAGGTTCTTTTTTACCTAAGTGGTGAAAAAAAAATACAAAGTTTGTTAAAAAAAATTTGCCCCATTTTCTGATACCCGTAGCGTCTCCATTTTTCGTGATCTTGGGTTGGGTGAGGGCTCCGTTATTGCATTTTAATGCAATGTAGCGGAGACCAATGAAACGTAATTCTGGTGTTTTCACTTTTTTTCTTGTTACGACTCTTAGCGATCGGGTTAATTCTTTTTTTATATTGATAGATCGGGTAATTCTGAACGCGGTGATACCAAATATGTGTATGTTTGATTTTTTTATTGTTTTATTTGAATGGGACAAAAGGTGGGTGATTTGAACTTTTTTTTACTTTTGGCATGCTTCAATAGTCTCCATGGGGGACTAAAATCTGCGATAACCCTATTGCCTCTGCTACATACAGGCGATGATCAGATCACCTGTATGTAGCATAATTGCTGACATTGCTGGTGGTGCTCATAGCAATCTGACAGAGATAACCATAGAGGTCTGCAGGAGACCTTTGGTTGCCATGCCAACCCATCGGCAACCCGCAGTCATATGCTACATACAGGCAATGATCAGATCGCATGTATATAGCAGAACTGCTGACTTGCTATGAGCACCGACTACCAGGCGGCGCTCATAGCAATCCGACATTGACAACCATAGCGGTTTTCAGGAGACCTTTGGTTGTCATGTCGACCCATCGGTGACCCGCGATCACGTGACGGGGGTCACTGACGGGCGGATTTCCAGCGCGATTACCGGAAGCGCGTGTTAAATGCCTCTGTCAGAGTTTGACAACAGCATTTCATGGATTAACAGCCGTGGGTGGATCGTGATTCCACCCGCAGCTGTAGCAGGCACATGTCAGCTGTTCAAAATATGCCAAAGCCCACATCAAAGGAAGGGTGTCCGACATTGGGCATACTATTACGCCCGATGTCAGAAAAGGGTTAAAGCTGTGCTCGTAGCACCTCATTCTACCATGGTTAGCAGCCTGGACTGTCTCACGCTGTCATCTAATTGTGGGAACCACAGCTCTCTGACTGGTGGTAATAATCTTACCGCATATCAGAGCCATCGGTGATTCTCGTGCTACTCATGCAGGTGACAGCATGGAAAAACACCCAAAGTTCGGGGTGCCAAACTAGAACAGTAACCTGGACTTCCTGGACAATTCTATGTTTTGGGTCCATGCCCGAACACTAGGTGCTCAGTACGGACTGCAAACTTTACTCTTCAGGTTCACCCATCTCTAATCCCTGCTTCTCAGTAATATTTCTGGTTTTTTAAGTTAGTCAGCAGTTAGCTCCATTCTGCTGTCTGAAATGCAACCTAAGTGTAGAACTGTCTGATTTGAGCTCTCATGATGCACTGCTCTTTGGTAACAGGAGAGCATACAATTCTAAATGTGCCTTTCTGGGTGTACAGCCAAAAAAACATCTTGTGAAAGAAAATTAAATAAGCAAACAATTTGCAAAGTACAATTCAAAATAAATACAAAAAACAGCTGTCCATGCCCAAGAAAATAAAAAGAAAGTCCAAGGTTGATTATGTATTGTAGTATGGTTAATCGGGAAATCTGTGGTTTCACATTGTTTTGCCAAGTCTTGTGTTCTACAAAAGCATAGACAATGTGTCCAATAGAGCTGACGGGTTAATCTGCAGTAATTCAATTTTTAGGTGAATTTCCTGAAATTCGCATGTCCTGAAAAATTCAAACATTTTGTGATTCAATTCGTGAAGATTGCAAAAAAAAAAATGTTGGGTGCCATTTCTCACATTTTTCAGCGCCACCATAAAAGATGAAGACGAGCCAGAGGCCATTTTAGTATTTTAAGGCATAGGAATAGGAGGTCAGAGCTTTTTAAGCAAAATAAATACAAAAACGGCCCAAATCTGTTTTTCCTGTCCGACTACAGTGCTGAAAGACATTGAAAATTTGATTGTAAATTCTCAGTCTGTGAATAAAGATCTAAATATGCAAGTGATATATTGTGGGAAAAGGAGGACAAGGAGAACCCAGGTGAATAGAATATAAATTGGATTTTTATTAGAAAGTAGTGAAAGGTTTGAAGAATCATATAACGTGACATATTCCAGGAATCATACAGGAAAAAAGTAATATAGGTAGGTACAGGACCTGCAGAGTATTTGTGATTGTGAATCGTTGATCTATTATATAATACTATAAGAACACTTTTTTTTTATCACAGCACATTACAAACAAGAAGGGAAGTTTAATACTCCTATGTCCTAATTTTTCCAAGGTAGAAAAATCCTGAAATTAAGGCTTGTGGGTCTGAGAAACAGACAGACAAGCCATAAGCTATATTTATTTTGCCTTTTTGTAGTTTTATCATTAATAAAGAAAAATCTACACATTCCAGGAATTGAAATGTAGCTCCTAAAGTGCGGTTTTAGTGAAAGAAAAAAATTGTATTTACACTTCCTGGATGTTATAGTCCAATATTAGAAATTTAAACCTAAGTAGCTATAGCTTAGCACTGGTTATTATGATACATTTTCTCCTAGGCTGGGATCACTTGGATATTAACCATTTAAAGACCATGGAATTTTTTACATTTTTGTGCTTTTTACCCCAGTTCTCCACGAGCCAAAACCCTTCCTTCCTGTACCATTTTCTAAGCCACTTATTTATCTCCCTAAGCTCCCGCTGTCTTTTTAGTGACGCTCGTGGCACCAGCAGTATTTCTGACACCACCTTAGGGGTCCTGAATTTCAGCTTATATACTTTGTCCCTCATTTTAA
The DNA here is from genome assembly GCA_033576555.1 of Oophaga sylvatica. NCBI lineage: Eukaryota > Metazoa > Chordata > Amphibia > Anura > Dendrobatidae > Oophaga > Oophaga sylvatica. The sequence goes on from JARQOD010000006.1 coordinate 34,455,472, forward strand.
GGACTTTACACCTCACTCAAACTTTGCCATTGGTACCGATGTGTACCATGACCGCTCGGTTTTCCCCAGCCCCACCATGCAATCTGTCTCTCCGATCAGCAATATGACGAACCCGAGCACCAGGCAGACAACACACTGTTCGGCATTAACGGTTTCAGTGGCAGATGACCCTGTCTGTCTGCCTGATTATAGAGTCCACTACCACCAACATCTGTCTGGCTTTTGCTGCACTCCTGTTTCCCACCTTCCTACAGAAGTCATTTTCCTGGTTGCAAGGAGCAACGTCCTGCTGTTGTGATCCCAGTCCTGAGCTTGTATTCCTAATATCAGCCAAACAGGCATATTTACTAGGTTATGCCAGATCAGGACAGGACTCCCTAGCACTTTTACCCCTACCCTTTCTTCTGTCACTCAGCTGCCTACCTCTGGGTCCTGATTTTCCCCGCCTCCACCCTCCTCCATATCACTGGACCCAACCAGCGCATGCTCTGTGAGTTCTAAACTCCTCTTCAGGTTTGCAATGCTCCTGAGTGTTGCTAGCTGCACATTTAGATCCATTAGTTGGATCGAGCACAGATATATTCAACCTAAAATGGTTGTTCAAGGTATGCATACATCTCACAAGATGCAGCCCTGGTAGCATTATCCATGGAGCACATACTAAATGGGAATAAACAGTACTGATAAGTGCAGAATAACAAACTATGCTCTTGTGTTAAACTATGATATTGTGTTTAACTATGCACGTTAAATGCAGCCACCGATCTAATCAGCAGCTTAGACTCTCTGGAACTTTTAGTTCTTTAACCATCCATATGATGGTTTGATTTTTGCGTTTCAAGTTGTAGTTTTGAATGATACTATTAATTTTGAAATGCAATTTACTGAAAATGGAAAAAAAATCCAAAATAAATGCAATTCCGCTCTAAGTTTTTTATTTGTTTTTAATGGCATTCATTGCATACCAAACATTGACTGAAAACATGATTGTCCATGTCAGTCCAAATATGTAGCTACGAAATACGCATTCATTTTTTTCTAATTGAAACTAATTCAGAGCATTGGAGAAAGATGTTTTTTCTTTGTGTCATCTTTTTCTGAGACCTGTAGCATTTTATTTTTCTGTTGATGAGGCTGATGGAGGGTTTGTTTTTTGTGCAATGGACTGAGGTTTTTATGGATAACAATTTGGTGCACATTAGATGTTTTGATTGTTTATTATTACATTTTGTTAGTGAGGTGAGATAAGAAAAAATGCAATTTATTTTTTCTTTTTAATTTTTACAGTGCTTATCTTTGAGGTTAATTCATTTCATATTTTGATAGATTGGACTGTTAGAAATGTGGCAATATAAAATATGATTATTTTATACTATATATTGCAATGTCACAGTATTATAAAGGCTGCGTTTGCTTTACAATGCTCAAAAGAGTTCTGTACAGTACTAGGAAACCTCGGCTACCACAGAGCAGCAGATGCAGAGTGAAATGAACTGTTTTTTAAGAACTTGCGAGAACTTTTGTCTGTTTATAAATACTAGAAAGACTGAAGTTATGTACCAACCTGCTCCAGGAAATCCACACCAGAAGCCACTCATTACGGTGAAGGAGCACAACCTCAAAGCAGTCAACAACTTCACCTACCTGGTTAGCACACTCTCCAGCATAATGACCATAGTTGCTGAGGTCAACAACAGAGTTGCCAAAGCCAGCACTGCCTTCAGGAGATTCCGTAAGAACGTTTAGGAACGAAGGGGACTCAGCTTTACCACCAACCTGAAGGTCTGCTGCGCGGTGGTCCTTACCACACTTCTCTATGCCAGCAAGACCAGGTCTTTCTACAGCCAGCATGCCAAACAGCTCAATTACTTTCACCTGAGCTGTCTATGTAGATTTCTCCACATCAGGTATCAAGACAGTGTCCGCAATACAACAATCCTGGAACAAACGGGGCTCTGCAGCAGGTACACTCTCTTGCTGAAAACCCAAGCCAGGTGGGCTGGTTATGTAGTCAAAATGCCAGACAGCCGATTGCCTAAACAACTGCTGTACGAGAACTGTGTCAGGGAAAGCGAACAGTCGGAAGGTAAAAGAAACATTACAAAGACTGTCTGAAAGCATCCCTCAAAACCTAGGAGTTGACACCAACAATGGGAGAAGTTTGGCCTGGACTGTTCATATTGGTGAGGCAGATTCACCTCAGGAGCACATTCTGCTGAAAAAAGGTGAATCTTTGAGGCAAAAAGAAAGAGAGCTGTGCTCAAGGCACAAGCAGTATCTACTGTCCTGACTATACTTACTTATGTCAAGTTTGTGGGTGAGCATTCAGGGCACAGATTAGCCTCATCTGTCACCACCAAACCCACAACCACTGATCTTCCTCTAAACCCTGAAGTCATGGTCATCTTTGACTATGAAGGACGAACAGCAGGAGAACTGTGAGTCTTATACACATTGATACACATCTTTTCTACGCAATTGGAGGTTTTGAATTAGTGAGATTTCTGAAAAATGTATTAATCAGAAATTAAGTTTTTGGGGAAAATTCATCAAATTCGAATTCCCAAGCTGACTGCACTGTGAGAATGAGATCTAGTAGTGTTTGTAATACATAATTCAAATAGCCCCATACTGTAAAACCAGGCGACGTTGACTTCTGCGTTAGAGGGTCTGCAGCACTATTGATCCTATCAAACTGTCGAACCACAATGAAGATTTCAACAGAATCTAAAAACATGATACAGAAACAAAAGAATAATGTACATGTGATTTTACCGAATGGCTATTGAATATTGTATTGGGACTTATAAATGACACTAAAGATAGGCCTCATTCAGACATTATATTTTTGAGTACAAGTGCTATCCATGGTTTTCACAGATAGCATCACCCAGATTACACAACTTAAAGTCTGCTTTCATAAATTGACAATGGCATTTTATGAGTTAATCAGTGGAAACTGTTTGCACAGCCAGCACCATCCATGTGTGCAGAGGGCTCAGTCCCAATGTGTGACATACTGTATATGTACGCCTTATGTCGGGAAGTGGTTAAACAGCAGAAATGTCATCTAGTTCTGACTGTTGCTGTTAGAGGCAATGACTGGATGTACAACACAGCTGACACCAACCGTGTACACACCGTCTGTGCTCATATGTTATATGGTCATGAATTGCACAGTTTCATGCAAACAGCATGTACAGTATATTTATATCTCGCCATCTCCTGTCACACGCGCATCTTGAAGTCTCCCAACACACTCTCACGCTACTAAATATGTCAAAACTTGGCACGTACAATATTTGTATTGCTATTTTCCAGGAAATTACATTCCTGGACCAAACAAGAGCTTTCAAGGTATGTTATTCCAAAATGATATTAATTCCTGTAATCGCATGAAGATCTACCTTCTGTCCAAACTGTTTCTTCAACAATCAGTGGAGCAAATCTATCGATAGCACAAAATGTTCTGTGTGCTGAGAGACAAATGATTCCAAGTGATACTAGTAAAAAATTCTCAGAACTGTATGTGAAATGTATGAAAAAAATCCAGCAACAAGAAGCTGGCAAACTGGGTATAATAGCATGTTGGTCACAATGCTTTTTCTATGTATGTTGCCATGTATTATAGTGCCACACAACTAGCCATAATCCATGGGCGAACTCAGAAGAAGGTACTCATTACCATTCACCGTCACATTGCCCACTGACATTCATTGGCGGTCTTTGGAGTGTGGTCTTGCTAGGTGGGTTTTTTAAACTAGAAAGAATTGAAAGTGTAGTCCCATATCCACGATCCTATCCCAATATGTAGTAGATGTAATAATAATAATAATATTAGCAAATACCTCCAAATAGAAAGGTAGTATATTTCTTCTGATTCGCTTTTTGCTTACCCCTTGTGTAGGGCATTGCAGTAGCTTAGTTATCCATGGTTATGATCACTAACAACCAACCAGCTGTCACTATATGACTGGTCATAACCACGGATACCTAATTTACTGCAATGCCCTCAACATGGGGTTAAGCGACATAGCGAATTAGAAAAACTAAACTACTTTTCTAATTGGAGATATTTGCAAATATTATTGTTATTACACCCAACTACATATTGGGATAGAATCTGGATTGGATATCATTAACTTAAAGGGAATCTATTAGAAATGAGAGGATCTTTTGAAATTTGAGTAGCTGCCTTTTACGAATTTTCCCTAAAAAATTAATTTACGGATAACAAAGTCATCTCAATACTGGAAAGCTTGTAATTGCTGGTAAAATACATGTGGTGATGTGGGGAGAGGAGAGAAAGAGAGAGAACCAAACTGACAGTAAGAGCTTACACTATACAGAAGAGAGAGAGGACCCCACTGACCATAACAGCTTACACTCTACAGAAGAGATCTAGAGAGGACTCCGCTAACCATAAGCTTACACCCTACAGAAGAGATCTAGAGAGGACTCCGCTGACTATAAGAGCTTACACCCTACTGTGAGGAACTCAGCCGGCCGCCACACGGTAGCCCGGGTATCACAGCTTCTGATACCACCGCCGCTACCAAATGTGACGGACGATCCCTTTCCTCCCACGTCACCAATGGGACGTAACTCCACAGGTACAGCTCTCCGGCGCCCCCCTTTGTCTCTCAGGTCAGTAAGAGAACTGCACCTAGAGCAAATGGCCGCCGGGGAAGGTGTCCTGCTACCCACTGGGTATTCTAAGATTCGTGATCAGAGTAAAAGCATCAGCCCAAGATTAATTTTATGGTTTAATTTGCCTTAAGGGCGCACTAGATAATTACAGAAATATACAGTAAAGCTATACAACGTAACTACAATGGAATGGCAGTCAGAGTAAAAATACAACAATAATGTACAAGGCTTAAAGGTATTAGCTATAGATCAATATTACCGGGTTATATGGTCATGAGGAGGCATGGAGCTCTGCGTTCCCCAGGTGAGTCTTCAGTTGCTGGACAGCCCCCAATGCATGTGCTGCAGCTCCATTTGGCAAGTCTGTCCCTGATGCTTCTGTGTGTGAAAATGGAATGAGAGACCAGTCTCTTCTTGGCTACAGCTTCCAAACCTGCTAGGCCCTTCCCCATTTGCTTTGAAGCCCGCATATTAACTGGCCTGCAATTCATATGGAGCAGGAAACAATGCCTTGAGCTTGAGCTAATTACCATACGACTGACCATCTTATTCAGACCCTGGCCTAAACCAATTAGCATGTAAAGGCCTATTGATTCATAGGGGACATCAAAGCTGGCCGTACTGAATATGCTAATAGGCCCTGTGTAACGCTGGTATTGTCTGTACTTTGTTTTCCAGCGTTACTTTGCATGTTTTTTGCATTAACCCTTTTGCTCCTTTCCCCCTAACCAGCTGGGATACTGTTGTCTGTTACCTATATGGATGCTGCTCAGTTCCCGGCTCTGCTGCGTACCCGTACTTGCGTGAGTGGCTCCGCTGCTTTGCATGACCGCCCGCATGTGCGGTTCCTGACTTGCTGTGAAAGCCGTCCGTAGCTTGCAAAGTCCTCTGCAGTGGTGCATGACTTACTGCGTGGTTGGCAGCAGCCATTGTTGGGTTCCCTCTGTGTTGTGCTGTCTGGCTCTGCATAGGGGGCGCGGCCCACACCTGTCCTGCTTTTATGAGGATTGGGTGTTTACTAGAATTACTGCTCCAGCCTATCGCTGTGAAGCAGCTCATATATAAAGTTCCCCAGCCCTAGTGGGCGTTGCCAGAGCTTCACATTGAATCCACACTGAATCCCTGAACCTAGCCGTATGTGGTTGTGTGTTCAGCTCCTGCTCTGAATTTGATCAGCTCTGGAGAGCTGATTCCCCGTTTCCTGCTGTGTCTTGTTCCCTGATCCTGGATCAAACCCGGTACCTGAATGTCTGAATTGTGTCTTGTGTTTCCGCCTATGCTGGGGGCTGATTACCCAGATCGCCGTTCCTGGAGGCTGTATATCCAGGCCTGTTCCTGCTGTGTCTAATTACCTGAACCCCTGATCCTGGATCGCATCCTGTACCTGAATGTCTGAACTGTGTCCTTTGTGTTATGTTCCTGAAATCCTGCTGTGTCCAGAACCCTGTGCCAGTGACTGTGAATCCTTGCTATATAACCTGAGTTCATCTTGGAAGAAGGAGTCCGGTGTGTGCTGAGTTTCTGTTACTCTGTGCTCAGCCTCTGTGCAATCTCCGGCCAGTTCCCGTTGAGCCTGGCGGGGCTTGCACCAGACCGCTGGGGTTCCTTTTCAGGTCGCTGTCAGATGTCCGGATCCTATGCCTGATGACCATGGCCTGATGTCCGATGTCCGACGACCACTTCCAGATGTCCGGATCCTATCCTTCCTGCCTGATGTCCGGATCCTGCCGATCATTGCCAGATGTCCGGAGCCTGCTGATCGGTGCCAGATGTCCGGAGTCTGAGGCCTGTGTTCCAGTCCGTGTTCCTGTGATTCAATCCATGTTCCTGTCCGTGTTCCTGACTCCCTGAGACCCAATCCGTGTTCCTGATGTTCTTGTCCGTGTTCCTGACTCTCTGGGATCCAATCCGTGTTCCTGTCTGTGTTCCTGACTCTCTGGGATCCAATCCGTGTTCCTGTTGTTCCTGTGCAGTCTAACTCTGTTTCAGCCATCAGCTCCTGATTCCAGTTACCTGTCTGTTACCTGTCGGCTTGCCTGTCTGCCATCCGTCTGCAGTTCCTTCCAGAGGTTCGGACGTCATCTGCAGAGATCCCCGGCTCTTGCCTGCTCACCTGGGAGCGATCATCTGCCATCCGACTGCAGCTCCATCCGGAAGTTCGGACATCATCTGCAGAGATCCCCGGCTCTTGCCTGCTCACCTGGGAGCGATCATCTGCCATCCGACTGCAGCCTACCTGGAGGCTCCACCATATCAGGTCGTATATACCTGCCTGTCCAGAGACTGCCTGGTCACTTGTCGTGACAACCTGCCTGTCCCAGAGACTGCCTGGTCACTTGCCGTGACAACCTGCCTGTCCCAGAGACTG
>JARQOD010000006.1:34462589-34481099 GCA_033576555.1 Oophaga sylvatica
TTTCAGCCTCACACCATGGACAAAATGGAAGAGCTGTTTAAGCAGCTGGTAATTATACAACAGCAGCAGATGCAGTCTCAGCGACAACAGCAGGAGCAGTACCTGAGTCTCCAGCGGCAACAGCAGGAGCGGGAGCAACAGCACAATGAGCAACAGCAGGAGCAGTACCTGAGTCTCCAGCGGCAACAGCAGGAGCGGGAGCAACAGCACAATGAGCAACAGCAGCTATTGTACCAGCAGCAGCAAAAAACAAACGAACTGTTGCTGCAACAGATTTCTGCACTGCGGGAGACCTCAATGGTACCAGCCCCTGAACGTCGCAAGGCCCGAGACAGGGTTCGCTCAGCGTTGAGGAAGATGGGACCGGAGGACGACGTGGAAGCTTTCCTGACAGTTTATGAGCGCACAGCGGAGCGGGAAAACCTACCCGCCGCCCAGTGGGCAGAAGTAGTAGCTCCGTTTCTGGTCAGCGATGCACAAAAGGCCTACTTCGATCTCAGTCGGGAGGACGCCCAGGACTACCAGAGGCTCAAAGGTGAGATCCTCGCCCAACTAGGGGTTAATACATATGTGAGGGCTCAGCGTGTATTTTCATGGGCCTATGTGGAGACACGACCCGCGCGGTCTCAGGCTTATGACCTCCTGCAGCTGGTAAAGAAGTGGCTCCAGCCAGAGACTTTGTCTCCAGCCCAGATGGTGGAGAGGGTGGTGACTGATTGGCTGGTAAGGACTCTGCCAGCTGCTATCCAACGTTGGGTGGGGCAAGGCGACCCCGGCACACTCGACCAGGTAGTCAGTTTGATCGAGCGCTACTTGGCCACTCAAGACTTTATTCGAGACTCCGCCCCCTCTCGGCTGTCACGCCGATCCCTGCCAACCCAGGAATCGGGAAAGGGGTCGCGTCCCTCTGCTGGGGACAGTCAGCACCGTACCCGTGCTGAAGGGGAATCCCGGAGTGAGAGTGGCAGGAGACCGGTTCCCTCCCAGACTGTCATAAGACCTAACAGTACTTCCCCCCTTAGGTGCTGGCGGTGTCAGGGACCGGGACATGTGATGGCTAATTGTCCCCTGACTACGGAACCCATGGACTGCGGATATAGCCGCCGGGTCTCAATGTATGCCCAGACCGTCTGCACAGCAACCCTCGACCCCCAGTACACTGAACTCCAACTATGCCAGGTACTGGTTAATGGGTACCCTACGGAGGCTCTCCTGGACTCAGGAAGCCTCGTGACTCTGGTACATGGGTCACTGGTGGCAGGAGACAACCCCAGCGGACGGCAGGTCGGGGTTGTATGTATCCATGGGGACCTCCGAGACTATCCAACTACGGAGGTAGTTTTGTCCACGCCATGTGGAGACATAAAACATGTGGTGGGAGTGGTAAAAAATCTTCCCTATGGGTCTGTGTTGGGAAGAGACTTGCCCCTGTTCTAGACTCTGTGGAAAAACAAAATCCATTCTCCCCTGGTAAGATGTATTACAGATGCTGTACCCGACGAACCTGCCGTAGGGGTGTCCCATATAGGGATAGAGTGTGACCCCGATAGGTTTCCCTTAGAGGTGCTGGCAGGAGAGGTGGAGGAGACCGCATCGATTCCCGAGCTGGAAGTGTCCAGGGCCACGTTTGGGACAGCTCAGCTACAAGATCCCACTCTGACTCAGGCGCGGGAAAGGGTGCTAGAGGTAAACGGCGTAGCCCAACAGCCCAATGCAGATACGGTATTTCCACGCATGGTAGTCAGTGGAGAGTTGCTTTATAGGGTAGATAAAATCAGGGACGAGGTTGTGGAACAGTTGGTAGCACCTCAGTCGTATCGTAGGGTGATTCTAGATTTGGCACACTCACACTTGCTGGGGGGCCACTTAGGGGAAAAAATAACTCTAGAACGTATCTTGCAGCGGTTCTTTTGGCCGGGAGTTTACGCGAAGGTCAAAAGGTACTGCGAATCCTGCCCCGAATGTCAGTTGACCTCACCCACTGCAAGTTTCCGTAGTCCATTGGTACCCCTGCCAATAATAGAGGTACCTTTTGAACGGATTGCAATGGATTTGGTAGGGCCCATTGTAAAATCCGCCCGTGGCCACCAACACATACTGGTGGTCGTCGACTATGCCACCCGGTACCCGGAGGCTATACCACTACGCCACACCTCGGCAAAACTTATTGCCCGAGAACTGTTTGCCATGTTCTGTCGCCTGGGACTACCTAAGGAGATCCTGACGGATCAGGGGACCCCCTTTATGTCCAAGGTGACAAGAGAACTGTGCAAACTGCTAAAAATTAAACAATTGCGCACCTCGGTGTACCACCCTCAAACCGACGGGTTAGTAGAACGGTTCAATAGAACCCTCAAGTCCATGTTAAAAAAGGTGATTTCTAAGGATGGAAGGGATTGGGACATGTTGCTACCCTATTTGATGTTCGCTGTCCGTGAGGTACCCCAGGCTTCCACAGGGTTCTCTCCCTTTGAGTTATTGTACGGCAGACACCCTAGGGGTCTGTTAGACTTAGCCAAAGAGACATGGGAACAAGAGCCGACTCCACATAAGAGTATAATTGAACACGTGGCTAGTATGCAGGACCGGATCGCGGCGGTCATGCCCATCGTGAAAGAACATCTGTTAGATGCCCAGGCAACCCAGAGGCGCACATATAATAAAAGAGCCAGAGTCAGGTCTTTTAACAAGGGCGATCGGGTATTAGTACTGGTACCCACAGCCGAGAGTAAGCTCATGGCCAAGTGGCAAGGGCCATATGAGATTCGAGAAAAGGTGGGGGAGGTAAATTACCGGGTGTATCAGCCCAGAAGAAGGAAACCTGAGCAGATTTACCATATAAACCTGCTAAAACCTTGGAAAGATCGAGAGTGTTTAGTTACAGACATCACCCCGGGCATATCACCAGAGAGTTCTCTACCTTCAGCCAGGGAAGCATCCAAGGGGGAGGTCAGGATAAGTGATGCCCTCACTAAACAGCAGCGACGGGAGGCTCGCTCCCTGGTGCAAAACAATACCGACGTGTTCTCAGAGCTGCCAGGTAGGACTACGGTTATCCAACATGACATTGTCACCGAACCTGGGGTAAGGGTGCGAATAAGACCGTACCGGGTGCCCGAAGCCCGGAGGCAAGCAATTTCGGCTGAGGTAAAACAAATGCTTCAGTTAGGCGTCATAGAGGAATCACGGAGTGAGTGGGCTAGCCCCATTGTACTGATTTCAAAGCCAGACGGATCATTACGCTTCTGTAATGATTTCCGAAAATTGAATGAAGTGTCAAAGTTCGACCTTTATCCAATGCCTCGGGTGGACGAGCTGATTGAGAGACTGGGGCAGGCCCAGTACTTTACCACGCTCGATCTCACCAAGGGTTATTGGCAGGTACCTCTCACAGATTCGGCGAAGGAAAAGACAGCCTTCGTAACTCCGGAGGGTCTATTTCACTATGTGGTCTTACCTTTTGGGTTACATGGGGCCCCGGCTACATTTCAGAGATTGATGGACATAGTGCTCAAGCCTCATCAGAAATACGCGTCCGCGTATCTAGATGATATCATCATATTTAGCACCGACTGGCAAACGCATCTAACACACGTACAAGCGGTGCTGGATTCTCTCAGAGCCGCGGGGTTAACGGCAAACCCAAAAAAATGTGCGATAGGGCTGGAGGAAGCTTGATATTTGGGGTATGTGATAGGCCGAGGAGCTATCAAGCCCCAAATCAGTAAAATTGAGGCCATAAAAAACTGGCCTAAACCATCGAGTACAAAACAGGTGAGGGCGTTCCTTGGCATCCTTGGGTATTACCGCCGGTTTATACTAATTTTGCCGGGCGAACGGCGGCCCTAACCGATCTCTTGAAAGGAAAGAAAACGGCAATGGTTCGGTGGAACCCTCAGGCAGAAGAAGCCTTTCAGTCCATGAAGTTGGCCCTGTGTGGACAGCCGGTCCTCATCAGCCCCAACTTCAATGAAACCTTCATTGTACAGACAGATGCCTCGGAGGTAGGACTAGGGGCGGTGTTGTCACAAAAAGTGAATGGTGAAGAGCACCCGGTCACCTACTTGAGTAGAAAACTTGTCCCGGCAGAGAAAAACTATAGCGTAGTAGAGAAGGAGTGTTTGGCTATTAAGTGGGCCTTGGAATCACTACGTTATTATTTACTCGGGCGTCAGTTCCGCTTGGTGACGGACCACTCACCCTTGGTATGGATGAGGAATGCAAAAGAGAGGAATGCGCGAGTCACCAGGTGGTTCCTGTCACTGCAAAATTTCAGTTTCTCTGTAGAACATCGCCCTGGGAAGTTGCAAGCAAACGCGGATGCCCTGTCCCGGGCACCCTGTATGGTGGCAAATGTTCAACCCCACAAGGGGGGGGAATATGTGAGGCAGTGACCGGGATCGTTTACGAGGGACGTTATATTTCCCCCAGAATGTGTACAGAGACCTATTAAAGCCATTGGAGTGCATTGCAGTCACACACACAGCTGCGGCTGCAATGCAGGAATGAAGGTGAGCAATGACCTAGTCAGACTACCTGGCTAAGGCAGATTAAGTAAAATCCAGCAGGGCCTTCATTTCTTGGAGGAGGTCACAGGAGGCAGTGGGGCGGCCTCCTCCCTCCAACCCGGGTTTTCCAGTGGCTTTTGCCACAGGTTTTTAAAACTCCTGCACTAAGGAGTAGTGTTGTTCTATGTTGGGATCCTGCAAGGAGCATAGCAGGAAAGCTCCACAGGACTGTGTGTAGCTGAACCCAGGCCTGGGACGGCTCTGCACCAGTCAGGCTCTGATCGGCCCGGCGAGGCCGTTGTCCCCGGCAACCAGTGTTTATGGACTGATGTTACCCCGGCTGCGTACCGGAGGACTTTTCTGTTTAACCCGTGAGTTGCTGAATAAAAGCTGTTTAATTTGGACTTGCTTAGGTCACTGCCTCAGTTACTGCACGGTGTGAACACCGCCGTCTTACAAAACCTATAGATAAAGCATTAATCTTCAGGTTTCTCGCATTACTATGCTACCCGGCCATCTTGCTGAAAGCCCAGCTACTGGGAAAAAAATAAACTCATTTCTTCCAGGGAGGCGCCATCTTTCAGTCATAGAGACATGCAGGCGCAGCTACAATCATCGCTCACATTAGGGCAGATTAATAGCATTTGGGGAAATAACAGGTTCCTTTTAACCCTTTATGACCTTTGATGTACCCATATTTCATGATAGGGAAGGGGTTTTTGATCTTTGATATATGGTTATGTCATTGCGATTGTGCAGGGCACAGGAGCTGTGACCGTGTAATTAAGGAGGTCTAGGGTATTAAGCCTTTAAGGTTTCATCCCCTTTAATTGTGTCAATGTAAATAAATATGTGTGCTATGTAAATTGCTATGTAGGAATTTATGTGGGGTTTAGTGACAGGTAGTCAGTGCATCCTTTTGGTCATTAGAGGAGGGAACTTGGAGAATAGTGTACATAGTTGGGTAACTGTTATCTGCGAGGGATCACTAGTGTGGGCACGTTAGGGATCTAGTTAGGAAGTTATAAAAGTACGTCAGAACAGTATTAGGTTGGCCACTAGATGGGGCAGTTAGCACATCCTTTGGTTTAGGGACAGCAGTTAGGGACTTGTTGCTAGGAAAAGGATTGCCTCCAAGCGGGAATCTGTCAGGAAGCCCTCGTAGCGGAGGACAGTCGGGGGTGGACCTTGCTAGTGTGAGGACGTCCATGTTCCTGGGCCCTAGTCATAGGGTAGGAAGAATAGGGGACCAGCAACCCCTGAAAGAAGCTGGAGTAGAATAGACCGCGGTGGTGTGGACCCAGAGAGAGTGGGTTTATTCAGAGAAGTCCAGTGGAGGAGTCACTGTGAGAACGCTCAGCAGAAGTGGTCGTGTTGAAGCGTGGAAGCGAGTGGGCCATCAGAAGTATCCAGGCAGGATAACCAGAGAATGGGTGGACGACCTAGTAAATGTGTCTTTTTTATGCTGGATTGAAGTGTCTCCAGGGGAAGCAATTGAAGTGCCGTTTTCACTGGGCTCCTCGTCCCATCAATACTTATTGGTCCGTTCTGGTGTGGCAGTGAAGAAGACGCAGCCTTGTGAAGAATGTATTGCTGGTATCGTGTAAGAGATGCTTATGGTGTCTTGGATGTGCTGTGCCCAGAGGAAAATAAAGCAGAACTGTTTGACGTGATTTTGGACTCTGACTCTAATTGCTCTGTACGCTCCCTCACGGAAGGAGAACACCTTCACGCCGTAGACATTACAGAGGTAAAACATCACATAGCTTCCAGTCAGGGGCGTAACTAGGAATGGCAGGGCCCCACAGCAAACTTCACAATGGGGCCCCCCCCGCGCGCGTTGCCAATCCAGGTCTACCCAAGTTGTGTTAAGAAAGATACCTTTATTATCCAAAATGAGAGGTTTTTGGACTAATGATAGTGAAATAACAGAAAAGAACCAACTCCCAGGAAGCAACTGAGGTAGTGACGAAGGTAGGCTTTCTCCAGAGTAAATGTGTGAAGAAACTTGTAATCCAGCCTGCAAATTGCTTTCAAAACAGATGATTTATTCAGTAGAACAACAGTCCGGTATACAGAATAATCTAAGATTCCATTTTGAAAGCAATTTATGGGCTAGATTACAAATTTCTTCTTCACAAGAATAATGCAACATAATTACCTTATTCAGCAGTTTCCTGGGGCCCTAGGCCCCTGATGGGGCCTGCAGTTTCCTGGGACCCAAGGCCCCTAATGGGGCCTGCAGTTTTCTTTGGACCTAGGCCCCTAATGGGGCCTGCTGCTTCCTTTGGACCTAGGCCCCTAATGGGGCCTGCTGCTTCCTTTGGAACTAGGCCCCTAATGGGGCCTGCTGTTTCCTAGGGCCCCATTATGGGCCTGCTGCTTCCTGGGGCCTCTAATGTGGCCCGCTGTGTCCTGGGGCCCCTTATACACTCACATCTCCCCCCTCCGCTCTCCCCCCTCTCCTCAAGTGCCGGGACAGGAAGCTGCGGCTGCCGCGTCCCTGTAAAAGAGAGTCAGACTCAGCAAGCATACTTACCAATCTGCCAATCCTCAGGTGACTGCGTCCTCCAGCTCTTCTGCTCCGCGCGCCGCTCCGTCCTCCACGCTCCGACGTCCACCACGCCAGCCTTGCATGTGACGTGAGAGAGCGCGCACGCCCCCACGTCACATGACATGGAAGTGCAGGACTGCTCGGGGCCCGTCCCACCTCCTCTCATAGCGGCGCCGAAGGTGGTGGCGGGCCCCATATCAGACTCACACCACCGGCAGCTTGCATGGGCGTACCCAGGATCAAAACTAGGGGGGGGGCAAGCCAATGTCACATCTTATACAGGTTACATCATATACACTGTACATTATCCTGCATATTAGGTTTGGAGCATTAGAACTGTTGTATATTGTATAATACAGCAGTGTATGCGACACTACGCTGTATATACCATATATTATACATGGCACACTAACCTCTATACAGGGGCGTACATAGAAATCATGGGGCCCCATAGCAAAAGTCTGAATGGGGCCCCCCCAAAAAAAAAACAGGTGCTCTTAACTCCACACACACACCTGCAGTGCATGCAGGGCCCCCTACACCCTCCACAGTGCGTGCAGCCGGGCCCCCCTCCCTAAGGTGCAAAGTGCAGTCAGAGCCATTGTAAATGTAAAGTGCCAGCACAGTGAGGGGACACATTTATCAAAAAAAATCGACCCCCAGCCAGGCTCACCATCTTGTGTGTGCAGTGGCGTAGCAACTGTTTGTGGGGCCCGGGGCGGCTGAAAAATTTGCCGCCCCTTTGGTCATTGATAATCCTGAAGCATTCACCATTACAACCAAAAAAAGGCTCAAAGTAAATACCTTTCACCTGTAAAATCAGCATGGCAAAAATACACACTGCAAAGCAGCAACACACAGTATGGACTTGTGTTTATGATGTGCTTTATCCTCCTTGGACAAAAAGGACTTCTTTAGGCTTGGCTCACATTTATACAGTGCAGTCTGCTGGACAAATATGTCTGAATTGCAAAAAAAAATGGTATTCAGACGTATATGGAGGCATACACAAACCATAATGGGCAACACGTAGTGTAAAAAAAATGTTCTTCTGACTATGTTTTGCCCTGATCACGTTGTATTGTGGGAAAAAAACATAATTGACCAAAGGTACGCGTTTTTAATGTGGGGTGAAAAAAAGTTTATTCCTCTGGACACCTCCTCACAGAACTGATGCCAAAATGGAGTGGGATGGGACTGTTGACACCAGTAAAACTGGATGGAAAAAAAATGATTATTTTTAAGTAAAAAAAACATATAGAGACAAAGATGGAAGTACGATATGTATCAAATGTACTTGTTTAAATTCGTAGGTTGATGCATGGCATACGTTTTAATGTATACGTCCAACGCATTAAGTCTACAGGCGTATAAATGTGAACCTAGCCTGACGGAACATGCTGCATAGTGTGCTCCGATGTAAGACGTGTGGTGCCTAATCTGACAGCAGGTACAAGCAATGCCCATCATTCATGGCATCATATAAGACAGGTAGACGGATGTCATATCTTTGTATATGAAATGATTGGAATATGTAAGCTATGCAAAGTTCCAACATGTGTACAAACTACAAGACACATTTTATCACAGGTAAGCTGACACAGAAATGCCGCACACAATATCTTCCATAACATCTGCAGAACTTCCACTCTCAGGCACCTCATGAGCTCAGCACGCCCCATGTAATTGCTGTCTCCCAGGTGCATGCCTCTGGGGTGAAGGAGCAGAATAAATTAGTAACATTTATTGGCTGCACCATGATTTCCAGGGCATTGCACATTTTTAGTATTGCATGAACATGCATTGTTGCACACCTTGACAGTGAAGTTGGTGGTGGGACATAGACTGGAGGTCTTACCTACAGCTAGGAAGCATCATCCTGCCTGGTGGTGGTACAGGGGTTAAATCACATGAAACCAGCTCTAATGGAGCATTGTGAGGAGTACAGAAGGGTGGCTGCAGTGCATGCAGGGCAATCTCCTCCTCCACAGTGCATGCAGAGCCCCCCTCCTCCACCCTCCACAGTGCCTGCAATCAGGACCCCTCACTCCCTAAGGTGCAAAGTGCAGCCAGAGGCTAGCCATTGTAAATATAAAGTGCCAGCACAGTGAGGGGACACATTCAACAAAAAAATCCACCCCATACCCCAGCCAGCAGGGCTCACCTTCTTGTGTAGTGTATCTCTCCCTGAGTGAAACTTATGAATGTTTTCTGCTTCCTGTGATGCATGTGTCTCTGCTGCAGGCTGGCTTTCTTATGCAAATGCAGCCAGAGACTTAAGCCAACTGCTGACCAGGAGACAACAAGGAAAGGGGACCTTCAAGGGGGTTTACAGTGTCCGGCCGTCGCTTATATTTAATTAAAGGAGATAGTACTGTGTCAGCACAGCACAGCTGCCAAACGACAGCGGCCGTCGTGGGCCCCCTCACCTGTCTGGGCCCCATAGCAGCTGCTTAGTCTGCTCTATTCACGGAACGTCACTGCCTCTATACAAAGAATAAGAGGCATTATAACCTGTATTGAAAAGTATAATACAGCAGTGTATATACACTCTATATACCACACACGATGTGTATGACCTGTATACACCATATACTACACTTATTTTGAAGTAAAAAAAAAAAAAAAAAGGAACAAATACAATACTTAAAATAAAGAACAAGTAAAGTTAAAAATCAACAAACTTACTGGTATTTCAGTGGGAACTATGGACCTGCTTTTGGCTAATGAGATGGTCAATGTTCGGTTCCATATTTGTCACAAGTAGTGTTGAGCGATACGATAATGCAAATATCGGCTATCGGTCGATATTAGCTCTATCGGCCTTTCGATAATTCGTTTCGATATTTTCGTCTTATCGAATACCGGAATCGGATTTGTCACTGTCACTGTGAGTGTCCGTCGGTCGGGTCTGTCAGGAGTCAGCGGCACTTACCTGGCAGAAGATCTCCGGCGGTCACGTCCTGGACTGCTTGATGGCCGCCATTATCTTCTCCCTGGCGGTCACATGCAGTTTTTCGCGGGTAATCCCGGCCGTAAAGCAGTCAGTCCGATGACGTCACCGCCGGGGAAGCAGGTAATCAGCTGTGCTGCGCCGGGATGACAGGCTCTGCCTGTCATTCTGATGTAGCAGAGCTGGATCGTCGTGGGACACTCGTTACTATGGACTGCGTCGGTCAGGTGGTATACTTTTTTTTTTTTTTTTTTTTTTTTTACAGGAGATCGATGGCGTCGCAGCAGGATGAGACAGTAATAAAAGAAATGAAAACTGTGTTTTTTTTTTTTTTTATTAAATTAAAAAAAATTTTTTGGAACATTCACCCGTCCGGGTACATAAACAATTTAACTATTTATTTACATACAGGGACCCTGTCCGGGTTATTTAGACTTCTTTGGCTGGCCTCTTCCAGGTACCACCTGGTACTCTTCTTGAGATTGCCAAACATCCGAGGCACCAAGGACCACCAGGACCTGATGACGTCGTGTGGCCTGTACAGTGACGTCGTGACCCGCTATCTGGGTCTGTGTGGCCACCTCTTTCATCTCTCTCCGGGTCTGGAGCCCTATGTCACGGACTGTACGAACCCCAGGGGGCCTAACAGGCGCCGGGTACGGGCCAGCTATACTTATCATGTCCATAGCTGGGGCTGCTGAGGAGACCACTGAGGGAGGCTGGGGAGATTTACGGCGTGGGGTGGGCACTTTTGCAGAGGCCTGGATGTGGGAGGCTGAAGGCTTCGAGGGTCTCACAGGTTCCTGACACACTGGGGAGTAGGGGTCGCACCTGGTAACATTTAGGGCATACCACCCATTGTAACCCCAGTGTCGGGTGTAAGTCACCAAGTCTCCTGGCAACAGGTCCCTCCCCGGGTGTCCTTCTGGGAGGTGAGCCTCCACGTCCCGCCGGGTCACAAAGACTTCTAAATAAAGTCCAGGCTCCTTGATGAAGCCCCACCCACCTTTCAATTTAAAGTTCCGTACTGCACCCTTACGCCGCGGCTCACTCAGGGTTCCTTTGTCCTTTCTCATCCGGTCCTTATCTGCCCGGTCCTTCTCCAGGTGACGTTGGCGAAGTTTTAGGGTTTCTCGCTGCTCCCTTTGTCGCTCTGCTTCCTTCTCCCAACGTCTCCACTCTTCCTCCTGACGCCGGTTATAATTCTCCTCCACCAGTTGCTCCATGTCTCCACCACTCCACTGCAGCTTACAGTGTCCGGTTTGCGGCAGTTCTCCTGTCGCCCCCCAGTCCTGGCGGCACTCCCCTGCGGAGGAAGCAGACGGCTCTAAATCAGATGACAGTCGGGGCTCCGGTACAGGCAGGTAGTGCTCTGGTGCCTGCGCGGCCTCCTCCATGAGGACGGGTGTCGCTTCTTCTGTCTCAGCGACCGGGGCAGACAGCGGGATCTGGGGTGCTGCTGACGGTGCTGCGGTTTTTGCAGGAACGGGTGCCTCCACTGCGACAACGTCAACCGGATCACATTGCAAGGGCTCCTCTACTAGAACGGGTGCCTCACCTTCCGGTACAGAGTCAGACACTTCAGGTAAGAGGGATTGGCGCCGCTCCAAGTTTAGTTTTAGGGCACGCCAGCTGGCTTCCATCCTGGCGACCTCCTCCCGGTGCCGGGCCAGGCCTCTCAGGGTATCCTCCGCTTCTTGCAGCGTAGGAGGGTTTACAGGCGGGTGCCCAACGGTGATTCCGTGGCGATCGGGTCGCTTCCGTGGGGGGAGAGCTCTGACTGCTCCATCCCTTCCCACTTCTGCTCGTCGTGTCCATTAGCCATCTCTGCCAAGTCACATGTGTCATATCTGGAGAGGGCCCCTCTTTTGTAGGGAGGCGGGACCTCCTCACACTGAGGAGGATGAGGAGGCGGAACTCCAGAGCTGTGGGGCACGATGTTACATTGCAGTACCATTTACAGTGGGCGGCCATCGTTTTCACGCCACTGAGTGAGTGACACCCACGAAGAGCACGCCCTTCTTCACCAGTGCCTCGTCGTGACGCAGATATGGCGGAAAAATGGCAAATACATTCTCTGATGATTTTAGCAATTCTCAAGCACAAAACCAGTGCAATTCAGGCACACAGGACTCGCTTATAGCGAGCTACAGAATCCTGTTCGTGACGCCCAAGTTGAGTCGCACAGAGCCAGAAGTTTTCAGGGTACTCGGCACCGAGCCCGTCGACTTCTATGGGGTATGTCACGTCTTTACCCGGCAATTGAATTAGAGTCGAATTTACTATGTAGAAGTGTATAAACTATAAATATATGTATATATATATGTCACAATGACATGTATATATATATATATATGTATTCTATGTGTGTATATTTTGTGTTTACAACGAAAGAAAGGGTTTTTTTTGTTGCGATATTTTGTTCCCATAGACTTACATGGGACTTCCGGTATCGAAATCGGATATCGACGATATTTAGTGCTATCGGCGATACAATTTCGATACGATATTTTTAGATATCGAGCAATATCGCTCAACACTAGTCACAAGTGAAGCAATTTTTCTCTTTCTTGATATCATTATTTCCTAGGGATTCCAAATTGCTATTAGTAAAATACCAATATATATACAGCGCTACAAAAACAATATACCAGCAATAAAACTGCCCACACAGAGACATACAGCCTGCACTGCCCACCACTGCAGCCTTGCCAATCCATATCATTTCATCCTCATCAGTGCACATAGTGGCGCAACTCCGCTTTTAGCTCAGGCTCAGACTGGTGTGGTGCGAGAGTCCCTAATAGGCAGGTAAATGTCCCCAATAGGCAGCATTGGTCCCCAATAGGCAGCATATGTCCTCAATAGGCAGCATATGTCCCCAATAGGCAGCATATGTCCTCAATAGGCAGCATAGGTCCCCAATAGACAGCATAGGTCCCCAATAGACAGCATAGGTCCCAATAGGCAGCATAGGTCCCCAATAGGCAGCATAGGTCCCCAATAGGCAGGTAAATGTCCCAATAGGTAGCATAGGTCCCCAATACGCAGCATATGTCCTCAATAGGCAGCATAATCCCCCATAGGCAGCATAGTACCCAATAGGCAGCATAGTAGTCCCCAGTAGGCAGCATAATCCCCATAAGCAGCATAGTCCCCAATAGCCAGCATAATCCCCCAATAGCCAGCATAATCCCCACTCCAAGACTTCTCCCGCGCTGCGCCAATCCTCTGGAATGCTCTACCCCAAGAAATTAGGACTATCCACAATTTGCATGGTTTCAGGCGCTCCCTCAAAACACATCTGTTCAGAGCGGCCTATCACATTCACTAATCAAAGTCATTCTATGTGTAAGTGTGTGTGTGTGTGTAGCCCATTCACTATCTCCATCCATCCCTCACTCCCTTAAGATGGCTGGACCATCATTGTAAATGCACCATTGTATATACACACCTGTATTTTGTATCTCCCCACCTCATTGTAGATTGTAAGCTCTCACGAGCAGGGCAGTCTTATTTTGCTTTAATTACTGTATTGTTAACGTTGTTACTTATGACTTGTGTTTTGAAACTGTTAAACTGTAAAGGGCTGCGGAATATGATGGCGCTATATAAATAAAGATATTATTATTATTATTATCCCCAATAGCCAGCATAATCCCCATAGCCATCATAATCCCCCCATAGCCAGCATAATCCCCAAAGCCAGCATAATCCCCAATAGGTAGCATAGGTCCCCAATACGCAGCATATGTCCTCAATAGGCAGCATAATCCCCCATAGGCAGCATAGTCCCCAATAGGCAGCATAGTAGTCCCCAGTAGGCAGCATAATCCCCCATAAGCAGCATAGTCCCCAATAGCCAGCATAATCCCACAATAGCCAGCATAATCCCCCATAGTCAGCATAATCCCCCAATAGCCAGCATAATCCCCCAATAGCCAGCATAATCCCCATAGCCATCATACTCCCCCATAGCCAGCATAATCCCCATAGCCAGTAATCCCCCATAGCCAGCATAATCCCCAATAGCAGCATAATCCCCCATAGCCAGCATATCCATCCAGAACCCAATAGCCAGCATAAATCCCCCATAGCCAGCATAGTCCCCAATAGCCAGCATAATCCCCCATATAGCAGCATAGTCCCCCAATAGCCAGCATAATCCCCCAAATAGCCAGCATAATCCCCATAGCATGCATATCCCCCATAGCCAGCATAATCCCCATAGCCAGCATAATCCCCCATAGCCAGCATAATCCCCCAATAGCCAGCATAATCCCCCATACCAGCATAATCCCCCATAGCCAGCATAATCCCCCAATAGCCAGCATATCCCCATACAGCATAATCCCCCCATAGCCAGCATATCCCCAATAGCCAGCATAATCCCCCATAGCAGCATAGTCCCCAATAGCAGCATAATCCCCCAATAGCCAGCATAATCCCCCAATAGCCAGCATAATCCCCATAGCCAGCATAATCCCCCATAGCCAGCATAATCCCCATAGCCAGATAATCCCCCAATAGCCAGCATAATCCCCCAATAGCAGCATAATCCCCCATAGCCAGCATAGTCCCCAATAGCCAGCATAATCCCCCTATAGCCAGCATAGTCCCCCAATAGCCAGCATAATCCCCCATAGCAGCATAATCCCCATAGCCAGCATAATCCCCCATAGCAGCATAATCCCCATAGCCAGCATAATCCCCCAATAGCCAGCATAATCCCCAATAGCCAGCATAATCCCCATAGCCAGCATAATCCCCCATAGCCAGCATAATCCCCATAGCCAGCATAATCCCCAATAGCCAGCATAATTTCCCCAATTGCCAGCATAATCCCCCATAGCCAGTATAATCCCCAATAGGCAGCATAATCCCCCCATAACCAGCATATCCATCCCCCCATAGCCAGCATAATCCCCAATAGCCAGCATAATCCCCCATAGTCCAGCATAATCCCCCATAGCCAGCATAATCCCCCCATAGCCAGCATAATCCCCCATAGCCAGCATAGTCCCCCAATAGCCAGCATAATCCCCATAAGCAGCATAGTCCCCAATAGCCATCATAATCCCCCAATAGCCAGCATAATCCCCCAATAGCCAGCATAATCCCCATAGCCAGCATAATCCCCCAATAGCCAGCATAATCCCCCATAGCCAGCATAATCCCCCCATAGCCAGCATAATCCCCCATAGCCAGCATAATCCCCCCATAGCCAGCATAATCCCCCCATAGCCAGCATAGTCTCCAATAGCCAGCATAATCCCCCATAGCCAGCATAGTCCACAATAGCCAGCATAATCCCCCATAGGCAGCATAATCCCCCATAATCAGCATAGACCCCAATAGCCATCATAATCCCCCAATAGCCAGCATAATCCCCCAATAGCCAGCATAATCCCCATAGCCAACATAATCCCCCCATAGCCAGCATAATCCCCCAATAGCCAGCGTAATCCCCCAATAGCCAGCATAATCCCCAATAGGCAGCATAATCCCCCCACGTCGCCTGTGCTGCATATGGAAGGCCGCAAGGCCTTCCTCACTCACAGCATTCCGCCCGCCGCGATTAAAGGGCCTGCCGCCCGCCGGCAATGAACTGTCAGTTCATTGTCGGCGGGGCCGGTTCTTTCACGGTGGGTACGCCCATGGCAGCTTGCGGAGCTACCGTGGTGGTAGGTGAAGCAGCTGCAGCAGGGACGGGCCCCCTTCTAGCCCAGGCCCTGTGGCAGCTGCTTCCCCTGCTTCCACGATAGTTCCGCCCCTGCTTCCAGTACATCAACCCCGCGGCCGTCTCTTTACAACCGCATGATCACTACCGGGACCTTGGCTTAGGTGATAGCCAAGCCCCGGCTGTCACGGCACAGAGAGGTGTCCGCACGTCCCCGGGCTGTTTAACCCCTAAGGCATTTAAGAGTCTGGGAAAAGGAGGGGTCCCTCTCCTGCACAATTGGCACCTCCACAACATCATTGTGGGCTGCTGATCATTGCCACATGATTTATCCGGGTCAGCTAGCCATGGTACAAAACACTGCAGTGCTGCAAAGGCAAATAAAATAGTGGGATGCATTAATTGAGGCTCATGAGAAGAACATAATTTTACCTCTATACAAGTCACTAGTGCGACCACACTTAGAATACTGTGCACAGTTCTGGTCTCCGGTGTATAAGAAAGACATAGCTGAACTAGAGCGGGTGCAGAGAAGAGCGACCAAGGTTATTAGAGGACTGGGGGGTCTGCAATACCAAGACAGGAAGGCTTAGGGGTGATCTTATTACAATGTATAAATATATGAGGGGACAGTACAAAAACTTTTCTAGTGATCTTTTTACTCTTAGACCTGTGACGGGGACAAGGGGGCATCCTCTACGTGTGGAGGAAAGAAGGTTTAGCCATAATCACAGACGTAGATTCTTTACTGTAAGAGCAGTGAGACTATGGAACTTTCTGCAGTATAATGTAATGAGTGATTTACTACTAAAATTTAAGAAGGGCCTAGATGCCTTTCTTGAAAAGTATAAAGTTACAGGGTATATATACTAGATTCCTCAATAGGGCGTTGATCCAGGGAACTAGTCTGATTGTCGTATGTGGTGTCTGGAAGGAATTTTTTTCCTAATGTGGAGCCTAGTGTTTGCCGCTTGGGTTTTTTGCCTTCCTCTGGATCAACATGTTAGGCTATGGGTTGAACTAGATGGTCTTAAAGTCTCCCTTCAACCTTAAATACTATGTTACTACATTACTATATGGGGCCCATTATGCATGGAGCAATATATGTGGTTCATTATGTGTGGAACATTATATGGGGCCCATTATACTGTGTGGAGCAATATATGGGGCTTATTATTCATTATGGAGCACTATATGGGTCTCATTATACTGTATGGAGCATAATATGGGGCCCATTATACTGTGTGGAGCAATATATGGGGCACCCTATACTGTATGTAGCAATATTTGGGGCTCATTATACTGTTAGGAGCAATATACGGTGCTCATTATACTGTATGGAGCAATATATGGGGATCATTATTTTGGATGGTGTAATATATGGGGCTCATTACACTGTATGAAGCAATATTTGGGGTACATTATTCTGTATGGAGCAATATATGGGGCTAATTATTCTGTATGGAGCACTATGTGGTGCCCATAATACTGTATGGAGGACTATACTGTCCGGTTTCTGACCTATTGTAGAATGTACAATAGATATCACTCATGTAATATAAGAAGTGAAATCTTTGTCATTGTACTATACCTATATTTATCTGCCGGATCTGTGCATCATGAATCGTGGTGTGTGTTAAAGGGACCCACTGAGACTCTTTCGCTTGAGGTCCACGAAAACCTGGAGCCAACCCTAGTGCTACTAAGTAAAAAAAAAAGTAAGAAAAAAAGCTTAATAAAAATTGTAAAGATGTGTTTTAAAAAAATCACAAAATAAAAGAAATCAAATGAAAAAAATTATACCAATAAATAAATATATTTATGTAAAAACAAAAATAAAAAAAAAAGTATTAATATTTTCTATTGCCGCATACGCTAATGACCCGTTCTACAAAACTGTCAAATTATTTAACCCCTTCAGTGAACACCGTAAAAAAAAGTGGCCAAAAACTTGGCTTATTCATCATACCGCCAAACAAAAAAAGGAATGAAACAGGATCAAAAAGGCAAATGTAAATAAAAATTCTATAGCTGAAACGTCATCTTGTCCCTCAAAAAACAAGCTGCCATACAGCTCCGTCAGCAGTGTAATAAAAAAGCTATAGCTCTCAGAATACAGCAATGCAAAAAACATTATATTTTCTATAAAATTGTTTCTATTGTGCAAAATCATCAAAACATAGCAATAGATAAAATTGTGGTATTGCTATAATCGTACTGACCCAAAAAATAAAGCTGTCTTGTCAATTTTACCACACGTGGAACGGCATAAAAAAAACAATATATAACTTCTGAATTGCTGTTTTTTGTTAATTCTGCCTCACAAAAATCATAATAGAAAGCGATAAAAAAAGTTATGTGCCTAAAAATGGTACCAATAAAAATGACAACTCATCCAACAAAAAACATGCCCTCGCATGACACTGGTGGCAGAAATATAGAAAAAATTATAGCTCTCAAAATATGGCGAACCAACTTTTTTGTGCAAAACAACATTTCTTAGTGTGTCACAGCAGCCAAACATAAAAAAACAATATGTCTGGTATCGCTGTAATCGCACTGACCTGAAGAATAAAGTAATCTAATCACTTACACTGCATGAGTAACAGCGTAAAAAAATAAAACCAATTCTTCACCTGCTGTTGATTTGTTTATTCTACCTCCCAAAGACCGCAGTAAGGCTCAGTGCACATTTACCCTGCGCTCAACGGTGAGTACTTACATCGGGGTTTCCATGTAAATCTCTGGAATACAGGATTCAGACGAAACACCCAGCAGCACATTCTAAATGTTAAGGCATATGGAAAAACAGTGG
>JARQOD010000006.1:34481199-34528380 GCA_033576555.1 Oophaga sylvatica
TTAAATCAGGGGCTTGATGACGCTGAGTTATACTGTCAGAGATTCCGTAGGTGGGCAGTCCTGACCAAGTGGAATGACGACGCTTTGGCGGCCCTTTTTCGGAAGGGGCTGTCAGATAATGTAAAGGATGTTATGGTGGGATTCCCTGTTCCCTCTGGTCTCAATGATTCTATGTCATTAGCGATTCAAATTGACAGACGTTTGCTTGAGCGGAGAAGTATGCGTGGAATAGTGTTGCCTTGTGAACCTGCTTCTGAATCCATGCAGTGTGATAGAGTGGTGTCTGGGGCACAGCGTCATGAGTTTCAAAAGCGCAATGGGTTATGTTTCTACTGTGGTGATGCCTCTCATGCTATTTCAGTCTGCCCTAAGCGGGGAGGACGTTTTGCACGCTCAGTTGTCTTGGGTAGTGTTCAGACTAAGTTTTTACTAACTGTCACTCTGATATGCTCTCTGTCCTCATTTTCTGCTCAGGCTTTCGTTGATTCTGGAGCAGCTATTAACCTGATGGATTATGATTTTGCTAAACGTTGTGGGTTTCCCTTGATACCCCTACAGAAGTCTATTCCCCTTCTGGGGATCGATTCTACCCCTTTGGCTGAGAATAAACCTCAGTTCTCTACTCAGGTTATAATGAGGGTTGAACCTGATCATCAAGAGTGCTGCAAATTTTTGGTTCTGTATAATCTGCATGATATTATCGTACTGGGTTTCCCTTGGTTACAGTCTCATAATCCTGTTTTGGATTGGAAATCTGTGTCTGTAACCAGTTGGGGCTGCCAATGTGTTAATACCAACACTCCTGTTTTTTCTGCCTCCCCCAGGCTCAGGATGTTCCTGACTTTTTGATTGATTTTTCTGATGTGTTTAGCGAAAGTAAATCTGCATCCTTGCCTCCCCATAGGAGCTATGACTGCGCTATTGAATTAGTGCCTGGTAGTAAATTCCCTAAAGGTCGCCTTTTTAACTTGTCTGTACCTGAAAATGACGCTATGCGGTCTTATATCAAGGAGTCATTGGAGAAAGGTCATATCAGACCATCCTCTTCACCCTTAGATGCCGTTTTTTCTTTGTGGCCAAAAAGGATGGTTCATTAAGGCCGTGTATTGATTATCGTCTTTTGAACAATATTACTGTGAAATATCAATACCCGTTACCCTTGATTTCTGACCTGTTTTCCAGGGTGAAAAACGCTACTTGGTTTACCAAGCTTGACCTCAGGGGGGCGTATAACCTTATTCGCATTAAGCACGGGGATGAATGGAAGACGGCATTTAATACCCCGGAGGGGCATTTTGAATACCTTGTGATGCCCTTTGGGCTCACTAATGCTCCTTCTGTCTTCCAGTCCTTCATGAATGACATTTTCAGGGATTTTGTGCATAAATTTCTGATTGTTTGGATGATATCTTGATTTTTTCCAATGACTGGGACTCTCATGTGAAACATGTTCGAACTATATTCCAGATTTTGAGAGAGAATGCTCTGTATGTGAAGGGATCAAAGTGTCTTTTTGGCGTACAGAGGATCTCATTTCTGGGATTCATTTTGTCCCCATCTGTTATTGAAATGGACCCGGTCAAGGTTCAGGCCATCTGTGATTGGGTCCAACCTACTTCATTAAAGGCTCTTCAAAGATTTTTGGGTTTTGCCAATTTTTATCGTAAATTTATTGGTAATTTCTCGGTTATTGTTAAACCATTAACTGATTTGACCAAAAAGGGTTCTGATGTGGTGAATTGGCCTCCTGAGGCAGTCTCTGCATTTCAGGAACTTAAGCAGAGATTCACTTCTGCTCCTGTTCTACGGCAGCCTGATGTTTCTCTGCCATTTCAGGTGGAGGTTGATGCCTCTGAAATTGGGGCAGGTGCCGTTTTGTCCCAAAAAGATCCAGAGACCTCTGAAAGTAACCCTTGTGCCTTTTTCTCTCGAAAATTTTCTCCTACTGAACGTAATTATGACGTGGGTAATCGGGAGTTATTGGCCATGAAGTGGGCTTTTGAAGAGTGGAGACATTGGCTGGAGGGAGCCAAACATCGGGTTGTGGTCCTTACGGACCATAAGAATCTGGTTTATCTGGAATCTGCCAAGCGACTCAATCCTAGACAGGCCAGGTGGGCCTTGTTTTTCACACGTTTTAATTTTGTGGTTTCCTTTCTTCCTGGCACTAAGAATGTTAAGGCGGATGCTCTCTCGAGGAGTTTCTTTGCGGACTCTCCTGAGTTATCTGATCCTTCTGTTATTTTGAAAGAGGGTGTAGTTCTTTCCACCATCTCACCCAATTTGAGACTTGCTCTGGAGGGGTGTCAGGAGGATAGGCCCGAGCGCTGCCCTGTTGGAAAATTGTTTGTCCCGGACCAGTGGAAAAAGAGTGTGATGTCTGAGATTCATTGTTCCGCGTTGGCTGGGCATCCCGGAATTTTTGGTACCAGAGACTTGGTTAGTCGGTCTTTTGGTGGCCTACCTTGTCTCGTGATGTCAGGGAATTTGTGCAGTCCTGCGGGACTTGCTCTCGCTCCAAGCCTTGCTCTCGCTCTGGTGGTTTGTTGATGCCATTGCCTGTGCCCAAGAGACCATGGACCCAAATCTCTATGGATTTCATTTCCGACCTTCCTGTTTCTCAGAGAATGACCGCCATCTGGGTGATTTGTGATAGGTTTTCCAAGATGATACATCTTGTGCCATTGCCTAAGTTGCCTTGCTCCTCTGAATTGGTGCCTTTGTTCCTTCAGCACATGGTTCGTTTACACGGCATTCCTGAGAACATTGTGTCTGACAGAGGAGTCCAGTTTGTTTCCAGATTTTGGAGGACCTTTTGTTCTAAACTTGGTGTTCAATTGTCTTTCTCCTCGGCGTTTCATCCTCAGACCAATGGTCAAACTGAGAGAACAAACCAGACATTGGAGACTTATCTAAGATGCTTTGTGTCTGCTGATCAGGATGACTGGGTTTCTTTTTTGCCTTTGGCTGAGTTTGCTCTTAATAATAGGGCTAGCTCTGCCACTTTGATGTCTCCATTTTTCTGTAATTCTGGGTTTCACCCTCGATTTTCTTCGGGACAGACGGAGGCTTCTGTCTGTCCAGGTGTTGACTCTGTTGTGGAGCGTATGCAGCAGATTTGGGACCAGGTAGTGGAGAGGTTGTCCCTCTCTCAGGAGAAGGCCCAGCGGTTTGCCAACCGGCATAGGACTGATGGTCCTCGGTTTAAAGTGGGGGATTTGGTCTGGTTGTCCTCAAGAAATATCCCTATGAGAGTTGCATCTCCTAAGTTTAAGCCTAGATTCATTAGACCTTATAAGATCATGGAGATTCTTAATCCTGTTTCCTTTCGTTTACTTCTTCCTGGGACATTTAAGATCCATAACGTGTTCCACAAGTCCTTATTGAAGAGGTTTGTCGAGCCAGTGGTTCCTATGGCTGCGCCTCCTGACCCTGTTTTGGTTGAGGGCAATCTGGAGTATGTGGTTGAGAAAATATTGGATTCTCATTTTTCTAGACGGAAACTCCAGTATTTGGTTAAGTGGAGAGGTTATGGTCAGGAGGACAATTCTTGGGTGTTTGCTTTGGACATCCATGCTAGGAGACTGATCCGTGCGTATCACAGAACTCATCCTGACCGACCTGGTTGCCCAAGTGAGGTTCGGTGACCCCTCCTCAGGGGGGGTACTGTTGTGAATGTGTTAGAAATGAATTCTGAGCGGGAGCTCCCTTTGGTGGTTACAAACAGTACTGAACCATTCAATGAAGATTGTGAAGATTGGCGATCAGGAGTTACAGACTGGTCTTATATAAGGGAGGTTCCCTCCCATCAGGGTTGCCGGTGATCAATTGTTCTTGTCTCAACTTTGGTTCCTGGTTCTCTTGGAAGCTTGCTGTGTTTTGCCTGCATCTTCTGCTAACAGATAAGATTTTTCCTGCTTGTATTTTTGTGCTTGCTTTTTGCATTGTTTCCTGCACTCTTGTGGAGGTCAGCCAGGTCCCCTCCGGGGGGCTTGTGCTCCTCTCATTTTATCTGAGCCTCTGTTATTTGTTCATTTGCCTTTTCCAGTTTTTTCAGTGGCTGCGGCTTAGTTTTGTTACACCAGAGAACTAATTTAGGTGGTAGAGGTCGTGTGATCTCAGGTGTTTTTGTAATTAGTAGGGTTGGTACTTTTTAGGGTTTTTTGGGATTGCAGTAAGTGCCCTTCCTATCCTTTTCTTTCTAGGAAGATTGGGCCCCAACGTTTGCTCATACTATTTTCTGTCTGTGTCTGTATTTCCTCTTGTCTAACTGCCATTACATGTTTGGGGGCTTCCTATGTTCTTTGGGGATCTGCTCCGGGGCAGATAGTTTTCCTCTTTCTATCTTTAGGTGTAGTTAGCTTCTCAGGCTGTGACGAGGCGTCTAGGACCAACGTATGTTGTGAATGGGCTTGAGATGAGTTCTGAGCAGAGGCTCCCTCTGGTGGTTACAAGCGGTACTGGTCTGTTCAGTGAAGATTGTGAGGACTGGGAATCAGGTGTTACTGACTGGTCTTATATAAGGGAGTCACCTTCCCATCAGGGTTGCCGGTGATCAATTGTTCTGGTCTGAATCCTTGATTCCAGTTTCCCTTGTATCCTGCTGTTTCGTGTCTGCATCTCCTTCTAACAGATAAGACATTTTCTTCTTTTTGTTTCTGTGCTTGATTTTTGCATTTTGTCCTGCACTTCTGTGGGGGCCTTCTGGGTCCCCTCAGGGGGCTTTTGCCCTCTCAGTTTAGTTCAGCCACTGATGTTTGTACTTTTGCTTTTTCCAGTTTTTTCAGTGGCTGCTGTTTTGATTTTGTTACACCAGAGAGCTAATTTAGGTGGTAGAGGTCGTGTGATCTCAGGTGTTTTTGAAATTAGTAGAGTTGGTGCTTTCAGGGTTTTTTTTGGGATTGCAGTAAGTACCCTTCCTATCCTTTTCTATTTAGTTAGTTTGGGCCCCAACGTTTGCTCATACTATTTTCTGTCTGTGTCAGTATTTCGTCTTGTCTAACCGCCATTACATGTTTGGGGGCTTGCTATTATCTTTGGGGTTCTGCTCCGGGGCAGATAGCTTTCCTATTTCTATCTTTAGGTGTAGTTAGTTTCTCAGGCTGTGACGAGGCGTCTAGGACCAACGTAGGAACGCTCCACGGCTGCCTCTAGTTGTGGTGGTTAGTCAGGGTACTGCAATCTCATAGATTCCAACTGCTCTGGTGTATTGCCTTTTTGCCTGCACTCCTCAGCTACCGAATCATAACAGTATCACCGGCCCAAAAAATTGAAAATTGTATGGTACTCACAGAAGGGAAAAAATATTGTGAAAGAAAAAAAAAAAAAAAAGGTTGTCAGAGTTGTCAGAGATATTTTTCTGTTTGTTGCATTTTTTTTTTTCCCTCTGTATCTCTGGGTGCTGGGGAGGATTTTTTTTTCTCTCAATGGAGTTTGCACAGTTGTCTGGCCGTGTGGATCAGCTTGCCACTGAGGTCCGGAGTATTGCTATCTATCTTGCTAGGTTGCCAGTTGTGGAACCTAGGATTCCCATGCCAGATTTGTTTTTAGGGGATCGAGCTAAGTTTCAGAATTTCAAAAATAATTGTAAATTGTTTTTTGCCTTAAAATCTAAGTCCTCAGGAAACGCAGGGCAGCAGGTTCAAATTGTCATCTCTCTCCTGCGTGGCGATCCTCAGGATTGGGCTTTTTCCCTGACACCTGGGGATCCTGTTTTGAGTGATGTTGATGCATTTTTCAGGCTTTGGGGTTATTGTACGATGAGCCTAATGTCACTGATCAAGCTGAAAAAGCCTTGATGGCATTAAATCAGGGGCTTGATGACGCTGAGTTATACTGTCAGAGATTCCGTAGGTGGGCAGTCCTGACCAAGTGGAATGACGACGCTTTGGCGGCCCTTTTTCGGAAGGGGCTGTCAGATAATGTAAAGGATGTTATGGTGGGATTCCCTGTTCCCTCTGGTCTCAATGATTCTATGTCATTAGCGATTCAAATTGACAGACGTTTGCTTGAGCGGAGAAGTATGCGTGGAATAGTGTTGCCTTGTGAACCTGCTTCTGAATCCATGCAGTGTGATAGAGTGGTGTCTGGGGCACAGCGTCATGAGTTTCAAAAGCGCAATGGGTTATGTTTCTACTGTGGTGATGCCTCTCATGCTATTTCAGTCTGCCCTAAGCGGGGAGGACGTTTTGCACGCTCAGTTGTCTTGGGTAGTGTTCAGACTAAGTTTTTACTAACTGTCACTCTGATATGCTCTCTGACCTCATTTTCTGCTCAGGCTTTCGTTGATTCTGGAGCAGCTATTAACCTGATGGATTATGATTTTGCTAAACGTTGTGGGTTTCCCTTGATACCCCTACAGAAGTCTATTCCCCTTCTGGGGATCATTCTACCCCTTTGGCTGAGAATAAACCTCAGTTCTCTACTCAGGTTATAATGAGGGTTGAACCTGATCATCAAGAGTGCTGCAAATTTTTGGTTCTGTATAATCTGCATGATATTATCGTACTGGGTTTCCCTTGGTTACAGTCTCATAATCCTGTTTTGGATTGGAAATCTGTGTCTGTAACCAGTTGGGGCTGCCAATGTGTTAATACCAACACTCCTGTTTTTTCTGCCTCCCCCAGGCTCAGGATGTTCCTGACTTTTTGATTGATTTTTCTGATGTGTTTAGCGAAAGTAAATCTGCATCCTTGCCTCCCCATAGGAGCTATGACTGCGCTATTGAATTAGTGCCTGGTAGTAAATTCCCTAAAGGTCGCCTTTTTAACTTGTCTGTACCTGAAAATGACGCTATGCGGTCTTATATCAAGGAGTCATTGGAGAAAGGTCATATCAGACCATCCTCTTCACCCTTAGATGCCGGTTTTTTCTTTGTGGCCAAAAAGGATGGTTCATTAAGGCCGTGTATTGATTATCGTCTTTTGAACAATATTACTGTGAAATATCAATACCCGTTACCCTTGATTTCTGACCTGTTTTCCAGGGTGAAAAACGCTACTTGGTTTACCAAGCTTGACCTCAGGGGGGCGTATAACCTTATTCGCATTAAGCACGGGGATGAATGGAAGACGGCATTTAATACCCCGGAGGGGCATTTTGAATACCTTGTGATGCCCTTTGGGCTCACTAATGCTCCTTCTGTCTTCCAGTCCTTCATGAATGACATTTTCAGGGATTTTGTGCATAAATTTCTGATTGTTTGGATGATATCTTGATTTTTTCCAATGACTGGGACTCTCATGTGAAACATGTTCGAACTATATTCCAGATTTTGAGAGAGAATGCTCTGTATGTGAAGGGATCAAAGTGTCTTTTTGGCGTACAGAGGATCTCATTTCTGGGATTCATTTTGTCCCCATCTGTTATTGAAATGGACCCGGTCAAGGTTCAGGCCATCTGTGATTGGGTCCAACCTACTTCATTAAAGGCTCTTCAAAGATTTTTGGGTTTTGCCAATTTTTATCGTAAATTTATTGGTAATTTCTCGGTTATTGTTAAACCATTAACTGATTTGACCAAAAAGGGTTCTGATGTGGTGAATTGGCCTCCTGAGGCAGTCTCTGCATTTCAGGAACTTAAGCAGAGATTCACTTCTGCTCCTGTTCTACGGCAGCCTGATGTTTCTCTGCCATTTCAGGTGGAGGTTGATGCCTCTGAAATTGGGGCAGGTGCCGTTTTGTCCCAAAAAGATCCAGAGACCTCTGAAAGTAACCCTTGTGCCTTTTTCTCTCGAAAATTTTCTCCTACTGAACGTAATTATGACGTGGGTAATCGGGAGTTATTGGCCATGAAGTGGGCTTTTGAAGAGTGGAGACATTGGCTGGAGGGAGCCAAACATCGGGTTGTGGTCCTTACGGACCATAAGAATCTGGTTTATCTGGAATCTGCCAAGCGACTCAATCCTAGACAGGCCAGGTGGGCCTTGTTTTTCACACGTTTTAATTTTGTGGTTTCCTTTCTTCCTGGCACTAAGAATGTTAAGGCGGATGCTCTCTCGAGGAGTTTCCTTGCGGACTCTCCTGAGTTATCTGATCCTTCTGTTATTTTGAAAGAGGGTGTAGTTCTTTCCACCATCTCACCCAATTTGAGACTTGCTCTGGAGGGGTGTCAGGAGGATAGGCCCGAGCGCTGCCCTGTTGGAAAATTGTTTGTCCCGGACCAGTGGAAAAAGAGTGTGATGTCTGAGATTCATTGTTCCGCGTTGGCTGGGCATCCCGGAATTTTTGGTACCAGAGACTTGGTTAGTCGGTCTTTTGGTGGCCTACCTTGTCTCGTGATGTCAGGGAATTTGTGCAGTCCTGCGGGACTTGCTCTCGCTCCAAGCCTTGCTCTCGCTCTGGTGGTTTGTTGATGCCATTGCCTGTGCCCAAGAGACCATGGACCCAAATCTCTATGGATTTCATTTCCGACCTTCCTGTTTCTCAGAGAATGACCGCCATCTGGGTGATTTGTGATAGGTTTTCCAAGATGATACATCTTGTGCCATTGCCTAAGTTGCCTTGCTCCTCTGAATTGGTGCCTTTGTTCCTTCAGCACATGGTTCGTTTACACGGCATTCCTGAGAACATTGTGTCTGACAGAGGAGTCCAGTTTGTTTCCAGATTTTGGAGGACCTTTTGTTCTAAACTTGGTGTTCAATTGTCTTTCTCCTCGGCGTTTCATCCTCAGACCAATGGTCAAACTGAGAGAACAAACCAGACATTGGAGACTTATCTAAGATGCTTTGTGTCTGCTGATCAGGATGACTGGGTTTCTTTTTTGCCTTTGGCTGAGTTTGCTCTTAATAATAGGGCTAGCTCTGCCACTTTGATGTCTCCATTTTTCTGTAATTCTGGGTTTCACCCTCGATTTTCTTCGGGACAGACGGAGGCTTCTGTCTGTCCGGGTGTTGACTCTGTTGTGGAGCGTATGCAACAGATTTGGGACCAGGTAGTGGAGAGGTTGTCCCTCTCTCAAGAGAGGGCCCAGCGGTTTGCTAACCGGCATAGGACTGATGGTCCTCGGTTTAAAGTAGGGGACTTGGTCTGGTTGTCCTCAAAAAATATTCCTATGAGAGTAGCATCTCCTAAATTTAAGCCTAGGTTCATTGGACCTTATAAGATCATGGAGATTCTTAATCCTGTTTCTTTTCGTTTGCTTCTTCCAGGGACATTTAAGATCCATAACTTGTTCCACAAGTCCTTGTTGAAGAGGTTTGTTGAGCCAGTGGTTCCTGCTGCTGTGCCTCCTGACCCTGTTTTGGTTGAGGGCAATCTGGAGTATGTGGTTGAGAAAATATTAGATTCTCGTTTTTCTAGACGGAAACTCCAGTATTTGGTTAAGTGGAGAGGTTATGGTCAGGAGGACAATTCTTGGGTGTTTGCTTCGGATATCCATGCTAGGAGACTCATCCGTGCGTATCATAGAACTCATCCTGACCGACCTGGTTGCTCAAATGAGGGTTCGGTGACCCCTCCTCAAGGGGGGGTACTGTTGTGAATGGGCTTGAGATGAGTTCTGAGCAGAGGCTCCCTCTGGTGGTTACAAGCGGTACTGGTCTGTTCAGTGAAGATTGTGAGGACTGGGAATCAGGTGTTACTGACTGGTCTTATATAAGGGAGTCACCTTCCCATCAGGGTTGCCGGTGATCAATTGTTCTGGTCTGAATCCTTGATTCCAGTTTCCCTTGTAGCCTGCTGTTTCGTGTCTGCATCTCCTTCTAACAGATAAGACATTTTCTTCTTTTTGTTTCTGTGCTTGATTTTTGCATTTTGTCCTGCACTTCTGTGGGGGCCTTCTGGGTCCCCTCAGGGGGCTTTTGCCCTCTCAGTTTAGTTCACTGATGTTTGTACTTTTGCTTTTTCCAGTTTTTTCAGTGGCTGCTGTTTTGATTTTGTTACACCAGAGAGCTAATTTAGGTGGTAGAGGTCGTGTGATCTCAGGTGTTTTTGAAATTAGTAGAGTTGGTGCTTTCAGGGTTTTTTTTGGGATTGCAGTAAGTACCCTTCCTATCCTTTTCTATTTAGTTAGTTTGGGCCCCAACGTTTGCTCATACTATTTTCTGTCTGTGTCAGTATTTCGTCTTGTCTAACCGCCATTACATGTTTGGGGGCTTGCTATTATCTTTGGGGTTCTGCTCCGGGGCAGATAGCTTTCCTATTTCTATCTTTAGGTGTAGTTAGTTTCTCAGGCTGTGACGAGGCGTCTAGGACCAACGTAGGAACGCTCCACGGCTGCCTCTAGTTGTGGTGGTTAGTCAGGGTACTGCAATCTCATAGATTCCAACTGCTCTGGTGTATTGCCTTTTTGCCTGCACTCCTCAGCTACCGAATCATAACAAACGTAGGTACGCTCCATGGCTGCCTTTAGTTGTGGTGGTTAGTCAGGATACTGCAATCCAGCAGATTCCAACCTCTCTGGTGTATTGCCATTTTTGCCTGCTCTCCTCAGCTACCAAAACATAACACCCAAGTCTGTGGGAGTACCGTCCTTTAAGCTGCTGTGTATACTGTGCATGTCTCACCTGTAGGAGTACTTTCCTTTAAGCTGCTGTGTGTACTCTGCCCCCTAGACCTTACTCCGACCATTTTACACCTAATTTACAGTACTGAAGTTTGGTTCACTATTGACTCATATAGGGTTTGGTGTCCAGGGTATAGTTTAAGTCAACTCCGGGTCCCAAAACTGACTTTTTAAAAAGTATAACCAAACTCAGCGAACTCGAACATCCTTGAGTTCGCTGATTACTAATTGGCTCCCATTCATTAACTTTCTGGAATATCCTGAACAATATTGGCATGGTTAGCTTCATTTTTTCTTTTTTCCACCATAGTTAGCAACATCCATTTGATCTCAACTTCAATGTGAATCAAATTTCCAGGGTGAATTTGAACAAAGTGTCAAATTTGAATATCGACAGATTTGCTCATCATCACTATTTCTGCAAAGTTAGCACTGCGATCTGGGGGTGATGACAGATAGATAAACGGTAGAGGTTATTCTCAGAATATTGCTTCCTAAATCAATTAACCAATCTATGCAAAAAAAAGGGAAAAATAAAAAAAACTTTGATCTGGTAATCAGACTGGATCAAAATTATTTACATAGCCTCTGTTAGAACCCTCTTGTTAGATTTTGTTTCAGTTTGCTGGTCACATGACCTTTTTTCCCTATTTAGTCTGGCTCCGCCCTTCTGGCTTTGCTGGACTTCATTGTATTATCTACTCTTAAGCTAGCCAGGTGCTTAGGTGCCTTACTCTGTCAGTTTTGCTTGATCTTAGTATCTCTTAGTATTTGTTTTCTGTTTTATATTCCCTGCTACACTTT
Source organism: Oophaga sylvatica (assembly GCA_033576555.1). Taxonomy (NCBI): domain Eukaryota; kingdom Metazoa; phylum Chordata; class Amphibia; order Anura; family Dendrobatidae; genus Oophaga; species Oophaga sylvatica. The sequence continues at coordinate 34,492,507 of JARQOD010000006.1, forward strand.
CTGTTAGGAGGTGTCCACCTTTTCACCCAGTCCCTAGATCTTGTAGGGATTCCTCTCTCGCAACTATAGGTCTTCGTTCAGACTAGCTGAGGACTTTAGCGGGTCTGGTCGCAGGATCAGGTCCCCCGTTACATTGTAGGGATCCAGCTCAGTCCTATTGTAGGGACAGAATTCCCATCTTTCCTTAGTGCTTGTAGCAGATCATAACAGTGAGCAATAATATTCTGTGAGCAGTTTACTACCATGTATGAGAGCCCTGTTAGGTATACTGAAACCTTACAGGAGTTTTCCATTAGAACCAAATTATTTTTACTTCTCTCTTAGAAATATCACCACTTTTGTCTACGAGTTGTGTCTAGTACTGCTGTACCCACCATTTAAGGCACAACACTGTCATTTTCTATATTCGCTCATATTTGGTGCAGTTTTTTTTAACCAAACCTAGAATGGACTCAGAAGGAAAGGGATGAATGGAAGACTGTGTTTAACACTCCACTGGGTCATTTTGAGAATCTCGTCATGCCCTTTGGACTTTCCAGTGCTCCGGCATTTTTTCAGAATCTTATTAATGACATCCTTAGACCTTTGATCGGCAGAAGTGTGGTTGTGTATTTGGATGACATTTTGATTTATTCACCGGATTTGGAGTCTCATTGGAGGAGTGTGCGTGAAGTATTACAGTTACTGAGTGATAATTCACTTTTTGCCAAACTAGAAAAATGTGAGTTCGCTGTACAGAGACTTAGTTTTTTGGGCTACATTGTCTCCAGTGAAGGTTTTGAGATGGACCCGGTGAAAGTGCAAGCTGTGCAGGATTGGCCTAGACCTATTGGTGTGAAATCAATACAGAGGTTTTTGGGGTTCGCCAATTATTATAGAAAATTCATAAAAAAAATTTCTGTGATTGCCAAACCTCTGACCGATCTCACCAGGAAAGGTGCTGATGTGGTCAGTGGACTACTGAGGCCATTGAGGCTTTTGTGTTGCTAAAGGAGAGGTTCAGCTCTGCTCCCATCCTTACGCAGCCTGATGTGACTAAACCATTTTTGGTTGAGGTTGATGCTTCTTCTGTGGGGGTCGGCGCGGTGTTGTCTCAGGCAAAGATGGATGGAGTACATCCCTGAGCTTTTTTTTCAAAGAAATTTTCTGAGTCTGAACTAAATTATGATATCGGTAATCGGGAATTGTTGGCAATTAAACTCGCATTTGGACCCTGGCGTCATTTTTTGGAGGGAGCGGAATTTCCCGTTCAAGTCTTCACCGATCATAAAAATCTGATCTACCTTGATGCTGCCAAACGCTTGAATGCCCGTCAGGCTAGGTGGGCACTGTTTTTCTCACGGTTTAATTTTACCGTTACTTACATCCCAGGTACTAAAAATGTTAAAGCTGATGCTTTGTCTCGCAGCTTTTCTCCTATGGTGGGTACTGAGGAGGAGGAGGAAAACATCTTGCAAGAGGGGGTTGTTATTGCTGTTTTGGACTCCGTGTTGGAAGATGAGATTCTTAAAGCACAGGAGAATGCCCCATCTAACACGCCGCATGGGAGGTTGTTTGTGCCTGGTACCCTGAGGAGAGATTTGTTTGATGAATGTCATGACTCTCGGTTGGCAGGTCATCCTGGAATCTCTGAGACCAAGAGACTTGTGGGTCGCAGTTTTTGGTGGCCAGGATGGCAGAAGGAAGTCATTAAGTGGGTGCGCCAATACACTGTGTGTGCTAGATCTAAGTCTTCTCATTCTCCTGCTGCGGGGTTGCTTTGCCCTTTGGAGGTCCCTAGTGCACCTTGGACACATTTGGCTATGGACTTTATTACTGACCTTCCTCCCTCTGAGGGTTTCACTGTCATCTGGGTGGTCGTGGACCGTTTTAGCAAGATGTGTCACTTGGTTCCTTTCATCAAACTGCCCTGCGCTAAGACTCTCGCTAAGGCCTTTGTCAAGGAAATAGTCAGACTACATGGTGTTCCTACTGACATTGTTTCTGATAGGGGACCTCAGTTTGTGGCTCGTTTTTGGCGCGCCTTTTGTGACAGGTTGGGAGTTCATTTGTCGTTTTCATCCGGATATCATCCTGAGTCTAATGGCCAGACAGAAAGGAAAAACCAGGATGTTGAGCAGTTCTTGCGTTGTTTTGTGGCTGATAATCAAGAGGGGTGGTCTGAGTTTCTGCCACTTGCTGAGTTTGCTCTTAACAATCATACATCCGCTTCTGCTGGTTGTTCGCCTTTTTTTTGTTGTTCTGGGAGACATCCGTCTTTTGGGTCATTTTCCAAGTTGGGGTCGGCTGTACCTGAAGAGGAGAATTTTTCTGGTGTTTTGGAGAGAGTTTGGACTGATGTACGTGGTAATCTTCAGGAGGCTAACAAAAGATCCAAAGTGTATTTTGATAGAAAACGACAAGAGGTTTTGTTTGCTATTGGTAACATGGTTTGGTTGTCCTTTAAGAATCTGCGCTTGAGGATTCCGTCTAAGAAATTGGGTCCCAAGTTTGTAGGGCCCTTTAAGGTGCTTCAGGTTATTAACCAATCTGCTGTTAAGTTGGAGCTTCCTACCTCCTGGAAGATTAATCCGGTGTTTCATGTTTCTCTCTTGAAAAAAGCTGAGGTCTCAGATGGAGACGTCTCGGCCACTGTTCCCCTGGTGGTGGAGGACGGGCAATATGAGATTTCCCGCATCCTAAATTCTAGACGGTATAGAGGGAGTTTGCAGTACCTCGTCGCTTGGAAGGGTTATGGACCCGAGGATAACTCATGGGTGAGGGCGGATGATGTTTCTGCGTCTAGACTTGTCAGAGCGTTTCACAAGAGGTTTCCGGATAAGCCTAAGTCCTAGGGGATCCGGAGGATCCTCTTAGAAGGGAGGGTACTGTTAGAACCCTCTTGTTAGATTTTGTTTCAGTTTGCTGGTCACATGACCTTTTTTCCCTATTTAGTCTGGCTCCGCCCTTCTGGCTTTGCTGGACTTCATTGTATTATCTACTCTTAAGCTAGCCAGGTGCTTAGGTGCCTTACTCTGTCAGTTTTGCTTGATCTTAGTATCTCTTAGTATTTGTTTTCTGTTTTATATTCCCTGCTACACTTTCTGTTAGGAGGTGTCCACCTTTTCACCCAGTCCCTAGATCTTGTAGGGATTCCTCCCTCGCAACTATAGGTCTTCGTTCAGACTAGCTGAGGACTTTAGCGGGTCTGGTCGCAGGATCAGGTCCCCCGTTACATCGTAGGGATCCAGCTCAGTCCTATTGTAGGGACAGAATTCCCACCTTTCCTTAGTGCTTGTAGCAGATCATAACAGCCTCACCCTCATGTGGAACATAGAAGGATGATTTCACTGTAAATTCTAAATTAAAAATGATCTAACACTCCATTTTGACCCCTTTTTGTTCTACCACTCTCTGCCATGAACAAGTAAATTGGAGTAGGTTATCTGATGGAGAGCAGGAAACAACAGGCTGTATGGTGATGATTTTCTTTCCTGTATAAATTAGTTTCCTGGCTTCAAAGTAACACAGGCAGCCCAAATAGAGCTGGATACCAAATATGAATATTGGGTTTTTGTGACCGGTGTAGGCTCTATAGTTATGGGAGACATATTTTCGGCGTGGTGAACACAATGCATTTATTTGCATCACTGTGTAATCTGTGCATTAGTCCAAAGTTAATATCCGCCTGATGGATAAAGTTGTATATGCCATGTCTCATAGCTATATTAATTTCTTCAGCCTGGGACATCCAGGGAGGGAAGGCATCCTTTAAATCGAGGATCTCATAATTTTTGGGACAAGAGCAAAATGTCATTTACGGCCTCCATTTGTCCATGTGCTGTTAATGGTCCTTGAGTCCGTGTGTCTGTATTTCACATCCGCATGCCATCCTTGTGCTGTCCGTATGTCTGTGTGATATGTACCGGTGCCTGGGAAAATCAGTAACAGCTTGTGCTGATCCCAGGCACCAGCTACTGAAGGCAGCTCTCATCATTGTCACCTGGTTACGCTGAGATCATGATGATGGGCGTTGTCATCAGTGTGACAATTACCGGCGCCTGGGAAGAAGCGATACAATTCACGCTTTTCCCAGGTGCCGTCCTGCTCCTGAAGGCAGCTCTCATGATTGTTTCCTGCCCGCGCTGATCTTGTATGATGTCATTCAAAAGTACAACTCATTTTGCAAAAAAAAAAAAAAAACTCATATGGTCATATTGATGGAAAAATAAAAAAAGTTATGGCTCTGGGAAGAAGGGGAACAAAAACTGAAAACGAAAAACACAAGGTTACAGAGCAGCTGACTTATAGGGCTTTTTCATTCCTCTGAATCAAAACGACAGAATTAAAAATAGACCTTGATGAACCTGTGTCATTTATCAACCTTAAATGCTATAAAACTATAAATATAAGAAATTGATATTTTATCTATTTATATTTATTCTTCATTACCAATTTTTGTAGCCTAATGTATGATTTTTAATGTGTAGTCCCTTAAATTTCAGTTATTTAGTGCTATAATAATCTATATGATCCACCCTTTGATGGCCACACATATAATATTTTATGCCTGTAATCTCTCCCTGCAGGTCCCAGGTTATGTGCAATTATTACACTTATGAACTAGCAATGCCATGAATATGAAATTAAGCTGTCAATCTTCTGAGTCTTTACCCTTTCAGCCACTTTATGACATGCTTTCAATTCATAGTAGATTAATGTTCTAGCCTTTTATAGGTTAAGGAAATGTCAAACTAGATTATAACACAAATATAATTTGGGGCAAGCGTAGGTCTGTTTCCTTCTGTGACATTCATGTAGTGCTTTAGGAAATACTGAATATAGTTTCTCAGTTTTTACTGTGCAGGCTGGGAATGTGCCAAGAGAGAAAGTCATTTTATTTGTGCCACTTCTCTTAAAAATTACGGTAATGGGAAAATAGAGTCAACGTTGGATTGAAGGACTTCAGAAATAATAATAATTCTGAGCGCTCATTCTTCAGGTAGACAGAACAAGTTAATGTTTCATTTTAATTGCAAAAGTTATTTTCTCTGATGAAGGCCCCTTCAGACTATTATGGACATCCTTAAGAATGATTTTCAGAAAAATAGATCAGCGCAACTATGAGTCCTGTGTCATCCCAAAACTTAAGCATCCTGACACTATTCATGTGAGGGGGCTTTTCATCCATAAAGTGGGATCACTCACAATTTTCCCTAAGAACACTGCCACAAATAAAGAATGGGATATAAACATCCTCCTAGAGCAACTGCTCTCAATGATCAAGGAACAATGCGATGTTTCCAGCATGATGAAGACCAAGTCACAAGGCAAAAGTGATAACTAAGTGGCTCAGTGAAGAAAACATTGACATTTTAGGTCAATGGCCAGGAAACTCCCCAGATCTCACTATTATCGAGAACCTTTGGATGATTCTGAAAGAGCAGGTGGACAAACAAAAATATTGAAATTGTGATAAACTCCAAGCACAGATTAGACATGAATGGGTTGTTAGTCAGGATTTGGGTCAGAGGTTGATATCCAGATGACAGAATTAATTGTAGAGGTCTTGAAAAATAAGGGTCAACCTTGTAAATATTGAGTCTTTGCATAAACTTAATTTATCAATATAAGTTGAAAAACTTATGAAATGCTTATAATTGTACTTCAGTACCCATAGAAACGTGATTGAAAATTCTGAAAACAATTTGCTCTGATCTATCTGCTCTGAGCTCTGACCAGAGGTTCGGGTGTACACATAAAATTTGACCTACTACTAGATTTCAGTCTAGTGAGAGGGTTCATATGTTCCCATACAGATAGAGACTTTTCTAAGCGAGGATTGGCATTAGTTAGGACCTGGAAAACGAGGGGCACCTTAACGTGGCTTCCAGGTACACATAAATTGGCCATTTTATGTGCTAAGCCTTCTCAATTTTTCATATTTCTAAGGCAGTGATGCAATTCATTTTTCATATCTCGTGTTTGCAAGCTATAGCGCTACAGTGTGCTTCCTTTTTTTCTTGAGTGAGCATGAGTTGGTGACTCTAGGTTTAGCACCTGTTCACATTAGGTCTGTTTTTGGATGTGCCGGTCAGTTTTTTGATATGTATTTGCCCCCACAGACCCCAGACCTCAACCCAATCGAACACCTGTGAGAAGAGTTGAAAAAAAGCTGTATACATTCTCAAGTGAGTATGCTCCAACTTTAGGAACATGTAAAAGAGACTAGTGATCGGATTTTAGTCGAGACATGCTTGAATATGATCAAGAGGATGCCCAAAAAGATTCAGGCTGTGTTGAAAGCCAAAGGTCGATTTGCAAAATAATAAAAATTGTAAAATTGTATTATTTTTTTAGGAGCAAAACAATAACAATGCAATGTCATGATAAGAATCTGCATACCTAATCATATGCAAAATAGTTACAAGTCAAATTTATGTATCAGATAGCCAAGAGGATTATCTATAAAATGATGGTAGTCTCACATCCGAAGCTGTAGTGGATGGTGAGATAGGGAGCCTGAAAGTCAAACGTTCAAAACATTGTTACCCTTGTGCTCGTCAGTGTAGGTAACACCCATATTTGGGGTATTATTTCTCATAAGATGGAAAGTTTCCTTTATTTCTTATTACTATTGATCTTTGAGAAGTTTGTTGAAACGACAGTGAACATTTAAATTCTTAAAACATGCAGAAAACAAGAATATTGTGTAAAAATGTTTTCACTTTTTGCTGATATGCCAGAAAGTAATGACACACATCTCTGGAAATAAATTTACGTTAATCCAGAGATGATAAATATTATCTAGTCTCTTGCCTGCAGTGTATCTGTTTAGAAAGCTAATAAAAATTATTGTTGTGGCAACAGCCAAAAGCGATCATTCCATCGTGATTAATGAGAGCGCCATTCTGGAGGGAGAGCTGAGGAAGTTAATGAACTATATCACAATGATAGCACTCTGAATGCTTTGTATAGGACTCTTGGGGTCACATTAATAAATTACCAGATTGTTAGAAATAAATATCTGTTTACATTAGAAGGAAAAATGTTTTGTCGCTTTCAAGGAAGAATGGTTATTTATTATTTTTTTATTTTTTGCTACATTAGCATTAGATAGATAATAAAATCTTATACGTATTCTGCCACTTGTACTTACAGCTTCAGTTCTGCATGTAGCTGTACATTGGAAAATCTGAATAGTTAGCACATGCGCTTATCAAAATAACTATTATCTATATGTTTATTATTCTTATTATTTTTAATATTAGCCCCATTAAAAAATTCATTCACCCACTCAATCGTGCAGTCACACCATCACCAGGAGAGACATACCATGTGTGCAATCTGTAAGGATATCCATAAGAAGAAATGAGCAGATTAGGCAAAATTCGAAATCTCCTGTTTGCGCAGATTTTCTTGGGAAATTTGATTCATGGAGAAGTTATTCAATGTTATTTTAATGTCCCTTATTATGCTCTTTGGTCTCTCCAGACCCCAGAGCATAATAAATGCAATATGTAAAAAGTGAAATATATTTATACACACATCATTGGTTACCTCTTTGGGCCATCTCCACCTTACAATTACCCGTCCAGTCCCCAATGTGAAGTCATGATGTATCAGCGTAGACCACAAATTTTGCTGGCATATGCAGAGAACCGTCTGTGAGGCACTTACTGGTGTCACATGTAGAGGGCGCTGGGTATTCCCCCAGGAGGCGCACGGAGGAGTATTTAGGCCATGAGAGTGCATTGCAGTCACAGGCGTAGCTGAGATTGCAATGCAAGGTAAAAGTAAGTGTGGGTCTCGAACATGCTAGTGGTGCAGTCTGTTTCATTCCCGGCCCGGGTTTTCCATGTGGCAAGGTAACTGAAAGGCCTGGCACCCACAGCGTACATAGCATTGCAGTCACCAAAGGCAGGTAAATATTTTTCCGGGCGCAGAGCCCGAAGATCCCGAGTCAGGGATACCTGCTACAGGGGTCGCCAACCTAGGGACAGAGTGTAACACCAATAGGTTTCCCTTAGAGGTTCTGGCAGGAGAGGTTGAGGAGACCCTACCGAACACCGAAATGGAAATGTCCCCTGGTGAGTTCGGAGTAGTTCAGTTTCAGGGTCCCACGCCGACTGCAACTACAGTCGTACACACTGGGAACTCTTTGCCACCGGCCAAGGATGTGGCCAGGAGTCAGGTTAAAATAAATAAAGCTCTCGCTAATCAGCAGCAATGGGAGGCTGGGGTTCGGGTGCGACATGGTACGGATGTATGCCCGGAGTTGCCAGGGTGGAAGTCGGCGTTTCAGCGGGACATAGGCAACGAGGCACGGGTAAGGGTACAGAGGAAACAGTACCGAGTGCCAGAAGGCAGGTACTTAGGTTGCGGGGTTATCGTACTCAAGATAAAAAAGGATGCAAAATTTGCATTCTTCACATCTTTGAAAGATAGGTTTGAGAGATAGGTTGGTCCACAGTTTTTTTCAGCCAACAGCTACTGAATCTTGGCTTACAGACTCTTCAAAGGGTTGTTTTAGATATGGAAAATGCAAATTTTGTGCTGTAATAGCACCTGGTAGAGAGTTTGTTAGCAATATAACAGGGTAAATTGCCGCTCGAGGGGGCTTATTTATAAAGGCACATGCGAATGTGGGCTTGAATATGTTGGAAAGACCAGGAGAGAGTTGCGGAGAAGGGTTGGAGAACACCTGGGGGATACAATAAACAAAAGAGACACACCAATTGCAAATCACTTGAACTTGACACCAATAAGATGAAATTTATGGGGATTGATAGAATTGCACAACACCCTAGAGGTGGAAACTGGTATAAAGCCCTGCTACAAAAAGAAACACAGTGGATCTTTCGGCTTAATACTATTCACCCAATGGGATTAAATGAACAGCTGTCTTTCACTGCTTTTGTTTGAGAGGGACTATTAGGGAGTCTAGTGAGGGACATCCACCATTAAGTGGGGATGCCAAGGCATAGGATTTCTAGGGTGCCAACCTTCGAGGTTAGGTAGGTTCCAGGATAGTTAAGGGTAATATTAGGGAATTACCGTAGTTTTTCTTATTTTTCTTTCTTTATATCCCATTACCATTTTCCCTCATTTTTTATTTTTATTTTTTATCCCCTTGGTGATCTGCTGTGTGGCGCACATAAATCTCTCAAGATCGTTCATTGATGAGATATTCTCCCCTCTCTTCTTATCAATTAATAAATCTGTTAAAATCCATAAGACAATAACACATGTACTGCTGTGTGTTTTGGAACTCTCTGTTATAAACCCCCTTTGGTAAGGGATCCACAAAAAGTATCTTCCTCTTTCTGGCACTAATTGATTTGATACGGCAGTACATTTGTAAGTTGAATTGAGGTTTTGTTGCTTTAATTCGCATGTAAGTTTTAATTAGTTGTTTCCATTTTCGCTATTGCACTTTTTTTGCACATGAGCACCTTTTAATAGGTCCTTATTCCTTTGGCACCTTTTTTTAGTCGTTGTTCAATAAAGGTTATATTTTAATTGATGGTGTTAAGTGTCAATCAAGAAGCAGAGGGGGTGCCAGCTGAAAAAAGAAGGAGACCTAGACTGCAAGTGCACAGATACACGCTCCAGTGCACTTGCAAACTTAATTTGTATATTAGTAAAATTTGAATTTCAGCACACGGGCACAGCGGATGGTGCCGGAATAGGCATCTTCCTTCATGTTTTACACTACCTTATTCTGCGGTACCTTTGTGCAGGAGAGGAGTTATTGTCAGCCTCTCTTTAAGCAAGCTAAGAACACATTTCTCTCACCTGGACTACTGATAAAAGGAATAATGGATCCATGGATTCAAATGATCTTTCTTTAATAATGACCCTACCATTTGAACCATATAACAGAAAACAAGAATCACCAGACTAGTGCCTTTTTTTGTTTTGCTTCTCATTTTTGATGAGCTTTTGCCCAGGGTAGCTCATTTTCTTTTCCTATAGCAGAGGAACTAGTGTGGTGTTCTTCTTCATCAACCCAAGGATTAATCTGCTGTTCATTAAGGGTGGCTCTTATCCATAGCAATGTTGTAGTATGTATTTGTCTGAGTTACTGCTGCCTTTCAGTCAGCTTCAACCAGTCTGCTTTTTCTCCTCTGACCTCTGTCAGTGCATTTCTACAACTAAGTGTATAATATCATCATACACAGAATGCTCTCAGCTAATTCCCTTCTTTCTTTAGGATCTAAAAGTCACATCAATTTTCCAACCACAGCAGATCTGTGATTATCTTATGTTTGGGAGACTGGAATAAAACGTGCCTCCAGACATGATACAGAGACATTTCAGAACTTGTCATAACATAGGTTGCTTTGATTACAGAATAAAAACTGAAATTGTTACTTATCTCATATATTTGAAGGTGAAATGGAGGGCCTATAACAAAGCAAGAAACACAACTATCTTGCATTACATTTATTGATACCATAAGGCTATTTCTACACAAAATCAACAATTGCTATATTAGAAGTTAGAAAAGCCCAAAAATGATACATTATGACTAAGCGTGAACCAATCTGCCAGAATTTGAATTCTACAGATTTGTTCATTATTATACTCTGCATTCTCTCTGGACAACAGGACTTAATAAACATAGGTAAAACAAAATAAAAAAAAAATTATGCTCATTCTGTTCTCACTTATCCCCGTTCTGGTCTTGTAATCTTTTTCTGTTTGTTCACGGGGCGACGCACGCCAAGATGACGCATGAGGCTTAGTCGCAAGGCCTCACACGATGTCATGAAGTGTCTTATCGCTTCTGTAAACTCGAATCTATCAAATATAAAATTAATTAACCAGTACGGTAAAAGCCAAAAAGCCTTAAAGATAAGAAACACTCAAATGACATAATGCGTTTTTTTGGCTGCTGTAGTTCCACCATATATATTTTTTTTTTTTTTAATGATGGAAAACGGGATGATTTGAATCTTTATATTTTTTTAAAAAACTTTTTTTTTTTTCATTTTATTCTTAGCCTCTTAAGGGAACTGGACCTTTGATCGTTGATCTATACACTACCAATGTGGAGAAAATGAATGTTTTCATTGATGGGAGTGTCAATATGGCAGGCATGGGAGACTTTAGTAGGCCTCCAGCTGCCAAGGAAACCAATCGGCACCCTGTTATCACATCGGCAGTGAACAAAAGGGCCCATGGAATAGCATGCCCTTGGACAGTGCTTCATAAATGCTGCTGTCAGAAATTAAGAACAACATTTAAAGGGATTGAAAACAGAGATCGGAACTTAGATCAGATAACTGCTGTCACAATCATTAGCCAGGCATGGTGCAGACTCACCTCCTTAGCCAACTTCATACACAGGAAGCCAACATTAGAAGTACCAGTACGTTTAATGTTAAGGAGGGTTTTGGAACAGTCTTATTACTTACTGAATGACCATTCGGGTCATGTCAATGTAGGACTCATTTTCTGTTGATATATAATTTTTCCTCCAGCATCTTCACAAGGTGATTTGCTGTTGTTCTGGATTGACCTGTATTTTTCACACCAAAGTACATTTATCCGTAGGTGACTGAATGTGTCTCATTCTCAATGGCTTGATGGCTGAGTGGTAGCATGGTGTGTAAATCGACACATTATCATTTAAATAAATAAATGCTGTACCTTCATGTGTGTGGAAATTGTGTAAGAAAAAGCAATCAGCTCTCCACTTGCGAATGTATTATTGAAATCATTCTTCTATTGTCTTTAGTGCACAGAATAAATAGCAGGGGCCATTTTGCCAAGGCTAGTAGCAGTAGTTCTGAAATAGTTCAGCACTCAAATATCTTCATAAAAACATTTTTCTTTATTTAATCCAACAATGTCACGACAGACAAGTTTAAAATTCAAAAACACCGACAAGTTTCAGGTGTATAACCCGATATCACTCATAGCATAATAGATTGCGCCGCTGTTATGACAAAAGTTAAAGTGGTTTATCCATGTGAAACGCGTTGGTATTTTTAGATTTTAGTCTTGTCTGCCATTTTTGGATTAAATAAACAAGAATGTTTTCACGATGATATTACGAGTGCTGGATTATGTCTGAACTTTACTGCTGTTTGGAAATTGCTCCTAAGGATGTACCAGACTTGTGGAAATCTTGGTTTTGATTTTCCCATGACGTCTAGTAAAGAGGAAAGTAGGATTTGAAGGTGCACCTTAAAGTACTGCTTCATTTACACCTCTAATTAACTCAAATTATGTCAAGAAGCCTATAAAGCCATTACATAATTTTCTGTTATTTTCCATATTAAAAATAGGGAACCTGTCACATGATTTGTGCTATCCAAACCGCGCCTCAAAGCCTGGCGGCACAGTTGCAGCCCTGTATATATCTCTCTGAAATGGTCAAGTGTTTCAGGAACAATAAACTTTAAAAATACAACTGATGATCATAGTCGGAGGAAAGACAAGTCCAGCTTAGCCCCCGGTCAGCTTGTCCCAATGCAGGTAATTGATGGGTCTCTGTAAATGTCTGTACATATTAAATCCATAATATAAGCACAATATATGGGCTTAAGTGACTGGTAAAGGAGTTTTTCTGCTCATTTTGTAACGTTTAGAAGGTAATGATGCCTAAAATAGAAATTGGCAGAAGCGTCAGATGCCTGGTGGTTGGGACGTGATCAAATCCATCTTCGGCAGAAACCATCGGAGCAGCATTACTGTTGCATATGGGAAATTGGCGTATTCTCGAGGTAAATATATATTGTTACTTTCTTTTATAAGCATCCTAACAGTCCGTAAATTCTTATAGAAAACCTCTTTAAATCTTAATTAAAATTACATTTCTCCATCTAAACAATATATTGACAGCCCAGTAGGTTATTCTCTTTTTCTACAATTTATTAGTAAAGCCAGGTAAAATAAAATGACTTCTTGTATACACAGAGAACATTCCATGAAGATTACCTCTCAAGCTACTGTAATGTTTCTATAGATTTATGCCTTCTATACAAACTATTTTACATACTAGTCAAATATTGACCCATGGGAGTGAATACATGTAAAATTACTCCACTGTTTTAGAAAGGAATCCCCAAGTAATATCATAAAATACTTTAACATCAACAAGAGAAATTTTCCTGATAGTAGCCATGAAGAGACATGCCACATTCTTGTAATTCCGATTATCTGAATGGTCTGTTTACATTATGAGAAACATCCTTTCATCCAAGCAATGCCAGATTGTAGTTATGAAGCAGTCTGGTAGGGATGAAATACCACATTAAAATCTTCAGCATATCAGAATGAAATAACTCAGAGCCATGCAAAAGAAAAAAGAAAATAGAATACTTCCATGAAGGCATTTATAATTCTATTTTTAATTAAAAAGACACCCAATAACATATATACATACATACATATTCCCACAAAGAATACAATTAAATACACAAGGACACATATGCACACATGTACTAACACGCAAGTTAACATATTGTAGGGATTTTTACTTTCAGGTAACTGGTTGAATACACACGGGCATCGGGTGTTTATATCAAAACAGAATAAAGTTTATTGTCCTTCATAAACTTTAGAGCTCAAATTGAAAACAGCCTGTCTTCAACACAAATGAACAACAAAATGCTCCTTCCTTAAAGGGAACCTGTCACCAGAAATAACTCTGTTAACCTGCAGATATGGGGTTAATCTGCAGCTTAACAGCTTTATGATGCTGTCTGATTCCTGTATCCAACCAAATGTAGTGGGTAGAAAATTATCTTTACTCTCCCTGCCAGCATTCAGTATTCAGTATTCATATGGGCGGGGGCGGCTCTGGTTCGGTCAGGCTCTGAGTATACAGTGCTCCATGCTGGAAAAAGTCCATATCCCCTAGAGCCGTGGATTCCACTCTACATGCATTGGCCCAGTAGTCTTTAATCCGTGGCCAGATCCTCACTTACATATTTTATTTAGCATATTGGGAACACTGAAATGTGGTTGTCCAATATAGGACAATTCCTTTAAAGAAAACCTGTCACTTGAAAAAAAAATGAGTAATATAACTTGTAAAAATCCCTGAGCCCCCCTATTTCTATGTTCTTTTCCATTTTGCGCTGTTTCACTTCATTGTAGAGATATTCACATTTGTTTCTTCTGGAGCACAGTATGTGAAATCTCTTCTTGTATTTAGGCTGGGTATTTCTTTAGAGTCTTCCCAGGAGGGGTGCGTTTTTATCCCTCCCTTCCAGTCACAGTCTAATATGCTCTGCAAGACTGGGAGGAAAGGTTGAAAGTGCATCCTTTTGATGAAAGGCCCTGTTGTGCTGCAAGCTGAAATTTCACATACTGCATTCCAGAAGAAACAAATGTACATATCTGTGCAATGGATCAACACAGTGCTAAATGGAAAAGAGTGGCAGAATCAGGGGAACTCAGAGGATTTTTATAAGATATTTAACTAAATTTTTTGAGCAAATGACAGATCCTTTTTAAATTGAAGAGAAAAGTACTATATGAAAGCATAATTATGCACCAAAATCAAGATTCTAAAGCTATGTTCCCACAATGAGCTTTTGGTGAGTTTTTCATGCTGCATATTTTCAAAAAAATGCATATAACCTATTTTACGTAATGTGGCGCAGAAAATCTGCAACATCAAAAACTCATTGTGAAAACGTAGCCTTAAACACTGAAAATGGGCAAAAAAATGTAGGTCATGCACATTTTCACAACTAATATTAATTACAACAGTTTAGTAAAATAAAAAGTTTCATGGAGAAACATTAAGAGTACATTTTTCTTGCAAACTTTATTTTATATATTATTCTGTTTCCATGATCACACTTTCTTAAGATAGTCATTTTGTAATACATACAGGATAACGTAACTACACAGTTAACATATGAAAAATTAATTTACTAAAACTGCAGTTGTATCTCAGAAACATTTAATATTTCCTTCTTGTGCACAAATAAAATTAAATATAATATATAATGACTTAATTTTGTTAGGTATTTTGTTTTCACCTTCAACAAAAAAAATATTTTTTTCCTTCTGTTTAAATTTCTTTCCTGTTTTATGTTTTGTATTTACAGCCCCATTTTAGTTATATCTGAGACATTATTTACTCAATATGTTATTTCACATAAGAATTGAAATCCCCTCCGTGAAGTCCTATTATTTCCTCTATTGATTGTTTCAGCTTAAGTTCATCTTCACTCATTGATTTTTTTTTACAGAAATGTGCTTTCCAAATTTATCTTTTTCAAGATTCAATCAACTTTTTAGAGGCCTTAAAAATTTTTTAATTTGTACTATAACTATCGCTACACATCTGATAAAAATAAAATATTTTCTTTGCGTTAGATAACAAATTAATTCAATAGATTGTTTTAACCTATTTAAATTAGCTCATGGTTATCTAAATTGATCCATTTAAGGCTTTTTTTTACACGTACTGAAATTACTGGTACTGCAAAAACCAGTACTGGTGCTATTCGTGTCAACATGTTACATACGTGTGGCATCCATGTGCTGCATCAGTGTGATACATACCGGTGCCTGGATTAAATACAGTTGGCACTGTTCCCAGGTGTCAGGTGCTGAATGCAGCCCTCATCATTGTTTCCTGGTTTTATTGCAATTAGCGAGACAAGGCGAAGCTGATGAGACTTGTAGTCAGCACCGCCATCTGTGTATCATGTATATAAAATAAATAAAAATAGCGTGGGGTCCCACGTTATTTTCATAATCAGCTAAGGGAAAGCTGACAGCTGGGGGCTGATGTTAATATTCTGGGAAGGGTCTACTAGCCATGGTCCAGGGATCATCCCACCGAACGCCCGCTCTCCTTTTACCGTGGGCATAATACTACTCACACAACACAGGGAGAGGGTAAAACAGAGTGGCAGTACTTTAGTTGACCATAAAACAGGTAAATTATACATAGAACAGTCCCAGAAAAACCTAAGATGTTGCAAAATTACAGTCTCACCCTTCCGTTGACTCGCCACGATAAAAGCAGCTGTTACTTCAGAGCTTCCAGGGCTGACTATGCCCACCTGTGGCATGCACAGAGAGGAGGTAACAACAAGCTTAGGAAGCTGGCAGTCTACTGAGGTGCAAGGCCAGGTGACCAGAGGGTCACAACCTGTCTTCTCTGAACATCTCCATGGAACTAGGTGACAGCTGGGTCCCAATCATGGCTTCCCCAAACGTATCCATGTGACTCAGGTGACTGTTGGGTCCAAATACTGACTTCCCCAAATGTATCCATGGCTTCAGTGATGGTCAATGGAGCAGATCTGTATTCTTTCAGCCGAGGCCATGGTCCCTTAAGCTGGCATCCTGTAGAATGTCAAATTTGTGTCCCTCGTGATGGGGCCATAATCTGGCAGCTATCCTGTAGAGTATTCCCAGGTATGGGCAACCAACATATTAAGCAAACATCCATTGATTACTAACCCTGCATCACTGTCTTGCAAAAATAGCAAACAATAAGCTGTAGGAGCTGATATGGGAGGCAAACATCAGCCATTCAAAAATATCAAAAATCAATGTTTAAGACTCAAATGACAATAGTGTATGGTTCTTCACCAACTAATGAACAAATGCATAAATTTAAAAGTCAATGACACTCTATGCCTCCTGGATTACTGAATTTACATCTGGATAATTAAGATAGGGTATTGACACACTAAGGAACAATTGCAAAAAAAATTATGGTCCATTTTTTTCTCTTAATCCTTATAAAAATTAAAACCTTAGGGCTAAAACAACATTTTAGAAGTAAAAATGTAATTATTCTTTCTTCACTACCCAATGGTATAAAATTCTGTTAAGCACATGTGGTGTCAATATACTGATTGTACCCCTAGATAAATTCATTGAGGGGTGTAGTTCGTAAAGTGGGGTAATTTATGGGGGGGTTGTTTTTCTTGCACCCAAACAGTTCTGCTAATGTGACATGGCACCATCAAGCCATTCCAGCAAAATCTGCATTTCAATATGGCACCCCTTCCTTTTGAGCTTTGCACTGTGCCTCAAAAAAGTTTTTGATCGCATATGAGTATTGGCATACCCAGAAGAAATTGCGTAACAAATTTTACTGTTCAGTTTTCCCTATTACCTCTTTTGAAAATTAAAAACTGAGCCAAAGCAACATTTTAGTGGAAAACATGGTAATTTTGCATTTACTCAGCCCAATGTTATACAATTTTGTGAATCGCCTTAGGACTAAAAATGCTTACTTCACAGCCAAATCAATTCCTCTAGAGGTGTAGTTTCCAAAATGTGGTCACTTGTGTGTTTTTTGCTGTTTTAGCATGTCAGGTGCTCTTTAAATGGGACATTTGCAATCTATTCCAGTCAAAATGGCACTCCAAAATTTAAATAACGCTCCTTCCCTTCTGAGCTCTGCCGTGCGTCCAAACAGTAGTTTACTACCACATACAGTTGCGCTTGAAAGTTTACATACTCTTGCAGACTTTTTACTTTTTTGGCCTTTTTTTAGAGATTATGAATGATAACACCAAAATGTTTTCACCACTCATGGTTAGTGGTTGGGAGAAGCCATTTATTGTCAAACTACTGTGTATTCTCTTTTTAAATCATAATGACAACCCAAAACATCCAAATGACTCTGATCAAAAGTTTACATACCTCATTTCTTAATACCATATATTTCCCCCTCTAATATCAATGACAGCTTGAAGTCTTTTGTGGCAGTTGTGGATCAGGTTCTTTATTTTCTTAGATGGTAAAGCTACCTACTCTTCTTGGCAAAAAGCCTCCAGTTCCTGTAAATTCCTTGGCTGTCTAGCATGAACTGCGCACTTGAGATCTCCCCAGAGTGGCTCAATGATATTGAGGTCAGGAAACTGAGATGGCCACTCCAGAACCTTCATTTTGTTCTGCTGCAGCCAGAGAGAGGTCGAATTGGCCTTGTGTTTTGGATCATTGTCACGTTCAATCGTCCAAGTATGTCCCATGCGCAGCTTCCAGGATGATGAGTGCAAATTTGCCTCCAGTATTTGCTGATAACGTGCTGCATTCATCTTTCCTTCAACTTTGACCAAGTTTCCTATGCCTTTGTAGCTCACACATCCTCAAAACATCAACGATCCACGGCCGTGCTTTACAGTAGGAATGATGTTCCTTTCATAATAGGCCTTGTTGACCTCTCTCCAAATGTAAAATTTATGGTTGTGGCTAGAGTTGAGCGATACTTTCCGATATCCTAAAGTATCGGAATCGGAATGGTATCGCCGATATCACTAAAATATCGGCGATACCCGATACCGATACCGGAAGTCCCATGTAAGTCTATGGGAACAAAATATCGCAACTAAAAAAAACTCATTCTTTCCTTGTAAACACTAAATATACACACATAGAATACATATATATATATATACATGTCATTGTGACATATATATATACATATATGTATAGTTTATACACTTCTACATAGTAAAATATCCTCTCATTCAATTGCCGGGTAAAGCTTCAGTGAAAAGACAGAAGCACCCGACATGAAATGACACTTGGTGTACATAGGGTTAACCATGTCTTTTCATGTCGTTTGCTATCTGATTTGCACAAACAATTAAATCAGACTATGTGTGCAAAATTTCACACCTGTAGGGGTTAATTAAAGGTGTAAATTCGTTGTAAAAAAAACGGACTTTTTTTGCTACGAATTTACACCTTTAATTAACCCCTACAGGTGTGAAATTTTGCACACATAGTCTGATTTAATTGTTTGTGCAAATTAGGCTGGAGTCACACACAACCACAAAAAATCGGTCCGTTTTAGACGGTCGACAATCGGATCAAAATAAAAACATCACACATCCTTCTGGCATCCGATTTTCCTTCAAAGATGCGATTTAATCGCATGTGTGTGTACCTTGTAACATCCGATTTTCATCCGACTTGCGAGATTTTCTCCCAGGCTTGCAAAACTGACATATAATGGATCCAAAAGAATAGTATTTAAATGCCAAAAGAAAGAATAGATATATACACATATATATATATATATATATATATATATATATATATATATATATGTCATTGTGACATATATATATATACATATATTTATAGTTCTTACACTTCTACATACTGTTATAGCCGCTAATTCAATTGCCGGCTTCAGTGAAATCACAGAAGCCGACATGAAATGATACATTGTTTCCACACATTTAACCATGTAATTTCATGTATTTTTATATATGTTTGAAACATACAATTACATGAGTATATGTGTGCTAAATTTCAGACATGTAGGGGTTAATTAAAGGTGTAAATTCGTTAAAAAAAAATGCGTGGGCTCCCGCTGTATTTTCTCCACCAGACAGACAAAGCAAGCGAGTGGGGGCAGATAATAATAGCCTAGGGAGGGTACATTTTTTTTGTGCCCCCCCCTGGCTACTAACATCTGCCCCCAGACACCCCAGAAAGGGCAAATCTATAATTAGATTCGCCCTTTCTGGCACTTTGCCCGTCTATTCCCATTGCCCTGTAGCGGTGGCGAATGGGTTAATATGGGGTTAAAGCCACCTTGCTATTGAAAGGTGACCTTAAGCCAGGTTAATAATTGAGAGCTGTCAATTAGACAACTATCAATTATTAATCCTATTGCATGAAATAAAAATAAAACACACACACTTTAATTAAAAATCATTTTAATGAAATAAAGACACATGTTTTTGACCATCTTTTATTTTACTGCAAAAACCATTTCCTGTAATAAAAATAAAATAAAAAAGCAAAATTATTCTTACCTATCCCATGCACAGTCAGGTCCCACGGGTAATCCTTCAGAAAGGGTTAATGTTTACTGCAGGGACCGCAGCTAATGCTGCAGCCTCACAGTAAACCCCAAATGAATGAGTTCCTCTCCTGCCTGACAGGAGAGTAAAGGCTGGGTGTCACATAACGATACACCAGCGATCCCGACAACGATATGCACTTGTCAGGATCGCTGGTGTATCGCTACATGATCGCTGCTGAGCTGCCAAACAGGCAGCGATCTGGGACAGCGACACTGCGGGTAACATCGCTTAAGGGCCCGTCTCACATAGCGATATCGCTACCGAGATCGCTGCTGAGTCACTAGTTTTGTGACGCAGCAGCGAGCTCACCAGCGATATCGCTGTGTGTGACATTCAGCGACGATCAGCCCCCTGCCGGGTATCGCTGATCGTCGCAGAAATGTCAGGACCTTTTTTTGATCGCTGGTTTCCCTCTGACAGGCACGCATCGCTGCGTGTGACAGGCGGGAGACCAGCGATCCGCTGGTAACCAAGGTACACAGCGGGTTTCCAGGCACCGCGCAGCGCTTGGAAACCCGCTGTGTACCTTGGATACCAGCTCCCTGCATCAGGGCGCTGGTATCCAAGGTACACAGCGGGTTTCTAGGCACAGCCCCGCGCCTGGAAACCCGCTGTGTACCTTGGTTACCAGCGGATCGCTGGTCTCCCGCCTGTCACACGCAGCGATGTGTGCCTGTCAGCGGGAAACCAGCGATCAAAGGTCCTGACATTTCAGCGACGATCAGCGATACCCGGCAGGGGGCTGATCGTCGCTGAATGTCACACACAGCGATATCGCTGGTGAGCTTGCTGCTGCGTCACAAAACTAGTGACTCAGCAGCGATCTCGGTAGCGATATCGCTATGTGAGACGGGCCCTTAAGTGGAAAGCTTAATTGATTGCTTTCCACTTTCACTTCAGGTCAGCCAGGGACACAATCAGTGACGTCAGAGGGAACTGATTAACAAAAATAGGGGTTCCCTTCGAAAAAAAAATGGCGTGGGGTCCCCCCTATTTTTGTTAACCAGCCAGATGAAGCAGACCGCTGAGGCCTGGATTTTCAGGCTGTTAAGGAGCCAAGATCCATGGACCTTGCCAGCCTGATAATACCAGGCCACAGCAGTCTGTATATCTTGGCTGATTAACAAAAATAGGGGATCCCCTCGAAAAAAATTGGCGTGGGGTCCCCCCTATTTTTGTTAACCAGCCAGATGAAGAAAAACCGCTGAGGCCTGGATTTTCAGGCTGTTAAGGAGCCAAGATCCATGGACCTTGCCAGCCTGATAATACCAGGCCACAGCAGTCTGTATATCTTGGCTGATTAACAAAAATAGGGGATCCCCTCGAAAAAAATTGGCGTGGGGTCCCCCCTATTTTTGTTAACCAGCCAGATGAAGAAAACCGCTGAGGCCTGGATTTTCAGGCTGTTAAGGAGTCAAGATCCATGGACCTTGCCAGCCTGATAATACCAGGCCACAGCAGTCTGCATATCTTGGCTGATTAACAAAAATAGGGGATCCCCTCGAAAAAAATTGGCGTGGGGTCCCCCCTATTTTTGTTAACCAGCCAGATGAAGCAGACCGCTGAGGCCTGGATTTTCAGGCTGTTAAGGAGCCAAGATCCATGGACCTTGCCAGCCTGATAATACCAGGCCACAGCAGTCTGCATATCTTGGCTGATTAACAAAAATAGGGGATCCCCTTGAAAAAAATTGGCGTGGGGTCCCCCCTATTTTTGTTAACCAGCCAGATGAAGCAGACCGCTGAGGCCTGGTTTTTCAGGCTGGTAAGGATCCAATATCCATGGACCTTGCAAGCCTGATAATACCAGGCCACAGCAGTCTGCTTAGCTTGGCTGGTTAACAAAAATAGGGGATCCCCTCGAAAAAAAAACGGCGTGGGGATCCCCCCTATTTTTGTTAACCAGCCAAGTAAAATGCAGACTGCTGCGGCCTGGTATTAAAAGACTGTCAAGGCCCATGGATTTTGGCCCTCAACAGCCTGATAATACCAGGCTACAGCAGCCCCACATTTGGCGCATCAAAAGATGTGCCAATTGTGGCACTTTACCCGCTCTTCCCACTTGCCCTGTAGCGGTGGCAAGCGGGGTAATAAGGGTTATTGTCACCGTTGATTGCACGGTGACAATAAGCCCGGTTAATAATGGATAGGCGTCAATAAGACACCGATCCATTATTAATCCGAAAGTTATTAAATGTATAAAAAAAAGACACAGCAAGAAAAAAGTCTTTTAATGAAATAAAAGAGACAACACAGTTTTCATTTCTTTTATTACTCTCTCATTCCTGCGACGCCATCGATCTCCTGTAAAAAAAGAAAAAAAACAAACCAACAGTATACCACCTGTCCGACGCAGTCCATAACGATAGTCCCACGACGATCCAGCTCTGCTACATCGCAATGACAGGCAGAGCCTGTCATTGCAACGCAGCACAGCTGATTACCTGCTTCCCCGGCGGTGACGTCATCGGACTGACTGCTTTACGGCCGGGATTACCCAGCAGTCACTGCAGTTATCGCGAGAAACTGCATGTGACCGCCGGGGAAAGAAGATGGCGGCCATGAAGCAGTGCAGGACGTGACCGCCGGAGATCTTCTGCCGGGTAAGTGCCGCTGACTCCTGACAGACCCGACCGACGGACACTGACAGTGACAGTGACAATCCCGATTCCGGTATCCGATAAGACGAAAATATCGGAACTCGGAATCGGAATTCCGATACAGCTAATATCGGCCGATACCCGATATTTGCAGTATCGGAATGCTCAACACTAGTTGTGGCCAAAAAGTTCAATTTTGGTCTCATCACTCCAAATTACCTTGTTCCAGAAGTTTTGAGGCTTGTCTCTGTGCTGTTTTGAGTATTGTAGGCGAGATACTTTGTGGCATTTGTGCAACAATGGCTTTCTTCTGGTGACTCGACCATGCAGCTCATTTTTCTTCAAGTGCCTTCTTATTGTGCATCTTGAAACAGCCACACCGCAAGTTTTCAGAGAGTCCAGTATTTCAGCTGATGTAATTTGTGGGTTTTTCTTTGCATCCCGAACAATTTTCCTGCCAGTTGTGGACACAATTTTTGTTGGTCTACCTGACTGTTGTTTTGTTTTTACAGAGCCCCTGATTTTCCATTTGTTAATCACAGTTTGAACGCTGCTGACTGGCATTATCAATTCCTTGGATATCTTTATGTATCTCTTTCCTGTTTTATACAGTTCAACTACCTTTTCCTGTAGATCCATTGACAATTCTTTTGCTTTCTACATGACTCACAATTTAGAAACGTCAGTGACTGGATGAAAGGTGCAAGAGTCTGTCTGGATCCCAGAATCTCACTCAGCTTTTATGCACACACACTGATTACAAGCAAACAGGTCACAGGTGAGGATGTTACCTTTATTTGCCAGACAAACCCAATTGTGTTTACTTCTGTGCATGTTATTATCAGGCCAAAATCACCAGGGTATGTGAACTCTTGATCAGGGTCATTTGGATGTTTTGGGTTGTCATTATTATTTGAAAAGAGAAAACACAGTAGTTTGACAATAAATTGTTTCACCCAACCACTAACCAAGAGTGGAAAAAAAGCTTTGGTGTTATCATTCATATTTTCTGAAAAAAGGCCAAGAAAGCAAAAATTCTGCCAGGGTATGTAAACTTTTGAGCACAACTGTATGAGCTATGAGTGTATTTAGTAAATATCACGCAACCAATTGTATGGTCCATTTTCTCTTGTTAGCCTTGTGAAAATGAACAATTTGGAGCAAAAGCAACATTTTTCTGGGAAGAATTAATTTTTAGTTTTCATGAACGTTTATTAAATTCTATGAATCACCTGTGAGTTGAAGGTGCTCACCACTGTTTAGAAACATCAGGGGCCCTGCAAACATGACATGTTGTCCTCTATCTATTCCAGTCAATTTTGCGCCCCAAAAGTCAGACTGTGCTCATTGCCTTCAGATACCTTTCAGGTGCCCAAACAGTAGTTTTCCACCACTTATGGGGTCTCGGAGTACTCAGGAGAAATTGATCAAACTGTATGGTACATTTTATCCTGTCACTCTTGTGAAAATGAAAAATGTGGTTCAATCAAAAGTAACATTTTTGTGGGAAAAATTGAAATGTTCATTTTTTCTTCCACATTGCTTTAATTTGTGTGAAGCATCTAAAAGGTTAATAAACTTCTTGATATTTTCATAAATAAATGCAAAACATACCAATCAAAATTTACCGCTAACATAAAGTAAAACGTGTAACAAAAAAAAACAACCTCAGAATCACTGGGATATGTTGAAGCATTCCAGAATTATTACCACATAAAGTGACACTGGTCAGGATTGTAACATTTGGTCTAGTTAGGCAGGTGAAAATTTGTAAAATTTGCGATGATGACCTCAATTCCACTATAATTTATTTGATCACCTCTGATTTTATATATTATTTATTAATATTGTTAGGCAGTGAGGGGAATCGTATACAAGTGCATTGTAATTACAGCCACAGCTGTGGATACAATTCAAAATGAAAGAGTGTGGATTTGGTCAAACTATTTGACCAAATCAGATTTAAGAAAACCTGACATGAGCTTGTATTTTGGAAAGATCTGTAGGATGGTAGTGGGATGGATCTCTCTGTCCACTTCAGGTCTTTGGAGTGACCCATGTCCATAATTCCCATTTAAACACTTCAGTTAAGTTTTGGGTGTGCTAGTTTTGGTTTGCAAGCATAAGAGCTGGAGGCTCTGCATAGAACAGGTCTATGTGAGACTAAACACAGGCCAGAGCCAGAGAAAGCAAAACCACTGATGCACCCATAAGTCATACAGTAATGGATTTGATACAGACTGCTACGGACGATTCGGCTGCAAACAGGAGGATAACATTTGAGATTGTTTTGTAGTTGACAAAATAAAGATGTTTAAGTTGAACTAACCTGGGTCATTGTCTCATTACTGCACTGTCATGAAAGCAGCTGCCAAATATATTCAAAAAAGAAAGAAAATAATATGTATTATTATTATTTTCTTTTTTATTTATTATTTAACCCCTCTCTGCCATCAGACGTACTATTCCGTCCATGTGACCCTGGAACTAATTCCCATGGACGGAATAGTACGTCATAGGCAATCAGCTGCTCTCCCGGGGGAGCGTAGCTGATCGCCGCCGGGTGTCAGCTGTATATCACAGCTGACACCCAGCACTATGTGTCAGGAGCGGTCACGGACCGCTCCCGGCACATTAACCCCTAGCACACCGCGATCAAACATGATCGCGGTGTGCCCGGGGCACAGGGTTGGATCGCGCAGGCAGGGGGCTCCCTGCGCGCCCCCCTGAGACCCTCAGAGCAGCGCGATGTGTCGCGCTGTTCCGAGGGTCCGTCCTCCCTCCAGGTCCCCGGATCTAAGATGGCGCCGGGGTCCTGCAGGGAGGCGGCTTCCTCAGTGCCTACTGAGAGCAGGCGCAGAGGAAGCCTGCAGCGATGCCAGAGCGATCGCTGGTGTGACAGAGTGCTGTGCACACTGTCACACCAGCGATCTGATAAAATACTGTGATGTCCCACCCTGGGACAAAGTAAAAAAGTAAAAAAAATAAAAATAAAAAGTGGTAAAAAAAATCATAAAAAAAAAATATATATTCCCCAATAAAGTCATTTCTTCCTGTAAATAAAAAAAACAAAAACAATAAAAGTACACATATTTGGTATCGCCGCGTTCGTAACGACCCCCCCTATAAAACTGTCCCACTAGTTAACCCCTTTAGTGAACCCCTTAAAAAAAAAAACTAAGCAAAAAATCAATGCTTTATCATCATACCGCCGAACAAAAAGTGGAATAACACGCGATAAAAAAGACAAATATAAATAAACATGGTACCGCTGAAAACGTCATCTTGTCCCGCAAAAAACGAGCCGCCATACAGCATCATGAGCGAAAAAATAAAAAAGTTATAGCTCGCAGAATAAAGCGATGCAAAAATAATGATTTTTTATATAAAATGGTTTTTATTCTATAAAAGTGCCAAAACATAAAAAATGATATAAATAGGTATCGCAATAATCCTACTGACCCAAAGAATAAAACTGCTTTATCAATTTTACCACACGCGGAACGGTATAAACGCCTCCCCCAAAAGAAATTCATGAATTGCTGATTTTTGTTCATTCTAACCTCCCAAAAATCGAAATAAAAAGCGATCAAAAAATGTCACGTGCTCAAAAATGGTACCAATAAAAACATCACCTCGTCCCGCAAAAAATAAGACCTCACATGACTCTGTGGGCCAAAATATGCAAAAATTATAGCTCTCAAAATGTGGTGGTGCAAAAAACTACTTTTTGCAATAAAAAGCGTATTTTAGCGTGACAGCTGCCAATCACAAAAACCCGCTATAAATAGTAAATAAAACCCCCCTTTATCACCCCCTTAGTTAGGGAAAAATAATAAAATTAAAAAAATGTATTTATTTCCATTTTCCCATTAGGGTTAGTGTTGCGGCTAAAGTTAGGGTTAGGATTGGCGCTAAAGTTAGTATTAGGGTTATGGTTGGGATTAGGGTTAGGGGTGTGTTTGGGTTAGGTTTGTGGTTAGGGTTGGGACTAGGGTTAGGGGTATGTTGGGGTTAGGGTTGGAGTTAGAATTGGGGGGTTTCTGCTGTTTAGGCACATCAGGGGCTCTCCAAATGTGACATGGCGTCTGATCTCAATTCCAGCCAATTCTGCGTTGAAAAAGTCAAACGGTGCTCCTTCACTTCTGAGCTCTGCCATGCACCCAAACAGTAGTTTACCCCCGCATATGGGGTATCAGCGTACTCTGGACCACAACAGTTATTGTGCAATTTGTCCTATTTCTTCTGTTACCCTTGGGAAAATAAAAAACTGGGGGCGACAAAATCATTTTTGTAAAAAAAAAAATGATTTTTTTGTTTTTACGGCTGTATGTTATAAATTTTCTGTGAAGCACTTGGGGCTTCATAGCGCTCACCACACTTCTAGATAAGTTCCTTGTGGGGTCTATTTTCCAAAATGGGGTCACTTGTGGGGGGTTTCCACTGTTTAGGCGCATCAGGGGCTCTCCAAATGCGACATGACGCCCCCAGACCATTCCATCAAAGTCTGCAATCCAAAACGTCACTACTTCCCTTCCGAGCCCAGACGTGCACCCATACAGTCGTTTTCTCACACATGTTGGGTATCAGCGTACTCAGGACAAATTGGACAACAACTTTTGGGGTCCAATTTCTCCTGTTACCCTTGTGAAAATAAAATATTGGGGGCGAAAAAATCATTTTTGTAAAAAAAAAAAAAAAAAAAGGATTTTTTATTTTTACGGCTGTACGTTATAAACTTCTGGGAAGCACTTCGGGGTTCAAAGTGCTCACCACACATCTAGATAAGTTCCTTGTGGGGTCTATTTTCAAAAATGGGGTCACTTGTGGGGGGTTTCCACTGTTTAGGCACATCAGGGGCTCTCCAAATGCGACATGACGCCCCCAGACCATTCCATCAAAGTCTGGAATCCAAAACGTCACTACTTCCCTTCCGAGCCCCGACGTGCGCCCATACAGTAGTTTACTCCCACATATTGGGTATCAGCGTACTCAGGACAAATTGGACAACAACTTTTGGAGTCTTGTTACCCTTGGAAAAATAAAAATTGGGGTGAAAAGATCAATTTTGTGGAAAAAATATGATTTTTTAATTTTACGACTCTACGTTATAAACTTGTGTGAAGCACTTGGGGGTTCAAATTGCTCACCAAAGATCTAGATAAGTTCCTTAGGGGGTCTAGTTTCCCAAATGGGGTCACTTGTGGGGGGTTTCCACTGTTTAGGCACATCAGGGACTCTCCAAATGCAACATGGCGTCCAATCTCAATTCCAGCCAATTTTGGTTGGAAACAGTCAAAATGTGCTACTTCCATTCTGAGCTCTGCCATGCGCTCAAACAGTGGCTCCCCCCCACATATAGGGTATCAACGTACTCAGGACAAATTGGACAACAACTTTTGAGGTCCAATTTCTCCTGTTACCTATGGGAAAATAAAAAATTAGTGACTAAGAGATAATTTTTGTGGGAAAAAAATAGGATTTTTTATTTTCATGCCCGGGCATTATAAACTTGTGTGAAGCACTTGGGGGTTCAAAGTGCTCACCAAAGATCTAGATAAGTTCCTTAGGGGGTCTAGCTTCCAAAATGGGGTCACTTGTGGGGGGTTTCCACTGTTTAGGCTCATCTGGGGCACTACAAACGGAACATGACCCCCATCAGTGTTTGCATTCCAAAATGTTACTGCTTCCTTTCCAAGCCCTGCCGTGCGCCCAAACAGTTTCCCCCCCCCACATATGGGGTATCAGCGTACTCAGGACAAATTGGACAACAACTTTTGGGGTCCAATTTCCTTGGGAAAAATCAAAAATTTGGGACTAAAATGTCATTTTTGTGGAAATTTTTTTTTTTTCACACCCAGGCATTATAAACTTTTGTGAAACACTTTGGGGTTCAAAGTGCTCACAACAGATCTAGATAAGTTCCTTAGGGGGTCTAGTTTCCAAAATGGTGTCACTTGTGGGGGGTTTCCACTGTTTAGGCGCATCAGTGGCTCTCCAAACACGACATGGTGTCCAACCTCAACTTCAGCCAATTTTAGTTTGAAAAAGTCAAACGGCGCTCCTTCCCTTACGAGCTCTGCCGTGTGCCCAAACAGTGGTTTTCCCCCACATATAGGGTATTGGCGTACTCAGGAGAAATTGCACAACAACTTTATCTGCCCATTTTCTCCTTTTACCGTTGTCAAAATAAAAAAAAAGTTTGTAAAAGATCATTTTTGTGGCTAAAAAGTTAAATATTAATTTTTTCCTTCCACGTTGCTTCAGCTCCTGTGAAGCACCTGAAGGGTTAATAAACTTATTGAATGTGGTTTTGAGTACCTTGAGGGGTGCAGTTTTTAGAATGGTGTCACTTTTTGGTATTTTCTGCTATATAGACCTGTCAAAGTGACTTCAAATATGAGGTGGTCCCTAAAAAATGGCTTTGTAAATTTTGTTGTAAAAATGAGAAATCACTGGTCAATTTTTAACCCTTATAATTTCCTAACAAAAAAAAAATTTGGTTCCAAAATTGTGCTGATGTAAAGTAGACATGTGGGAAATGTTATTTCTTAACTATTTTGTGTGACATATTTCTCTGTTTTAAGGGAAAAAAAATTCAAAGTTTGAAAATTGCAAAATTTTCAAAATTTTTGCCATATTTGTGTTTTTTTCAAAAATAAACGCAAGTTATATCAAAGAAATTATACTTCTAACGTGAAGTACAATATGTCACGAGAAAACAGTCTCAGAATCGCGAAGATCCGTTGAAGCGTTCCAGAGTTATAACCTCATAAAGAGACAGTGGTCAGAATTGTAAAAATTGGCCCGGTCATTAACGTGCAAACCACCCTTGGGGGTGAAGGGGTTAAAGATAGCGTAGTGCAGCGGTGTTCACACAGTGCGACAGATAGGCAGGAACCCAAGAAAGTTCAGCATAAAACATCTTTATTCCAGAAAACTCACAAAACAAGGTAAGCAGTATCCTCCAATTTGCAGTCGAGTCAGCAGCTCTGTTGTCCCAGACTCTGTGTTCAACCTCACACGGGCCTGGGTTGCATAGAGCCTTCTCCTCTGCAGCTTGTAAACATGCACTGACACACCCAATACACAACTGAAAATTTCAATGGGTTTTGTGGACATGTGCCACTCCCAAAAACCCGGAGTGGAGAAAGAGATTCGCCCCACTACCAAACCTGCAAAATCCCTCAAAAATAAAAGCCAATGTCAGGTTTTCCTAAAATCTACTGCTTTGACCAAATCCACACTCACTTTTAGTCTGCCTTGTAATCACAGATGGTGGTGTAATCACAATGCGCTCCAGCAGCTTCAATATCTCTCTACAGTATATGCATCCCGGGGACACATACTGGCCTTCATATATAATTCTCCTCACTGCCTCACAGTAGGTAGATGAATATATGAAATCAAAATCTATAGGGAAAATATATAATCATTAAATTTTACATATTTGTCCAAATATTAATAGTAATGTGAGTGTTGCCTAAATATGATATTCATAACGAATGCTATTTTGCACATTTTGTCATGTATTTGTTATTCGTTTATATGCTAGTTTGGCTTTCTGCAAATCTCCTGGAAATCATATCATAATAATAATAAAATTAGTCACATCACTTTACATGTAAGAACCATCTATTGCATGACTCATTGTTTTCTATGAAAAACACGAGCTTCTAGCTACACAGGTAAATGAAGATGTGTACTTGTTTCTAGGTTTACCGAGAATTCTTGCCATCCCGTAAGAACCGACAATGGCAGCACATTAGCCAACGTCAAAGCTAATTTAAAACCAGTGCACCATGTACTTTCTCTGGATGATGAGCTTCTCAGTCACTATTCTGTCATTGCAAATATATTTTAATACCCAGTTCTCCTAGAATGACCATTGCAACTTGAAAATAATTTTTTGAGAATATAACTATTTTGAAATGCACCAATCATTCCCAATTGTCCAAACTGCTGACTAAAAATCATTTCAAAGACAAGTCAATGGGTTGAGCTGGCTTACTGAAAGTGCGGCTTCAGGAAAAAAGTTAATTTTTAATCTCCGTGTTATTACCTAACCACTCACTATATTGTGAACACGACTGTAATCACTCCCTGGTACTTTGATTGACAGCCTGCATTGAATACACACTGCATAGCAGGCTCTCGATGAAAGCGCCGGGAAGTGATTACAGGGCGCTCACAGTCTAGGGAGCGGTGATATAATCATTCCCTTGCACTGCCCCTTTGATCCACAGAGAGTAGTAATCGGGAGATTAAAACTTCATTTTCTCCAGTAGTCACTCTTCCAATAAACCGACTACTTGGGATTTAATGACTATTTGCCTGCAGAATACTCTTTAAAAGGGTATTCCGGTAGGCAGACTTTATCACTTATCCAGAGAACAGTGAAAAATTTTTGATCATCATTCATCAGAGGTCTGACCAATATCCAAATGACCTCAACATATTTAGTTATGAGTAAACGTATAGTAACTGATGGAAACCAGCTAACATAAAAAATTAAAAAAACATACCATAAGATACGGCCTTCCCAAAACCCTGTCTGATGACAAATGAACATCTAGTAGGATGCAGCAGGCCTCCACTAATAAAGGCAAGGGGCAGCACAGGTGCAAACTGGTGGAAACCATCAGTCTGTTTAAAAACACACTGCGCTGACAGACTTTTCATGCTTTTAAAAACTTAAAATGGTTCATAACTTAAGTCATCCATAATGGGAGGGTCAGATGACTGCCATGCAAGGACAATGCTGATCAGTTAAATACTCCTAGACGCTGGTCCCCCCGGTGGCTTGTTCCCTTTTTCCTCGCTTTGAGTGACAGGTCTCTACTTTAGATCCAAGTTTATCCTAAGTCATGTGGCAAGGCTCGTTGAAGGGTCAATATTCACTTTTAGGATTGCTACTTCCAAAAGAGTTTTAATGCTCTTCCTCTGTGAAGAGGCAATTTGTATAGGTCACTACCAATACACACATATAAGGCGAGACCTGTCTCCTCTGAAGCGGCTCTGCATGATTTGTGCCGCATGTACAGTATCAACCATCAGGTATACTTGAAGTTAAACAGCTCATTTGTTATTTCCTTGATGTCTGCCATCTAGAAACTAAACTGTCCCTTTAAATTGTGTTAAATGTGTGGAAATTAGGAGAACAATTCTCCAGCTGAGCTTTCCTCTTAGCACAGTAACTGTTGGAAAATCTGTTAAAATCATTCTTCCAGATCTTCATTACAGTCATTAACTCTGTAAGTGTTCTTGTAAAGGGGGCTTTGTACTTGAACTTGTAAGCATGAGAGATCAGATGCATTCCAATAATGGACCAGATAATCTGTCACATGTACGATAGGAAGGTGTTAGATTTACACACAGCACAATGTGATAATGACCTGGTATTATCAGTGCTTGTAAAGCTGCTTTGGCCAGAAACCAGCATGAAATTGATCTACTTGCAGTGTCGATGCCTTTAAAATTATAGAAGAGCAAATGGAATTTTCATTATACTATTACCTACAGGACTGAGATTTTTATTCAACACACTTCTGTCATGATCATATGTTGCATATGTTTTCAGATCAGATCATCAGATCATTATGTGCCATTTCTCATGCTAGTGTCTGCTTAAGTAACCTAGGCGAACTTTGGTTCCAGTGTACACTAAGACCCAGGTGCTACCTACTCAGCCCCTGTAACTTTGACCCTATTTGCCTTATTTACTTTTCCATTAAATAGTTTCCCTATAAATATAAAAAACTGTGAGAATGTGCAGTCGAAAGTTGGGGAAGGTCTATACAATGTACTGCCACTGACTTCCATTGAGTCAGTCAAATCCGCAGCAAAACCGCAGGTGTAAAAAGATTTGCTGATTTGCTGTGAATGTGCGTGCGAAAAACGCTGCAGAAAGGCAGGAGGAAAAGTGTGTGGGCGGAGTAGATGTGTGTGGGCGGAGACTATGTGTGGGCGGAGAAAATGTGCGTGTCTGTCTGCGGGTGTCTGTGTGTTTCTGTGTGTGTGTACGTGTGTCTGCGGGGGTCTGCGGGTGTGTGCGCGACTGTGTGTGTCTGTGTGTAGGCATGCATCATCCGATGGGACTACTAGTCCCATCTGGCTATGTCTGCTGTCATATAGAACAGGGACAGCATTAGCCGATGATGGAATAGTAGTCCCATCATCAGGCTACTGTGTTCAATAGTAAAATAAAAAAAGAATTCACATACTCAACAAACAGCTAATCCCTGATGCCCTCAATAGCATGCAATTTGTTTAATTTGTGTTTTAATTTAATTAAAACACTTTATTATTGCTGTGTCTTTATTTAACATGTAACAACTAGGGTTGAGCATTCCGATACTGCAAATATCGGGTATCGGCCGATATTGGCTGTATCGGAATTCCGATTCCGAGTACCGATATTTTCGTCTTATCGGATACCGGAATCGGGATTGTCACTGTCACTGTCAGTGTCCGTCGGTCGGGTCTGTCAGGAGTCAGCGGCACTTACCTGGCAGAAGATCTCCGGCGGTCACGTCCTGGACTGCTTCATGGCCGCAATCTTCTTTCCCCGGCGGTCACATGCAGTTTCTCGCGATAACTGCAGTGACTGCTGGGTAATCCCGGCCGTAAAGCAGTCAGTCCGATGACGTCACCGCCGGGGAAGCAGGTAATCAGCTGTGCTGCGTCGCGATGACAGGCTCTGCCTGTCATTGCGATGTAGCAGAGTTGGATCGTCGTGGGACTGTCGTTATGGACTGCGTCGGACAGGTGGTATACTGTTGGTTTGTTTTTTTCTTTTTTTTACAGGAGATCGATGGCGTCGCAGGAATGAGAGAGTAATAAAATTAATGAAAACTGTGTTGTCTCTTTTATTTCATTAAAATACTTTTTTCTTGCTTTGTCTTTTTTTTATACATTTAATAACTTTGGGATTATTAATGGATCGGTGTCTTATTGACACCTCTCCATTATTAACCGGGCTTATTGTCACCGTGCAATCAACGGTGACATTAACCCCTTATTACCCCGCTTGCCACCGCTACAGGGCAAGTGGGAAGAGCCGGGTAAAGTGCCACAATTGGCACATCTTTTGATGCGCCAAATGTGGGGCTGCTGTAGCCTGGTATTATCAGGCTGTTGAGGGCCAAAATCCATGGGCCTTGACAGTCTTTTAATACCAGGCCGCAGCAGTCTGCATTTTACTTGGCTGGTTAACAAAAATAGGGGGGATCCCCAAGCCGTTTTTTTTTCGAGGGGATCCCCTATTTTTGTTAACCAGCCAAGCTAAGCAGACTGCTGTGGCCTGGTATTATCAGGCTGGCAAGGTCCATGGATATTGGATCCTTACCAGCCTGAAAAACCAGGCCTCAGCGGTCTGCTTCATCTGGCTGGTTAACAAAAATAGGGGGGACCCCACGCCAATTTTTTTCGAGGGGATCCCCTATTTTTGTTAATCAGCCAAGATATGCAGACTGCTGTGGCCTGGTATTATCAGGCTGGCAAGGTCCATGGATCTTGGCTCCTTAACAGCCTGAAAATCCAGGCCTCAGCGGTCTGCTTCATCTGGCTGGTTAACAAAAATAGGGGGGACCCCACGCCATTTTTTTTTCGAAGGGAACCCCTATTTTTGTTAATCAGTTCCCTCTGACGTCACTGATTGTGTCCCTGGCTGACCTGAAGTGAAAGTGGAAAGCAATCAATTAAGCTTTCCACTTAAGGGCCCGTCTCACATAGCGATATCGCTACCGAGATCGCTGCTGAGTCACTAGTTTTGTGACGCAGCAGCGAGCTCACCAGCGATATCGCTGTGTGTGACATTCAGCGACGATCAGCCCCCCTGCCGGGTATCGCTGATCGTCGCTGAAATGTCAGGACCTTTTTTTGATCGCTGGTTTCCCGCTGACAGGCACACATCGCTGCGTGTGACAGGCGGGAGACCAGCGATCCGCTGGTAACCAAGGTACACAGCGGGTTTCCAGGCGCGGGGCTGTGCCTAGAAACCCGCTGTGTACCTTGGATACCAGCGCCCTGATGCAGGGAGCTGGTATCCAAGGTACACAGCGGGTTTCCAAGCGCTGCGCGGTGCCTGGAAACCCGCTGTGTACCTTGGTTACCAGCGGATCGCTGGTCTCCCGCCTGTCACACGCAGCGATGCGTGCCTGTCAGAGGGAAACCAGCGATCAAAAAAAGGTCCTGACATTTCTGCGACGATCAGCGATACCCGGCAGGGGGGCTGATCGTCGCTGAATGTCACACACAGCGATATCGCTGGTGAGCTCGCTGCTGCGTCACAAAACTAATGACTCAGCAGCGATCTCGGTAGCGATATCGCTATGTGAGACGGGCCCTTAAGCGATGTTACCCGCAGTGTCGCTGTCCCAGATCGCTGCCTGAGCTGCCTGTTTGGCAGCTCAGCAGCGATCATGTAGCGATACACCAGCGATCCTGACAAGTGCATATCGTTGTCGGGATCGCTGGTGTATCGTTATGTGACACCCAGCCTTTACTCTCCTGTCAGGCAGGAGAGGAACTCATTCATTTGGGGTTTACTGTGAGGCTGCAGCATTAGCTGCGGTCCCTGCAGTAAACATTAACCCTTTCTGAAGGATTACAACCGTGGGACCTGACTGTGCATGGGGTAGGTAAGAATAATTTTGCTTTTTTATTTTATTTTTATTACAGGAAATGGTTTTTGCAGTAAAATAAAAGATGGTCAAAAACATGTGTCTTTATTTCATTAAAATGATTTTTAATTAAAGTGTGTGTGTTTTATTTTTATTTCATGCAATAGGATTAATAATTGATAGTTGTCTAATTGACAGCTCTCAATTATTAACCTGGCTTAAGGTCACCTTTCAATAGCAAGGTGGCTTTAACCCCATATTAACCCATTCGCCACCGCTACAGGGCAATGGGAATAGATGGGCAAAGTGCCAGAAAGGGCGAATCTAATTATAGATTTGTCTTTCCTGGGGTGTCTGGGGGCAGATGTTAGTAGCCGGGGGGGGCAAAAATAATGGTCCCTCTCTGGGCTATTATTATCTGCCCCCACTCACTGGCTTTGTCTGTCTGGTTGCGAAAATAGGGCAGGAGCCCACGCATTTTTTTTCAGCAATTTTACACCTCATATATATATATATATACATGTCATTGAATTTGTGACACATATATATATATTTATATTTGTAGTTCATACACTTCTACATAGTATAATAGCCGCTAATTCAATTGCCGGCTTTTGTGAAAATGCAGAACCCGACATGAAATGACACTTGGTGTACATAGGGTTAACCATGTCTTTTCATGTCCTTTGCTATCTAATTTGCACAAACAATTAAATCAGTCTATGTGTGCAAAATTTCACACCTGTAGGGGTTAATTAAAGGTGTAAATTCGTAGCAAAAAAGTCTGTTTTTTTTACAACGAATTTACACCTTTAATTAACCCCTACAGGTGTGAAATTTTGCACACATA
>JARQOD010000006.1:34528480-34564498 GCA_033576555.1 Oophaga sylvatica
GTGCTGAAAAATGAAATCTTCATCTCCATAAAGCATTTCAGCCGATGGAAGCATGAAGTGCTCCAAAATCTCCTGATAGCTAGCTGCATTGACCCTGCCCTTGATGAAACACAGTGGACCAACACCAGCAGCTGACATGGCACCCACACCATCACTGACTGTGGGTACTTGACACTGGACTTCAGGCATTTTGGCATTTCCTTCTCCCCAGTCTTCCTCCAGACTCTGGCACCTTGATTTCCGAATGACATGCAAAATTTGCTTTCATCAGAAAAAAGTACTTGGGACCACTTAGCAACAGTCCAGTGCTGCTTCTCTGTAGCCCAGGTCAGGCGCTTCTGCCGCTGTTTATGGTTCAAAAGTGGCTTTACCTGGGGAATGCGCCACCTGTAGCCCATTTCCTGCACACGCCTGTGCACGGTGGCTCTGGATGTTTCTACACCAGACTCAGTCCACTGCTTCCTCAGGTCCCCCAAGGTCTGGAATCGGTCCTTCTCCACAATCTTCCTCAGGGTCCGGTCATCTCTTCTCGTTGTACAGCGTTTTCTGCAACATTGTTTCCTTCCAACAGACTTCCCATTGAGGTGCCTTGATACAGCACTCTGGGAACAGCCTATTTGTTGAGAAATTTTTTCTGGGTCTTACCCTCTTGCTTGAGGGTGTCAATGATGGCCTTCTTGACATCAGTCAGGTCGCTAGTCTTACCCATGATGGGGGTTTTGAGTAATGAACCAGGCAGGAAGTTTTTAAAAGCCTCAGGAATCTTTTGCATGTGTTTAGAGTTAATTAGTTGATTCAGAAGATTAGGGTAATAGGTCGTTTAGAGAACCTTTTATTGATATGCTAATTTTTTGAGACAGGTTTTTTGGGTTATCAGGAGTTGTATGCCAAAATCATCAGTATTAAAACAATAAAAGACCTGACAAATTTCAGTTGGTGTGTAATGAATCTAAAATATATGAAAGTTTAATTGTAATCATTACATTATGGAAAATAATGAAATTTAGCACTATATGCTAATTTTTTGAGAAGGACCTGTATGATGGCTGTAAAGAATAGTGACATTATTATAGATAGAACAGGATATCAGGTATATATTGAAAAAGAAAAAGAAAGAAAAAATACCTTTGTCATGCAGCCCTAATAGGGAAATTTTCCCAGTGAAACTGTGATTCAAGGATATTAGAATTGTCAGTAGCTGCTATGTCTAATTCCTATAATAAGTGCCCAGAGGAATTTGAAAGGTACCTGTTATCCAGTTTGTCAGTGAGCCAAGAGGCTAGTCTATACCTATAAAATATTTGGTCCTATAAGTATAGGCAGTGATGAGCCATTACATCGCAGCAAAGATCGCTGCATATTAATGGTAGGGATAATTAGCAAAGTAGCACTATACCTGGTTAATCGCTAGTCCGGGGTAAAGGATACAGCGGCGCTCCCGCGCCTTGCTGTGTTGAAGTTGTGTACTCTGAGCTAATCAGGCGCTCATTTAAGAGCGCTAGACCGGAAGTGAGGTATCGAAACCGGAAGTGACGTTACGTCACCTCGGCACTGATGCTGGTCATGCGCAATAGCATTGTTAAGAGACTAAAATGTAGCTGACCAGGGTAGTGACAAATACAGTCTTGATAAGCTGACGATAATGTTAAAATGTGGAATATTAGAATGTAAATTGCTATGTCAGCTTATAATAGCATCAAATATGAGGTAAGAAGCCCAAAATAAAGAAAAATAAAAAGAAATACAAAATTATATAAGGGCGCATAAGATATAGGAATAAATGGACTGATGAAAAAATTGGGGAAAAAAAAGAATAAATAAATAATGGGAGGGGAAAAAAAAATGGGAGGGGAGGAAACAGATCTGGAACACAGGGAGTAGGGGCAAATACCAGAGGGTTGAGTAAACTCACCTATGGCAGTAGGATATTATCGGGTCTGTAAGATAATAAGAGACATTAGTTTATATTATATTGATAATTTATTGAATTCTGTTTTAATCATACAAGCCAATCGATTTCTCTGTTAAGCCCTTTAGGCGCCAGCGTATCTAGTTTGTGTATCCAGAAGGATTCCCTCTGTTTAAGCATTTTAACTCGGTCACCACCTCTTCTCGGACGTGGTACACCTTCTATTACCTGAAATTTCAGTTGTGCCACTGAATGTCTTGATCTAGAAAAGTGGTCGGGTAACGGAAGCCAATTTTTTTGACATCTAATTGTAGACTTGTGACCGGCAATGCGATCCTTAATATGCTGGGTCGTCTCCCCAACATACAAAAGACCGCACGGACACTTAATGAGATAGATTACAAAATTTGAGTTGCAGGTGAAGAAGTCATTAATGTGAAATATTTTCCTGTTCTTGGATGGGTAATGTGATCAGAACGAATAATGTTTGAACAGGCCGCACAATTGAGACATGGAAACGTACCATGTCGGCGAGGGGCTAGAACCATTTGGCGGTCCTTTGGTGATGCACTACCAATATCTGCCCTAACAAGTTTATCCCTAATATTCGGGGGTCGTTTAGTACACATAAGAACAGGAGCTTCAAATGATGGAATATCGGGATAAGCTTTATTCAAAAGTGGCCAGTGTTTTTTTATAATCGAATAGGCCTTAGGCATCAAGGGATGGAAAGAATGCACAAATGGTATCCTTTCTTTAGGGAGCGTAGGAGGATGAGGAGAAGGGGGTGTAAGGGCCCAAATTTTTTTTTCATGCAATAGTCTTGTCGGATAACATCTGTTTCTAAATTTTAGGGACATGGTGTCAAGTCTAGTTTCAAGTGTCGGTTTGTCGGACACTATGCGTGATACCCTATTAAATTGAGACCGTGGCAAACTATTTCTAGTAGATTTAGGATGACAACTAGTGTATAATAGGAGGTTGTTCCTATCCGTAGGTTTGCAGTAGAGGTCTGTTGATAAATAACCATGGGGGTCCTGTGATACTCTGGTGTCGAGAAAAGGAATAGATTCTGTACTATATTCCAAAGAAAATTGTAATTCCGGGAAAATAGAATTTAGGTAGGAGTGAAACTCCAACAGGGAATTGTCCGAACCTGTCCACACAAAAAATACATCATCAATATAACGGTGGTACCCTAATGCAAAGCGGAGAAACATTTCGTTAGAATATACATAATTTGTTTCAAACAGATTCATGTATGCATTTGCATAAGCCGGCGCCACGTTCGCGCCCATGGCGGTACCACGCTTCTGGACATAATATGTATCTCGTATAAAAAATAGTTCTTGTGTAGTACAAGATGTAGAAGATCTAGACACAGTGGATGGAATCAGTGGATAAATCAGAGGACTCTAACAATGTTCTAACTGCTTCAATACCTTTGTCATGAATTATTGATGTATATAGACTATTAACGTCTAGGGTGGCGAGAATACTGCCTGGTGGTATTGATTTTAATTGCTGGATAATTGTCAAAAAATGTCCTGTATCGAGGAGGAAAGACTTAGTACGTTTAACGAGTGGTGTGAGTACTTTTTCTAGAAAGATGGATAATGGTGATAATACAGAGTCGGTTGAGGCTACAATAGGTCTTCCGGGTGGATTTTGGAGAGATTTATGAATTTTGGGTAAAGTGTAAAAAACAGGCGTAATGGGATGAAGATTAGTGAGAAAATCAACAGTTTGTTGATCAATGGTTTGGCGATCAAAGTAGATTTTCAAAAGAGACTTGATCTTATTGCTAATTGTAAATAAGGGATCACTAGGAATAATATTGTAGGTATTGTGGTCAGATAATTGTCTCTGAATTTCATTTTTATAATCGGTCCGATTCATCACCACAATAGCACCACCCTTATCAGCAGGTTTGATTATGATGTTCCTATTTTTGCTAGGAGTGTTAACAGCCTGTTTCTCTAGTAGTGTCAGATTAGAATGTGGTGGAAAGAAACCAAGCTGTGCTTGGTGTGAAAGCATTTTGATGTCACGATGGACCAAAGAGATAAATGTCTCGGTTGCGTGGTAAGTATGTGGTGGTGAAAATTTACTGGGGTTACGAAGACCAAGTTGAGAAATGGAAAGCTGAGAGGAAGATGTGGTAGTAGGTGATATTCTATCATCAGAGGTAGGGAGTGTACCAAAATGCGTCTTTAATCTTACGTTCCGAAAAAAACGTTCCAAGTCTCGTTCAAGTTGGAAGGAATCCCATTTCGGTGTTGGACAAAAAGATAATCCTTTTTGCAAAACTTTAAGTTCTGCAGGGGAGAGAAGGTAGTCCGAAATATTGACCACTAGGTCCGTCCTCTCACCTGAGAGCGGGTCATTATGCGATCTCCTTGATCTCCTAGTGGGTCTTCGTGCCGATGTCCTCCCCTGCGTGGTCTGGATAAAAAACGATTTCTCCCTGAGTTGGTGGATGAATCGCTCTCCGAACTGAATGAGCCATTGCCTCGTCGGTATTGTGGTCTGCGCCAAGGGCATTATTTTTTATTTTTCATTTTTTATTTTTTCATTTTTTTGTGCTTGTGGGAAAACTCGTGTTGGTACCAGCTACCTAGACTCCTTGTTTTGGTTTTATGCATTTGTTTTATATATCCATATTTTTTTCTTATATGATAGATATTCACTTAATCTATGGAGATGTTTTCAACATTGTTTATATATTATAGACAGATATTTTCATTTGTCTATTTGTTTTATGTATGATACTTATACGTTTCTTTTTTATCAACAGCGAATACATGAGTAAGGCTCTGGTAGAGCCGAAACGTTGTATTTATATCGCTTCAGACCTTGTATTCCTGTTTTTGCTCCTATAATTTGGATGTTGTTAATAAATTTTCACGTTGCAAATTTATCCCAGTGAGTGTGCGGTGAAATTCACTACTGTAATGTATAGTATATTGCAGACCTGCCAAAGGTATAGAAAGTTTGATTTAGCAATATAGCAGAGCTGAGTTTGCTACAGAGTCAAATGCAGAGCTGACAGTGGTTAGCAGAGGTAACTAGCAGAGCTGAGTTTGCCACAGAGTGCAAAGCCGAACTGGTTAGCAATATGGCAGAGATTCCCTGCTATATAGCAGAGCTACGGTAGTTTTGTCTCAAAGTCCAGGCAGAGCTGGTCAGTGGTTTAGCAATGTTCTTCAGTAATGTAGCACAGCCGGGTTTGTGACAATATCCAAAGAAGACAATACTCAGTAGCAGCATGAATCTAAACTACCTGAATGCTCAGGCAATGTCCAGCCACCTGAGTAGATCTTTATAGGCCTGAAGACAAGATATCAACATAACACAACATGTCAGCGAACAAAGAGAAAGGAAGGACAATGTTTTATTACACCAATTCCATGAGAGATGTAACAATACTATAATTTGAATCTTCATTCTTTCTATTAGGCCAGGTAAATTCTGATTTGGAGCGTTGTGTCCTGAGGTGTAATTTAAACCTTCGGAGCCACTGATCAAAATCTACCTCCATGCACTTTTCATAATACTGATGTCTTCAATGCAGCAGATTGGTCTTTGGAGCACCCTAAGCACTAGGACCTGAATGTGACTCATACCACAGCCTTGTCTTGCATTGTAATGGCCTGTTTGGTTCCTAATTTAGCACTATATCCTGCTGATGACAGCTTATTTCACTGTATTAGCTAAGAATCTTACATTCAGAACCCTAGGTAATTCATTTACAAGACTATTACAGTGCATGTGCCCAGCATATGACATGCTCCTGATGTCTTTACTGAAAGGTGCCTTTAATCTCAGGAAATATGACAAATCTTTGGGAAATGTCGTATGACCTCTTAACTCTACTTTCCCAGATCCCTCATAATTGCTGTAGTTTTGATGGTAAATGAATCAGTCAGGCATATAGTATGAGCACAGCACTGTGAGTGTGTGACTATGTCAGTAATCTCAGGGGGGAAATATTATTTATAATATTAATTATTATTATTACTATTTGATAAGGTAAAATCTGTCAGGTGCAAGTTACTCACTTTCACATTTCAAAATCCCAATTTTTATATCTTCCCTGTATATTTGCACAATCGCAACACATTTGGATGGTTTTCTGTACTCAGCGCCGAGACGCATCGTTGTCAGATGCAAATTTAGTGTATGGGAAAAGGGGCACGGGAGGGCAAAAGCTTTAAAAATATGGATGATATAGAGAAAAAAAACATTCTGAGGCTTTCCCAGGAATCAATTTGAAAAATTATTCACGACCCAAGGTCATATTTACAAAAATGGGTTCCGTTCACAAATTCTTACTTGCGGCCTCATGTGTGACTACAGGGCATGAACAAGTCTCTCTGCCACCTAAGAAGTTACTGGTGTTATGAATTGGGCATAGTAAGTGCGGTGTCTGATTACAGGTTACGTATTTGGGCTCAGCATGTTCAGGTTGTGCCTCTATGGGATCGATTCCATCTAATTTCGAATTACGGAGATATTCTTCTCTAAAAGTTTTTTTTCTGCTGAGAAATAAATGTAGCCCCTTAACCTCAAGTACCACTTGAAAATTATACCAGATGTAAATAAGAGGGGCTACATTATTCTTCAAAATGGCACACGTAGTTCATGAATTTGAGGCAATATCAAAAAAGCCCTAATTTTCTTAAACCAGTTTTTGAGACATTTTAGCACCAAAACTCTCAAATCCTTTATCTCCTTCAGGAACGGGTAATTTTTACTTTTTATGCTTTCATTTTTTACTCTTATTTTAAAAGTCATAACTTGGCTGTGATGCCATTGAAATGTTGCTGTCAAAGACTGACTGCGACGTTTAAACGGTTAGTAGCTGAAACTCAGTGCCAACCCCAGTGGTTAGAAACAGATGCAGGCTATTTAAAGGGAATCTGTCAGTAGGATCAACCATCCTAAAACGCCTATATGGCCATGTAAGTCATAGAAAGTTGAATAAAATGACACCTTGATATAGTGATCCAATGTATTATTCCAGAGAAATAAAAAATTTTTCTTATATGTAAATGAGCTGTTAAAATCTATGGGACGGACATAGATCTCCATACAAATCTGCCTCCAGAGCTTATTGTAAATGATTAGGGGTGTTACCAGTGTGAGACATGCTCTCTTGATCTACATGTCTCACACTAGTAACACACCCTATCATTTAAAATCAGCTCTCAGGGAGATCTATATCCGGTCCATAGATCTTACATAGTTAGCAAGGCCGAAAAAAGACATTTGTCCATCCAGTTCAGCCTATATTCCGTCAGAATAAATCCCCAGATCTTCGTCCTTCTAAAGAACCTAATAACTGTAAGATACAATATTGTTACGCTCCAGGAAGACATCCAGGTCTCTCTTGAACCCCTCGACTGAATTCGCCATCTCCACCTCCTCAGGCAAGGAATTCCAAATTCTCACTGCCCTAACAGTAAAGAATCCTCTTCTATGTTGGTGGAAAACCCTTCTCTCCTCCAGACGCAGAGAATGCCCGCTTATGACCGTCACCTTCCTGTATAAACAGATCCTCAGAAAGATATTTGTATTGTCCCCTTATATACTTATACATGGTTATTAGATCGCC
The DNA here is from genome assembly GCA_033576555.1 of Oophaga sylvatica. Taxonomy (NCBI): domain Eukaryota; kingdom Metazoa; phylum Chordata; class Amphibia; order Anura; family Dendrobatidae; genus Oophaga; species Oophaga sylvatica. The sequence goes on from JARQOD010000006.1 coordinate 34,536,007, forward strand.
CCCAGTCGTCTTTTTTCTAGACTAAATAATCCTAATTTTGCTAATCTCTCTGGGTATTGTAGATTCCCCATCCCCTTTATTAATTTTGCTGCCCTCCTTTGTACTCGCTCTAGTTCCATTATGTCCTTCCTGAGCACCATTGCCCAAAAACTGTACACAGTACTCCATGTGCGGTCTAACCAGGGATTTGTATAGAGGCAGTATAATGCTCTCATCATGTGCATCCAGACCTCTTTTAATGCACCACATGATCCTGTTTGCCTTGGCAGCCGCTGCCTGGCACTGGCTGCTCCAGGTAAGTTTATCATTAACTAGGATCCTCAAGTCCTTTTTAACAGTTTATTTTCATATTAAGAAAAAACATGTATTTCTCAGAAATAAGTCATTGGATCACAGATATCAAAGCATCATTTTATGCAACTTTGTATGACCTCCATGTTTGTATAGATGGATTAGGAGAGTTGATTCTACTGACAGACTCACTTAACTACAGCCAACATGAAGGATGCTCAGCTACTGATCGCCCTGCACACATGGCCCTCCACCCCAGTACAAACTTACAGTTAGGTCCATATTCCCAAAGGGGTACAAAAAAATGCGCAAAATGTAAAACTCTTCCTGAAATTTTACTGCAGGGAAACTGGAGTGAGAAGTACTAAAAAATTTGACAATTGGTAAAAGTCACATTTTATGGATAAGAAAAGTCATAGCAGATAAGTGAAAAAAAAAGACTTACATATTTTATATTTCCAGCAATCTGCGGCTCTGAAATACATAAACATGCAGAATCTTTTCCATAAATTAGATAAAAATAGGACTATTCCATCAAAGTTGCTAATGTATTCAATTTTGCTATTTGGATAGATTACATAGCTTATAACATTTGTCACAAGATTGTTCTGACTTCTTAGTAATGATACTGATAATTTAACCTTTTCATATTTCCATTAGTTTAAATTATTCACGTGCATATTTCAGGCTGGAAAATGTAGTATTGTTCAATCAAAATGCTAATGAGTCAGATTGTTATGATGCGGTTGTGTGCTGATCAGACAAGGCTGCAACGCAAATGAATTCATGTTTCTGTGCCATGTACCGAGAATAAATCATACAGTATGTAAAGAAGAATAATTCACATGAATAAACCACACCTAATAAGAGTGGAGGAAAAGTGTGACATCATTGTTTGCAGGAGACCAATATGAATCATACTGTTTGGGTAGTCTCGTAACTTGAAGATTCTGCTCTCCTTCACCCTTGTAGAACTAATATCTTATTGTATGGGAGAAAGACCTCCTCAGACACAAGGTCCCAGGTGCGACTCTTACCGATGCAACCCTTATAGCTATACCTTTGTGCTTTGATATCGCACATTTTAAGTTTTTCGTAAGTTGAATCCAACTTTACCATTTACGTGTTGTTGACATTTTCAGACAGGATCCCTAACCCATATATTTTGGGACTCTCCTGTAAGACTTAAAAATGGTTTAGGAATATGTTAGGTTTGGCTCTTTATGTGGATATCCCATTGGATCCGCTAATGTCAGGATGTGACATAATATACGGTAGCTCAAATTCAACAAGGAGACGAATCCTCCACCTCTCTAATTTAGAGAGCCCTACAAGGGTACATGACTTGCAGTAAGCTTAGGGAGAACCTTCGGTGTCAGTGTCTTCATGATCTGGACTTCAACGTCTAGGTATGCAATAGAACAGAGAAAGCTGATGGCTACACAAACACAAACTAGACCAACATGAGGGACAAACATAAGGGCACTGCACCCAGAGTCCTTGTGACAAACACGAAGTGTGCAAAAATATATTAAAAATTACTGGTGTTGTGTGACAGCAGCCTAAACATCTGGCTGAAATTATTAAAACTCTTTATTACTTATATTAGGCTCACCTGGTGAGGTGGATTCATGAAATCACATGTCAGGGGTGGACACACAGGCCCTGGAATTTGGCACACCAGCTTGGAAGACACATGAAACTGCAATTAGGGCAATTATGAAGAAACAGGCTATGCTGGACAGCAGACACAAAAACAAGGCAGGACACACCGGGAACCATAGAACCCAGAGGGCAGATGTAGAGGAAAATGACAGACCAAGGGCAGCAGACAAATGAAGGTGGCAGGATTCAAGGAAGATGATAGCTTAATGTGAACAGTCTCTAATAACAGTTTCTGATGGTTACTGCAAATAATGGGTTAAGCAGCAGGTAGAAAATGGAGGGTTAACAGCAGGTCTGAGGGTTTGTAGAAATCACAGGACTTTGCAATGATGAATGCAGAGTAATACAAAAAGTCTCCATGAAGACGTTCAAGATGCTTCCGGCATAGGACGGGTTCAGCAGCAGGTCTTAAGGAGAAAATTGTAGAATCCAGGTTTTAATAATACATACAGTAACTATTTTAAAATTAGGCCCACTTTATTTATACCAAGGGAGCTTGTCCCACGGAATCTGGACTTTGGGTTTATATTGTATTCTGGGTGTCAATGTGACATGTACAAGAAAAAATAGATGGGTATTTTATCTTATTGCAATGAAGTAAAAATATTTGGTTACACAGCGTACATTATAGTATGCTAAAATAGCAGCTCCGCCCACAATTGTTAACCTGTTAAATGCCGCTGTCAAACTCTGACAGCAGCTTTTAACACAAGCCAACATGGGGACGCATCATTCCATGCGCCTATCGGCGCAGCTGTGACATGGTCGCGGGTCACTGATGGGTTTGCATGACAGCAGGTGGTCTGCTGAAGACCTTCATGCTTGTCATTACCGAGCACCTTTGAAGCCCTGCCTGTGACTGGACATCAAAGGAGACCGTGATTTTTATTATATGCAGCAATGCTGTGTAGAGTTGAGCGATACTTTCCGATATCCAAAAGTATCGGAATCGGAATGGTATCGCCGATATCACAAAAATATCGGCGATACCCGATACCGATACCGGAAGTCCCATGTAAGTCTATGGGAACAAAATATCGCAACTAAAAAAACCTCTTTCTTTCCTTGTAAACACTAAATATACACACATAGAATACATATATATATATATACATGTCATTGTGACATATATATATACATATATGTATAGTTTATACACTTCTACATAGTAAAATATCCTCTGATTCAATTGCCGGGTAAAGCCGGCTTCTGTGAAAAGACAGAAGCACCCGACATGAAATGACACTTGGTGTACATAGGGTTAACCATGTCTTTTCATGTCCTTTGCTATCTGATTTGCACAAACAATTACATCAGTCTATGTGTGCAAAATTTCACACCTGTAGGGGTTAATTAAAGGTGTAAATTCGTTGTAAAAAAAACGGACTTTTTTGCTACGAATTTACACCTTTAATTAACCCCTACAGGTTGAAATTTTGCACACATAGACTGATGTAATTGTTTGTGCAAATCAGATATCAAACTACATGAAAAGACATGGTTAACCCTATGTACACCAAGTGTCATTTCATGTCGGGTTCTGCATTTTCACAAAAGCCGGCAATTGAATTAGCGGCTATTATACTATGTAGAAGTGTATGAACTATAAATATAAATATATATATATATATGTGTCACAAATTCAATGACATGTATATATATATATATGAGGTGTAAATTGCTGAAAAAAAATGTGTGGGCTCCCGCCCTATTTTCGCAACCAGACAGACAAAGCCAGTGAGTGGGGGCAGATAATAATAGCCCAGAGAGGGACCATTTTTTTTGCCCCCCCCCCCGGCTACTTAACATCTGCCCCCAGACACCCCAGAAAGGGCAAATCTCTAATTAGATTTGCCCTTTCTGGCACTTTGCCCGTCTATTCCCATTGCCCTGTAGCGGTGGCGAATGGGTTAATATGGGGTTAAAATGACCTTGCAATTGAAAGGTCACTTTAAGCCAGGTTAATAATTGAGAGCTGTCAATTAGACAACTATCAATTATTAATCCTATTGTATGAAAGAAAAATCAAACACACACACTTTAATAAAAAAGAAGTTTAATGAAATAATCACACAGTTTTTGACCATATTTTATTTACCTGCTAAAACCATTTCCTGTAATAAAAATAAAATAATAAAGCAAAATTATTCTTACCAATCCGATGCACAGTCAGGTCCCACGGTGTAATCCTTCAGAAAGGGTTAATGTTTACTGCAGGGACCGCAGCTAATGCTGCAGCCTCACAGTAAACCCCCAAATGAATGAGTTCCTCTTCTGGCTGACAGGAGAGGAAGTGGAAAGCTTAATTGATTGCTTTCCACTTTCACTTCAGGTCAGCCAGGGACACCATCAGTGACGTCAGAGGGAACTGATTAACAAAAATAGGGGTTCCCTTCGAAAAAAAAATGGCGTGGGGTCCCCCCTATTTTTGTTAACCAGCCAGATGAAGCAGACCGCTGAGGCCTGGATTTTCAGGCTGTTATGGAGCCAAGATCCATGGACCTTGCCAGCCTGATAATACCAGGCCACAGCAGTCTGCATATCTTGGCTGATTAACAAAAATAGGGGATCCCCTCGAAAAAAATTGGCGTGGGGTCCCCCTATTTTTGTTAACCAGCCAGATGAAGCAGACCGCTGAGGCCTGGTTTTTCAGGCTGGTAAGGATCCAATATCCATGGACCTTGCAAGCCTGATAATACCAGGCCACAGCAGTCTGCTTAGCTTGGCTGGTTAACAAAAATAGGGGATCCCCTCGAAAAAAAAACGGCATAGGGGTCCCCCTATTTTTGTTAACCAGCCAAGTAAAATGCAGACTGCTGCGGCCTGGTATTAAAAGACTGTCAAGGCCAATGGATTTTGGCCCTCAACAGCCTGATAATACCAGGCTACAGCAGCCCCACATTTGGCGCATCAAAAGATGTGCCAATTGTGGCACTTTACCCGGCTCTTCCCACTTGCCCTGTAGCGGTGGCAAGCGGGGTAATAAGGGGTTAATGTCACCGTTGATTGCACGGTGACAATAAGCCCGGTTAATAATGGAGAGGTGTCAATAAGACACCGATCCATTATTAATCCCAAAGTTATTAAATGTATAAAAAAAAGACACAGCAAGAAAAAAGTATTTTAATGAAATAAAAGAGACAACACAGTTTTCATTTTTTTTATTACTCTCTCATTCCTGCGACGCCATCGATCTCCTGTAAAAAAATAAAAAAAAACAATAGATAGTCCCACGACGATCCAGCTCTGCTACATCGGAATGACAGGCAGAGCCTGTCATCCTGGCGCAGCACAGCTGCTTACCAGCTTCCCCGGCGGTGACGTCATCGGACTGCTTTACGGCCGCGATTACCCAGCAGTCACTGCAGTTATCGCGAGAAACTGCATGTGACCGCCGGGAGAAGAGGATGGTGGCCATTAAGCAGTCCGGGATGTGACCGCCGGAGATCTTCTGCCGGGTAAGTGCCGCTGACTCCTGACAGACCCGACCGACGGACAGACAGTGACAGTGACAATTCCGATTCCGGTATCCGATATGACGAAAATATCGGTACTCGGAATCGGAATTCCGATACAGCCAATATCGGCCGATACCCGATATTTGCAGTATCGTATCGCTCAACCCTAATGCTGTGGCATTGGTCAATATAGCATAAGCAATCAGACAATCACAGCTTCAAGTCCCCTAAGGGGAATTTTAAGCACAGTGAAAAGTAACATAAATGTTTTTAAAAAATATTGAAAAAATTAAAAAAACATAAGATTTAATCACCCATTTTTTCCACTATTAAAAATAAAGATAATTAAAAAAGTTTTTTAAAAAAAATCACAGGTGGTATCGCTCAGAAAAGTCAGATTTATCAAAATATAATTATAATTGATCCAGTTCGGTAAACACTATTAATGGAAAAAATTTAAGAACGCCATAATTAAATTTTTTTGGTTGCTACAATACCACAAAAAAAGCTGTAACAAGCGATCAAAATGTCATATCTATCCCAAAATGGTATCAATAGAAACATCATCTCTCGCCCTGCAAAATATAAACCATCATACAGCTCGATCATGTTACACCCGGTCCCCATGCTGGCTCTGCATCCCGTTCTGGTCACTCACTTTCTGCTCTTCAAGCTGTCCCTGTGCAGCAGCGAGCTCCCTGTCTGGGGTCTCATGCTCTCTGCTTCTCAGCGTCCTGCTCCCTCCTACATTTCCTGGCGTGCTGTCAGCAGATCTTCAGATAAAGCTATTAGGACGCGAGCGCACATTCCTCTGGTTTCTTAAAGGGACAGTGTGCATTTTTTTGAATTTAGTGATTATCCAATGGCAGTGCACTAATTACTATTTATGGGCTCTCCTCCACTGGGAGAGCACTGGAGCAACGAGTATCTACCATTGCTACATCCGGTTCTGTCTCTGACCTGTCTGCGCTGCGTTAGCAGTCTCTGTGCATTTGCTCATACTATTTGTCTCCACAGAGTATCGGTATCCTGCATCCTGCTATCCCTGACAACCTCTGCAATCACTTGTGCAAGTGTCATCCCGTTCTGCCAACAGCCATCCGAATTCGTGGACTGTGACATAGTTACTGGAGCCAGCTTGCTACCATCTATCCGGAACCAGGACCTTCCTCACCTGTGTCTACCTCTGCACGGTCTCTGCCATTATATCTGTTACCCCTTTTGATCCCGCTGGGACAGCTGCCACGTGTCTGGGGTCTAACTGGAGGTAGCACCTGTGTCCTCCGGGTATTCCATTCTGGTCCTGTTCGATGGGCCTTACTACGGGTACCCGGGGCTCACTAGTTACGCCCCCTTCGGAGCCCCCAGACCGTGGTCCCAAGGTTCCACTTCAAAAATAAAAAAATGAATGTGAACTTCACCATCTCTGCCTCCGCTTCCACTCGTTACACATCAACTGCAAAATAAAAACGTTATGGGTTATATTATTATTAATAAACCTTATATAGCAATATTGGAAATATAGGTAACAGTCTTGATTTCCTGTGGCAGGGTAAAATAAAATAATCTGAGGAACTGTATGGGTACAGTATAGGCCTGTGTGCTTACAAATGCCAGGTCTGAATATTAGTCCCAGTCCGTCCCTGCTGATAGGGAATTTAGATTGTGGGCCCAATTGCGGACAGCAATGATAATGTCTGTATAGCGCTGCAGAATATGATGGTGCTATATAAGCAAAAGCATAATAAATAATGTATCTCCTCTATTGCCCATATAAAATCTCAAATACATTCTCTTTAGGGAAGGATAAAAATGAGATGGTATTCATATACAATATAGCTGTGATCTCTACGTGACAGAAGTAAGTTGTTATATCTGGGACTCGCTGTACTTCTTCACATTAACATGCTCTGCGCTACATGACCCATTATAACACTTTTACCCTGACAATGCATCAGACAGTGCAAGAGTCTGGTGTACTGTACGTCCTCAGATGAACTCGTACCTTGTAAAGCAGTTACCTTCATAATCTGGGCCTGTGCAAACTAAAGAAATTTAATTCCACGCCAATCTAGAGATTGTTACTTTAACCCCTTTATCTCTGAGGCCTTTGTGGATCACAGCCTGCATTTATTTATCATGTTTTTGTATACACTATTTAGTATACAACTAATATATTTGTATATTACACAATGACTCCAAAATCTCTTATAAAGTGAAATAAAAAGCTACATTGCAAGTGGAAATCATGAGAGATCGATTACACATTAAAGAGATCTGTCAGCAGGTTTTTGCTACGCAGTCTGACAGCATCATGATGTAAGGGAGAGAGACCCTGATTCCAGCAATATGACAATTACTTTACTGGTTATTGTAGAATCTCTGTTTTCTACGATCTAACAGTTCTCTGAATGCTGAGCTAGGTATAACCACACCCTCTTCACCACTGATTGGCAGCTTTCTGTGTACACTGTGCAAAGGGAGAAAGCAGCCAATTAGTGACGGGGTCGGGGTCAAGTTACCTATCAGCAGATCTTCTGCTGATAAAACAGTAATTTCATCAAGACTTCTGCAATCAGCCCAGTAAGGGACACATCTCTGGAATCAGTGTCTCTGTCTGTCTCTATGTCATGCTGTTCTAAAATTAGGTGGCAAAAACCTGGTGAAGATTACCTTTAGCACATTCCATTTTTAGGAGATGCAGGGAGAGGGAGGAAGGAGCTTACCATGCTGGGAATATATACAGGTTTTTCTCACAAAATTAGAATATCATCAAAAAGTTCATTTATTTCAGTTCTTCAATACAAAAAGTGAAACTCATATTATATAGAGGCATTACAACCAGAGTGATCTATTTTACGTGTTTATTTCTGTTAATGTTGTTGATTATGGCTTACAGCCAATGAAAACCCAAAAGTCATTATCTCAGTAAATTAGAATACTTTATAACACCAGCTTGAAAAATGATTTTACAATCTGAAATGTTGTCCTCCTGAAATGTATGTTCAGTAAATGCCCTCAATACTTGGTCGGGGCTCCTTTGGCTTCAATTACTGCATCAATGCGGCGTGGCATGGAGGCAATCAGCCTGTGGCACTGCTGAGGTGTTATGGAAGCCCAGGATGCTTTGATAGCAGCCTTCAGCTCATCTGCATTGTTGGGTCTGGTGTCTCTCATTTCTTCTTCTTCACAATACCCTGTAGATTATCTATGGGGTTAAGGTCAGGCGAGTTTGATGGCCAATCAAGCTCAGTGATACTGTTGTGTGTAAACCAGGTATTGGTACTTTTGGCAATGTGGACAGGTGCCAAGTCCTGCTGGAGAATGAAACTTCCATCTCCAAAAAGCTTGTCAGCAGAGGGAAGCGTGAAATGCTCTAAAATTTCCTGGTAGACGGCTGCGCTGACTTGGGTCTTGATAAAACACAGTGGACCGATACCAGCAGATGACATGGCTCCCCGAACCATCACTGATTGTGGAAACCTCACACTAGACCTCAAGCAGCTTGGATTACCTCTCCACTCTTCCTCCAGACTCTGGACCTTGATTTCCAACCGTTTCCACTGGTGATCACAGTTAAGTAGACAAAAAAAATGGGGAAAAAAATTCTGGCACAGCTGTTTTCTCGTCTACATTCCATTTTTACTACTTCCACAGAAGTCATGACTGATATAATGTGTTAAGAAGAAAGCAAAAAAAAAATTGAGGGGGGAGAGGACAGTGCCTCATATGATATGTTTAAGGTGAGATCACTCTACCATACTAGGGTCAACTCATATTTCTTTATTTAGTTATGTCACATATCTCCCACATATGGGAAAGGAGTGGTGAGTTACATTGCTGCTGCCCGGTGTCCAAGTGCAGGACCCCCAGTATGAGTTTAAAATAGTCAAGTATTCACCTACAAAACTGGAAGAAGACTATGTTTTTGGTGAAAATGCACCTTTTGGGAGTTGCTAGATAATGAAATAGAGTGCCAGTGATGCATAAGATTTATTGTGGAGATGTCTTCTGTAACAAAAGTTCCACTCACCAAATTTTTCTTGTTGAACTAAACACACAACATAATAGTGGTTGCAGGGTGGAATAAATATTTTTTTTATTTCAACTCTATATTACAGATAAATTAGCAATCAAATAATTTGGCACTTAATGAGATACCTTTTGTTAAGACTACGTGGGTGTTATCAGAGAGTTTTCATTGGGGAAGTATTCTGCTTCTCCCTGTATGAGTTGCCCAATCATAAGCAGGCAGCAAAACACTGGAGAAAGAACACGCCCCCACAATAGCTTAGATTTCTCATAGTGTGAGATGTAAATAAAGAAAATTGCTGGATTCGTGCTTTATATTAACGGTAGAAAAAAAACTATAAAACAATTTAAAGACACTCAATAAAGCAAAAAAAAATAGGGCACTGCAGATGAGCCTAGTATAGGTGTTATAAAAACGTTGAGTCTGCTGATTTTTGTTACCCGCTATGCACCATCTTAACAACCCTGACAAAGCCGGTGCGAAATGTGCAATTCACACTTTAACAGGTATTTTTGATATTTTTCTGACAACTGTGTTTTTGAAATACGTTAATAAATTTTTGAGGTGGCAAAGGAGAGGGGTTAACTTTGGTGCCCTATTGGTGATGCTCTATGGGGAAAGAACCCACCTGATAGTGCCGTCTATTGTTATAGGTCCCCTAATATGTTTATATAATATAATTGTCATATATAGTGTACAGTTCCTATAGCGTCTTGTGCTTGGGTGCGAGGGAAACACAGGAGACATAGGTTGAAATGAAATGACTTGTATTACTTCATACAAGCATGCTGAAAAGTTCACACAGTTTGCAGAAACAGCGACAGGAGACACAGCAGGCCAGAGTAACTTCAAGCACTACAGTAAATCTCCAAAGCAGGTTCAGGATCTCTTCTCAGTACCGTAATTCCTCTGCAAACATGGATTCACCAAACAGCAGGTTTCCAGAGTCCAAAGTGTTCCAAGGTTCCTCAGTAGGGAATAGCTGGAGTACAAGTCCAAGGCTTCCAGGAGTCAGGTCACAGACTGACTGAGGCTTGATTCAGGAGCACTGATTGTTCAGCTGAGGCTGCTTAAGAAGCAAGAGGGAAGAATCAGGCGGGAACATGAAAACTGGAAACTCCATATTAACTGAGGGCAAGAGCTGCAGAAAGACAGAAAGCAAAATGGCCGACGGAAAACTGAGTTTCAAGGAACATGTCAACAGAGACAAAGAACCTTACATTACTCCCCCCTTAGGGACAACCTCCGGATGACCTCAGACCAGGCTTGTCAGGGTACCTCTGATGAAACTGGCGGAGCAGGCGAGGAGCATTTACATTATTGACTGGTTCCCATGAGTTGTCCTCCACTGGGTAGCCCTGCCATTTAATCAAATATTGCAACTGATTTCTGTACAACCTGGAATCTAGAATCCTTTCCACCATAAATTCTTCCTGACCATCGACCAGCACTGGGTCAGGGCAAGGAGAAGAACGTCCAGGAAACGTATTGGGTGTTGCAGCCTTTAGTAGGGATACATGAAAGACAGGGTGGATTCTCATAGTTCTGGGCAGTTGAAGACGACAAGCAACAGCACTTATAATCTTATTGATCTTATAAGGTCCAATGTACTTATGTCCCAATTTAGACGATGGAATCTTTAATTTAAGATTTCTGGTTGACAGCCAGACCAAATCTCCTACCTTGAAAGCTGGTGCAGGTTTACGAAATTTATCTGCTGCTTTCTTGTACCTTTCCTGAGCCAATTCTAGATTTTCCTTTAGAAGATCCATATTCTTTTGTAAAGAAGTGATTCTTTCAGCCACTGCCGGCAAGGGCGTATCTATGGGAAATCGAGGAAGAATGTTAGGATGATAACCTAGATTGGAGTAAAAAGGAGACTGCTTAGTGGAGGCGCTCTGAGAGTTGTTATAAGAGAACTCAGCCAGTGGAAGAAGATCCACCCAATCATCCTGTAGGTGGCAGATAAAACAGCGGAGATACTGCTCCAGGGTCTGATTGGTTCGTTCTGTCTGTCCATTAGTCTGGGGATGAAAAGCAGAAGAAAGGTTTACTTTAATGTCCAATGCTGCACAGAAATTTTGCCAAAACCTTGAAGTGAATTGCACCCCTCGATCCGAAATGACCTCATCCGGTACTCCATGTAAGCGAAACACATTCTTAATCATCAAGTCTGATGTCTGTTTTGCAGTGGGTAAGCCGACACAAGGGATAAAATGAGCTGCCTTTGTTAGACGGTCAACCACCACTAGAATGGTGTTCTTCCTTGAGAGGTTGGTAACTCCACAATGAAGTCCATAGAAATGGATCCCCACGGGCGGACGGGGTGGGAAGAGGTTGTAACAGACCAGTTGGTGAGGAGCGAGGTGTTTTGCATCTTGCACAGACTTCACATGAAGTGACATAGTTTAAGACATCTTTCCTGTAAGTGGGCCACCAAAAGAAACGAGAAAGAAATTCTTGTGTCTTTAGAATTCCCCTATGCCCGGCTATCTTGGAATCGTGGATGAGTTGCAATACTCTCAATCTGACTGTTTCAGGTATATACAGACGTTGTCCCTGAATCCACACACCATTCTTAAAGACAAGACTTACGTCCCTTGGGGGTTGAGCCAACAAAGAATCCGCATGGTATGCTTCCTTGATGTCCTTAAGTAGGTCTTGATTATGAATCACTCCCAGGAATCTAGAGTCAGGAAGAATAGTCTTAGGAGGAGTAAGTGGACGTGTCTCTGCTGAATGAATCCTAGAGAGTGCATCAGCCTTTCCATTGCGCGATCCTGGTCTATAAGAAATGACAAAATTAAATTGGTTTAGGAAAAGATTCCAGCGAGCCTGGCGAGGAGTCAGGCACTTAGCCGACCTGATAAATTCAAGGTTACGATGGTCTGTCAGGACGACTATTTGCTGTGCAGCTCCCTGAAGAAGGTGTCTCCATTCCTTGAAGGCGGCAATAATGGCCAACAATTCTCTATTGCCCACATCGTAGTTCCTCTCAGCCGAAGACAACTGCTGGGAAAAGAAGGCACAGGGATGCAAGACATTCTTCTCACCTGTTCTCAGAGAGAGTATAGCTCCAACGGCACAGTCTGAAGCATCCACCTCTATTATGAAGGCAAGCTCGGGTTGGGATGTACTAAGATAGGTGCGGTGGTAAATTTATCCTTTAAACAGGAAAATGCTTCCTGAGCTTGCGGGGTCCAGGAGAACCTAGACTCTTTCCGGGTAAGTTGGGTGATAGGTGACACTACCTCAGAAAAATTCTTAATGAAACGTCTATAGAAGTTGGCAAACCCGATGAAACGCTGCACCTCCTTCACATTTCTAGGAATTGGCCAATCCTTGATGGCTTGGGTCTTGCTTCCATCCATACTAATCCCTTGCGTAGATAGTACATACCCCAGAAATTGAATTTCGGTCCTATGGAATTCACATTTTTCAAGTTTGATGTAGAGATGGTTTTGTCTTAGGCGTTCTAAGACCATTCTCACATGTCCATGATGTTCCTCTGTGGAGTTAGAAAAAATTAGAATATCATCCAGATAAATCACCACAAATGTATCTAGGAGATCCCTGAAGATATCATTCACGAAGTGTTGGAAAGTGGCTGGGGCGGTACTCAGACCAAAAGGCATAACTAGATATTCAAAGTGTCCATAGCGTGACCTGAAAGCAGTCTTCCATTCATCCCCAGGTCTAATACGGACCAAGTTATAGGCCCCACGGAGATCCAGTTTAGAGAAAATTTTGGCATGCCGCACTCTCTCCAACAACTCAGGGATTAAAGGCAATGGATAACGGTTTCTAATAGTAACCTTATTGAGTTCCCTATAGTCTATGCAGGGTCTCAGAGATCCATCTTTCTTCTTCACAAAGAAGATGGGTGCACCTGCGGGAGATGAAGAGGGGCGTATGAAGCCCTTGGCTAAATTTTCGTCTATATAATCCTTCAAAGATTTTAGCTCGGGCCCCGCTAGGGGGTAGATCTTACCAAAAGGTATCTCGGCTCCGGGCAATAATTCAATTGGACAATCATATGGACGGTGAGGAGGAAGCTGATCAGCGTTCTTCTTGTCACATAAATCCACATAGTCCTGGTATACAGCTGGTAGTTCAGGGACTGACATGGTTCCTTTAGGAACAGAGCAAGCTGAAACTCCTTGACTCATCTGTTTCTCCGGAAAGTGTAATTCCTTGGTCTCCCAGTTAATCGTAGGATTCTGCGCCTGCAGCCATGGTAGCCCTAGAATGATGGGAAAGTGGGGAGAAGAGATAAGCAAAAAAGACATTTTCTCCTGATGATCTTTACCCATAAGGACCCTCAAAGGCTCTGTTTCTTGATCCACTGGTCCAGAAGTCAGTAGAGAGCCATCCACAGTCTCCATCTGTACTGGAGTAGCCTTCTTCACTGAACGTATCCCCTGTTTCAGAGCAAAGGAGATATCCATAAAATTTCCACTTGCTCCTGAGTCGATCATAGCAGAGCTAGACACCCAGACTGAGTCAACCCAGAGTTTGATGGAAAGGAAGCAATGAGAATTGTTTCTTTTACAACTCAGCTGGGACACCGCTGAGGAAACTTGAAAAATTGCAGCGTTTATACCGTCATCGTCCCAGAACTAAAAAGAGTTTAAGTCCGAGAAATCAAGATCTCTTGCAGCAGATCTCTCTGGAGCCTGAGGCTCGGACATGACAGAGCTCCTCTCGCAACACTCACAGTGAATGACTGCTGCAGTAGTCTTACGAGAACGGCTGGGGCAGTTTATAATGAAGTGCCCTGACTTACCACAGTAGAAACATAGATTTTCCTTTATACGATGTTCTTTGCGTGCATCACTAACCCGTCTTTGCAAAGAGTCCACCTGCATGGGTTCAGGTTCTGGTTCCCTTGTGATCCTACTCAAAGGTTCCTTAGCTGAGGAGGGAGTAGTAAAAGGTTAGTGCGATTATTTTCGAACCATCTCTCTTGTCTGCGTTCAGTCAGACGAGCATCAATACGGATACAATAGTTAATAAAGTCACCTAACGCAGTGGGAGGGTCGGCACGAGCAAGTTCATCCTTAATCAGTGGAGACAACCCTTTCCGAAAAATAGATTTTTTAGCGGAAGTGTCCCAAGTGGTATCAAGAGCCCATCTCCTGAAATCCAGGGCATATTCGGCTACTGAACGCTTACCTTGGCGCAAAGTTAACATGGCTGCTTCAGCTGTTGCACCTCGATTGGGGTCATCAAACACCTGCCCCATGGCTGAAATAAAAGCATCAAGGTGATTCAAACAATCATCCTCAGTCTCAATCAGAGGGTTTGCCCACATCAAAGCCTTATTGGTAAGCAACATGATTATAGTAAGCACTTTGGATCGTTCAGTGGGAAATTGTGAAGCATGTGCAGAGAAAAATAAATTGCATTTATTAATAAATCCCCTGAATTTCTCACATTCACCGCCAAAACGAAAAGGAGGTAATTTGGGGATCCCAGAACTTGGGGTTATGGCAGGAGCCTGGGCTCGTTCCTCTAGAGCAGGGGTGGGCAATTAATTTTGCCAGGGGGCCGCATGAGAAATTGGATGGTTTTAGAGGGCCGGACTAATATACTTAACTCCGTTCTACCCAATACTGTATATATACATATATATATACTGTATACTGTATATATACATACCTGCCCATTATCATCATCTTCTCCCTATCATCATCAATGCCTCCCCATTATTAGCAATGCCTGCCCATCATCATCTTCTCCCCATCATCAATGCCTGCCCTGCCCATTATCATCAATGCCTGCCCATTATCATCATCTTCTCCCCATCATCATCAATGCCTCCCCATTATCAGCAATGCCTGCCCATCATCATCTTCTCCCCATCATCAATGCCTGCCCATTATCATCAATACCTGCCCATTATCATCATCTTCTCCCCATCATCATCAATGCCTGCCCATTATCATCAATACCTGCCCATTATCATCATCTCTCCCCATCATCATCAATGCCTCCCCATTATCAGCAATGCCTGCCCATCATCATCTTCTCCCCATCATCATCAATGCCTCCCCATTATCAGCAATGCCTGCCCATATCATCTTCTCCCCATCATCATCAATGCCTCCCCATTATCAGCAATGCCTGCCCATCATCATCTTCTCCCCATCATCAATGCCTGCCCATTATCATCAATACCTGCCCATTATCATCATCTTCTCCCCATCATCAATGCCTGCCCATTATCATCAATACCTGACCATTATCATCATCTTCTCCCCATCATCATCATCAATGCCTGCCATCATCATCATCATCTTCTCCCCATCATCAATGCCTGCCCATTATCATCAATACCTGCCCATTATCATCATCTTCTCCCCATCATCATCAATGCCTCCCCATTATCAGCAATGCCTGCCCATCATCATCTTCTCCCCATCATCATCAATGCCTCCCCATTATCAGCAATGCCTGCCCATCATCACACACAGACAGCACATAAGCACTCTCTCACATACATACACACACACACACACACACACACACACACAAAGCACCGCACTACATAGACACAGACACACACAGAGACACGTCTTACCTGTTCAGCGTCCTCGCTCTCTGACACAGCCGGCCGCTGAATGATGACGTCATTCAGCGGCCGGCTGTGAGAGGAAGCGCCGGTGGAGCCCGGAGCTGCAGCTGCGGAGGCACGGGAGAGGTAAGTATTGTGCCAGCTGATGCCGGGGCCCTGAGACTGCCGGCCGCCCCTTGCCCGGGTCTGCTCTAGAGCCTCAATCCTGGCTCGCAATTCCTGGGTAGTCTGTCCAAACACTTGCAAATTATGATTAGTGAGGTCCTGTAGGCTTGCAAAACGGGTTTTTAAAGTCTGTACATCTGAAAGGATTGTATCAGTCACTCCGCAAAGTTCCTTTATGCGGGCCTCCATCTTCCAGATCCTTTAAGGCAGAGGTGCTGGAAGGAGAAGAGGAAAGGAAAAAAAAAAAAAAACAATAGTGTTTACCTGTGGTAACACTCCAGAGTAAAATTTTAAGGGAATGCGCTCACCTGGAATGGTTGTGAGAAGTCACAACCACTGTCATCACATAAGGTATTAAACGGACATCTGATATCCACAGTCACAGCAGACACGGCTTTCCCAGACCCAGCAGACACTAAACATTGGCTCCTGAATCTTGTCATGTATAGTGTACAGTTCCTATAGCGTCTTGTGCTTGGGTGCGAGGGAAACACAGGAGACATAGGTTGAAATGAAATGACTTGTATTACTTCATACAAGCATGCTGAAAAGTTCACAAAGTTTGCAGGAACAGCGACAGGAGACACAGCAGGCCAGAGTAACTTCAAGCACTACAGTAAATCTCCAAAGCAGGTTTAGGATCTCTTCTCTGTACCGTAATTCCTCTGCAAACATGGATTCACCAAACAGCAGGTTTCCAGAGTCCAAAAGTGTTCCAAGGTTCCTCAGTAGGGAATAGCTGGAGTACAAGTCCAAGGCTTCCAGGAGTCAGGTCACAGACTGACTGAGGCTTGATTCAGGAGCACTGATTGTTCAGCTGAGGCTGCTTAAGAAGCAAGAGGGAAGAATCAGGGCGGGAACATGAAAACTGGAAACTCCATATTAACTGAGGGCAAGAGCTGCAGAAAGACAGAAAGCAAAATGGCGACGGAAAACTGAGTTTCAAGGAACATGTCAACAGAGACAAAGAACCTTACAATAATGCTGATAGCTTTAAAAAAAATTGTCTGGGATACTTACAGACAGAGGTTGACATGCTCAACCTCAGCTCCCTTTGTTGTCTTTGGGACTGCGGACAAATCAGAGTACAGCACTTGGCTTTTTCTGGCAGTCCCATACCCAACTCTTTCCTCCTTTAATGATGTTACTGTAGAGTCCAGTTCTCAGCGATCAGACGGTAAGTTGAAATTTGGGGAATAACCCTTTTATTGACTTTTTGTGGTAACGGATAGTGATGAGCGAGTATGCTCATTGCTTGGGTTTTCCCGAGCATGCTCGGGTGGGCTCTGAGTATTTGGAAGTGCTCACAGATTAAGTTTCTGTCGTCACAGCTGCATGATTTGCAGCTACTACTAGACAGCCTGAATACATGTGGGGATTGCCTGTTTGATAGGGAATCCCCACATGTATTCAGGCTGTCTAGCAGTCGCAAATCATGCAGCTGCGGCGACACAAACTAAATCTCCGAGCACTTCCAAATACTCGGAGACCACCCGAGCATGCTCGGGAAAACCAGAGCAACGAGAATACTCACTCATCACTAGTAACTGAATAAAAAATGTTTTTCCATAATAATGTATTGTGGGAGTGCAGTATACAGATATAGGTATATTTGGAGACAGGTTGTTTACTACACGTTCTTGACAACAGAGTTGAGCTAATTCACTGTCTCTTTCCTAGCACCACGAGAAAAGTTCCTAAAGAAGCTACTATATGTAATAAATGGATACAATAAAATGAAATACGAAAACTGGAACAGAAACAATCAAATAAGCTTCTTGTTTGTAATAGTTTTATCTATGACCCTTAAATCCAGTTGAAGTACAGCTTACAGTAATGACTGATCTTTCTATTAGCATAAGATATTTGCATTTTAAGACGCTATTTTCTTTGAACTCATTTTTTCTCAGAAATGCTTTTAAATGATTATTTTAGCTTTCAAATCTTTTCTAGCTGCTTTTTAAAAAAACCATCACATCATGGGCACAAAGGGGCAAGGTTAATGTAAGTTTAATGCTACCTTTGTTTAAGTAGAAATAAATAACTGTGAAAGGCTATAATTAAGAACTCTGAAGTCAGATCACTGTTTTAATCTGTAGACTACTTTGCTAAATTACACATTTCAAGAGTAAGATAACTGGAAATAAAAGGGAAGAGAAAAATAATGTGCAGCAAAATAAAATTCTGCTTTTCGCCAATGGTCTGGCTTTCTATTTTTTTTATCTTTGAAATGGATTTGCCCACATTTCACTATATAAACTGAATACTTTATTAAATACATTTTTAGGCCAGATGCAATGGTGAATTGGTTAAGAATGTGTAATCCAAGCTACTTACAGGTGCATCTCACAAAATTAGAATATTACCAAAAATTTAATTTATTTCAGTTCTTCAATACAAAAAGTGAAACTCATATTATATAGAGTCATTATACACAGAGTGATCTATTTCACGTGTTTATTTCTGTTAATGTTGATGATTATGGCTTACGTCCAATGAAAACCCAAAAGTCATTATCTCAGTAAATTAGAATACTTTATAACACCAGCTTGAAAAAATGATTTTAAAATCCGAAATCTTGGCCTACTGAAATGTATGTTCAGTAAATGCACTACTTGGTCGGGGCTCCTTTTGCATCAATTACTGCATCAGTGCGGCGTGGCATGGAGGGATCAGCCTGTGCACTGCTGAGGGGTTATGGAAGCCAGGTTGCTTTGATAGCAGCCTTCAGTCCGTCTGCATTGTTGGGTCTGGTGTCTCTCATCTTCCTCTTTACAATACTCTATGGGGTTAAGATCAGGCGAGTTTGCTGCCAATCAAGCACAGTGATGCTGCTGTTTGTAAACCAGGTATTGGTACTTTTGGCAGTGTGGACAGTGCCAAGTCCTGCTGGAGAATGAAATTTCCATTCTCCAAAAAGCTTGCCTTCAAGGAAAGAATGAAGGTGTAAGGTTCTGTGTAATGTTCCTGAAACTCAATTTTTTCCGTCAGCCATTTTACCTTTGTCTTGTGCAGCTTCTTGCCCTCAGTCAATATGGAGTTTCCAGCTTGCATGTTCCCGCCTGATCTTCTTCTTGCTTCTTAAGCAGCACAGCTGAGCAATCAGTGCTTCAGAACAAGCCTGCAGTGAACCTGTGACCTGACTCCTGGAAGCCTTGGACTTTGTACTCCAGTTATTTCCTATTGTGGAACTTTGGAACATCGTGGACTTGGAACCTTGCTATTTGATAAATCCACGTTTGCATGGACTTACGGTAACAAGAAGAGATCCTGAACCTGTTGTGGAGAGTGATTGCTGAGCTTAAGTTACTCTGGCCTGCTGTGTCTCCTGCTTTTGTATCTGCAAACTGTGTGACTATTATTGCCACTTGTTTGAAGTAATACAAGACCTTCTATATTTAAACCTGTGACTCCTGTGTTTTCATCGCACCCAAGCACAAGACACTATATGAACTGTACTCCTTACATTACAAGATTCTGAAGCCAAACGTTGTGTCTGCTGGGTCTGGAAAGGCTGTGTCTGCTGTAACTGTGGAAAATCAGATGTCCGGTTGTACTTTCAGTGATGACAGTGGTTGTGACTTCTCACAACCATTCCAGGTGACCAATTCCCTAAGTTTTTTTTCTGCAGTGTTACCACAGGTAAACACTATTGTTTTTTTTTTTTCTTTCCTCTTTTGTTTCTGCTGTAACTGTGGATATCAGATGTCCGGTTTGAACTTTCTGTGATGATAGTGGTTGTGACTTCTCACAACCATTCCAGGTGAGCAGTTCCCTTAATTTTTTTTTCTCTCTGCGTGTTACCACAGGAAACACTATTGTTTTTTTTTTCCTCTCCTCTCCTTCCAGTACTCCTGTCTTAAAAGATCTGGAAATGGAGGCCCGCATAAAGGAACTTTGCGGATGACTGATAATATCCTGCAGATTTGCAGACTATAAAAACCCGTTTTACAAACCTACAGGACTCACTAATCACAATTTGCAAGTGTTTGGACAGACTGCCCAGGATTTGCGAGCCAGGATTGAGGTTCTAGAGGAGCGAGTTCCAGGCTCCTGCCGTAAGCCCCGAGTTCTGGGATTCCAAGTTGCCCCCCTTTCGTTTTGGCGGTGAACTGAGAAATTCAGGGGATTTATTAATCAATGCAATCTTTTTTTTTCTGCACATGCTTCACAATTTCCACTGCGACTAAAGTGCTTACTATAATTATGTTGCACCAAAGGCTTTGATGTGGGCAAAACCCTGAATTTAGGATGAGGATAATGTTGGATCATTTGATGCTTTCATTTCACCATGGGAGGTGTTTGATGACCCCAACGAGGTGAAACAGCTGAAGCAGCCATGTTTGCTTTGCGCCAAGGTAACACTCGGTAGCTGAATATGCCTTGATTTTTAGGAGATGGGCCCCTTGTACCACTGGGACAGTTCCGCCAAAAAATCTATTTTTTGAAAAGGGTTATCTCCCTTGTTAAGGTGAAAATTCTCGTCGATCCTCCCACTGCGTTATGACTTTTTTAACTTCTCATCCTATTGATAATCGTCTGATGAAAACCCGGCAAGAGAGATGGTTCGAAAGCAATCGCCCCTAACCTTTTCTACTTCCTCTCCGCTAAGGAACCTTTGAGTAGGACACACGGGAAACCTGAACCCGAACCCATGCCCGGTAGATTTACAAGAGGGTTAGTGATGCACGCAAGGAACATTTTTAAGGGAATCTATGTTTTATTGTGGTAAGCAGGGCACTTCATTAAAAAACTGCCCCAGCCGTTTTCTAAGACTACTGCAGCACTCATTCACTTGAGTGTTTCGAGAGGGGATCTGTCAGGTCCGAGCCTCAGGCTCCGAGGATCTGCAAAACAGATCTTGATTTCTCACTTAAAACCCCCTTACCTCCCGAGGACTTGACTTGAAAAAGCTGCAATTTTTCAAGTTTCCTCAGCGGTGTCCCCAAATTGTTGTAAAAAAAACAATTCCATTTCTTTCTTTCCATCAAAAAATCTGGGGTTTACTCACCTGGGTGTTAGCTTGCATGATCGACTCAGGGGCAAGTGGAAATTTTATGGGGCTCCTTTGCTCTGAAACAGGGGTATTTTCATAAAACATCCAGTACAGATGGAAATGTGGATGGCTCCCCTGCCTTGGCCCCGTGGTCGGGGAAAAAGGGGCCTTTGAGGGTTTTTTATGGGTAAAGATCATCAAGAAAACTGTCCTTTATGCTTATCTTTTCTCCCCACTTTCCCATTTTTTGGGGGTCCCCGGCGCAGGTCAAATCCTACCATTAACTGGGGGGAAAAAGGATTAAAAATTACCAGAAAAACGTGAGCCCAAAAAAATTTCGCTTGCTTGTTCCTAGAGGAACAGTCAGTCCCGAATACCCTGAAACCCGGGGCTATGGGTTTTTATGGACAAGAAGAACGCTGACCAGTTTCCCCTCACCGTCCATATGATTGTCCAATTGATTATTGCGAGAAGTACCTTTTGGTAAGACTACCCCTGGGGGGGGCCCGAGTGTAATTTTTTTGTACTGTTTTAAATCTTTCCGCAGCCATTTTTTTTTCTGTTTGCTGCAGCTATCCCCCTCGTCAAAATGGAGTTTTCACTTTCATGTTCCCCCCTGATCTCTCCCCTTGCTTCTAAGTGCCAAGCTGAGCAATATTTTTCAAATCTCCTGCAGTGAACCGTGACCTGATCCGGGGAAGTTGGGATATTACTATTTTCTACTGGGGAAAACTCAAAAACACTTGTGGACTGGGGAACCCCCTCTTTTGAAAATCCCGTTTGCATATTGGGAAACAGAGAAAAGACCCCCTAAATTTTGGGAAAAGTTTTGTGAGCTTTTACTCTGGCTGCTGTGTCTCCTGTTTCTGTTCTGCAAACTGTTGACATTTTTCCCCACTTGTATGAATAATACAAGACTTCTAAAAAAAACCGGTCTCTATTTTCTGCACCCAAGACAAGACGTAAAACTTACTACTACATTACAAGTTTCTGAAGCTAAAAGTTAGTGTTGGGGGGTTGGAAGGGGCTGTGTTGCTGAAACGGGAATCAACGTCCAGTTGTACTTTCTGTGATGACGGGGTTTGTTTTCTAAAAACCATTCCGGTGAAAAATTCCCCCTTAATTTTTTTTTTTTTCTGCAGTGTTCCAAGTAAACATATTGTTTTTTTTTTTTTTCTCTTCCCTTTTTGTGTCGCTGTAATGGGATACAGTGTCGGTAACTTTTTTTTTGATGATGGGTTGTGACTTTCAAAACCTTTTCCCGTAAGTTCCTTAATTTTTTTTTTTTCGCATTTTTTTCCCCAGGTAAAATATTGTTTTTTTTTTTTTTTTCTCCTCTTTTTCCAGTACCCCTGCTTAAAAGATCGGAAAAAGGAGGCCCCCTAAAGGAACTTTGCGGAGTGACTGATAATACCTTTTCAGATTTACAGACAAAAAACCCCCCTTTTAAAAACCTACGGGGCCTCACTAATCACAATTTGATTGTTTGGACGACTGCCCGGTTTTCAGCCGGTTTTTGGGGTTTAGGGGAGCGAGTCCAGGCTCCTGCCGTACCCCAAGTTATGGATTCCAATTTCTCCCTTTTTTTTTGGCGTAACTGAAAAATTAGGGGTTTTAAAAAATGCAATCTTTTTTTTTTGCCATTTTCACAATTCCCACTGAACTTAAAGTGCTTACTAAATTATGTATTACCAACAAGGCTTTGTTGGGGGGAAACCCTGATTGGACGGGGGTGAATTTTTGGTCCTTGGCTTTCATTTCACCAGGGGGGAGTGTTTGAGACCCAATCGGGGTGCAACAGCTGAAGCGCCATGTTAAATTTGCGCCAGGGGAAGACTCGGAAACCGAATATGCCTTGGTTTTTTAGGGGGGGCCCTTTTTATAACCCCCCGGGCAGTTCCCCAAAAAAAAACTATTTTTGAAAGGGTTGTCTCCACAATTAAGGGAAAATTGTTGTGCCGCCCCCCCCTGCGTTGGTGATTTATTAAAACGCTCCTATTGAGCTGGGCCTACTGAACGCAGGCAAGAAGTTTGGGGTTTGAAAGCAAAGCACAACCTTTTCCTCCCCCCTCCCCGTAAGGAACCTTTGAGTAGGATCCACGGGAACCTGAACTAACCCCCTGCGGGGGGGACTTTTACAAAGAGGGGTTTGTGATGCACGCAAGGAACACGTTTTAAGGAAAATCTATGTTTTTATTGTGGAATCAGGGCACTTCATTATAAACTGCCCCAGCCGTTCCGTAAGACACTGCAGCCCCTTCACGGAGGTTGCGGGGGGGATCTGTCAGGCCCCGGCCCAGGTCCAGAGAGACTGCACAACAGTCTTGATTTCCGGTTTTAAATCCGTTACTTCTGAGGACATAAAAGGTAAACGCTGCTTTTTCAAGTTTCCTCAGCGGTGTCCAGCTGGTTGTAGGAAAAACAATTCTCATTGCTTCCTTTCCCCTCAAACTCGGGGGTTTTAAACTCTTTGGGGTTGCTCGCTATGATCGTTTTGGGGGAAGTGGTTTTTTTGGGATTTCCTTTGCCCAAAAAGGGGGTTTGTTAGTGAAAAAGGTACCCGTACGATGGAAATTGGGGGTCCCTGCTACCTCTGGACCAGGGGTCAGGAAACGGCCCTTTGGGGGTTTTTGGGGGAAAATCATAAGGAAAACTGCCTTATGCTTATCTTTTCTCCCACTTTCCCATTATTCTAGGGCTCCATGGCTAGGTCAAAACCCTCCCTTTTAACTGGGAGACAAGGGGTTTAAACTTTCCCCAGAGAAAAAGATGGCCAAAATTTTTCAGTTGCTCTGTTCCAAAGGGAAAACCATGCATCCCTGAACACCAGCGATCCGGGGCTATGTGGATTTATGTGACAAAAAAAACGCGACCAGTTTCCCCCTCCCGTCCATATTTGTCCAATGAATTTGCCTGGAGCAGAGACCCCTTTGGGGTAAGTCTCCCCCCCGGGGGGGGCCGGGGCAAAGGTTTAAAAGGATTAATAGACGAAAATTACCAAGCTTCATACGCCCCTCTTATTCCTGCAGTGCACCCATTTTTTGTGAAAAAAAAGATGGATCTCTGGACCCTCTAGACTAAGGGAACCAAAAAATTTACTATTAGAAACCTTTTACCATTCCCCTTTTAAACCCCCTTATTATTGGAGAGAGTGCGGCATGCCAAAATTTTCTAAAAATTGGTTCCGGGGGCCTATAATTGGGGTCCTTTTTGGGGGGGAAAAAGGGAAACTGCATTAGGTACGCATGGACACTTTGTTTTAGTTATCCTTTTTTGGGTCTGAGTACCGCCCCGCCATTTCCAACACTTGGTGAATGAAAACTTCAGGGACTCCTAGAACATTCGTGGGATTATTTGGTGTATTCAATTTTTTTAAACCCCCGGGCATCGGAAGTGGAAGGGGTTTGGGGAAAGTCAAGACAAAACCTTTTTACAAAAACTTGAAAAGTGTAAAAAATAGGCCCCAAATTCAATTTTGGGGGGAGTACTTTACGATTGAGCGATATTTCCGATATCCAAAAAATCAAAAAGGAATGGTATCCCCCGAATCACTAAAAAATCGGCGAAACCGACCCCATCCCCGGGAAATCCATGTAAGTCTATGGGAAAAAAATACAAATTAAAAAAAAACCCCTTTTCCCCCTGGAATTGTACTAGGAAAAAAAAAAGAGAATGTGAATGTATTGGGGAAGGTTGAGGGAAAAAAGGCAAGATGTTTAACCCAATCAAATGGAATAGCAAAAAAAATTTTTTTTTTTAAAGAGTTGGGGTTTACAAGAAATTTACAATGTTAACGTTTTTTATTTTTGGCAAATTTTAATTTTCAAACTTCCTCTCTTCACTTCATTTTTTTCTTTTCACACACTTTTCCTTCTAATTTTTTGCACATCATCTTTTTCATCAAATTTTCTTCATCTTCACCTTTTTTTCTTTTTCTTAAACTTCTTGCTTTTCATCTTGTTAACATTACTCATTTTCTCTTATTAAAAAATTTCTTATTCATTTTCTGCTTATCTTCTTTTTTCCAAAATTTTTTTTTGTGACAGAGAATCCTGTACTTGAATCTGTAAAGAATTTTTTATCTTCCGTCTTCTGTCACAAAAGATTTTTAAAATTCAACAGTATTTGTCCGGTTCAGTTTAGCCTCCAAGCAGGGTTTTCAGGGGCACCCCCAGAGGAAGACTCACCCCATACATGCTTGTTTCCCCCTTTGCTTTTAATTTAGGCATTTTTTCCCCATTTTGGTCTTATACTTCAGTTCTTCTGCTTTAGATCTTCTGCTTATTGTTCTTTTTTCTTTGTTCCTTTTCTTGTATTTTAGCACAACTTGTACCCCCTATGACTGGGAACGGTTTTTAAGCGGGGTACCCCTGCTCCAAACACACCCAAAGGCCAGCAGACGTTGCTGGAATCGGATACCGGTGGGGCACCTAGGCCAAAGGGGCTTCGGAAACCAGTTGACGGGACTGGAACCGGGGGGGCAGAAGGAAAAGAGCCAAGGGGAAACCCCGGACCATTTAAAAATTTAAATTTTTTAAAAAACCTTTAAACATAAAAAAAAAAATCCCAAAAATAAAAAAATAAAAAGGCCCCCAAAAAAAAAAATTTTCACCCCCAAACCCAAAAAAAAATTATTTTGAAAAAACAAAAACCCAAACAATAACAAAATTTTTTAAAAAAATTTAAAAACCAACAAAAACCCCAAAAAATAATCTTTTCCCCCCCAAAAAAACCCCTTAAAAACAATAAGTAAAAATTCTATTTTGGGGTGGGGTTAAAAGAAAAAATATATTTAAGGGCCATACCAAAAAATTTTTTAAATTTCCCCCAAAAATTTTTCTCCAATCTAATTTTTTTAAATTTTAAAAAAAGGGGGGGGCCCTTTTTTTAAACCCAAAAAATGTTTTCCCCCAAAGGGTTTTTTCGGTTTTCTTTTACGCGTCTCGGGGAAAAACCCCCTTTTGCCTTATAATTTTTCAGAGTTTTTTATCAATCCCAAGATAAAAAAGGGGAGGGAAAAGGGACGGGGGTTTTGGAGTTTCTTCAGGGAGAGGGGGGGGGGGTTTTTGGGGCTCTGCGGCCCCCAGTGAACACATCCACCATTTTTCCCCCCCTGAGCTTTCCCCTTTTGCGCCCCTTTTTGTGGAGTCGGATACCCCCCTGGGGCGGAAGAAAAATGGCCTTTTTTTTTGGATGTCAGCCAATGCATCGACTTCAATTGCTTCCCCCCCCTCAGGACCACGCATTTTGGGGGGAAACCCTCTGCCCTTTCACCGCCGGGGAAATTTTCCCGGCAGTCAGGGATTTTGTAAGGAGCCAGTGAGTGTCTGCTTCTGTTTTCAAAAAACTTTGGGGTTGAAAACCCGGGCCCCCCGCCAAAAGATTTGTAATGGAAGGGGAGTATCGTGATGGCCCAAAACTGTGTTTCTAAATTTAAAGGGAGGCGGGTGAGACTTTTCGAGGGGTCAGCAAAACCCCAGAAGATCTTTTTATGATGGGGGCCCAGGTGCCAGTTTTTGTTGGGCATGGTGCGGGCCCCCGACCACCCAACAAAAGGTGGGGAAAAGGGAGTGGGGTTTTAAAAGGCCCCAAAACCCCAAAAAAGCAGGGGGAACGGGAAGGGGGTTTGGGGGCAGCTCAGGGAAAAATAATAATATTTTTTTTTAAAAGCCCCTCATACCGCGGGCCCTTTACAGTTTACCCCTTTTTGAACACAAGCAAATTTACAATTTAAAC
Source organism: Oophaga sylvatica (assembly GCA_033576555.1). Classification (NCBI taxonomy): domain Eukaryota; kingdom Metazoa; phylum Chordata; class Amphibia; order Anura; family Dendrobatidae; genus Oophaga; species Oophaga sylvatica. The sequence continues at coordinate 34,562,928 of JARQOD010000006.1, forward strand.
AAAACAAAAATTTTTAAACAAAATAAGTCCCCCCCTGTGTGACAGTTCAATGTACAATAGATGGGGGAGTACAAAGTTGGGGTTTTTAAATAAACAATGGTGCATTTACAATGATGTTCCACCATTTTTGGGGTGAGGGAGGAGTAGGAATGGGCTGAGAAAACCCACACATTACACAAATCAAAAAAAAGACTTTATTATTTAATGGGGGGGCCCCCGCTCTAACAAATGTTTTTTGAGGGAGGGGCCTAAAACCATCAAATTGTGGTATCCTTTTTTCGGGGGTACAGCTTTCCGAGGATTGGGCGTAGGGGGGAGAAGTTTTGGGTGGGGGGGAGTATATTGGGCCCGGGAAAAGTCGAAAGTGTTTGCAGGGCAGATCGGGGGGGCCCGTAGTAAAAAGGGGGGAGGGTTTGTAGGGGGGTGCTGCACGGGGGAGAGCTTTGGGGGTAAAAACCCCATTTTTTTTGGGGTTTGAAATTTAGGGCCCTAGAAAAAATGGAAAGTAAAAGAAGGAAGATAGAGGAAGACTTCCCCCGGGGGTAAAAAGGGGGAAGGGGAGGGGGGCCCAGAGGGGGTTTGCCTGAGTCCAGTTTGGCACCTGTTCGGAGATTTGTTTTTTCCCAAAAAATCAAAACGTGCGCCCCCCGGTTTTTCCACTGCGTGGTCCTTTTTTCACACACTTGCACATGATTTTCAAAGTAAAAAAGGAAAACGTGTAATAAAAAATTTAAAAAAATAGCTAAAAGTGCAGTCACCTCAATCCACAAAAATGTGGAACATGTGGGGGACAAAGCAGGTTTAGTTACAAAAACCCAAAGGGGTGAGGCCAAACCCAAAACCACATCTTAGGTTGTGTTAAGGGTCTTCACGAGCTCACACAACCCCTGGGGTTTTCTTCCCCAGGATCGCCCGGAAGAACCTCGGCCCCCCGTTTTCCCCGGAAAAAAAATGTTATTTTCCCCCACAGGCAAGTTTTCCCCCCCCCCTCCTCACACTCCCCGGCCCCCAAAAAAGCCATCGGGAGCACGGGGGGGGGATAAAAACGGCCATACTCCGCAAACCCTGCACAAACACAGGCTCTGAATGCTGGCAATTTAAAACCCTGTCCCTTTTAAAAGCTGTGAAAAGGGTGGGGGGGACAGAAAAAATTTCCCCCCAAATGAATATCATTGAAAACCCCCAAATACAATGTGCCAAGCCCATTTTTTTTTTTTCGGGGGGCCTTCCCCGGTTTTGCAAAAGCAGTGAGGGAAAATTAAACATGCGCACTAAAAGCCCTCAGTTTCAAAAAGGGGGACCTGACCCCCGATGCGTGGACCGTACCCTTTTTTTCTGCTCAACCCGAAAAGGGAAAAAAAGGGGAAATTTTTTCCCCCCCCAAAACAACTAAGGTGAATCCTACGATGTAACGGGGAACCTGATCCCGGACCAAAACCCCTAAAGTCCCCTTTTTTTGAACGGAAACCTATAGTTGCAGGAGTAAAACCCCCAAAACTGGGACGGGGAGAAAAAGGGGGGCACCCCCAACATAAATTGTAGCATTTTAATTAAAAAGAAAAAAAAAAAAT
>JARQOD010000006.1:34564598-34588345 GCA_033576555.1 Oophaga sylvatica
ATCAAAACAAAAAGGAAAAGAAGAAGGAAAGTCACCCAGAAGAGGGAGGCAGAAACAGAAGGGAAAAAATTGATGTAAAGGGAGGATTTCAGCTATGCAAAACAGGGAATAGCAACAGTAAAAAATTTTGAGGACTGAATACAGATGTAAAATACACAGGACAGTCGAAAAAGGTCTCTTCGGGACATAACATCTCTGTTTTGTGTACGGGCCCTTTTTGATGCTGCACTGAGCCCTCTCTGATGCTGAAAATGAGCCCCTTGATGGGGCCTGAGCCCTCTTGAGTTCACTGAGCCCTTCTGATGCGCACTACCCCTCCTGTGCTGCACTGGCCCCCCTAGATGTTGACTGGCCTCTTTGATGCTGCACGAGCCCTCTCGATGATGCACTAAACCCCCTCTGATGCTGCACGAGACCTTTGATGCTGCACTGACCCTCTCTATCTGCACTGAGCCATCTCGATGCGCACTAAACCCTCTCGGGATTGCACTGAGCCCTCTCTGATCTGCACTGACCCCTTCCTATGCTCCCAAGAGCCCTCTCTTGATGAAATGGCCTTCAGATGCTGCACTGACCCTCTCTGATGCGGCCGAGCCCCGGCCTCTACTTGAGCTTTTAAACCCCTCTCCAATACGCACTGAGCCCTCTTGATGTGAACTGACCCGACCAGAGCTGCACTGAGCCCCCCCTGATGCGGCCTGAGCCCCTCTCATGATGCATGATCCCTCCTGATGCTGCACTGAACCCCTCTGATGTGCACGATCCCTCTCTGTGTTGCCTGAGACCTCTCTGATACTGCACTGACCCCTCTCGTGCGCACTGAGCCATCTTGAGCAGCAGAGCCCTCTCCATGCTGCATGGGGCCCTTCCGAGCTAAATTGAGCCCTCCCGATGTGCACTGGCCCCTTTTTGATGCTGCCTGAGCCATTTATGCTGCCTGTGCCCTCTCTGATCTGCCTGACCCTTCTGAGCGCATGAGCCATCTCGGGATGCTGCACTAGACCTCCTGATGCGCACTGGCCTTTCGTGCTGCACTGAAAACCTCTTTGATGCTGCCTAAACCCCTTCTGAGCTGAAATGAGCCCTCTGATGCTCCCTGACCCTCTTTTGATGCGCATGGCCATCTTGATGCGCCGGGAACCTTTGATGCTGCACTGAGCCTTTTCTGATGCTGCATGAGCCCTCTTTGATGAGCACTGAGCCATCTCTGATGCTGCATGAGACCTCTTTAAGCTGCCTGAGCCCCCCTTGATGGCACGACCCTTTCTGATGCTGCACGGACCTCTCCGATGCTGCATGACCCCTCTTGGCGCACTTAGCCCTCGATCGACTGAGACCTCTTGATGCGCACTGACCCCTCGTCGTGCGTATGACCCCTCTTGATGCTGCACTGACCCTCTTGGCGACAGACCTCTCTGTTTGTTTGCATGAGACCTCTCTGATACTGCACTGAGCCCTTTCCGATGCTGCACTGAGCCATCTCTGATGCTGCACTGAGCCCTCTCCGATGCTGCACTGAGCCCTCTCCGATGCTGCACTGAGCCCTCTCTGATGCTGCACTGAGCCGTCTCTGATGCTGCACTGAGCCATCTCTGATGCTGCACTGAGCCCTCTCCGATGCTGCACTGAGCCATCTCTGATGCTGCACTGAGCCCTCTCCGATTGCTGCACTGATCCTCTCTGATGCTGCACTGAGACCTCTTTGATGCTGCACTGAGCCCTCTCTGATGCTGCACTGAGCCGTCTCTGATGCTGCACTGAGTCCTCTCTGATGCTGCACTGAGCCCTCTCTGATGCTGCACTGAGACCTCTCTGATGCTGCACTGAGCCCTCTCTGATGCTGCACTGAGCCATCTCTGATGCTGCACTGAGACCTCTCTGATGCTGCACTGAGCCCTCTCTGATGCTGCACTGAGCCATCTCTGATGCTGCACTGAGACCTCTCTGATGCTGCACTGAGCCCTCTCTGATGCTGCACTGAGACCTCTCTGATGCTGCACTGAGCCCTCTCTGAGCTGCACTGAGCCATCTCTGATGCTGCACTGAGCCCTCTCTGATGCTGCACTGTGCCATCTCTGATGCTGCACTGAGACCTCTCTGATGCTGCACTGAGCCATTTCTGATGCTGCACTGAGACCTCTTTGATGCTGCACTGAGCCATCTCTGATGCTGCACTGAGACCTCTTTGATGCTGCACTGAGCCCTCTCTGATGCTGCACTGAGCCCCCTCTACGATGATGCACTGAGCCCTCTTTGATGTGACTCGCACCACGTTGGTGTGGATACCAGGGCTATGGGGTACTCGGAGCCGAGCCTATTGATTTCTATGGGAGATGTCCTTGGTAGCGGGACTCGTTCCGTGCCCTGGCGGTCAAGCAATGGGGGATATTTACAGGGGATTATTAGGATAGGTAGTTCGTGACGCCACCTGCGGTGTCTGATCAATTGGACCAGTGCTGCTATAAGGTTCTTCACAGGGGATGTTATGGGGCAGCTGGGTGGTAAGTCTCCCACAGTGAGACTGGTCCCTGGAAGTCTATGGTGATGATGCAGGGTGTAGGTAATAATTCAGTCACACACAATGCAGCTCTTTTCATACCTTTTACTTGAAGATGGTTCAAGCAAGTCCCGGGAAAGCTGGTCGGGGTGGAGAGTGCACATTCGGGTAACCGCTGAGCAGGTTAGAGGCCTCCTTTACTTCCATATACATGTGAGTCCAACTTGCCTGAAGCGAAGTTAACTCTGAACTCTCTAGCTTTCTCGATAGCTGTAATGCCCGGCCAACATTGTGGTGGAGCCTTCTAAGTGGTGAGAACTAAGTCCTTACTTTTGTCTGCGCTTGACTCAAAGTCCCCGTTCTCCCTGACTCCGGTTACGTATTGACGCTTTGGGCTGCACTCTGCGACCTGTAGTCCAGATGCCTCCGGTTTTCTTGTTACTATGCTTGAAACACTAGCAACGCTTCGGACCCCGGTGTCCGGCAATTTAGTGCAGGTAATCCAATACCCAAGGCACTTCTCTCTGTCTTCTGCACTGCGCCCTTCGCCCTGCTTCCCGCTCTTAACATAAGCACTTGTAGCTTTCGATGGTGAGGTCAGCTTTCTCTAGGGCTCGCTGAGCAGCCCTCAGTATCCTCTAAGTCCAGACTGGACTGACACTGAACTGATCCGTCCGAAGACAAGAAACAGATTCCACTACTCTCCCTCCTAGGTTGACTGACTCACTGACTGACTGACTGACTGACTGACTCCTCTTTTCAGCTACGTGTCACTCCCTTTTATACCCCTGATGGGTGTGTCTAAAAGAGTGAGTGGCAGTGAATGCATATCAAGCGTTGCGATTACCTTCCTGTGCACTCTCCTGGATTTTATGTGTGCCTTAAATAGCTGGGCCACACATCCCCCCTTGGTTAAACACAGCACTCCCGGGCTGTAAAAGAGAAAAAGAAAAACATTTTTGTTTTGCATTAAACAACAACATTTTTAACTCATCCCATCCGGAGGTAAGACTTCTTGAACGTTGCAATTTGTACATTAGGAAAATACAAAAGTATCAAAATATCAAGACATGCTCATAAATACAGGATACTTGTGTAGGACCCGCACCAAAAACCTCCCACGTGGGTCCTGGTGGGCTGCAGGACTTCTGACTGCAGACCTCACTCTAGGCCACACCATACGGGTTTTTCTTCAGAGGTAGATAGATAGTAGTGGTTTCATGTAAAACCAAGATAATGCACCGTAGCGCAACTATTTACAAAGCAAGTTCTTGGGCTGGCACAGTCCACAGCCTCTCAGTCCATTGGCATGGTAAAAAGACACATAGATAGATATAAATTTAGAAATCAAGTATTCACATATATCTCAACAACTCACTTTACTTGCTTTACCCAACCGGGGTATTCTATGCAATATGTAAAACATCATCATACACAGCAATAAAGTGCAAATTGGCAAATCTTCTTCTATTAACTTTTTACAATTCTTGGATACGGTAAACCCCTGTCTGGGTCCTACCGGTCCTTCACCTTTCTTGCTAATTTCGATAACGTCTTCCACTCCTGGGCTGGAACGACGCGATGTTCCTTAGAACGCATTACAAACAAGTCATGACCTGCTGTTAGCGTTTGAGTGGCCACGTTTCTCATTTTAACTGGTGACCCAACGGGTATTTCTTTTTTGTAGGACGCCGATTGCGTCGCTGCAGGGGCCACAGTAACCTGCGATGCTAGTCGCATTGCTGAGATAGTCGCAGGGGGCGATGCAGAGTAGGTCGCCAATTGCGATGCAGAGGTAGTCGCAGATGAGTATGCAGGGGGCGATGCCGGGGCACGGCCTGTGCGGTGAGAGCTCGGGACTGGGACGCTTCGGTACCGGCGTCGGGGACGGGGTCACTGATGATGGAGACGTTCAGGGCATACCACCACTTTAAACCCCAGTGGCGGGTGTAGCTCACTATGTCCCCATTTATCAGGTCCCTCCCAGGATGACCGATGGGCAGGTGGACTCCACGTCCCGGCGGCTCACAAAGACCCCCTGATAGAGGCCCGGCTCGCGGATAAAGCCCCAGCCCTTGCGGAGCTGAAACTCGGTGACGCACCCCTGCCGCCGCGGTTCCCGTCGGGTACCTTTATCGTTGCGAACCATCTCTTTGTCGGCGATGAACTTCTCATGCTGTTGTTGTCGGGACCGCTGTATGTTTCGTTCTTCCTCCTGCTGCTGTCTCACTTTCTCGCAGTGCTGCCAGGCATTTCCGGTTTGGAGGTCGTAAGTCACGTCGTCCAGACGCTCCATCTCATCCCAGTCGATTTCCGGCAACGATGGCTGGGACCCCTCCGGTGATCTTACCGGGGAACCGTACTCTGCTGTGGCCTCCTGGCCTGACTGGCACTCCGGACCGGCAGGACCTCCTCAGCCTCCTTCTCCTCCACCTCCGCATCGGTGGGATCAGGTACAGCACTTTTGGGGGCAGCCTCCGATCTCTCTTTAGCCTTCCTCAGCAGGGAACTTGGGAAATCAGGAGACGGCGTTATGCTTGTGGGAGAGAGCACTGCGTCCCACAGCAGCCGCTGTGTCTGGGCACGCCAGCGTCTCTCCGTCTCCTGCAAATCTGCATGTCGCTGGATCATTCTTCTTAGCGCCTCATTCTCTCTCTGCAGCTCCAGCATTGTGGGGTTAGTGTCCCGATCTGGGGACAGCTCCGGCACAGGTAGTAAATCTTCCGGTAAGCAGGGTTTGTATGCCTCCGGTCCTCTGCACAGATTCTCCTGTCCTTCCACCATCTCGTCCCAGGCCAGACTGTAGTTTCCATCAGGAACTGTCTGGTCTCTTCCGTGGAGGCGGGATTTGCGTCTCCTCCCTCTTCGGATAGAGGATGAAGAGGAGGCGGATTTCTTTAGCAGTGGGGCAGGACCGCACATTATAGTAGCATTTGGAGAGGGCGGCCATATCTTTCGCGCCACAGGGGGGGTACACGCCCACGAATGCACGCCCACCTTCTTCACCAGCGCCTCAGGGCGCCAACATGGCGGTAAAATGGCGGTATTTGGCGCCAAATGCAGCAACAGTCTTTTCTGCACAAACAGTCAATATAGGCACACAGGACTTACAATTGCAAGTTTCGCATCCTGTTCGTGACGCCAAAAGCTGACTCGCACCACGTTGGTGTGGATACCAGGGCTATGGGTACTCGGAGCCGAGCCCATTGATTTCTATGGGAGATGTCACTGGTAGCGGGACTTGTTCCGTGGCCCTGGCGGTCAAGCAATGGGGGATATTTACAGGGGATTATTAGGATAGGTAGTTCGTGACGCCACCTGCGGTGTCTGATCAATTGGACCAGCGCTGCTATAAGGTTCTTCACAGGGGATGTTATGGGGCAGCTGGGTGGTAAGTCTCCCACAGTGAGACTGGTCCCTGGAAGTCTATGGTGATGATGCAGGGTGTAGGTAATAATTCAGTCACACACAATGCAGCTTCTTTTCATACCTTTTACTTGAAGATGGTTCAAGCAGGTCCCGGGAAAGCTGTCGGGGTGGAGAGTGCACATTCGGGTAACCGCTGAGCAGGTTAGAGGCCTCCTTTACTTCCATATACATGTGAGTCCAACTTGCCTGAAGCGAAGTTAACTCTGAACTCTCTAGCTTTCTCGATAGCTGTAATGCCCGGCCAACATTGTGGTGGAGCCTTCTAAGTGGTGAGAACTAAGTCCTTACTTTTGTCTGCGCTTGACTCAAAGTCCCCGTTCTCCCTGACTCCGGTTACGTATTGACGCTTTGGGCTGCACTCTGCGACCTGTAGTCCAGATGCCTCCGGTTTTCTTGTTACTATGCTTGAAACACTAGCAACGCTTCGGACCCCGGTGTCCGGCAATTTAGTGCAGGTAATCCAATACCCAAGGCACTTCTCTCTGTCTTCTGCACTGCGCCCTTCGCCCTGCTTCCCGCTCTTAACATAAGCACTTGTAGCTTTCGATGGTGAGGTCAGCTTTCTCTAGGGCTCGCTGAGCAGCCCTCAGTATCCTCTAAGTCCAGACTGGACTGACACTGAACTGATCCGTCCGAAGACAAGAAACAGATTCCACTACTCTCCCTCCTAGGTTGACTGACTCACTGACTGACTGACTGACTGACTGACTCCTCTTTTCAGCTACGTGTCACTCCCTTTTATACCCCTGATGGGTGTGTCTAAAAGAGTGAGTGGCAGTGAATGCATATCAAGCGTTGCGATTACCTTCCTGTGCACTCTCCTGGATTTTATGTGTGCCTTAAATAGCTGGGCCACACATCTGCTGCACTGAGCCCTCTCTGATGATGCACTGAGCCCTCTCTGATGCTGCACTGAGCCCTCTCTGATGCTGCACTGAGCCCTCTCTGATGCTGCACTGAGCCCCCTCTACGATGATGCACTGAGCCCTCTTTTATGCTGCACTGAGCCCTCTCTGATGATGCACTGAACCCTCTCTGATGCTGCACTGTGTCCTCTCTGATGCTGCACTGAGCCCTCTCTCATGCTGCACTGAGCCCTCTCTGATGATGTACTGAGCCCTCTTTGATGCTGCACTGAGCCCTCTCTGATGCTGCACTGAGCCCTCTCTGATCCTGCACTGAGTCCTCTCTGATGCTGCACTGAGCCCTCTCCAATGCTGCACTGAGCCCTCTCTGATGATGCACTGTGCCCTCTCTGATGCTGCACTGAGCCCTCTTTGATGCTGCACTGAGCCCTCTCTGATGATGCACTGAACCCTCTCTGATGCTGCACTGAGACCTCTCTGATGCTGCACTGAGCCCTCTCTGATGCTGCACTGAGTCCTCTCTGATGCTGCACTGAGCCCTCTCTGATGCTGCACTGAGTCCTCTCTGATGATGCACTGAGCCCTCTCTGATGCTGCACTGAGACCTCTCTGATGCTGCACTGAGCCCTCTCTGATGCTGCACTGAGACCTCTCTGATGCTGCACTGAGCCCTCTCCGATGCTGCACTGAGCCCTCTCTGATGCTGCACTGAGCCCTCTCTGATGATGCACTGAGCCCTCTTTGATGCTGCACTGAGCCCTCTCCGATGCTGCACTGAGCCCTCTCCGATGCTGCACTGAGCCCTCTCCGATGCTGCACTGAGCCCTCTCGATGCTGCACTGAGCCCTCTCTGATGATGCACTGAGCCCTCTCGATGCTGCACTGAGCCCTCTCCGATGCTGCACTGAGCCCTCTCCGATGATGCACTGAGCCCTCTCCGATGCTGCACTGAGCCCTCTCTGATGCTGCACTGAGCCCTCTCTGATGCTGCACTGAGCCCTCTCCGATGCTACACTGAGTCCTCTCTGATGCTGCACTGAGCCCCCTCTCCAATGCTGCACTGAGTCCTCTCTGATGCTGCACTGAGCCCTCTCTGATGCTGCACTGAGCCCTCTCTGATGCTGCACTGAGCCCCCTCTCCGATGCTGCACTGAGCCCTCTCCAATGCATGATGCAAAGTATCAAAATAGAATAGTGGCACAAAAGGTGGCCAAATTACGAGCTAACAGTGTTTCCCAGTGATCTGTCCCGTTTCAGAGCATTGCTTACAAGCTCAATAGAAAAGAACTTGTAAGCACTTCTCTGCTTACCTTGGAGACCGTTCACCACTGCAATATTGCAGCGAGGGCCGGTAATTAGGCAATGAGCAGTAAAGCATAAAGTAAAAAAACTCTCCTTTATTTAGAACAAAGAGGCTTTTTAATAAAAGTAAATTGTGAAATTGCTTGTTTTCACAGTTTACAATTTTAACCATTTAAAGTGAACCTGTCAGCAGGATTGTGCATAGTAACCTACAGACAGTGTCAGGTCGGCGCTGTTATACTGAATATAATGATACCTGGGTTGATGAAATCCGTTTTATGGTTGTTTCTTAATCTTTATTTTCAATTTTTTGTTAATTATATGCTCATGTCCTAAGGCGAGGTTCATGATTGTGGTGCTCTGATTTTATATATTCATAATGCAGACTGCTGACAGGTCACTGACCCCTCACTAACCGGCCCCCCAGTTTGCATAATGAATATACTAATGTGTGCATTTGAAAAAAACATGTCACTTCATCAAAATGGCAGCCTGCGGACTATCACTTGTCAGTTAGTGCCTATTATATTGCTGTGCTAAAAAAAAAAAAAAAATCACCATAAAAAATGACGCGCCTGCGCATTAGCATCTATTCCGATGGATGCTACTGCGCACAAACTGAAAATAAAGATTAAAGAACAACCATAAGACTTATTTCATCAACCAAGGTAACATTTTATTCAGTATAACGGTGCCGACCTGACACTGTCTGTAGGTTACTACACACAATCCTGCTGGTTCCCTTTAATGAGAATAACACTTTAAGATAATCAACATTTCCTGTTTTCGCTGTATAACGCTACTTTTGTCCGCTAAGAACAAGGTCTTGAGTCTTCAGGCAATTAATAAGAAAGCAATGGCGATAATGGGCATTTTTATAAATTAGAAATATAATAGTAAAGCAAAGGCGGTGAGGCTGGTATCTGTCCAAAAAAAGACGTAATGCTAATAGAATGTCAATGATACTAAGGGACGGGCTGATCTATAATTTATCTATGTATGTAAGTGAACTCTAGACATATTAGAACTTTCATTGTGACATATGCATATTTTGGAAATAAGAAACTGATATAAATGTTTCTGATAGGAGCCGGTTTAAGTACATTTATTATGACTTTAGTGATGGAAAGATTATTACCATGAGCTTTAGAAAAATTAGATTTGACAAGCCACTAAGGTTAATGTAATTGGTTGTATCTGAAGACATACAAAACTGAAGACGTGCACAGATTAAAGCCGAGACAGGAGTTCCTTCAAATAATTTGATAAAAAATAATAGGTTTGATAGTTATTATATTTTTAAGAAGAAGTAATATACAATATTTGTTAGACAAATCTCTATGCATGGATAATCTGTGTTATTACCTAAAAGTCTTCTCTGAATTGTGAGATTGTCTCCAATGTGCAGGACAAAAATGTACTATTGTACTAAAAAAAAATTAAATGGCTTGTGCACTTTTGGGGACTTTATTTTTTTTATTTGCATGTGTTTGGGGCTAAAAATCATTTTATAAGTTGGGGTTTCATTAAAAATTTTCACCATTTATAGATTTTTTTTGTCCCTAAACATGTAACTTTGATGAGGTCTGTGCGCCTAAATCAGTTCAGAAAGAGCTTAGAGACAGACAGAGTTACAAATTCAGCATCAGATCTGTATTGCGAGCTCACTGACAGATTCTCAGTAAATTCATTCTTCAGCTGGCAACAGTCAGCACAGCAAAGAGCTAAAGAAGCTACATGGTGAATGATTTTTAATGAAACCCATTTGCAAGAATAAATGATTTTTGGCCCCAATTACATTTATATAAGTAAGAAAAAAAAGTCTCTAAGTGTCCCCTTGAACGTGTTCAATTTATTTCTGTTTATGACTAGGCACATTTAAATATTTCTTATACATGTGGTTTTAAAAACAGGTCTCTCTTGAATATTCAGATTGTTTTTGCATCTCTTTATCGTGATACATGTAATTTTGTTATTTTCATACTCTCTTTTTTTTTGCCGATATTGGGCAATTACATTGAAAAATAAAGTGAGTACCGTATATGTCTGTTTTAAAAAATTTTAATTTTCATAACCACAAAAGACTTTTGAAATACAGTTAGGTCCATAAATATTTGGACAGAGACAACATTTATCTAATTTTGGTTCTAGACATTACCACAATGAATTTGAAACAAAACAAATCAGATGCAGTTGAAGTTCAGACTTTCAGCTTTCATTTGAGGGTATCCACATTAAAATTGGATGAAGGGTTTAGGAGTTTCAGCTCCTTAACATGTGCCACCCTGTTTTTAAAGGGACCAAAAGTAATTGGACAAATGACTCCAAGGCTATTTCATGGACAGGTGTGGGCAATCCCTTTGTTATGTCATTCTCAATTAAGCAGATGAAAGGGCCGGAGTTGATTTGAGGTGTGGTGTTTGCATTTGGAAGGTTTTGCTGTGAAGGAAACATGTGGTCACAGGAGCTCTCCATGCAGGTGAAACAAGCCATCCTTAAGCTGCAAGAACAGAAAAAAACCCATCCAAGAAATTGCTACAACATTAGAAGTGGTAAAATCTACAATTTGGTACATCCTGAGAAAGAAAGAAAGCACTGGTGAACTCATCAATCCAAAAAGACCTGGGAGCCCACGGAAGACAACAGTGGTGGATGATCGCCGCATACTTTCTTTGGTGAAGAAGAACCCGTTCACAACATCAACTGAAGTCCAGAACACTCTCAGTGAAGTAGGTGTATCTGTCTCTAAGTCAACAGTAAAGAGAAGACTCCATGAAAGTAAATACAAAGGGTTCACATCTAGATGCAAACCATTCATCAATTCCAAAAATAGACAGGCCAGAGTTAAATTTGCTGAAAAACACCTCCAGAAGCCAGCTCAGTTCTGGAAAAGTATTCTATGGACAGATGAGACAAAGATCAACCTGTACCAGAATGATGGGAAGCCAAAAGTTTGGAGAAGAAAGGGAACGGCACATGATCCAAGGCACACCACATCCTCTGTAAAACATGGTGGAGGCAACGTGATGGCATGGGCATGCATGGCTTTCAATGGCACTGGGTCACTTGTGTTTATTGATGACATAGCAGACAAGAGTAGCCGGATGAATTCTGAAGTGTACCGGGATATACTTTCAGCCCAGATTTAGCCAAATGCTGCAAACTTGATTGGACGGCGCTTCATAGTACAGATGGATAATGACCCCAAGCATACAGCCAAAGCTACACAGGAGTTCATGAGTGCAAAAAAGTGGAACATTCTTCAATGGCCAAGTCAATCACCAGATATTAACCCAATTGAGCATGCATTTCACTTGCTCAAATCCAGACTTAAGAGGGAAAGACCCACAAACAAGCAAGACCTGAAGGCTGCGGCTGTAAAGGCCTGGCAAAGCATTAAGAAGGAGGAAACCCAGCGTTTGGTGATGTCCATGGGTTCCAGACTTAAGGCAGTGATTGCCTCCAAAGGATTCGCCACAAAATTTTGAAAATAAAAATATTTTGTTTGGGTTATGTTTATTTGTCCAATTACTTTTGACCTCCTAAAATGTGGAGTGTTTGTAAAGAAATGTGTACAATTCCTACATTTTCTAACACATATTTTTGTTCAACCCTTCAAATTAAACGTTACAATCTGCACTTGAATTCTGTTGTAGAGGTTTCATTTCAAATCCAATGTGGTGGCATGCAGAGCCCAACTCGCGAAAATTGTGTCACTGTCCAAATATTTCTGGCCCTGACTGTACACATTAAATTTTGTTTCCCTTTATGTAGCAATTATTTTTATGTAGCACACACATTATTTTTTGAATGGGGCAGCCAGTCACAATGATTTGGAATGGAAGGGACTTTTATTTCCTACTTTTTACATTTATTTATGTATTATTTGTTTTTCATTCTTTTCACATATTATGCCCCCTAAAAATCGTGGGGAATTTAAAATATATATTTTTTTTTACCTGATTTCCCCTTTAACTGGGGCTGGTATATTAGACCCAGTTACAGGAGAAATTCAGCTTCCTGGCTGCATAACAGAGATGACCCCTAGCAATTCCTGCTCACTCCCTACACTCAGTAATCACATGACCGCTTGGTCCAATAAGGAGGAAGTGCGGTTAGTGCTTCATAATACGGCACAGACAAAGCTTTGGGAAGCCAAATATGGGAAGCCAAATATGATAACAAACCATCTCTGCATTCTCTAGGGGGAGTCCAGCTGTGTGTTACAGTATGATTGCATGCGGATGCTCCACTGTGCAGTGACACTTTAGAATACAGTTACACAGCAGAAAATGGACTGTCCTGACTTTTATCGTCTATGGGAAGTTCAGAAATAGTTAATCAGTATGTTACTATGATCACATGTTAGTTGAGTTAACTCTTTAAGAACACATACAGTGCATATACAGTGCCTTGAAAAAGTATTCACACCCGGTGTACTTTTCCACATTTTTTCACGTTACACCACACACTTACATGTTATGTTATAAGTAGGCCTATTGTTGTGAATGGGTTTGAGATGAGTTCTGAGCAGAGGCTCCCTCTGGTGGTTACAAGCGGTGCTAGTGAAGATTGTGAGGACTGGGAATCAGGTGTTACTGACTGGTCTTATATAAGGGAGTCATTCTCCCATCAGGGTTGCCGGTGATCAATTGTTCTGGTCTGAATCCTTCATTCCAGTTTCCCTTGTAGCCTGCTGTGTCGTGTCTGCATCTCCTGCTAACAGATAAGACTTTCTCTTCTTTTGTGTTTGTACTATATTTTTGCATTTTGTCCTGCACTTCTGTGGTGGTCTTCAGGGTCCCCTCCGGGGGCTTTTGCCCTCTCAGTTTAGTTCAGCCACTGAGTTTTGTACTTTTGCTTTTTCCAGTTTTTTCAGTGGCTGCTGTTTTGATTTTGTTACACCAGAGAACTAATTTAGGTGGTAGAGGTCGTGTGATCTCAGGTGATTTTGAAATTAGTAGAGTTGGTGCTTTTCAGGGTTTTCTGGGATTGCAGTAAGTACCCTTCCTATCCTTTTCTATTTAGATAGTTTGGGCCCCAGCGTTTGCTCATACTATTTTCTTTCTGTGTCAGTATTTCCTCTTGTCTAACCGACATTACATGTTTGGGGGCTTTCTATTATCTTTGGGGTTCTGCTCCGGGGCAGATAGCTTTCCTATTTCTATCTTTAGGTGTAGTTAGTTTCTCAGGCTGTGACGAGGCGTCTAGGACCAACGTAGGAACGCTCCACGGCTGCCTCTAGTTGTGGTGGTTAGTCAGGGTACTGCAATCTCATAGATTCCAACTGCTCTGGTGTATTGCCTTTTTTGCCTGCACTCCTCAGCTACCGAAACATATCAGTATCACCGGCCTAAAAATTGAAAATTGTATGGTACTCACAGAAGGGAAAAATTATTGTGAAAGAAAAAAGGTTGTCAGAATTGTCAGAGATATTTTTCTGTTTGTTGCATTTTTTTTTTTTTCCCTCTGTATCTCTGGGTGCTGGGGAGGATCTTTTCTCCAATGGAGTTTGCACAGTTGTCTGGCCGTGTGGATCAGCTTGCCACTGAGGTTCAGAGTATTGCTGCATATCTTGCTAGGTTGCCTGTTGTGGAACCTAGGATCCCCATGCCAGATTTGTTTTTAGGGGATCGAGCTAAGTTTCAGAAATTCAAAAATAATTGTAAATTGTTTTTTGCCTTAAAATCTAAGTCCTCAGGAAACGCAGCGCAGCAGGTTCAAATTATCATCTCTCTCTTGCGCGGCGATCCTCAGGATTGGGCTTTTTCCCTGATACCTGGGGATCCTGTTTTGAGTGATGTTGATGCGTTTTTTCTGGCTTTGGGGTTATTGTACGATGAGCCTAATGTCACTGATCAAGCTGAAAAAGCCTTGTTGGCATTAAATCAGGGGCTTGATGACGCTGAGTTATACGGTCAGAGATTCCGTAGGTGGGCAGTCCTGACCAAATGGAATGACGACGCTTTGGCGGCCCTTTTCCGGAAGGGTCTGTCAGATAATGTAAAGGATGTTATGGTGGGATTCCCTGTCCCCTCTGGTCTCAATGATTCTATGTCATTAGCGATTCAAATTGACAGACGTTTGCGTGAGCGGAGAAGTATGCGTGGAATGGTGTTGCCTTGTGAACCAGCTTCTGAACCCATGCAGTGTGATAGAGTGGTGTCTGGGCACAGCGTCATGAGTTTCGAAAGCGCAATGGGTTATGTTTCTACTGTGGTGATGCCTCTCATGCCATTTCAGTCTGCCCTAAGCGGGGAAGACGTTTTGCACGCTCAGTTGTCTTGGGTAGTGTTCAGACTAAGTTTTTATTAACTGTCACTCTGATATGCTCTCTGTCCTCATTTTCTGCTCAGGCTTTCGTTGATTCTGGAGCAGCTATTAACCTGATGGATTATGATTTTGCTAAACGTTGTGGGTTTCCCTTGATACCCTACAGAAGTCTATTCCCCTACTGGGGATCGATTCTACCCCTTTGGCTGAGAATAAACCCCAGTTTTCTACTCAGGTGATAATGAGGTTGAACCTGATCACAGGAGTGCTGCAAATTTTTGGTTCTATATAATCTGCATGACATTATCGTGCTGGGTTTCCCTTGGTTACAGTATCTTAATCCTGTTTTGGATTGGAAATCTGTGTCTGTAACCAGTTGGGGCTGCCAATGTGTTAATACCAACACTCCTGTTTTTTCTGCCTCCCCCCAGGCTCAGGATGTTCCTGACTTTTTGATTGATTTTTCTGATGTGTTTAGCGAAAGTAAATCTGCATCCTTGCCTCCCCATAGGAGCTATGACTGCGCTATTGAATTAGTGCCGGGTAGTAAATTCCCTAAAGGTCGCCTTTTTAACTTGTCTGTACCTGAACATGACGCTATGCGGTCTTATATCAAGGAATCATTGGAGAAGGGTCATATCAGACCATCCTCTTCACCCTTAGGTGCCGGTTTTTTTCTTTGTGGCCAAAAAAGATGGTTCATTAAGGCCGTGTATTGATTATCGTCTCTTGAACAATATTACTGTGAAATATCAATACCCGTTACCCTTGATTTCTGACCTGTTTTCCAGGGTGAAAAACGCTACTTGGTTTACCAAGCTTGACCTCAGGGGGGCGTATAACCTTATTCGCATTAAGCACGGGGATGAATGGAAGACGGCATTCAATACCCCTGAAGGGCATTTTGAGTACCTAGTGATGCCCTTTGGGCTCACTAATGCTCCTTCCGTCTTCCAGTCCTTCATGAATGACATTTTCAGGGATTTTGTGGACAAATTTCTGATTGTTTATTTGGATGATATCTTGATTTTTTCTAATGACTGGGACTCTCATGTGAAACATGTTCGAACTGTATTCCAGATTTTGAGAGAGAATGCTCTGTATGTGAAGGGATCAAAGTGTCTTTTTGGCGTACAGAGGATCTCATTTCTGGGATTCATTTTGTCCCCATCTGTTATTGAAATGGACCCGGTCAAGGTTCAGGCCATCTGTGATTGGGTCCAACCTACTTCATTAAAGGCTCTTCAGAGATTTTTGGGTTTTGCCAATTTTTATCGTAAATTTATTGGTAATTTCTCGGTTATTGTTAAACCATTAACTGATTTGACCAGAAAGGGTTCTGATGTGGTGAATTGGCCTCCTGAGGCAGTCTCTGCATTTCAGGAACTTAAGAAGAGATTCACTTCTGCTCCTGTTCTACGGCAGCCTGATGTTTCTCTGCCATTTCAGGTGGAGGTTGATGCCTCTGAAATTGGGGCAGGTGCCGTTTTGTCCCAAAAAGATCCAGAGACCTCTAAAAGTAACCCTTGTGCCTTTTTCTCTCGAAAATTTTCTCCTACTGAACGTAATTATGACGTGGGTAATCGGGAGTTATTGGCCATGAAGTGGGCTTTTGAAGAGTGGAGACATTGGCTGGAGGGAGCCAAACATCAGGTGGTGGTCCTTACGGACCATAAGAATCTGGTCTATCTGGAATCTGCCAAGCGACTCAATCCTAGACAGGCCAGGTGGGCCTTGTTTTTCACACGTTTTAATTTTGTGGTTTCCTTTATTCCTGGCACTAAGAATGTTAAGGCGGATGCCCTCTCGAGGAGTTTCCTTGCGGACTCTCCTGAGTTATCTGATCCTTCTGTTATTTTGAAAGAGGGTGTAGTTCTTTCCGCCATCTCGCCAATTTGAGACTTGCTCTGGAGGGGTGTCAGGAGGATAGGCCCGAGCGCTGCCCTGTTGGAAAATTGTTTGTCCCGGACCAATGGAAAAAGAGTGTGATGTCTGAGATTCATTGTTCCGCATTGGCTGGGCATCCCGGAATTTTTGGTACCAGAGACTTGGTTAGTCGGTCCTTTTGGTGGCCTACCTTGTCTCGTGATGTCAGGGAATTTGTGCAGTCCTGCGGGACTTGCTCTCGCTCCAAGCCTTGCTCTCGCTCTGGTGGTTTGTTGATGCCATTGCCTGTGCCCAAGAGACCATGGACCCATATCTCTATGGATTTCATTTCCGATCTTCCTGTTTCTCAGAGAATGACCACCATCTGGGTAATTTGTGATAGGTTTTCCAAAATGATACATGTTGTGCCATTACCTAAGTTGCCTTCCTCCTCTGAATTGGTGCCGTTGTTCCTTCAGCACGTGGTTCGTTTACACGGCATTCCTGAGAACATTGTGTCTGACAGAGGAGTCCAGTTTGTTTCCAGATTTTGGAGGACTTTTTGTTCTAAACTGGGTGTTCAATTGTCTTTCTCCTCAGCATTTCATCCTCAGACCAATGGTCAAACTGAGAGAACAAACCAGACATTGGAGACTTATCTAAGATGCTTTGTGTCTGCTGATCAGGATGACTGGGTCTCTTTTTTGCCTTTGGCTGAGTTTGCTCTTAATAATAGGGCTAGCTCTGCCACTTTGATGTCTCCGTTTTTCTGTAATTCTGGGTTTCAC
This sequence comes from Oophaga sylvatica, assembly GCA_033576555.1. Classification (NCBI taxonomy): domain Eukaryota; kingdom Metazoa; phylum Chordata; class Amphibia; order Anura; family Dendrobatidae; genus Oophaga; species Oophaga sylvatica. Next base: position 34,581,620 of record JARQOD010000006.1, read on the forward strand.
CCTCGATTTTCTTCAGGACAGACGGAGGCTTCTGTCTGTCCAGGTGTTGACTCTGTTGTGGAGCGTATGCAACAGATTTGGGACCAGGTAGTGGAGAGGTTGTCCCTCTCTCAGGAGAAGGCCCAGCGGTTTGCTAACCGGCATAGGACTGATGGTCCTCGGTTTAAAGTGGGGGACTTGGTCTGGTTGTCCTCAAAGAATATTCCTATGAGAGTAGCATCTCCTAAATTTAAGCCTAGGTTCATTGGACCTTATAAGATCATGGAGATTATTAATCCTGTTTCTTTTCGTTTGCTTCTTCCAGGGACATTTAAGATCCATAACGTGTTCCACAAGTCCTTGTTGAAGAGGTTTGTTGAGCCAGTGGTTCCTGCTGCTGTGCCTCCTGACCCTGTTTTGGTTGAGGGCAATTTGAGTATGTGGTTGAGAAAATATTGGATTCTCGTTTTTCTAGACGGAAACTCCAGTATTTAGTTAAATGGAGAGGTTATGGTCAGGAAGACAATTCTTGGGTGTTTGCTTCGGACATCCATGCTAGGAGACTTATCCGTGCGTATCATAGAACTCATCCTGACCGACCTGGTTGCTCAAATGAGGGTTCGGTGACCCCTCCTCAAGGGGGGGTACTGTTGTGAATGGGTTTGAGATGAGTTCTGAGCAGAGGCTCCCTCTGGTGGTTACAAGCGGTGCTAGTGAAGATTGTGAGGACTGGGAATCAGGTGTTACTGACTGGTCTTATGTAAGGGAGTCATTCTCCCATCAGGTTTGCCGGTGATCAATTGTTCTGGTCTGAATCCTTCATTCCAGTTTCCCTTGTAGCCTGCTGTGTCGTGTCTGCATCTCCTGCTAACAGATAAGACTTTCTCTTCTTTTGTGTTTGTACTATATTTTTGCATTTTGTCCTGCACTTCTGTGGGGGTCTTCAGGGTCCCCTCCGGGGGCTTTTGCCCTCTCAGTTTAGTTCAGCCACTGAGTTTTGTACTTTTGCTTTTTCCAGTTTTTTCAGTGGCTGGCTGGCTGCTGTTTTGATTTTGTTACACCAGAGAACTAATTTAGGTGGTAGAGGTCGTGTGATCTCAGGTGATTTTGAAATTAGTAGAGTTGGTGCTTTTCAGGGTTTTCTGGGATTGCAGTAAGTACCCTTCCTATCCTTTTCTATTTAGATAGTTTGGGCCCCAGCGTTTGCTCATACTATTTTCTTTCTGTGTCAGTATTTCCTCTTGTCTAACCGACATTACATGTTTGGGGGCTTTCTATTATCTTTGGGGTTCTGCTCCGGGGCAGATAGCTTTCCTATTTCTATCTTTAGGTGTAGTTAGTTTCTCAGGCTGTGACGAGGCGTCTAGGACCAACGTAGGAACGCTCCACGGCTGCCTCTAGTTGTGGTGGTTAGTCAGGGTACTGCAATCTCATAGATTCCAACTGCTCTGGTGTATTGCCTTTTTTGCCTGCACTCCTCAGCTACCGAAACATAACACCTATGTTGAAGTAAAGGTTAAGGTACAGTCATTGGGCTGACCAGTGCAGACAATCAGTGGCTAGAGGGTTTGGACTAAAATGTCCTATTTTACGTGTAGTGAGTGACTAATGATAATCAATGGTGCAAAGATCATGAACATGAATATCCTTTAAAACTCAAAAGTTATGAGGGTTCCTATTAATATTTCTCTATAATAAAATAAATGAAGTCTCATCCGAGCATGCTCGGGTGTTATCCAAGTATCTGGATGCGCTCGTATATTATGTTCAAGTCCCGGCAGCTGCATGATTTGCGGCTGTTAGACAGCCTGAGCACATAGATTGCCTCTTTGCCAGGGAATCCTGACATGTGGTCAGGCTGTCTAAATGCCACAAATCATGCAGCTGCAGGGACTCGAGCATAATATATGAGCACTCGTAGATGCTTGGATAACACCCGAGCGTGCTCGGATAAGACATTATCCGAGCACATTCACTCATCACTACTCTGTCATGACCCATATGCTTTCATCCATCCCAATACAAGAAATCCTACTGGATATTTATCTACTTTTTTTTTAGGCAGAAGTAAGTATGTCTGTTCAGTTGACCTTCCGGTGCCTAGTTTGCTAGCCATGTAGCCAGTATCAATAGTGAAAAGGAGCCTTACACAGGCTTTTGAAAAAAAATTGCAAAGCGCAAAAGGGTCTTATCCAAGTATTATAGTGGGCGAACAATGTCATCTGACAGGGTTGTGGGTAACACAACCACTAATATTGCACGATTGTCAGCTGCAGCATCATCCATGAATGTGTGTGGAATTATACCATAAAAATAGGGGATGTGGACTTCAAATGCAGTGCTGATATAAAAAGGATCTGAAGACAGGATAAGAAAAAGAGTGGCATATTGTTAACACGTTTCAAAGTCAAACTGATGCCTCCTCTGTGACCCCTGCACTGTTCTCAGCATGGGGTCTGTGCATGCTCGGGAACCTTGGCATATGCTTGCTTATTTACCAAACTGATTACATTGATGGCTGTGGGCGGTGTGGTTGACGGGTGTGGCGTGGTGCACACGTGTCAACAAGCCATGCTGTCATTGATGGATTCAGGTCACGTGATCCTGTACTACAAAAGAATGTTAAAGGTCTGTTGTGTTATCCCCCCAAAGAAGCTGCAAATACCTTATGCAAAACTCTTGTTGGGGCTCTGTTCTTTTCTTTGTTGACTGTGACTGGGTCCAGTATGGCTAAGGGTACAATACTTTCCTAATTGTAGTATCAAGGCTCTCCATTTTAACACCATTAATAGAGACAGAGTGTGTGATATTCATGTCCATAGTGACACTTACAAATTTATAATCGTACACTAGAATATTTCTTCTTTTTTCGAGATATATTTATATAATTTAAAAAATTGTCCCTAATGAATCTATTGCTATTTCTATAATTATTATTTCTCAAGTGCAGAGATGGATCCTAAAGTCCTTGGTCCAGATGAGCAGATGCTATATAGCATGAACAGATGGCAATGGTGCAGCAGGGTGATCCAGCTGGGACACGGGAGGCAGATGTTGCAGGAATGGAACAATTGTAATTAAAGAAGCAGAGTTGAAGCAACTGCTCAAGCGTAGCAGAGTTGTATTTGCACTAAACTTTGCGAGACACTATTGTAGCACAGCCATCTCAGTGATGAGGACATGGAGAAACAGACCTGTGTTAGCACTAGAGGTTCAATGCAGCAATGTCAGCTCAGTAATGTAGCAGAACTAAGTCGGTGATAAGAAAGTAGCAGAGCAATAGAGCTGATCTGCACAAGGAACATGAGAAGCAATGCAATGAAACTGAAAGGTAGAAGATACAGATTAGATATTAGAAAAAACTTTTTCACAGTGAGGGTGATCAATGAGTGGAACAGGCTGCCATGAGAGGTGGTGAGTTCTCCTTCAATGGAAGTCTTCAGAGGCTGGACAGACATCTGTCTGAGATGGTTTAGTGAATCCTGCATTGAGCAGGGAGTTGGACACGATGACCCTTGAGGTCCCTTCCAACGCTAACATTCTATCATTCTAAGACGTCTCAATGTGGCTGAGCGGGTACAGCTACAGTGGCATTTAAAAGTTTAGGCACCCTTGGTCAAAATTACTGTTATTGTGAACATGAAATGATCTCCAAAAGGCTTTAAATTAAAGATGGTGAGGACGCAGGAGAGGATTTCTTCTGATGACTCTTCCATGAAGGCCACATTTGTACAGGTGTCTCTGTACAGTAGAACAATGTACCACAACTCCAGAGTCTGTAATACTTTCTGAAGATCTTTTGCAGTAAACAGGAATTCCAATTTGCATCTTTAGCAATCCTACGAACAGCTCTCACTGAAATTTTGTTTGCTTTTCCAGACCTTCTCTTTACCACCAATGTTACTGTTGAAAGTTGTAACTGTTGTAACTGAGGAAAGAGCAACTTGAAAATGCTTTGCTATGTTCTTATAGCCTTCTCCACCATTTTTGTTATAAGAATGTAAGGCAGCTGCTTAAAACAACCCATGGCTGTTGTTTTTTGTCACAAAGTTAGAGGAGGCAGAGTTTTAATAAAGCAGTATACAGCAGAGTTGACTTAGAGATGTCGCAGAGCTAGATTTACAGAAGAGTTCAATATGGAAGAACTGACACAGAAATATAGGAGTTTACTCAATGATGCAGAAGAACAGAGTTCACAGCAGAGAACAATATTGCAGAGCTAAAATAATAATATTTTCTAGTTCAATAGCTGTGCAGAGACAGTAATATGGAAAAAGTCCTCAGTAGCAGTATGCATGCCAACTACATGAATACTCAGGCAGCATCCAGCTACCTGAGCTGAGCTGTAAGCGATAGTGGCATTAGAGAGTAGCAGAGGGATCTGATGACAACAGTAAGAGGATGCAGCACTTGTCTTTAGATCAAGGAATGGTGAGTAGCAATAATCCTGATCCTTCAATAAGCATTAAATAAATGCATTTAAAGAATGAGCAAACCGATGAGTCCAAATGTATTCAATGTCCACCCATCCATTCTGACTGACAGCTGCAGTAGGAACAGAGCAGTATGAGATCTCAGCAGAAGCAGGGAAGAGGAGCACTGAGGAGCTGTTAAGCAAACTAGGTTGGTAGAGATTGAGTTTAAACTCTCATAAAGGATTGTACAGCTTTTCTGACATTAAAGTATGCACACCATTAAAGTTAAGGGATCAATTTAATTACTTTTGAAGTATGCATTGTGAAATTTGGCGACAGATCTGCTCTAAACATGACACATCATATCAGCTATTTCTTACTCGCTTTCTCTCTCTCTCACTTTATATAGATATACATATATACAGTACAGACCAAAAGTTTGGACACACCTTCTCATTTAAAGATTTTTCCGTATTTTCATGACTATGAAAATTGTGCATTCACACTGAAGGCATCAAAACTATGAATTAACACATGCGGAATTATAGACTTAACAATAAAGTATGAAACAACTGAAATTATGTCTTATATTCTAGGTTCTTCAAAGTAACCACCTTTTGCTTTGATGACTGCTTTGCACACTCTTGGCATTCTCTTGATGAGCTTCAAGAGGTAGTCACCGGAAATGGTCTTCCAACAATCTTGAAGGAGTTCCCAGAGATGCTTAGCACTTGTTGGCCCTTTTGCCTTCACTCTGCGGTCCAGCTCACCCCAAACCATCTCGATTGGGATCAGATCTGGTGACTGTGGAGGCCAGGTCATCTGGCGTAGCACCCCATCACTCTCCTTCTTTGTCAAATAGCTCTTACACAGCCTGGAGGTGTGTTTGGGGTCATTGCCCTGTTGAAAAATAAATGATGGTCCAACTAAACGCAAACCGGATGGAATAGTATGCCGCTGCAAGATGCTGTGGTGGCCATGCTGGTTCAGTATGCCTTCAATTTTGAATACATCCCCAACAGTGTCACCATCAAAGCACCCCCACACCATCACACCTCCTCCTCCATGCTTCACGGTGGGAACCAGGCATGTAGAGTCCATCCGTTCACCGTTTCTGCGTCACACAAAGACACGGTGGTTGGAACCAAAGATCTCAAATTTGGACTCATCAGATCAAAGCACAGATTTCCACTGGTCTAATGTCCATTCCTTGTGTTCTTTAGCCCAAACAAGTCTCTTCTGCTTGTTGCCTGTCCTTAGCAGTGGTTTCCTAGCAGCTATTTTACCATGAAGGCCTGCTGCACAAAGTCTCCTCTTAACAGTTGTTGTAGAGATGTGTCTGCTGCTTGAACTCTGTGTGGCATTGACCTGGTCTCTAATCTGAGCTGCTGTAAACCTGCGATTTCTGAGGCTGGTGACTCTGATAAACTTATCCTCAGAAGCAGAGGTGACTCTTGGTCTTACTTTCCTGGGGCGGTTTCTCATGTGAGCCAGTTTCTTTGTAGCACTTGATGGTTTTTGCAACTGCACTTGGGGACACTTTCAAAGGTTTCCCAATTTTTCGGACTGACTGACTTTCATTTCTTAAAGTAATGATGGCCACTCGTTTTTCTTTACTTAGCTGCTTTTTTCTTGCTATAATACAAATTCTAACAGTCTATTCAGTAGGACTATCAGCTGTGTATCCACCAGACTTCTGCACAACACAACTGATGGTCCCAACCCCATTTCTAAGGCCAGAAATCCCATTTATTAAACCTGACAGGGCACACCTGTGAAGTGAAAACGATTTCCGGTGACTACCTCTTGACGCTCATCAAGAGAATGCCAAAGTGTGCAAAGCAGTCCTCTAAGCAAAAGGTGGCTACTTTGAAGAACCTAGAATATAAGACATAATTTCAGTTGTTACACACTTTTTTGTTAAGTATATAATTCCACATGTGTTAATTCATAGTTTTGATGCCTTCAGTGTGAATTTACAATTTTCATAGTCATGAAAATACAGAAAAATCTTTAAATGAAAAGGTGTGTCCAAACTTTTGGTCTGTACTGTATATATGTGTATATATATATATATACAGTATATGTAAATATATGTTTATATATATATATATATATATATATATATATATATATATATAAGGCTTCGATTTCTCCTTGATTATTTTTAATATTGTATAAATCACCTAAACCTGCATAATGTGTTCGGGATATTCAAGCAGTGTTTTTCTTTACTCTCTAACGGAGGAATTTTTATGTATAAATATGTTGGTTGGTTTTATCGCCATCATCTTATTATTTTTATAGCATTGAACAATATTGCAGTTGTTTG
>JARQOD010000006.1:34588445-34638642 GCA_033576555.1 Oophaga sylvatica
ATCCCCTAAACCTGCATAATGTTTGGGGATATTAAACGTGTTTTTTTTTTATCTCTAACGGAGGAATTTTTATGTAAAATTTTGTTGGGGGTTTTTCGCCATCTTTATTTTTTTAAGCATTGAAAAAATTTTTGCGTTTTTTGAGGGGTGTTATGATGTGTAGTCGCTGGAAAAAAGGTAAACTCAGGTTATTGACAATGTTTTTCTTTCCATGGTTAAAATTTTTCTGTTTTTCTTTGGAAATTTGTTGTATTGATAAACATAAAGGGGAAAAAGGCAGTTATAGGAAAAAGGGATTTTTTTGCGATTGCAATTGTTTTTTTTGGGTTCCTAGAAAAAATGTTGGGCTAACGTATCCCAAAATGACCATGAAAGGTCCCCAATTTTTTGGATTTTTTTACACTGTTCTAAATTATGTGTCAAGATAGCATTGAAAAAATTTTAAACAGAGATAAGTTGCTTGCGAGTTATTATGATAAAGGCTTGAGATAAAAAAAAAACACATAATTTTAAAATTATATCTTTTGAAAAATATAAAAAATGTGAATTATTTAAGAAAAATATTCCTGCTTTACTTTATAATGAGACTACGAGCAATGCCAAATTTAACAAAATACCCCCCACTAAAAAATAGAGAATTTTCCCAAAGATATTATTTTTATTATTTTATTTACATTTTTTTAAAGCCCCATTTTCCTTTGGGCCTTTACTTGGAAAAGGGAAAAATTAGAAAAGTAAAAATTGCAAGAAAAGGGGGACGACAAGTACAAGGAGAGAGGGCCCCTGCCCCAGGGCTCAATTGCAGGGGATGTTGTGTTTTACACATAGGAGAGGTAGGGGGTTTGGTTTGCGGTGGTTCCGTAGACTGGGATCATTGCAGGCTGTAGGCTTTCCTAGGCTTGTCTATGTAAAGAAGTGTCAGCTATAAAGGCACCACAATATTTTTTTTGCTGATTCAAATAAACATTGTAACTGAATCTGTAACGCCCGGATCTTTTCGAATAATTTGCTGTGTGTTTTACATATAGAACACCATTTCTTCTGGCCCTTTTAAAGGCCCGAGCCTGTTTTTTAACAGTTCTAAGAATCTTCATAGGACAACCCTCCTAAATAGAGTTGAGGTACTTTCCCTACCTAAAATATCGGAATCGGAAAGGTACCCCGATACACTAAAAATCGGGGATACCATACCGTACCGGAAGTCCCTGTAATTTTATGGGAAAAAATATCGCAACTAAAAAACCCATTCTTTCCTTTTAAAACATAAAAATAACCCCCAAAAAATAAATTTTTATATATAAAAATTCATTGGAACATTTAAAAAAACATAAGATAGTTTTTCACTTTTACAAGTAAAATCTCTATTTAAGCGGGTAAAGCCCGGGTTAGTGAAAAGACGAAGCACCCACATGAAAAGACACTTGGGTACATAGGGTTAACCCCTGTCTTTTCTGTCCTTTGCTATCTAATTTGCACAAACAATTAAATCAGACTATGTGTGCAAAATTTCACACCTGTAGGGGTTAATTAAAGGTGTAAATTCCTTGTAAAAAAACGGACTTTTTTGCTAAGAATTTACACCTTTAATTAACCCCTACAGGTGTGAAATTTTGCACACATAGTCTGATTTAATTGTTTGTGCAAATTAGATAGCAAAGGACATGAAAAGACATGGTTAACCCTATGTACACCAAGTGTCATTTCATGTCGGGTTCTGCATTTTCACAAAAGCCGGCAATTGAATTAGCGGCTATTATACTATGTAGAAGTGTATGAACTACAAATATAAATATATATATATATATGTGTCACAAATTCAATGACATGTATATATATATATGAGGTGTAAAATTGCTGAAAAAAAATGTGTGGGCTCCCGCCCTATTTTGCAACCAGACAGACAAAGCCAGTGAGTGGGGGCAGATAATAATAGCCCAGAGAGGGACCATTATTTTTGCCCCCCCCCCGGCTACTAACATCTGCCCCCAGACACCCCAGGAAAGACAAATCTATAATTAGATTCGCCCTTTCTGGCACTTTGCCCATCTATTCCCATTGCCCTGTAGCGGTGGCGAATGGGTTAATATGGGGTTATAGCCACCTTGCTATTGAAAGGTGACCTTAAGCCAGGTTAATAATTGATAGCTGTCAATTAGACAACTATCAATTATTAATCCTATTGCATGAAATAAAAATAAAACACACACACTTTAATTAAAAATCATTTTAATGAAATAAAGACACATGTTTTTGACCATCTTTTATTTTACTGCAAAAACCATTTCCTGTAATAAAAATAAAATAAAAAAGCAAAATTATTCTTACCTATCCCATGCACAGTCAGGTCCCACGGTGTAATCCTTCAGAAAGGGTTAATGTTTACTGCAGGGACCGCAGCTAATGCTGCAGCCTCACAGTAAACCCCAAATGAATGAGTTCCTCTCCTGGCTGACAGGAGAGTAAAGGCTGGGTGTCACATAACGATACACCAGCGATCCCGACAACGATATGCACTTGTCAGGATCGCTGGTGTATCGCTACATGATCGCTGCTGAGCTGCCAAACAGGCAGCTCAGGCAGCGATCTGGGACAGCGACACTGCGGGTAACATCGCTTAAGGGCCCGTCTCACATAGCGATATCGCTACCGAGATCGCTGCTGAGTCACTAGTTTTGTGACGCAGCAGCGAGCTCACCAGCGATATCGCTGTGTGTGACATTCAGCGACGATCAGCCCCCCTGCCGGTATCGCTGATCGTCGCAGAAATGTCAGGACCTTTTTTTGATCGCTGGTTTCCCTCTGACAGGCACGCATCGCTGCGTGTGACAGGCGGGAGACCAGCGATCCGCTGGTAACCAAGGTACACAGCGGGTTTCCAGGCACCGTGCAGCGCTTGGAAACCCGCTGTGTACCTTGGATACCACTCCCTGCATCAGGGCGCTGGTATCCAAGGTACACAGCGGTTTCTAGGCACAGCCCCGCGCCTGGAAACCCGCTGTGTACCTTGGTTACCAGCGGATCGCTGGTCTCCCGCCTGTCACACGCAGCGATGTGTGCCTGTCAGCGGGAAACCAGCGATCAAAAAAAGGTCCTGACATTTCAGCGACGATCAGCGATACCCGGCAGGGGGGCTGATCGTCGCTGAATGTCACACACAGCAATATCGCTGGTGAGCTCGCTGCTGCGTCACAAAACTAGTGACTCAGCAGCGATCTCGGTAGCGATATCGCTATGTGAGACGGGCCCTTAAGTGGAAAGCTTAATTGATTGCTTTCCACTTTCACTTCAGGTCAGCCAGGGACACATCAGTGAGTCAGAGGGAACTGATTAACAAAAATAGGGTTTCCTTCGAAAAAAAAATGGCGTGGGGTCCCCCCTAATTTTGTTAACCAGCCAGATGAAGCAAACCGCTGAGGCCTGGATTTTCAGGCTGTTAAGGAGCCAAGATCCATGGACCTTGCCAGCCTGATAATACCAGGCCACAGCAGTCTGCATATCTTGGCTGATTAACAAAAATAGGGGATCCCCTCGAAAAAAATTGGCGTGGGGTTCCCCCCTATTTTTGTTAACCAGCCAGATGAAGCAGACCGCTGAGGCCTGGATTTTCAGGCTGTTAAGGAGCCAAGATCCATGGACCTTGCCAGCCTGATAATACCAGGCCACAGCAGTCTGCATATCTTGGCTGATTAACAAAAATAGGGGATCCCCTCGAAAAAAATTGGCGTGGGGTCCCCCCTATTTTTGTTAACCAGCCAGATGAAGCAGACCGCTGAGGCCTGGATTTTCAGGCTGTTAAGGAGCCAAGATCCATGGACCTTGCCAGCCTGATAATACCAGGCCACAGCAGTCTGCATATCTTGGCTGATTAACAAAAATAGGGGATCCCCTCGAAAAAAATTGGCGTGGGGTCCCCCCTATTTTTGTTAACCAGCCAGATGAAGCAGACCGCTGAGGCCTGGTTTTTCAGGCTGGTAAGGATCCAATATCCATGGACCTTGCCAGCCTGATAATACCAGGCCACAGCAGTCTGCTTAGCTTGGCTGGTTAACAAAAATAGGGGATCCCCTCGAAAAAAAAACGGCGTGGGGATCCCCCCTATTTTTGTTAACCAGCCAAGTAAAATGCAGACTGCTGCGGCCTGGTATTAAAAGACTGTCAAGGCCCATGGATTTTGGCCCTCAACAGCCTGATAATACCAGGCTACAGCAGCCCCACATTTGGCGCATCAAAAGATGTGCCAATTGTGGCACTTTACCCGGCTCTTCCCACTTGAACTGTAGCGGTGGCAAGCGGGGTAATAAGGGGTTAATGTCACCGTTGATTGCACGGTGACAATAAGCCCGGTTAATAATGGAGAGGCGTCAATAAGACACCGATCCATTATTAATCCCAAAGTTATTAAATGTTTAAAAAAAAGACAAAGCAAGAAAAAAGTATTTTAATGAAATAAAAGAGACAACACAGTTTTCATTAATTTTATTATACTCTCATTCCTGCGACGCCATCGATCTCCTGTAAAAAAAGAAAAAAAAACAAACCAACAGTATACCACCTGTCCGACGCAGTCCATAGTAACGACAGTCCCACGACGATCCAACTCTGCTACATCGCAATGACAGGCAGAGCCTGTCATCGCGACGCAGCACAGCTGATTACCTGCTTCCCCGGCGGTGACGTCATCGGACTGACTGCTTTACGGCCGGGATTACCCAGCAGTCACTGCAGTTATCGCGAGAAACTGCATGTGACCGCCGGGGAAAGAAGATGGCGGCCATGAAGCAGTCCAGGCCGTGACCGCCGGAGATCTTCTGCCAGGTAAGTGCCGCTGACTCCTGACAGACCCGACCGACGGACACTGACAGTGACAGTGACAATCCCGATTCCGGTATCCGATAAGACGAAAATATCGGAACTCGGAATCGGAATTCCGATACAGCCAATATCGGCCGATACCCGATATTTGCAGTATCGGAATGCTCAACCCTACTCCTAACCCATCTATATAGTGTATGGGCATGCAGACTCTGGAAAATTAAATAAAATTAAATACCTTGATATCTTTGATCTGCTGTCTTATTCCCAAGCAATCCACAATCGAGAAAATACCCAAAAGTGACATCATTCTAAAAACTGCACCCCTCAAGCTACTCAAAACTATATTCAGAAGATTATTAACCCTTCAGGTGCTTCACAGGAACTAAAACAATGTGGAAGGAAAAAATGGACATTTTAATTTTTACAACAAAAATTTTCTTTTAGCATCAATTTTTTCATTTTTACATGGGCAAGAGGATAAAATTGATCCTAAAATTTGTTGGGCAATTTCTCCTGAGTACACCAATACCTCATATGTGGTCATAAACCACTGTTTGGGCGCACGGCAGGGCTCAGAAGGGAAGGAGCGCCATCTGACTTTTTGAATGGAAAATATGTTGGAATATTTAGCGGTTGCCATGTCGCATTTGGAGAGTCCCTGTGTGCCTAAACATTGGAGCTCCCCCACAAGTGACCCCATTTTGGAAACTAGACCCCCCAACGAATTTATCTAGATGCATAGTGAGCACTTTGAACCCACAGGTGCTTCACAAATTGATCCGTAAAAAAAAAAGAAAGTACTTTTTTTTCACAAAAATTTTCTTTCAGCCTCAGTTTTTTTCATTTTCACATGGACAACAAGATAAAATGGATCATAAAATTTGTTGGGCAATTTCTCCTGAGTACACCGATACCTCATATGTGGTCATAAACCACTGTTTGGGCGCATGACAGGGCCCAGAAGGGAAGGAGCTCCATTTGACTTTTTGAACGGAAAATTAGCTCCAATCATTAGCGGACACCATGACTAGTGTTGAGCATTCCGATACTGCAAATATCGGGTATCGGCCGATATTAGCTGTATCGGAATTCCGATTCCGAGTTCCGATATTTTCGTCTTATCGGATACCGGAATCGGGATTGTCACTGTCACTGTCAGTGTCCGTCGGTCGGGTCTGTCAGGAGTCAGCGGCACTTACCTGTCAGAAGATCTCCGGCGGTCACATCCCGGACTGCTTCATGGCCGCCATCTTCTTTCCCCGGCGGTCACATGCAGTTTCTCGCGATAACTGCAGTGACTGCTGGGTAATCCCGGCCGTAAAGCAGTCAGTCCGATGACGTCACCGCCGGGGAAGCAGGTAATCAGCTGTGCTGCGTCGCGATGACAGGCTCTGCCTGTCATTGCGATGTAGCACAGCTGGATCGTCGTGGGACTGTCGTTCTGGACTGCGTCGGACAGGTGGTATACTGTTGGTTTGTTTTTTTTCTTTTTTTACAGGAGATCGATGGCGTCGCAGGAATGAGAGTGTAATAAAATAAATGAAAACTGTGTTGTCTCTTTTATTTCATTAAAATACTTTTTTCTTGCTTTGTCTTTTTTTTATACATTTAATAACTTTGGGATTAATAATGGATCGGTGTCTTATTGACGCCTCTCCATTATTAACCGGGCTTATTGTCACCGTGCAATCAACGGTGACAATAACCCCTTATTACCCCGCTTGCCACCGCTACAGGGCAAGTGGGAAGAGCCGGGTAAAGTGCCACAATTGGCACATCTTTTGATGCGCCAAATGTGGGGCTGCTGTAGCCTGGTATTATCAGGCTGTTGAGGGCCAAAATCCATGGGCCTTGACAGTCTTTTAATACCAGGCCGCAGCAGTCTGCATTTTACTTGGCTGGTTAACAAAAATAGGGGGGATCCCCACGCCGTTTTTTTTTCGAGGGATCCCCTATTTTTGTTAACCAGCCAAGCTAAGCAGACTGCTGTGGCCTGGTATTATCAGGCTTGCAAGGTCCATGGATATTGGATCCTTACCAGCCTGAAAAACCAGGCCTCAGCGGTCTGCTTCATCTGGCTGGTTAACAAAAATAGGGGGGACCCCACGCCAATTTTTTTCGAGGGGATCCCCTATTTTTGTTAATCAGCCAAGATATGCAGACTGCTCTGGCCTGGTATTATCAGGCTGGCAAGGTCCATGGATCTTGGCTCCTTAACAGCCTGAAAATCCAGGCCTCAGCGTCTGCTTCATCTGCTGGTTAACAAAAATAGGGGGACCCCACGCCAATTTTTTCGGGGATCCCTATTTTGTTAATCAGCCAAGATATGCAGACTGCTGTGGCCTAGTATTATCAGCTGGCAAGGTCCATGGATCTTGGCTCCTTAACAGCCTGAAAATCCAGGCCTCACGGTCTGCTTCATCTGGCTGGTTAACAAAAATAGGGGGACCCCACGCCAATTTTTTTCGAGGGGATCCCCTATTTTTGTTAATCAGCCAAGATATGCAGACTGCTGTGGCCTAGTATTATCAGGCTGGCAAGGTCCATGGATCTTGGCTCCTTAACAGCCTGAAAATCCAGGCCTCAGCGGTCTGCTTCATCTGGCTGGTTAACAAAAATAGGGGGGACCCCACGCCATTTTTTTCAAAGGGAACCCCTATTTTTGTTAATCAGTTCCCTCTGACGTCACTGATTGTGTCCCTGGCTGACCTGAAGTGAAAGTGGAAAGCAATCAATTAAGCTTTCCACTTAAGGGCCCGTCTCACATAGCGATATCGCTACCGAGATCGCTGCTGAGTCACTAGTTTTGTGACGCAGCAGCGAGCTCACCAGCGATATCGCTGTGTGTGACATTCAGCGACGATCAGCCCCCCTGCCGGGTATCGCTGATCGTCGCTGAAATGTCAGGACCTTTTTTTGATCGCTGGTTTCCGCTGACAGGCACACATCGCTGCGTGTGACAGGCGGGAGACCAGCGATCCGCTGGTAACCAAGGTACACAGCGGGTTTCCAGGCGCGGGGCTGTGCCTAGAAACCCGCTGTGTACCTTGGATACCAGCGCCCTGATGCAGGGAGCTGGTATCCAAGGTACACAGCGGGTTTCCAAGCGCTGCGCGGTGCCTGGAAACCCGCTGTGTACCTTGGTTACCAGCGGATCGCTGGTCTCCCGCCTGTCACACGCAGCGATGCGTGCCTGTCAGAGGGAAACCAGCGATCAAAAAAAGGTCCTGACATTTCTGCGACGATCAGCGATACCCGGCAGGGGGGCTGATCGTCGCTGAATGTCACACACAGCGATATCGCTGGTGAGCTCGCTGCTGCGTCACAAAACTAGTGACTCAGCAGCGATCTCGGTAGCGATATCGCTATGTGAGACGGGCCCTTAAGCGATGTTACCCGCAGTGTCGCTGTCCCAGATCGCTGCCTGAGCTGCCTGTTTGGCAGCTCAGCAGCGATCATGTAGCGATACACCAGCGATCCTGACAAGTGCATATCGTTGTCGGGATCGCTGGTGTATCGTTATGTGACACCCAGCCTTTACTCTCCTGTCAGGCAGGAGAGGAACTCATTCATTTGGGGTTTACTGTGAGGCTGCAGCATTAGCTGCGGTCCCTGCAGTAAACATTAACCCTTTCTGAAGGATTTCACCGTGGGACCTGACTGTGCATGGGATAGGTAAGAATAATTTTGCTTTTTTATTTTATTTTTATTACAGGAAATGGTTTTAGCAGGTAAATAAAATATGGTCAAAAACTGTGTGATTATTTCATTAAACTTCTTTTTTATTAAAGTGTGTGTGTTTGATTTTTCTTTCATACAATAGGATTAATAATTGATAGTTGTCTAATTGACAGCTCTCAATTATTAACCTGGCTTAAAGTGACCTTTCAATTGCAAGGTCATTTTAACCCCTTATTAACCCATTCGCCACCGCTACAGGGCAATGGGAATAGACGGGCAAAGTGCCAGAAAGGGCAAATCTAATTAGAGATTTGCCCTTTCTGGGGTGTCTGGGGGCAGATGTTAAGTAGCCGGGGGGGGCCAAAAATAATGGTCCCTCTCTGGGCTATTATTATCTGCCCCCACTCACTGGCTTTGTCTGTCTGGTTGCGAAAATAGGGCGGGAGCCCACGCATTTTTTTTCAGCAATTTTACACCTCATATATATATATATATACATGTCATTGAATTTGTGACACATATATATATATATATTTATATTTGTAGTTCATACACTTCTACATAGTATAATAGCCGCTAATTCAATTGCCGGCTTTTGTGAAAATGCAGAACCCGACATGAAATGACACTTGGTGTACATAGGGTTAACCATGTCTTTTCATGTCCTTTGCTATCTAATTTGCACAAACAATTAAATCAGACTATGTGTGCAAAATTTCACACCTGTAGGGGTTAATTAAAGGTGTAAATTCTTAGCAAAAAAGTCAGTTTTTTTACAACGAATTTACACCTTTAATTAACCCCTACAGGTGTGAAATTTTGCACACATAGTCTGATTTAATAGGGGGGACCCGCCAATTTTTCGAGGGATCCCTATTTTTGTTAATCAGCCAAATATGCAGATGCTGTGGCCTAGTATTATCAGCTGGCAAGGTCCATGATCTTGGTCCTTAACAGCCTGAAAATCAGGCTCAGCGGTCTGCTTCATCTGGCTGGTTAACAAAAATAGGGGGACCTCACGCCATTTTTTTTCGAAGGGAACCCTATTTTTGTTAATCAGTTCCCTCTGACGTCATGATTTGTCCCTGGCTGACCTGAAGTGAAAGTGGAAAGCAATCAATAAGCTTTCATTAAGGCCGTCTACATAGCGATATCGCTACCGAGATCGCTGCTGATCACTAGTTTGTGATTGCAGCAGCGAGCTCACCAGCGTATCGCTGTGTGTGACATTCAGCGACGATCAGCCCCTGCGGGTATCGCTGATCGTCGTGAAAATGTCAGGACCTTTTTTTGATCGCGGTTTCCCGCTGACGGGTGACCCGACATGAAATGACACTTGGTGTACATAGGGTTAACCATGTCTTTTCATGTCCTTTGCTATCTAATTTGCACAAACAATTAAATCAGACTATGTGTGCAAAATTTCACACCTGTAGGGGTTAATTAAAGGTGTAAATTCGTAGCAAAAAAGTCCGTTTTTTTTACAACGAATTTACACCTTTAATTAACCCCTACAGGTGTGAAATTTTGCACACATAGTCTGATTTAATTGTTTGTGCAAATTAGATAGCAAACGACATGAAAAGACATGGTTAACCCTATGTACACCAAGTGTCATTTCATGTCGGGTGCTTCTGTCTTTTCACTGAAGCCGGCTTTACCCGGCAATTGAATCAAAGGATATTTTACTATGTAGAAGTGTATAAACTATACATATATGTATATATATATGTCACAATGACATGTATATATATATATATATATGTATTCTATGTGTGTATATTTAGTGTTTACAAGGAAAGAATGGGGTTTTTTTAGTTGCGATATTTTGTTCCCATAGACTTACATGGGACTTCCGGTATCGGTATCGGGTATCGCCGATTTTTTAGTGATATCGGCGATACCATTCCGATTCCGATACTTTAGGATATCGGAAAGTATCGCTCAACTCTAACCATGACCCGTTTGGAGAGCCCCTATGTGCCTAAACAGTGAAAAAACCCCACAATTGTCACCATTTTGGAAACTAGACCCCTTAAGAAACTTATCTAGATGTTTTGTGAGCACTCTGAACCCCCACGTGCTTCACAGAAGTTTATAAAGCAGAGCAGTAAAAATAAAAAATCTTTTTTTTCCTCAAAAATGATTTTTTAGCCTGCTATTTTGTATTTTCACAAGGGTAACAGGAGAAATTGGACCACAAAAGTTGTTGTCCAATTTGTCCTGAGTATACCGACACCCCATATGTGGGGGGAACCACTGATTTGGCGCATGGGAGAGCTCAGAAGGGAAGGAGCGCCATTTTGGAATGCAGACTTGATGCGGGCATCATGTTGCGTTTGCAGAGCCCCTGATGTGCCTAAACAGTAGAAACCCCCCACAAGTGACCCAATTTTGGAAACTAGACCACCCAAGGAGCTTATCTAGATGTGTAGTGAGCACTTTGAACCCCCAAATGCTTCACAGAAGTTTATAACGCAGAGCAGTGAAAATAAAAAAATCTTTTTTTTCCTCAAAAATGATTTTTTAGTCCCCAATTTTTAATTTTCACAAGGGTAACAGGAGAAATTAAATTAGACCACCAAAGTACTGCAATTTGTCCTGAGTAAGCTGATACCACACATGTGGGGGTAAACCACTGTTTGGGCACACGTCGGGGCTCGGAATGGAGGGAGCACTGTTTGACTTTTTGAACGCAAATTGACCGGAATAAATGGTGGCGCCATGTCGCGTTTGGAGACCCTCTGATGTGCCTAAATAGTGGAAACCCCTCAATTCTAACTCCAACCTTAACCGCAACACACCCCTAACCACAACCCTAACCCCAACACCCCTAACCCTAATCCCAACGCTAACCATAACCCTAACCCCAACACACCCTAACCCTAATCCCATCCCTAACCATAACCCTAACCACAAGCCTAACCCTAATCCCACCCCTAACCCTAATCCCAATTCTAACCCTAACCACAAGCCTAACCCTAATCCCAACCCTAATCTCAACCCTAACCCTAATTCCAACCCTAACCCTAATTCTAACCCTAACCCTAATTCCAACCCTAACCCTAATCCTAACCCTTATCCTAACCCTAATCCTAACCCTAATGCTAACCCTAACCCTAATTCTAACCCTAACCCTAATTCCAACCCTAACCCTAATCCTAACCCAAATCCTAACCCTAATCCTAACCCTAATGCTAACCCTAACCCTAGTTCTAACCCTAACCCTAATGCTAACCCTAATGGAAAAATAAAAAATATTTTCTTTATTTTATTATTTGTCCCTACCTATAGGGTTGATAAAGGGGGAGTTTATTTTTTATTTTTTATTTTGATCACTGTGAGAGTTTATCACAGTGATCAAAATAAATGAATGGAATCTGCCGGCCGGCGAGCGCACTGCGCATGCGCCCGCCATTTTCCATTATGGCGGCGCCCATGAAGTATCCCGGAGGGACACCGGGACGGCCACAGGGACATCACAGATACCGGGAGAGGTAAGGGGGGATCGGAAGGCTGGGGGAGCAGTGTTGTGAATGTGCTAGAAATGAATTCTGAGCAGAAGCTCCCTCTGGTGGTTACAAACAGTACTGAACTATCCAATGAAGATTGTGAAGATTGGCGATCAGGAGTTACTGACTGGTCTTATATAAGGGAGGCTCCCTCCCATCAGGGTTGCCGGTGATCAATTGTTCTGGTCTCATCTTTGATTCCTGTTCACTTTGTAGCTTGCTGTTTCGTGCCTGCATCTTCTGCTAACAGATAAGACATTTTCTTCTTTTAGTTTTTTGTGCTTGCTTTTTGCATTTTGTCCTGCACTTCTGTGGGGGTCTGCCGGGTCCCCTTCGGGGGCTTGTGCTCCTCTCAGTTTAGTTCAGCCACTGTTGTTTGTTCATTTGCCTTTTCCATTTTTTTCAGTGGCTGCTGTTTGGTTTTTGTTACACCAGAGAACTAATTTAGGTGGTAGAGGTCGTGTGATATCAGGTGTTTTTGTAATTAGTAGTGTTGGTACTTTTCAGGGTTTTTTGGGATTGCAGTAAGTCTCCTTCTTATCCTTTTCTATTTAGGAAGTTTGGGCCCCAACGTTTGCTCATACTATTTTCTGTCTTTGTCTGTATTTCCTCTTGTCTAACCGCCATTACATGTTTGGGGGATTTCTATGTTCTTTGGGGATCTGCTCCGGGGCAGATAGTTTTCCTCTTTCGGTCTTTAGGTGTAGTTAGCTTCTCAGGCTGTGACGAGGCGTCTAGGACCAACTTAGGTACGCTCCACGGCTGCCTTTAGTTGTGGTGGTTAGTCAGAGTACTGCAATCCCATAGATTCCAACCTCTCTGGTGTATTTCCTTTTTTGCTTGCTCTCCTCAGCTACCAAATCAGAACAGTATCACCGGCCATAAAAACTGATTTTGTATGGTACTCACAGAAGGGAAAAATAGTGTTAAAGAAAGAAGATTGTCAGAGTTGTCAGAGATTTTTTTTTTTTCCCTCTGTATCTCTGGGTGCTGAGGAGGATTTTTTTTTCTCTCAATGGAGTTTACACAGTTGTCTGGCCGTGTGGATCAGCTTGCCACTGAAGTTCGGAGTATTGCTACCTATCTTGCGAGGTTGCCTGTTGTGGAACCTAGGATTCCCATGCCAGATTTGTTTTTAGGGGATCGAGCTAAATTTTTGAATTTCAAAAATAACTGTAAGTTGCTTTTTGCCTTGAAATCTAAGTCCTCAGGGAACGCAGCACAGCAGGTTCAAATTGTCATCTCTCTCCTGTGCGGCGATCCTCAGGATTGGGCTTTTTCCCTGACACCTGGGGATCCTGTTTTGAGTAATGTTGATGCATTTTTTCAGGCTCTGGGGTTATTGTACGATGAGCCTAATGTCACTGATCAAGCTGAAAAAGCCTTGCTGGCATTAAATCAGGGGCTTGAGGAAGCTGAGTTATACTGTCAGAGATTCCGAAGGTGGGTAGTCCTGACCAAATGGAATGACGATGCTTTGGCAGCCCTTTTTCGGAAGGGTCTGTCAGAGAATGTAAAGGATGTTATGGTGGGATTCCCTGTCCCCTCTGGTCTCAATGATTCTATGTCATTAGCAATTCAAATTGACAGACGTTTGCGTGAGCGTAGAGGTATGCGTTGAATAGTGTTGCCTTGTGAACCAGCTTCTGAACCCATGCAGTGTGATAGAGTGGCTTCTGGGGCACAGCGTCATGAGTTTCGAAAACGCAATGGGTTATGTTTCTACTGTGGTGATGCCTCTCATGCTATTTCAGTCTGCCCTAAGCGGGGAAGACGTTTTGCACGCTCAGTTGTCTTGGGTAGTGTTCAGACTAAATTTTTGTTGACTGTTACCCTGATTTGCTCCCTGTCCACATTTTCTGCTCAGCCTTTCGTTGATTCAGGAGCAGCTATTAACCTGATGGATTTTGATTTTGCTAAACGTTGTGGGTTTCCCTTGATACCCCTACGGAAGGCTATTTCCCTACTGGGGATCGATTCTACCCCTTTGGTGGAGAATAAACCTCAGTTCTCTACTCAGGTGATAATGAGGGTTGAACCTGATCATCAGGAGAGTTGCAAATTTTTGGTGCTGTATAATCTGCATGACATTATCATACTGGGTTTCCCTTGGTTACAGTCTCATAATCCTGTTTTGGATTGGAAATCTGTGTCTGTAACCAGTTGGTGCTGCCAATGTGTTAATACCAACACTCCTGTTTTTTCTGCCGCCCCCCAGGCTCAGGATGTTCCTGACTTTTTGACTGATTTTTCTGATGTTTTTAGTAGTGTTGAGCATTCCGATACCGCAAGTATCGGGTATCGGCTGATATTCGCCTTATCGGAATTCCGATACTTAGTTCCGATACTTTTCCTATATCGTATACTGGAATCGGAAGTTCCCATAATTCTTTGAGAGGCAGTGTGATTTTATTCAGCCAATGAGGATTTCTAAGAAGTGTGGGCACATCCTGTAATGCTGCGGTCATGTTAACTAATGGCATGGCTGTGATTGGCTGCTGAAATGATGTCAGAATGCACTATAAAAGGCGCCGCCGCCATTTTAGCTTCACTGTGCTGTGAATTCAGTTAGGGACAGAACGCTGCTCTGCTGACTCTGAGGGACAGTTACAGATAGCGTTTTTGTGAATTGTTCTGTAGGCAGGCTATTTGAGAAACCGCTTTGTAAATCATACTTTTTCCTTGCAGTGTTGTTTTCACAGCTCTGTGCAAGGTGTGTGTGTGAGTGCAGGTGACGCTGCAGTTTGCTTGCATCCAACGCTGTTTGTAGTCATCTGCACGTGTCACTCACTGACTCTTTTTTTTTTTATTTTGTGGAATTGGTGCTGCTCCATTCAATTGAAATTAACAGTGATCTATTAGTGTGACGCGCTTCCATCCGTATACAATACATTGGTTGCAAACACTATAGAAGTACACAAAGGAGCCTTTCAAGCTAGTGAACAGTTGTGTGCAGTGTTCACTGTAGTCTGTGAGGTTTTCATTTTTTGAGTGCAGATCACGCTCCAGTTAGTTCTTCAACCACTGCTGGTTGTAGTCTGCTGAGCGTGTGTCACTGCCTCATCCTTGACATTTTTCTCTAATTGGTGCTGCTCCATTCTATTTAAAAAAACTCAAATCTATTAGTGTGACGCGCTTCCATCCGTATACAATACATTGGTTGCAAACACTATAGAAGTACACAAAGGGGCCTTTCACAGCTAGTGAACAGTTGTGTGCAGTGTTCACTGTAGTCTGTGAGGTTTTGATTTTTTGAGTGCAGATCACGCTCCAGTTAGTTCTTCAACCACTGCTGGTTGTAGTCTGCTGAGCGTGTGTCACTGCCTCATCCTTGACATTTTTCTCTAATTGGTGCTGCTCCATTCTATTTCAAAAAACTCAAATCTATTAGTGTGACGCGCTTCCATCCGTATACAATACATTGGTTGCAAACACTATAGAAGTACACAAAGGGGCCTTTCACAGCTAATGAACAGTTGTGTGCAGTGTTCACTGTAGTCTGTGAGGTTTTGATTTTTTGAGTGCAGATCATGCTCCAGTTAGTTCTTCAACCACTGCTGGTTGTAGTCTGCTGAGCGTGTGTCACTGCCTCATCCTTGACATTTTTCTCTAATTGGTGCTGCTCCATTCTATTTAAAAAAACTCAAATCTATTAGTGTGACGCACTTCCATCCGTATACAATACATTGGTTGCAAACACTATAGAAGTACACAAAGGGGCCTTTCACAGCTAGTGAACAGTTGTCTGCAGTGTTCACTGCAGTCTCTGAGGAATAACCACACTTAGGCCTTATAACTTTTCTGACTTTCTTTATCAATCTACCAAGATGAAGAAGGCAGGGAGTAAGGCACGTGGTCGTGGCCATGGAGTTTCAGCAGGGAGAGGACGTGGGGATTCTGTGGCTGCTGCCGCCCCAGTGACACAGCATCCACCAGTTTTCCCCGTGAGCGTTCCTTTTTTGCACTTTTGTAGGAGCTCGGCGACCCCCCTGCTGCGGGAAGAACAAATTGAAGCCGTTGTTGGTTGGATGGCAGCCAATGCATCGACTTCAATTGCTTCCACCTCCTCTCAGGACCACAGCACTGTTGAACAACCATCTGTCTCTTCACCGCCTGCCAAATTGCCCAGGCAGTCAGAGAGCTCTGTACAGGAGCCAGCTGAGTCTCTGCTTCTGTTCTCAGAATATGTTGGCTTGCAAACAGGGACCCAGCCAAGCAGCATTCTGGAATGTGAAGAAGAGGGAGTATGCAGTGATGCGCAACAGCTGTGTCTCTCTGAATCTTAAGAGGCGGGTGAGCCAGTGCCGATGGTCAGCACACCGCAGAACGCATCTGATGATGATGAGACTCAGGTGACAGTTTCTGTTGAGCATGGTGCTGGCCAGACCACCCAACAGCAGCAGGTGTTGGAAGAGGGTAGTGGAGATGATGAGGTCCAAGACCCCAAGACCCAACATGACGTGAGGAACAGGAAGGTGGTGGGAGCAGCTCTGAGGAAGAGATTGCCCCAACGGTCCAAACAGGAGGAGAGGTAGGCTGCACACTCCGTTGCCTGTAGCCTCCAGTTTGGCACCCGTTCGGAGCAGTTCTCTTCCAAAAGCCAAAACGGGCGCTCCCAGGACTTGCACTGCGTGGTCCTTTTTTGACACACTTGCAGATGATATTTGCTATGTCAAATGCAAGCTGTGTAATCAAAAAGTAAAAAGAGGTAAAAGTGTCAGTAACCTCAATACCACAAATATGTGGAAACATGTGCGGACAAAGCACGTGGTTGTGTTACAAAGACACACTGGAGATGTAGGCCAACCTACATCTTCAGCTCGTGTTGGAGCCTCTTCCTCCAGCTCACACACAGCTGGTTCGGCTTCCTCACAGGATCGCCATGGAAGAACCTCTGTCACTGTTGTCCAGAGACCCAGTGTTATTCCACCCACAGCTGCAAGTTCCCTGTCATCCTCACACTCCCAGGCCACAAAACAGCCATCAGTAGCACAGGCATGGGATAAAAGACGGCCATACTCGGCAAACCATCCACGAGCACAGGCTCTGAATGCTGGCATTGCAAAACTCCTGTCCCTTGAAATGCTGTCATTCAGGCTGGTGGAGACTGACAGTTTCCGTAACTTAATGGCATTGGCAGTCCCACAATACAATGTGCCCAGCCGATTTTATTTCAGCAGGCAAGTCGTCCCTGGTCTGCAAAAGCATGTTGAGGGAAAAATTAAACATGCGCTACTAAACGCCGTCAGTAGCAAGGTCCACCTGACCACCGATGCGTGGACCAGTACCATGGCCAGGGACGATACCTTAACCTCACTGCCCATTGGGTCAATGTTGTGGAGCCGGGTACAGATCTTGCGAGTGGCGCTGTACGTGTTCTGCCAACTCCAAGGATTGCAGGAATCCAGTCTGTACACATTGACTCCTCCTCCTACTCCAGTTCCTCAGAATCATCGCTGCAGGAGCCGTCACGGTCTACCTCCACATGGACCCGTGAACGCTTACCTGTTGCCACCGATATGAGCACAGCCGTGGCCAAACGTCAACAGGCCATCCTGAAATTAATTTCCATGGGGAATCGAAGCCACACAGCGCAGGAGCTCTGGAATGCCATCAAGCAGGAGAGCGACGTGTGGTTTTTGCCAGCGAATCTCCAGCCAGGCTTGGTAGTGTGTGACAATGGCCGAAATCTGGTGGCAGCTCTGGGCCTTGGCAACCTCACTCACTTACCATGTCTGGCACATGTGCTCAACTTGGTCGTGCAGAGTTTTTTGAGGGACTATCCGGATCTTGATGCACTGCTGCTCAAGGTCCGCCTAGAGTGCGCTCACTTGCGACGTTCCAGCATGGCCAGATCACGCATTGCAGCTCTGCAACGCAGATTTCGCCTTCCTGAACATCGCATCATATGTGACGTACCCACCAGGTGGAATTCCACGTTACATATGTTGGAGCGGTTGTGTGAGCAGCAGCCAGCAGTAATTGAGTATCAGCTGCATCAGGCGCAATCAACTCGCAATTTGCGCCGTTCACACTTCACCACTACTGAGTGGGCCTCTATGAAGGACATCTGCCACGTTTTGTGTGCGTTTGATGAGTCAACGCGGATGGCGAGTGCAGATGATGCACTAGTCAGCCTGTCTGTCCCCCTTATCTGCCTGCTTCAAAAAACACTGCAAGCACTAAGGGATGAGGTTTTGGAAGAGGTGGAGGATGAGGAGTCACAAATTCCATCACCTTCTGGACAGTCAGCGCAACGTGGTTCCTCACAAAGGGCTGGGCAGGGCTCACTTTGTGAGGAGGATGAGGAGGAGTCAATGGAGGAGGAAGACATCGCTCCAGAGGGAGGTACACAACGCTCTAGTCAGTATGTAGAGCGAGGGTGGGGTGATGCAGAGCAGGCAGAGATGACGCCTCTTGCAGGGGACAGCGTTTCTTGGCCAGTTGGGAGTCTGCAGCACATGGTTGATTTCATGCTGCAGTGCCTGAGAAACGACCGCCGCATCGCCCACATTCTCACCACGTCTGATTATTGGGTGTACACCCTCCTAGACCCTCGCTACCGGGACAACTTACAAAGCCTCATCACACCGTTGAACCGGGAGCGTAAAATGCGGGAGTACCAAGACACACTGGTGCAATCCATAATGTTCTCCATTCCAGCCGAGAGCACTGCTGCTGCTACTGCTTTACAAAGCAGCTCTGTGTGTCGAGGCAGTGGAGACAGCTCTGCAACAAGAGGGAGCAGAAGCAGCGCCTCTGCACAGGGCAAGACCAGTATGTTCCAAATGTGGCGAAGTTTTTGTGGCAGCGCCACAAATGTCTACACCATCCGAGACGGCTCCAGTCAGCAGGAGGCAACGTTTCCGTAAGATGGTGACAGACTACATGTCTTTCCCTCTCAGTGTACTCCCAGATGGCTCTTCCCCATTCAAGTTTTGGGTCTGCTGGATACATGGCCAGAGCTTAGTCAGTATGCATTGGAGGTGCTGGCTTGCCCTGCTGCCAGTGTATTATCGGAGCGCGTCTTTAGTGCTGCAGGTGGTGAACTAACAGACCGTCGCATGCGACTATCCTCCGATAATGTAGACCGGCTTACTTTTCTGAAAATGAACAAGGCATGGATCTCGCCTGAATTTGCCTGTCCGGTTTCCGATTAAATAACTGGTTGGCAACGTTATCCATGTCTCCTGTTATGTTCATCTTTCTACCACCTGAACTCTACTCCCTGGGCTACAACACTGCCAGTTGCTGCTCAGAAGTGTCGTGTCCACAGACCAATACACAAGCTATAGTGTTAGTGGGGTTCAGTAGCGCCAGCTGTTCCCCTGCTGTGTGTCCGGCAAGAAGTCTCCTGTTCCCTACACATGCACAGAAAAACCCATGTCGAACATGCTCCAAATAGGGAAGAGCGTCACCCTGATTGTTATGCTTAAAACAGGAAAGTTTGAAGTTTTCCAGGCCTAGAATGATAAATTTTTATAAGAAATATGGACAAATAATAATTTGTCATCACAGCGCATATCTGCACATGTCTATTAGAAATGGTAACAAAAAATAAAACATAGTGTTCACTTTTTGAAATTAATGCATAAAAGTACATTTCATACTTATCAATTAATGCTTTTTAAGGAACTTTATCTGTACCTGTAAGATAATGCAGTCAATGGATGTACGAATCATAAACATCATCATCATCATCCTCATGAGTTATATTTATGACAGACATAATAAAATACACAGACTGATGCCAACTGTAACTTCACACACCATATATGAAATGGCCAGCATCTAAACCTGGTAATAATGTGCAATAATAAATTATTACATCTAGAAAGTGCATCATGCATACTGACAATAGGTAGTCATACCTGCAAGTGCTGGTGAAACAACCACAACAGATATAAATTAATAATGGTATATAGGTATCACAGTGCATAGTTACTCATGGACAATGTCGATCTAATACTGTACCTCAATAAAGGCAGCGTCAACCATCATGCTTGTTTGTCTTGTAGATTGTTAAAGAGGGAACGTGCTTTTTTTGTTGCTCATAGGTGGAGTATTATACAGTAAATGATTACTGCTGTCGTATTTTTGGCATCCCTAGGGCAGAATAACGCTGCGTAAGGTCACATTTTATAGAGAGTCATATAATAGACACACGCTACCCTACCCTACGCGTGACAGTAGGAAGGTAGTGTTGACGGATAAAGCCTTGCGCAACCAGACATGCTTTTACCCTCTTCAACACTGTACAAGCAAAAAATGCATGATTGCAGCCGCAGACTTTATTGACGTACAGTATAACATTGCCATTACCATCAGAGGCTGTCCACTGTCTGATACAGACATAGAATATACCTTTGCATCCGTAGCCTTTGTTTCACCTACACTTGCAGGCACACACTTAAATTGTGACAATGCATAATGTTTTTTTAAATGGTTATTTTTTATCGTACATTATTGCGTCATCACATTGATGAGTCCATGCTGGACATGTCATACATGCTGTCCAAAGTAACAATTTTCTTAACTGAAATAATTGAAATGTGTGTGACTGTCACATATAAATTGCAATGATGATGATGAGTGACTATTACAAAATCCATTGTCTTCACTATGTTATGGTTTAACATAGCGTTCCTTACGCATAATTCCTAAATACAAAAATGGACTTTTATTCTTAAATTTACAACACTATATTTTGTAAACTAATTTTTGGGTGGTGTGTTGTTCCATTTCTTGTTGCCATGTGCTTATATGCGTTTATATTTGCAGGGTGTTTATTTTTATTCTTGGAATTGAAATTCATCATTTTATTGTCCTAGTAAAACTTCATTTATTCTTGTTTGAAGTACATACATTTGCAATGGCCACGTAACGAGGCAATAACTCAATATTTTATTTCAAAACCCTCCTTGACCCTGGGCTTCAACACCGCCAGTTGCTGCTCAGAAGTGTTGGATGCACAGATGAAAACAATCGCTGATGTGTTTGTGGGGTTCAGTAATGCCTGCTGTTCCCCTGCTGTGTGTCTGGCAAAAATTACTGCTGCTAACTACAAATTAAACTTCAAACATCTCATACTAGGCCTCTGCCTACACCCTCCTTGACCCTGGGCTTCAACACCGCCAGTTGCTGCTCAGAAGTGTTGGATGCACAGATGAAAACAATCGCTGATGTGTTTGTGGGGTTCAGTAACGCCTGCTGTTCCCCAGCTGTGTGTCCGGCAAAAATTACTGCTAGCTACCTACACATGGTGAAAAAAACATGACATGTCAAAGTGGCTAGTGCTACACATAGATATGAGGCTACACCCTGATTTCTAAGCTGTAAACAAGTGAAACGTCAGCTTTAAAACCATAAAATGATTAGTCTTTGTCTCAAATCTGTAACAAAATAATTGTGACATATTATTGCAGATATGCACATGTCGAACACAAATGCTAACACAAAAGCCTACTTATGCTATAGGATACTGATGGTCAACCTTGTCACTCCATAGCTTAGACAAATCCAACTCACATCATGACTCAAATGCTGCAATGTTGGAAGTGCATAATGTGGGTTGAACTTTGACAACAGCTGCAGTGCGAAGGTTAGACTTCAGTGTTCTTGGCTTTTAAATAAAAGCATACAAGTAAATATAATAATCCAGTGTTGATTAAGGGACGTGATGTACACCTGTAATATTGTGCAAACAATGGATGTAGGAATAGTCCTCTTCAACATTACTTATATTTGTGTCATTTTAAAAAATACATATTTAATTAGAAAGTTAACAGCCCATATCATAAAGGTCCATCATGTAAACATGATAATCGGTAACAAAAATCATGCATTACCTTGTTAAAGTCAATAGTGCATAGTCACAATAGCAAAATATATACCTGCAAGTGGTGCTGAAACAACGACAACTGATAGAAAAGGTGAATGATATGTAGTTATCAGACTGAATAGCGACACCTGTACAATGTCGATATAATACTGTACCTTAACAAAACAGCTGTGTCACACCTCACACGCGTTTTTCTTGTAGCTTCTTATGTAATTGGGCACATGCGTGTATGTTTCATCATAGGTGCATGTTTACTGAGTAAAGCAGTCATGACAACGCCTTTGTGTTGTCGGTACGCTTGCGATGATGAACGATGCGCAACGTGAATGTTAGTCTGCGTCATAAGTCGCACAGACGCTCCAATACCCAACGCGTCACAGCAGGAAGCCAGTCTGTGCGTCCAACAAAGGCGCAAGCATACATGCACGTACCCTGTTTATAAAGCTATATAAAAAAAAGGATGTAGTAGTGACGCACACTTTATTGAGGTACAGTATTACATCGCCATTCACCATCTGTGGCTATGCAGTCTCATCTATATATACCTTATCTATCCGTTGTCATGCTTGCAAGTCCACAGTCAGGCATAAATAGCTATTTTCACTATGCACTATGCACTTTTTAAAGGTTATGTTTGTTAATATAAATGATTGGCACATATTATCAGTATTACATGATGGAAATTTTATATATTTTTATAAACTGTTTAGTGATATTATTCTGCAAATGTAAAGTTTTATGAATGTCACAGATAACTTGTAATGCTGATTATGTTTTGAAGTCAGACATTCATTGTCTATACAATAAAAATGGTGTACATACTGTTACTTATCCATCATTAATGGATTCTGATATGTACTTGTATGCTTTTATTTAAAACCGTATAGCAGATTACTTAACCAATTTTTTTTGTGGTTTTCATTGCTTTTCAACATGTTTATGTATGCGTTTATGTTTGTCAATTCTTAATTTATATTGATTTTTTAAAGTAAAATCATCATCTTATGGTACTAAAGGTTATATTTCTCTTGTTTGGAGTATAGACATTTTTAATTGACACGTAACAAGGAAAATACTTGATCTAGTATTTAAACATCCTCCTTGACCCTGGGCTCCAACACTGCCAGTTGTTGCTCGGAAGTGCTGTTAGCACAGTCAACACTTGCTCCTGTGTTACTGGGGTTCAGTAATGTCAGCTGTTCCCCTGCTGTGTGAACGGCAAAAAGTCCTGCTGCCTCCACCCTGTTCTCTTCTCATCCCTGGGCTCCAACACCGCCAGTTGTTGCTCGGAAGTGCTGTTAGCACAGTCAACACTTGCTCCTGTGTTACTGGGGTTCAGTAATGTCAGCTGTTCCCCTGCTGTGTGAACGGCAAAAAGTCCTGCTGCCTCCACCCTGTTCTCTTCTCATCCCTGGGCTCCAACACCGCCAGTTGTTGCTCGGAAGTGCTGTTAGCACAGTCAACACTTGCTCCTGTGTTACTGGGGTTCAGTAATGTCAGCTGTTCCCCTGCTGTGTGAACGGCAAAAAGTCCTGCTGCCTCCACCCTGTTCTCTTCTCATCCCTGGGCTCCAACACCGCCAGTTGTTGCTCGGAAGTGCTGTTAGCACAGTCAACACTTGCTCCTGTGTTACTGGGGTTCAGTAATGTCAGTTGTTCCCCTGCTGTGTGAATTGCAAAAAGTCCTGCTGCCTCCACCTGTTCTCTTCTCATCCCTGGGCTCCAACACCGCCAGTTGTTGCTCGGAGTGCTGTTAGCACAGTCAACACTTGCTCCTGTGTTACTGGGGTTCAGTATTGTCAGCTGTTCCCTGCTGTGTGAACGGCAAAAAGTCCTGCTGCCTCCACTCTGTTCTCCTCTCATCCCTGGGCTCCAACACGCCAGCTGTTGCTCGGAAGTGTAATTGGCACGGGTACTCACTCCTGCCCAGACTGGTTACAGCACGCCAGCTGTTTCCTGTCAGTGTAAACGTCACTTAGACTCCAATAAGTTGTCCTGTCGTGTTGCGGTCGGGTTAGCTGACTCTATGGTGCCTGCAGTTTAGGTGCTTCCTATGTGTGCTGCGGGATATGTAAATAAAGGCTGTTTCCGTTGTGACAATAGGACAATCACCCACTGTAGGACTGTGGGATTCGGTAACTGCGGCCGGCTCGCGGCCTGTCAACTTAAATTTCCATGAGTACCTTCTGCTACCTGTCTGGGTTCCAGTACCGTCAGCTGGTTTTCCGCAGTGCCTTTGGCCTAGGTGCCTCCATCTCGGTATCCGAGTTCCAGCAACGTCTGCTGGTCCTTGGTAGTGCTTTGGAGCACAGGTACCTCCTGCTTAGTAACCGTGTCCCAGTAACGTCAGCTGGTCCTCGGTTGTGCCATTGGCTCTTTTCCTTCTGCTGCCCCTCCGGGTTCCAGTACAGTCAGCTGGTCCTCGTTACTTCCATTGGCTCTTGTACCTTCTGCTACCCGTCCGGGTTCCAGTACCGTCAGCTGGTTCTCCGCAGTGCCTTTGGCCTAGGTGCCTCCATCTCGGTATCCGAGTTCCAGCAACGTCTGCTGGTCCTTGGTAGTGCTTTGGAGCACAGGTACCTCCTGCTTAGTAACCGTGTCCCAGTAACGTCAGCTGGTCCTCGGTTGTGCCATTGGCTCTTTTCCTTCTGCTGCCCCTCCGGGTTCCAGTACTGTCAGCTGGTCCTCGTTACTTCCATTGGCTCTTGTACCTTCTGCTACCCGTCCGGGTTCCAGTACCGTCAGCTGGTTCTCCGCAGTGCCTTTGGCCTAGGTGCCTCCATCTTGGTATCCGAGTTCCAGCAACGTCTGCTGGTCCTTGGTAGTGCTTTGGAGCACAGGTACCTCCTGCTTAGTAACCGTGTCCCAGTAACGTCAGCGTATCCTCGGTTGTGCCATTGGCTCTTTTCCTTCTGCTGCCCCTCCGGGTTCCAGTACAGTCAGCTGGTCCTCGTTACTTCCATTGGCTCTTGTACCTTCTGATACCCGTCCGGTTCCAGTACCGTCAGCTGGTTCTCCGCAGTGCCTTTGGCCTAGGTGCCTCCATCTCGGTATCCGAGTTCCAGCAACGTCTGCTGGTCCTTGGTAGTGCTTTGGAGCACAGGTACCTCCTGCTTAGTAACCGTGTCCCAGTAACGTCAGCTGGTCCTCGGTTGTGCCATTGGCTCTTTTCCTTCTGCTGCCCCTCCGGGTTCCAGCACAGTCAGCTGGTCCTCGTTACTTCCATTGGCTCTTGTACCTTCTACTACCCGTCCGGATTCCAGTAACGTCTGCTGGTTCTCCGTAGTGCCTTTGGCTAGGTGCCTCCATCTCGGTATCCGAGTTCCAGCAACATCTGCTGGTCCTTGGTAGTGCTTTGGAGCACAGGTACCTCCTGCTTAGTAACTGTGTCCAGTAACGTCAGCTGGTCCTCGGTTGTGCCATTGGCTCTTTTCCTTCTGCTGCCCCTCCGGGTTCCAGCACAGTCAGCTGGTCCTCGTTACTTACATTGGCTCTTGTACCTTCTGCTACCCGTCCGGATTCCAGTACCGTCAGCTGGTTCTCCGCAGTGCCTTTGGCCTAGGTGCCTCCATCTCGGTATCCGAGTTCCAGCAACTTCTGCTAGTCCTTGGTAGTGCTTTGGAGCACAGGTACCCCCTGCTTAGTAACCGTGTCCCAGTAACGTCAGCTGGTCCTCGGTTGTGCCATTGGCTCTTTTCCTTCTGCTGCCCCTCCGGGTTCCAGCACAGTCAGCTGGTCCTCGTTACTTCCATTGTCTCTTGTACCATCTGATACCCGTCCGGGTTCCAGTAACGTCAGCTGGTTCTCGGAAGTTAGTCAGCCTTCTTGTACCTTCAGCTACATTTCCAAATTGAAGATTTTTTAAATGTTTTTTTGGGTAATCACTATGGATCTCCAACAATGAAGACGACGACCCTGATGACCACCCCGAAGAAGACGACGACCACAAGGACGACGAGCATCAAGCCAACCAGCCTGAACACCATCACAAAGAACAAATAAAAGATTACCCAGAAGAAGATCACCAACAGGACAAAAGAAGGTTAAGACAAACTACAAGATACAGAACAAGAGACAGAAGAACAATAAGCAGAAGATCAAAAAGCAGAAGAACATGAAGTATAAGACCAAAATTAAGAGCTAAATATATGCTCTAAATTATAAGCAGAAGAAGACTAAGCAGTGTATGGGGGTGAGTCCGTTCCTCCTCGTTTTGCCCCTGGAAAAGGCCTGCTGCAGCTGCTGCAGGCTAAACTGAACGCGGACAAACACTGTTGTAATTTAAATCTTTGGTGACAGCAAGAAGGAAGGATGAAAAATTCATACTTTTACAGATTACAAGTACAGGAATCTCTGTCACAAATAAGAATATGATGAAGAAGATGAATAGGAAGAAGATGAAGAAGTAGAATATGAAGAAGAATAATAGTTTAATAAGAAGAATATGAGTAATGTTAACAAAAAGATCAATAGCAAGAAGTTTAAGAAGAAGATAAATAAGGTGAAGATGAAGAATAATTTGATGAAAAAGAATATGCTGCTGAAGATTATGAAGGAGAAAGTGTGGCAGAAGTTAAAAAGGTGAAGAGCATGGAAGTTGTGAAACATACATATTTGCCAAAATAGAAAAAAGGTTAACAACATTGTCAATTTCTTCGCCAATCCAAACGTCTTTAAAAAAAAAGCATTACTGCTATTTCATTTGATTGGGTTAAACATCTATGCCTTTAATGTCTCCTCAACCTCCCCCAATACATTCTACATTACTCTTTGTTGTTTTCCTCCATGTACAATTAACCTACAAGGCAAGAATGGGTTTTTTTTAATTCCGATATTTTGTTCCCATAGACTTACATTGGATTTCCGGTTATCGGGTATCGCCGATACTTTTTGGGTATCGGCGATACCCATTCCGATCCGATACTTATTGATATCGGAAAGTATCGCTCAACTCTAGTGTTTAGCGAAAGTAAATCTGCATCCTTGCCCCCCCATAGAAGCTATGACTGCGCTATTGAATTAGTGCCTGGTAGTAAATTCCCTAAATGTGGTCTTTTTAACTTGTCTGTACCTGAACATGACGCTATGCAGTCTTATATCAAGGAGTCATTGGAGAAGGGTCATATCAGACCATCCTCTTCACCCTTGGGTGCCGGTTTTTTCTTTGTGGTCAAAAAGGATGGTTCATTAAGGCCGTGTATTGATTATCGTCTCTTGAACAATATCACTGTGAAATATCAATATCCGTTACCCTTGATTTCTGACCTGTTTTCCAGGGTGAAAAGTGCTACTTGGTTTACCAAGCTTGACCTCAGGGGGGCATATAACCTTATTCGCATTAAGCACGGGGATGAATGGAAGACGGCATTTAATACCCCAGAGGGGCATTTTGAGTACCTAGTGATGCCCTTTGGGCTCACTAATGCTCCTTCTGTCTTCCAGTACTTCATGAATGACATTTTCAGGGATTTTGTGGATAAATTTCTGATTGTTTATTTGGATGATATCTTGATTTTTTCCAATGACTGGGACTCCCATGTGAAACATGTTCGGACTGTGTTCCAGATTTTGAGAGAGAATGCTCTGTATGTGAAGGGATCAAAGTGTCTTTTTGGCGTACAGAGGATCTCATTTCTGGGATTCATTTTGTCCCCATCTGTTATTGAAATGGACCCGGTCAAGGTTCAGGCCATCTTTGATTGGGTCCAACCTACTTCATTAAAGGCTCTTCAAAGATTCTTGGGTTTTGCCAATTTTTATCGTAAATTTATTGGTAATGTCTCTGTTATTGTTAAACCATTGACTGATTTGACCAAAAAGGGTTCTGATGTGGTGAATTGGCCTCCTGAGGCAGTCTCTGCGTTTCAGGAACTTAAGCAGAGATTCACTTCTGCTCCTGTTCTACGGCAGCCTGATGTTTCTCTGCCATTTCAGGTGGAGGTTGATGCCTCTGAAATTGGGGCAGGTGCCGTTTTGTCCCAAAGAGATCCAGAGACCTCTAAAAGTAACCCTTGTGCCTTTTTCTCTCGAAAATTTTCTCCAACTGAACGTAATTATGACGTGGGTAATCGGGAGTTATTGGCCGTAAAGTGGGCTTTTGAAGAGTGGAGACATTGGCTGGAGGGAGCCAAACATCAGGTGGTGGTCCTCACGGACCATAAGAATCTGGTTTATCTGGAATCAGCCAAGCGACTTAATCCTAGACAGGTCAGGTGGGCCTTGTTTTTCACACGTTTTAATTTTGTGGTTTCCTTTCTTCCTGGCACTAAGAATGTTAAGGCGGATGCCCTCTCGAGGAGTTTCCTTGCGGACTCTCCTGAGTTATCTGATCCTGCTGTTATTTTGAAAGAGGGTGTAGTTCTTTCCGCCATCTCGCCCAATTTGAGACTGGCTCTGGAAGGGTGTCAGGAGGATAAACCCGAGCGCTGCCCTATTGGGAAATTGTTTGTCCCAGATCGATGGAAAAAGAGTGTGATGTCTGAGATTCATTGTTCCGCGTTGGCCGGTCATCCCGGAATTTTTGGTACCAGAGACTTGGTTAGTCGGTCCTTTTGGTGGCCTACTTTGTCTCGTGACGTCAGGGAATTTGTGCAGTCCTGCGGGACTTGCTCTCGCTCCAAGCCTTGCTCTCGCTCTAATGGTTTGTTGATGCCATTGCCTGTGCCCAAGAGACCATGGACCCATATCTCTATGGATTTCATTTCCGACCTCCCTGTTTCTCAGAGAATGACCGTTATCTGGGTGATTTGTGATAAGTTTTCCAAAATTATACATCTTGTGCCATTACCTAAGTTGCCTTCCTCCTCTGAATTGGTGCCTTTGTTCCTTCAGTACGTGGTTCGGTTACACGGCATTCCTGAGAACATTGTGTCTGACAGAGGAGTCCAGTTTGTTTCCAGATTTTGGAGGACTTTTTGTTCTAAACTTGGTGTTCAATTGTCTTTCTCCTCGGCTTTTCATCCTCAGACCAATGGACAAACTGAGAGAACAAACCAGACATTGGAGACTTATCTGAGATGCTTTGTGTCTGCTGATCAGGATGACTGGGTCTCTTTTTTGCCTTTGGCTGAGTTTGCTCTTAATAATAGGGCTAGCTCTGCCACTTTGATGTCTCCATTGTTCTGCAATTTTGGGTTTCACCCTCGATTTTCTTCAGGACAGACGGAGGCTTCTGTCTGTCCAGGTGTTGACTCTGTTGTGGAGCGTATGCAGCAGATTTGGGACCAGGTAGTGGAGAGGTTGTCCCTCTCTCAGGAGAGGGCCCAGCGGTTTGCCAACCGGCATAGGACTGATGGTCCTCGGTTTGAAGTGGGGGACTTGGTCTGGTTGTCCTCAAGAAATATCCCTATGAGAGTTGCATCTCCTAAGTTTAAGCCTAGGTTCATTGGACCTTATAAGATCATGGAGATTCTTAATCCTGTTTCCTTTCATTTACTTCTTCCAGGGACATTTAAGATCCATAACGTGTTCCACAAGTCCTTATTGAAGAGGTTTGTCGAGCCAGTGGTTCCTATGGCTGTGCCTCCTGACCCTGTTTTGGTTGAGGGCAATCTGGAGTATGTGGTTGAGAAAATATTGAATTCTCGTTTTTCTAGACGGAAACTCCAGTATTTGGTTAAGTGGAGAGGTTATGGTCAGGAGGACAATTCTTGGGTGTTTGCTTCGGACATCCATGCTAGGAGACTCATCCGTGCGTATCACAGAGCTCATCCTGACCGACCTGGTTGCTCAAATGAGGGTTCGGTGACCCTCCTCAAGGGGGGGGTACTGTTGTGACTGTGCTAGAAATGAATTCTGAGCAGAAGCTCCCTCTGGTGGTTACAGACAGTACTGAACTATCCAATGAAGATTGTGAAGATTGGCGATCAGGTGTTACTGACTGGTCTTATATAAGGGAGGTTCCCTCCCATCAGGGTTGCCGGTGATCAATTGTTCTGGTCTCATCTTTGATTCCTGTTCACTTTGTAGCTTGCTGTTTCGTGCCTGCATCTTCTGCTATCAGATAAGACTTTTTCTTCTTTTAGTTTTTTGTGCTTGCTTTTTGCATTTTGTCCTGCACTTCTGTGGGGGTCTGCCGGGTCCCCTCCGGGGGCTTGTGCTCCTCTCAGTTTAGTTCAGCCACTGTTGTTTGTTCGTTTGCCTTTTCCAGTTTTTTCAGTGGCTGCTGTTTAGTTTTTGTTACACCAGAGAACTAATTTAGGTGGTTGAGGTCGTGTGATCTCAGGTGTTTTTGTAATTAGTAGAGTTGGTACTCTTCAGGGTTTTTTGGGATTGCAGCAAGTGTCCTTCCTAATCCTTTTCTATTTAGGAAGTTTGGGCCCCAACGTTTGCTCATACTATTTTCTGTCTGTGTCTGTATTTCCTCTTG
Source organism: Oophaga sylvatica (assembly GCA_033576555.1). NCBI lineage: Eukaryota > Metazoa > Chordata > Amphibia > Anura > Dendrobatidae > Oophaga > Oophaga sylvatica. The sequence goes on from JARQOD010000006.1 coordinate 34,618,662, forward strand.
CTAACCGCCATTACATGTTTGGGGGCTTTCTATGTTCTTTGGGGATCTGCTCCGGGGCAGATAGTTTTCCTCTTTCTGTCTTTAGGTGTAGTTAGCTTTACAGGCTGTGACGAGGCGTCTAGGACCAACTTAGGTATGCTCCACGGCTGCCTTTAGTTGTGGTGGTTAGTCAGGGTACTGCAATCCCATAGATTCCAACCTCTCTGGTGTATTTCCCTTTTTGCTTGCTCTCCTTAGCTACCAAATCATAACACCCTCCCTTATGTTATTGCATGATTGATAAGTATCTATGTAGTTCACAGCTTTAACAACACCAAGGAATGGATGAAAAACACATCATGTTTATTTCCCTTCAAAATAAGAAGCTCAGCAGTACCATCAGCTCAGAACTAGGAACAACTAGTGGGATCCAGCTGTACCCATCTACTGTGTGGAGACGTCTGGAAGTTTTTTTTGTATATCATGGCAATCTTTTCCATGGCAACAAGCCTTCAATGCTTGGGACTAAAGTTTGATTTGACAAACTTTATTATTTTGCAAGAGAATTGTTTTTTTAAAGAATGCATTGCTATGAGAATGTTATGGTATTAAGCTCTGTATGCTGATGTTACAGAAAGGTGTAACAAGCTCTACTATCATCTGTTAAGCATTGTTTATTATAAAAGCTACTTGTATATTTAACCCTCTACTGCTGAATTGCCTTGTTTTAGTTAGACAGATACTGTATCTGCTGAATTAGTGTTTTCCATATGTGCGTTTAAGCACCAGTGCTCATAAGGTATATGGGATAACTCAATCTCCTCAGATGCGTCTGATGTGCATTGAGTAATATGCACAATGACAGCACTCTCATTCGTTGGTTCAGATCAGCAGTAACGAGCCGGCTTGAGAGAGCAATCTCAGTGCACATTGTCAGACGAATACCAGGGCATGCAGAGACAAGTGCCACCCACACAAGTTACATCACTTGTGGGGTCAATGCTGGTCTTTGCACACCAGGCATTCTGACACTGCACAATGACAGTGCACTCTCTTTCCGGCTCGTTAATGCTGATTTGAGCCAGCAAGGTAGAGCTCTGTCATGGTGCGCATCTCACAGTGGCAAAGTGGAAACTAGCCCAGCCCCCTGAAATACAGAATCATTTGGTTTACAGGGAGGGGGCAGGAGCTGCGGCAGAGACCACAGCCTCAGCCCCGTGATGACAGTTCGTTTGAGTATCCTAGCATAAAATGAGATTCTCAAACGAATCATCAAAAAAAATAAGAAAAGCAGTTAGATAGTGTAGTTAGTGAAGGATATGGCATTTTTAATTATAGTATATTAGAAAATAGTTTACATTGTGGCATCAGGAAAATAGGGATTTAGGAGGAAAATTACTTTGAATATCAGACAACCCCTTTAATGCTTTGATGATATTTTGAAGGCAAAGACCAATCACACCTAATATTGATTTGATTTACATTTCTATTTTGTTCACTCACTTTGCATTTTATTAATTGATAAAAATAAACTATTAAGTCTTCATTTTTTTTAAATCATTCTTACTTTGCAGCTCTTTTTCTATTTTAAACATTTGTACTGTGCTATATATTCTGTATGTGGATTCTAAAAAAATATAGGCAAGCAGGAAGCAGATGTCAAGAAACTCCTGATTCAGTATTCTGTGGAACTAATGAAGGAGGAAGAAGTGAGAGTTTGAAGTAATGATCCATTTTGTTAACAGAAATATGTATGATAGCAATAATGGTATAACATCATAATAAGCTGAAATTGCCCAATATTTCATCTTAAATTATATTAAAGTATCGGCAAGAGAATTTGCTCTCTTAATCTTTTATAATGGCTACATTCTGTCTAATGTTTAATGACCCTTGAAGACTTGTGAAAATTTCCTGGCGTTTGCAGGCTATTGCTACAACCCTACACAAACTATCTTTTAAGACCTTGTAAAATATTACTAACAGTAAAAATATTACTGGCACTTAAAGAATCCAGCAGTAGCATTCCTGATCCAAGTTTAGTTTCTATGTAAAGCCTGCTAGTTAACCTTGAGAGATTGCTAAGAGATGGTAGTATGTCTCAATATGTTGCAAAGTTCACATGGGTCGGATTGGCAGCAGAAAATTCCTAAGCAAATCTGACCCAAAATCAGGAAGAAAGCCAACTCCGAATCTTAAAGAAGCACTCTATTATGATTTTATATTGCAATCATCATATTATATAACACTGTGTACTTACAATTGCTCATTTTTCCTTTCTAACTAGTTAATTATTCTGTTTTTCATTAAATCTATGACATCATGTGGTTAAAAACTGACTAGATGAATCCTTCTAAGCTCTATGTAGAAACAGGAGGTCAATTTTCTCTGCACACCTCAAAAGTCACTGCAAAAGTCTTTGGCAGGGGGGAGGAAGGAGTAGCTGGGTCAGGAGTTGGAGAGGGGGATGATAAATGCAGGAACAAGAGACTTCCTGTTTCTACATACAGTAGAGAAAACTGAAGAATTATCTGGGTAGAAAAGCAAAATGAGCAATTGTAAGTACACAGTGCTATATTAATATGATGATTGCAATATAGTAATAGTATATATCTTTCCCTAAAGAGGTATTTCTTTCTCTAAATGGCCAAAATCACTCCTTTCAAGTAATAATCCCCCAATATTACAACTTATGATTCTAAGTTAGCTAAAAATAGAGTATGTTGCATATTGAATATGTCCTATAAAGTTATTGAAAAATTACGCACCGTGAGGTCAAACATCATACAAAAGGTTTCTTCTAGAAGATCTACCATTTGTAAAATATCCTGAACTCCTAGAACTTCTTACATCCTTAAAGTTCTCTGAATAATTAAGGTAGTCAAAATTATCACCTGAAATGCTACCATATATTGATATCCAGGCTTTGAAACTAAAAGGATCAACTATTGAAATTCCAATTGCCTGATGCTTCTAACTTTAGATGATATTCCCATGTCAGCCAGTCATGATGCCTCTTCTTATGACCACCACATGCTGAAACTTTGGTGTTGTGAACGCTCTGCATCTGACTTCGGAGTTTGGGCTCCCTCTGGTGGCTGCTGATAGTAATGAAGCTGCTTTGGCTGCCAGAGGTTCATCAGCTGGGAGCGATGATTGGCAATCTGGTGTTGATGACTGGGGAGATTTAAGTGAGCTACCTTCCCATGATCCTCGCCGGTGATTTGTTCTTCCTGGTCACATTTGGAAATCAGCTCGCTTCCTGCTGGTCCTGCAACTTTCAGATAAATTATTTGCTGTTTATTTCTTTGGCATTCGTTTTTGTTCTATCTCAGTTTTCTGCCCTCCTGGAGTTTGTACAGCCAGGTTCCCCTGCTGGGGCCTGTGCTGGCCTCTGTTTCTCATTTGCCATTGTTTTGTATTTTCAGTTCCCTGTTATATCAGTATCTGTTTTTTGCTACCAGTTACTCCAGAGTTCTGATCTAGCGGGGGAGAGATCGTGTGGTCTCAGTATTTTTGTATATCAGAACATGTTGGAGTTTTTCTTAGAGTTTTTGCTGGATTGCAGACAGTATTCTTTCCTGTCCTGTGCTATCTAGACAGATTGGGCCCCAGCATTTGCTCACTCTATTTTCTGCCTGTGTTTGTATTTCATCTTGTCTCACCGCCAATATATGTTTGGGGGCTACCTATTCCATTGGGGGCTCTACTCTGGGGCAATTAGCTTTCCCCTTTCTGTCTTTAGGCTTAGTTATCTCTCCGGCTGTGTCGAGGCGTCTAGGGCACCGTAGGCACGTCCCACGGCTGCTTCTAGTTGTGCTGTCAGTTTAGGGGTCTGCAATCCGCTAGTTAGCAACCTCTCCGGTGTCTGGTTGCCTGTCTATTTTTGCTGCTGTCCTCCTCGGCTACTGAATCATAACACTCTGGGCATCATGATGCGCATATTCAGAGATGTCCCAGGTCTAGTCATAGCTGGAAGTCCCAGCCAATAGTGTGTTTACAAAAGTCGCAGTGTATGTCATGACTAGTGTTGAGCATTCCGATACCGCAAGTATCGGGTATCGGCCGATATTCGCTGTATCGGAATTCCGATACTTAGTTCCGATATTTTTCATATATCGTATACCGGAATCGGAAGTTCCCATAATTCTTTGAGAGGCAATGTGATTTTAGTCAGCCAATGAGGAATCTTATGAAGTGTGGGCACATCCTGTAATGCTGCGATCATCTTAACTAATGGCATGGCTGTGATTGGCTGCTGAAATGTTGTCAGAATTTACTATAAAAGGCGCCGCCTCCATTTTAGCGTCACTGTGCTGTGAACTCAGTTAGGGACAGAACGCTGCTGTGCTGACTCTGAGGGACAGTTAGACATTGCGATTTTGTGTACTCTACTGTGCTTTAGGCAGGCTAGTTTACCAACCGCTGTGTAAAGCTTCCTTTTGCCAGTGTTGTTTTAACAGCTCTGTGCAAGGTGTGTGTGAGAGTGCAGGTGACGCTGCAGTTTGCTCTGCATCCACCGCTGTTTGTAGGCATCTGCAAGTGTCACTCACTGACTCTTTTTTTTATTTGATTTTGTGGAATTGGTGCAGCTCCATTATATTTGAAAAAAATCTAATCTATTAGTGTGACGCGCTTCCATCCGTATACAATACATTGGTTGCAAACACTATAGAAGTAGACAAAGGGGCCTTTCACAGCTACTGAACAGTTGTGTTTCAGTGTTCACTGTAGTCTGTGAGCTTTTCATTTTTTGAGTGCAGATCACGCTCCAGTTAGTTCTTCAACTACTGCTGGTTGTAGTCTGCTGAGCGTGTGTCACTGCCTCATCCTTCACATTTTTCTCTAATTGGTGCTGCTCCATTATATTTGAAAAAAATCTAATCTATTAGTGTGACGCGCTTCCATCCGTATACAATACAGTGGTTGCAAACACTATAGAAGTAGACAAAGGGGCCTTTCACAGCTACTGAACAGTTGTGTTTCAGTGTTCACTGTAGTCTGTGAGCTTTTCATTTTTTGAGTGCAGATCACGCTCCAGTTAGTTCTTCAACTACTGCTGGTTGTAGTCTGCTGAGCGTGTGTCACTGCCTCATCCTTCACATTTTTCTCTAATTGGTGCTGCTCCATTATATTTGAAAAAAATCTAATCTATTAGTGTGACGCGCTTCCATCCGTATACAATACAGTGGTTGCAAACACTATAGAAGTAGACAAAGGGGCCTTTCACAGCTACTGAACAGTTGTGTTTCAGTGTTCACTGTAGTCTGTGAGCTTTTCATTTTTTGAGTGCAGATCACGCTCCAGTTAGTTCTTCAACTACTGCTGGTTGTAGTCTGCTGAGCGTGTGTCACTGCCTCATCCTTCACATTTTTCTCTAATTGGTGCTGCTCCATTATATTTGAAAAAAATCTAATCTATTAGTGTGACGCGCTTCCATCCGTATACAATACAGTGGTTGCAAACACTATAGAAGTAGACAAAGGGGCCTTTCACAGCTACTGAACAGTTGTGTTTCAGTGTTCACTGCAGTCTGTGAGCTTTTCATTTTTTGAGTGCAGATCACGCTCCAGTTAGTTCGTCAACTACTGCTGGTTGTAGTCTGCTGAGCGTGTGTCACTGCCTCATCCTTCACATTTTTCTCTAATTGGTGCTGCTCCATTATATTTGAAAAAAATCTAATCTATTAGTGTGACGCGCTTCCATCCGTATACAATACAGTGGTTGCAAACACTATAGAAGTAGACAAAGGGGCCTTTCACAGCTACTGAACAGTTGTGTTTCAGTGTTCACTGTAGTCTGTGAGCTTTTCATTTTTTGAGTGCAGATCACGCTCCAGTTAGTTCTTCAACTACTGCTGGTTGTAGTCTGCTGAGCGTGTGTCACTGCCTCATCCTTCACATTTTTCTCTAATTGGTGCTGCTCCATTATATTTGAAAAAATCTAATCTATTAGTGTGACGCGCTTCCATCCGTATACAATACAGTGGTTGCAAACACTATAGAAGTAGACAAAGGGGCCTTTCACAGCTACTGAACAGTTGTGTTTCAGTGTTCACTGTAGTCTGTGAGCTTTTCATTTTTTGAGTGCAGATCACGCTCCAGTTAGTTCTTCAACTACTGCTGGTTGTAGTCTGCTGAGCGTGTGTCACTGCCTCATCCTTCACATTTTTCTCTAATTGGTGCTGCTCCATTATATTTGAAAAAATCTAATCTATTAGTGTGACGCGCTTCCATCCGTATACAATACAGTGGTTGCAAACACTATAGAAGTAGACAAAGGGGCCTTTCACAGCTACTGAACAGTTGTGTTTCAGTGTTCACTGTAGTCTGTGAGCTTTTCATTTTTTGAGTGCAGATCACGCTCCAGTTAGTTCTTCAACTACTGCTGGTTGTAGTCTGCTGAGCGTGTGTCACTGCCTCATCCTTCACATTTTTCTCTAATTGGTGCTGCTCCATTATATTTGAAAAAAATCTAATCTATTAGTGTGACGCGCTTCCATCCGTATACAATACATTGGTTGCAAACACTATAGAAGTACACAAAGGGGCCTTTCACAGCTACTGAACAGTTGTCTGCAGTGTTCACTGCAGTCTCTGAGGAATAACCACACTTAGGCCTTATAACTTTTCTGACTTTCTTTATCAATCTACCAAGATGAAGAAGGCAGGGAGTAAGGCACGTGGTCGTGGCCGGGAGTTTCAGCAGGGAGAGGACGTGGGGATTCTGTGGCTGCTGCCGCACCCAGTGACACAGCATTCACCAGTTTTCCCCGTGAGCGTTCCTTTATGCGCACTTTTGTAGGAGCTCAGCGTACCCCTCTGCTGCGGGAAGAACAAATTGAAGCCGTTGTTGGTTGGATGGCAGCCAATGCATCGACTTCAATTGCTTCCACCTCCTCTCAGGACCACAGCACTGTTGAACAACCATCTGTCTCTTCACCGCCTGCCAAATTGCCCAGGCAGTCAGAGAGTTCTGAACTGGAGCCAGCTGAGTCTCTGCTTCTGTTCTCAGAATCTGTTGGCTTGGAAACAGGGGCCCAGCCAAGCAGCATTCTGGAATGTGAAGAAGAGGCAGTATGCAGTGATGCGCAGTAGCTGTGTCTCTCTGAATGTGAAGAGGCGGGTGAGCCAGTGCCGATGGTCAGCACACCGCAGAACGCATCTGATGATGATGAGACTCAGGTGCCATTTTCTGTTGAGCAAGGTGCTGGCCAGACCACCCAACAGCAGCAGGTGTTGGAAGAGGGTAGTGGAGATGATGAGGTCCAAGACCCAACATGGCGTGAGGAACAGGAAGGTGGTGGTAGCAGCTCTGAGGAAGAGATTGCCCCAACGGTCCAAACAGTAAGGAGAGGTAGGCTGCAGACTCGGTTGCCTGTACCCTCCAGTTTGGCACCCGTTCGTAGCAGTTCTCTTCCAACAGCCAAACCGGGCGCTCCCAGGACTTGCACTGCGTGGTCCTTTTTTGACACACTTGCAGATGATATTTGCTATGTCAAATGCAAGCTGTGTAATCAAAAAGTTAAAAGAGGTAAAATATCAGTAACCTCAATACCACAAATATGTGGAAACATGTACGGACAAAGCACGTAGCTGAGTTACAAAGACACACTGGAGATGTAGGCCAACCTACAGCAGCACCTACATCTTCAGCTCGTGTTGGAGCCTCTTCCTCCAGCTCACACACAGCTGGTTCGGCTTCCTCACAGGATCGCCATGGAAGAACCTCTGTAACTGTTGTCCAGAGACCCAGTGTTATTCCACCCACAGCTGCAAGTTCCCTGTCATCCTCACACTCCCAGGCCACAAAACAGCCATCGGTAGCACAGGCATGGGATAAAAGACGGCCATACTCGGCAAACCATCCACGAGCACAGGCTCTGAATGCTGGCATTGCAAAACTCCTGTCCCTTGAAATGCTGTCATTCAGGCTGGTGGAGACTGACAGTTTCCGTGACTTAATGTCATTGGCAGTCCCACAATACAATGTGCCCAGCCGATTTTATTTCAGCAGGCAAGCCGTCCCTGGTCTGCAAAAGCATGTTGAGGGAAAAATTAAACATGCGCTACTAAACGCCGTCAGTAGCAAGGTCCACCTGACCACCGATGCGTGGACCAGTACCCATGGCCAGGGACGATACCTTTCCCTCACTGCCCATTGGGTCAATGTTGTGGAGCCGGGTACAGATCTTGAGAGTGGCGCTGTACGTGTTCTGCCAACTCCAAGGATTGCAGGAATCAAGTCTGTCCACATTGACTCCTCCTCCTACTCCAGTTCCTCAGAATCATCGCTGCAGGAGCCGTCACGGTCTACCTCCACATGGACCCGTGAACATTTACCTGATGCGACCGATATGAGCACAGCCGTGGCCAAACGTCAACAGGCCGTCCTGAAATTAATTTACATGGGGAATCGAAGCCACACAGCGCAGGAGCTCTGGAATGCCATCAAGCAGGAGAGCGACGTGTGGTTTTTGCCAGCGAATCTCCAGCCAGGCTTGGTAGTGTGTGACAATGGCCGAAATCTGGTGGCAGCTCTTGGCCTTGGCAACCTCACTCACATACCATGTCTGGCACATGTGCTCAACTTGGTCGTGCAGAGTTTTTTGAGGGACTATCCGGATCTTGATGCACTGCTGCACAAGGTCCGCCTAGAGTGCGCTCACTTGCGACGTTCCAGCATGGCCAGATCGCGCATTGCAGCTCTGCAACGCAGATTTCGCCTTCCTGAACATCGCATCATATGTGACGTACCCACCAGGTGGAATTCCACGTTACATATGTTGGAGCGGTTGTGTGAGCAGCAGCCAGCAGTAATGGAGTATCAGCTGCATCAGGCGCAATCAACTCGCAATTTGCGTCGTTCACACTTCACCACTACTGAGTGGGCCTCTATGAAGGACATCTGCCACGTTTTGCGTGCGTTTGATGAGTCAACGCGGATGGCGAGTGCAGATGATGCACTAGTCAGCCTGACTGTCCCCTTATCTGCCTGCTTCAAAAAACACTGCAAGCAATAAGGGATGAGGTTTTGGAAGAGGTGGAGGATGAGGAGTCACAAATTCCATCACCTTCTGGACAGTCAGCGCAACGTGGTTCCTCACAAAGGGCTGGGCAGTGTTCACTTTGTGAGGAGGATGAGGAGGAGTCAATGGAGGAGGAAGACATCGCTCCAGAGGGAGGTACACAACGCTCTAGTCAGTATGTAGAGCGAGGGTGGGGTGATGCAGAGCAGTCAGAGATGACGCCTCTTGCAGGGGACAGCGTTTCTTGGCCAGTTGGGAGTCTGCAGCACATGGTTGATTTCATGCTGCAGTGCCTGAGAAACGACCGCCGCATCGCCCACATTCTCACCACGTCTGATTATTGGGTGTACACCCTCCTAGACCCTCGCTACCGGGACAACTTACAAAGCCTCATCACACCGTTGAACCGGGAGCGTAAAATGCGGGAGTACCAAGACATACTGGTGCAATCCATAATGTTCTCCATTCCAGCCGAGAGCACTGCTGCTGCTACTGCTTTACAAAGCAGCTCTGTGCGTCGAGGCAGTGGAGACAGCTCTGCAACAAGAGGGAGCACAAGCAGCGCCTCTGCACAGGGCAAGACCAGTATGTTCCAAATGTGGCGAAGTTTTGTGGCAGCGCCACCAATGTCTACACCATCCGAGACGGCTCCAGTCAGCAGGAGGCAACGTTTCCGTAAGATGGTGACAGACTACATGTCTTTCCCTCTCAGTGTACTCCCAGATGGCTCTTCCCCATTCAAGTTTTGGGTCTCTAAGCTGGATACATGGCCAGAGCTTAGCCAGTATGCATTGAAGGTGCTGGCTTGCCCTGCTGCCAGTGTATTATCGGAGCGCGTCTTTAGTGCCGCAGGTGGTGTACTAACAGACCGTCGCATGCGACTATCCTCCGATAATGTAGACCGGCTTACTTTTCTGAAAATGAACAAGGCATGGATCTCGCCAGAATTTGTCTGTCCGTTTTCAGATTAAATAACTGGTTCGCAACGTTATCCATGTCTCCTGTTCCCTACACATGCACAGAAAAACCCATGTCGAACATGCTCCAAATAGGGAAGAGCCGTTACCCTGATTGTTATGCTTAAAACAGGAAATTGTGAAGTTTTCCAGGCCTAGAATGATAAATTTTTATGACAAATATGGACAAATAATAATTTGTCATCACAGCGCATATCTGCACATGTCTATTATAAATGGTAACAAAAACTAAAACATAGTCTTCACTTTTTGAAATTAATGCATAAAAGTACATTTCATACTTATCAATTAATGCTTTTTAAGGAACTTTATCTGTACCTGTAAGATAATGCAGTCAATGGATGTACAAATCATAAAATCCTCATCATCATCATCACGATTTTTATTTATGACAGACATTATAAAATAACATACTGATGCCAACTGTAACTTCACACACCATATATGAAATGGCCAGCATCTAAACCTGGTAATAATGTGCAATAATAAATTATTACATCTATAAAGTGCATCATGCATACTGACAATAGATAGTACTAGTTATACCTGCAAGTGCTGTTGAAACAACCACAACAGATATAAATTAATAATGGTATATAAGTATCACAGTGCATAGTTACTCATGGACAATGTCGATGTAATACTGTACCTCAATAAAGTCAGCGTGAACCATTATGCTTGTTACTCTTGTAGATTGTTAAAGAGGGAACGGTCTTTTTTTGTTGGTCATAGGTGGAGTATTAGACAGTAAATGATTACTGCTGTTGTATTTTTGGCGTCCTAGGGCGCAATAACGCTGCGTAACGTCACATTTTATAGAGTCATCTAATTGACACACGCTACCCTACCCTACGCGTGACAGTAGGAAGGTAGTGTTGACGGATAAAGCCTTGCGCAACCAGACATGCTTTTACCCTCTTCAACACTGTCCAAGCAAAAAATGCATGATTGCAGCCGCAGACTTTATTGACGTACAGTATAACATCGCCATTACCCATCAGAGGCTGTCCACTGTCTGATACAGACATAGAATATACCTTTGCTATCCGTAGCCTTTCTTTCACCTACACTTGCAGGCACACACTTAAATTGTGACAATGCATTATGTTTTTTTAAATGGTTATTTTTTATCGTACATTATTGTGTCATCACATTGATGAGTCCATGCTGGACATGTCATACATGCTGTACAAAGTAACGATTTTATTAACTTAAATAATTGAAATGTCTGTGACTGTCATATCTAAATTGCAATGATGATGATGATGAGTGACGATTACAAAATCCATTGTCTTCACTATGTTATGGTTTATCATAGCGTTCCTTAAGCATTATTCATAAATACAAAAATGGACTTTTATTCTTAAATTTACAACACTATATTTTGTAACGAATTTTTTGGGTGGTGTGTTGTTCCATTTTTTGTTGGCATGTGCATATATGCGTTTATATTTGCAGTGTCTTTATTTTTATTATTGAAGTTAGGAAACATGTGTATCTTCGTACCGTGTTAGCCATTAGATAGAAAAATATTTACACTTGAGAGTCCACAGTGGTTGATACCTTTGAATGGATAACTGAAAAGATGGTAACAAATTGCAAGCTTTCGAGGCTACTCACGTCTCTTCATCAGGCAAAGACTAAAACAAAAAATGAAGCATCACATATTTCTATACACAACAGGACACAGGAATAGTGCAATAGGTAAGACAAGTAAGTGACGTGTAGCAGAACTGTCATTATCACAGAGGGATGAACATAAATATTGGAACAGTTCCTAGATAAGGATAGAAAGTTTTATTGCCCTCTGATTGGGGTCTGGTTTTGTGTTTTAATGCCCTGGAAGGGCAGAGACGCAGATTCCTTAATTGATATAGAATGACATAAATCCGTGTGATCTATTCATTCCATCACTAACAGTGTCAAAGGTCATGATGAGCTTATATTCTGAAACCTTTGTATCTTTCTCATATTTGAAGTTATATTTTAATACCAGTAATTCCATATCCATCATGCTATGACCGGGCATACAAAAGTGTTTTGCCACAGGTAAATCCATTATTTTTTGTCTTATCGTGTGGCGCTGATAATTCATCCTTGTTCTCATTTTTTGGCCGGTCTACCCTCACTTGTCCCTCCCTCACTTGTCTTACCTATTCCTGTGTCCTGTTGTGTGTACAAATATGTGATTCTTCCATTTTTTTTTTAGTCTTAGCCTGATGAAGAGACCTGAGTAGTCTCGAAAGCTTTGAATTTGTTACCATATTTTCAGTTAGCCATTAAACGGTATCAACCACAGAGGACTCTCAAGTATAAATATTTTTCTATTCTTGGAATTGAAATTCATCATTTTATTGTCCTAGTAAAACTTCATTTATTCTTGTTTGAAGTACATACATTTGCAATGGCCACGTAACAAGGCAATAAGTCAATATTTTGTGCCTACACCCTCCTTGACCCTGGGCTTCAACAGCGCCAGTTGCTGCTCAGAAGTGTTAGATGCACAGATGAAAACAATCGCTGATGTGTTTGTGGGGTTCAGTAACGCCTGCTGTTCCCCTGCTGTGTGTCTGGCAAAAATTACTGCTGCTAACTACAACTTCAACTTCAAACGTCTCATACTAGGCCTCTGCCTACACCCTCCTTGACCCTGGGCTTCAACAGCGCCAGTTGCTGCTCAGAAGTGTTAGATGCACAGATGAAAACAATCGCTGATGTGTTTGTGGGGTTCAGTAACGCCTGCTGTTCCCCTGCTGTGTGTCCGGCAAAAATTACTGCTAGCTACCTAATCATGGTGAAAAAAACCTGACATCTCAAAGTGTCTAGTGCTACACATAGATATGAGGCTACACCCTGATTTCTAAGCTGTAAACATTTGAAACGTCAACTTTCAAACCATAAAATGATTAGTCTTTGTCACAAATCTGTAACAAAATAAATGTGACATATTATTACAGATATGCACATGTCGAAAACAAATGCAAACACAAAATCCTACTTATGCTATAGGATACTGATGGTCAACCTTGTCACTCCATAGCTTAGACAAATCCAACTCACATCATGATGACTCCAATGCTGCAATGTTGGAAGTGCATAATGTGGGTTGAACTTTGACAACTGCTGCAGTGCGAAGGTTATACTTCAGTGTTCTTGCCTTTGAAATAAAAGCATACAAGTAAATATAATAATCCAATGTTGATTAAGGGACGTGATGTACACGTGTAATATTGTGCAAACAATGCATGTAGGAATAGTCCTCTTCAACATTACTTATATTTGTGTCATTTTAAAAAATACATATTTGATTAGAAAGTTAACAGCCCATATCATAAAGGTCCTTCATGTAAACATGATAATCGCTTACAAAAATCATGCATTACCTTGGTAAAGTCAATAGTGCATAGTCACAATAGCAAAATATATACCTGTAAGTGGTGCTGAAAGAATGACAACTGATAGAATACGTGAATGATATATATTTATCAGACTGAATAGCGACATCTGTACAATGTCGATATAATACTGTACCTTAACAAAACAGCTGTGTCACACCTCACACTCGTTTTTCTTGTAGCTTGTTATGTAATAGGGCACATGCGTGTATGTTTCATCATAGGTGCATGTTTACTGAGTAAAGGAGTCATGACAACGCCTTTGTGTTGTCGGTACGCTTGCGATGATGAACGATGCGCACCGTGAATGTTAGTCTGCGTCATAAGACGTACAGATGCTCCAATACCCAACGCGTCACAGCAGGAAGCCAGTCTGTGCGTCCAAACAAAGGCGCAACCATACATGCACGTAACCTTTTATAAAGCTAGATAAAAAAAAGGATGTAGTAGTAACGCACACTTTATTGAGGTACAGTATTACATCGCCATTCACCATCTGTGGCTATGCAGTCTCATCTATATATACCTTATCTATCCGTTGTCATGCTTGCAAGTCCACAGTCAGGCATAAATATCTGTTTTCACTCTGCACTATGCACTTTTTAAATTTTCGTTTTGTTAATATAAATGATTGGCACATATTATCAGTATTACATGATGGAAATTTTAGATATTTTTTAAAAAATTGTAGTTATATTATTCACCAAATGTAAAGTTTTATGAATGTCAAAGAAAACTTGTAATTCTGATTATGTTTTTAAGTCAGCCATTCATTGTCTACACAATAAAAATGGTGTACATACTGTTACTTACCCATCATTAATGGATTCTGATGTGTACTTGTATGCTTTTATTTTAAACCGTATAGCAGATTATTTAACCTATTTTAATTGTGGTTTGCATTGCTTTTCAACATGTTAATGTATGTGTTTATGTTTGTAAATTTTTAATTTACATATATTTTTTTAAGTTAAATCATCATCTTATGGTACTAAAGTTTATATTTCTCTTGTTTGGAGTATAGACATTTTTAATTGACACGTAACAAGGAAAATACTTGATATAGTATTTAAACATCCTCCTTGACCCTGGGCTACAACACCGCCAGTTGTAGCTCGGAAGTGCTGTTAGCACAGTCTACACTTGCTCCTGTGTTACTGGGGTTCAGCAATGTCAGCTGTTCCCCTGCTGTGTGAACGGCAAAAAGTCCTGCTGCCTCCACCCTGTTCTCTTCTCATCCCTGGGCTACAACACCGCCAGTTGTAGCTCGGAAGTGCTGTTAGCACAGTCTACACTTGCTCCTGTGTTACTGGGGTTCAGTAATGTCAGCTGTTCCCCTGCTGTGTGAACGGCAAAAAGTCCTGCTGCCTCCACCATGTTCTCTTCTCATCCCTGGGCTACAACACCGCCAGTTGTAGCTCGGAAGTGCTGTTAGCACAGTGAACACTTGCTCCTGTGTTACTGGGGTTCAGTAATGTCAGCTGTTCCCCTGCTGTGTGAACGGCAAAAAGTCCTGCTGCCTCCACCCTGTTCTCTTTCATCCCTGGGCTACAACACCGCCAGTTGTAGCTCGGAAGTGCTGTTAGCACAGTCTACACTTGCTCCTGTGTTACTGGGGTTCAGTAATGTCAGCTGTTCCCCTGCTGTGTGAACGGCAAAAAGTCCTGCTGCCTCCACCCTGTTCTCTTCTCATCCCTGGGCTACAACACCGCCAGTTGTAGCTCGGAAGTGCTGTTAGCACAGTCTACACTTGCTCCTGTGTTACTGGGGTTCAGTAATGTCAGCTGTTCCCCTGCTGTGTGAACGGCAAAAAGTCCTGCTGCCTCCACCATGTTCTCTTCGCATCCCTGGGCTACAACACCGCCAGTTGTAGCTCGGAAGTGCTGTTAGCACAGTGAACACTTGCTCCTGTGTTACTGGGGTTCAGTAATGTCAGCTGTTCCCTGCTGTGTGAACGGCAAAAAGTCCTGCTGCCTCCACCATGTTCTCTTCTCATCCCTGGGCTACAACACCGCCAGTTGTAGCTCGGAAGTGCTGTTAGCACAGTGAACACTTGCTCCTGTGTTACTGGGGTTCAGTAATGTCAGCTGTTCCCCTGCTGTGTGAACGGCAAAAAGTCCTGCTGCCTCCACCATGTTCTTCTCATCCCTGGGCTACAACACCGCCAGTTGTAGCTCGGAAGTGCTGTTAGCATAGTGAACACTTGCTCCTGTGTTACTGGGGTTCAGTAATGTCAGCTGTTCCCCTGCTGTGTGAACGGCAAAAAGTCCTGCTGCCTCCACCATGTTCTCTTCTCATCCTGGGCTACAACACCGCCAGTTGTAGCTCGGAAGTGCTGTTAGCACAGTGAACACTTGCTCCTGTGTTACTGGGGTTCAGTAATGTCAGCTGTTCCCCTGCTGTGTGAACGGCAAAAAGTCCTGCTGCCTCCACCATGTTCTCTTCTCATCCCTGGGCTACAACACCGCCAGTTGTAGCTCGGAAGTGCTGTTAGCACAGTGAACACTTGCTCCTGTGTTACTGGGGTTCAGTAATGTCAGCTGTTCCCCTGCTGTGTGAACGGCAAAAAGTCCTGCTGCCTCCACCATGTTCTCTTCTCATCCCTGGGCTACAACACCGCCAGTTGTAGCTCGGAAGTGCTGTTAGCACAGTCTACACTTGCTCCTGTGTTACTGGGGTTCAGTAATGTCAGCTGTTCCCCTGCTGTGTGAACGGCAAAAAGTCCTGCTGCCTCCACCATGTTCTCTTCTCATCCCTGGGCTACAACACCGCCAGTTGTAGCTCGGAAGTGCTGTTAGCACAGTGAACACTTGCTCCTGTGTTACTGGGGTTCAGTAATGTCAGCTGTTCCCCTGCTGTGTGAACGGCAAAAAGTCCTGCTGCCTCCACCCTGTTCTCTTCTCATCCCTGGGCTACAACACCGCCAGTTGTAGCTCGGAAGTGCTGTTAGCACAGTCTACACTTGCTCCTGTGTTACTGGGGTTCAGTAATGTCAGCTGTTCCCCTGCTGTGTGAACGGCAAAAAGTCCTGCTGCCTCCACCATGTTCTCTTCTCATCCCTGGGCTACAACACCGCCAGTTGTTGCTCGGAAGTGTCATTGGCACGGGTACTCACTCCTGCCCAGACTGGTTACAGCACGCCATCTGTTTCCTCTCAGTGTAAACGTCACTTAGCCTCCAATAAGTTGTCCTGTCGTGTTGCGGTCGGGTTAGCCGACTCTATGGTGCTTGGAGTTTAGGTGCTTCCTATGTGTGCTGCGGGATATGCAAATAAAGGCTGTTTCCGTTGTGACAATAGGACAATCACCCACTGTAGTACTGTGGGATTCGGTAACTGCGGCCGGCTCGCGGCCTGTCATCTTAAATTTCCATGGGTACCTTCTGCTACCCGTCCGGGTTCCAGTACTGTCAGCTGGTTCTCCGCAGTGCCTTTGGCCTAGGTGCCTCCATCTCGGTATCCGAGTTCCAGCAACGTCTGCTGGTCCTTGGTAGTGCTTTGGAGCACAGATACCTCCTGCTTAGTAACCGTGTCCCAGTAACGTCAGCTGGTCCTCGGTTGTGCCATTGGCTCTTTTCCTTCTGCTGCCCCTCCGGGTTCCAGCACAGTCAGCTGGTCCTCGTTACTTGCATTGGCTCTTGTACCTTCTGCTACCCGTCCGGGTTCCAGTACCGTCAGCTGGTTCTCCGCAGTGCCTTTGGCCTAGGTGCCTCCATCTCGGTATCCGAGTTCCAGCAACGTCTGCTGGTCCTTGGTAGTGCTTTGGAGCACAGGTACCTCCTGCTTAGTAACCGTGTCCCAGTAACGTCAACTGGTCCTCGGTTGTGCCATTGGCTCTTTTCCTTCTGCTGCCCTCCGGGTTCCAGCACAGTCAGCTGGTCCTCGTTACTTGCATTGACTCTTGTACCTTCTGCTACATTTACAAATTGAAGATTTTTTCAATGCTTTTTTGGGTAATCACTCTGGATCTCCAACAATGAAGACGACGACCCTGATGACCACCCGAAGAAGATGACAACCACAAGGACGACGAGCATCAAGCCAACCAGCCTAAACACCATCACAAAGAAGAAATAAAAGATTTCCAAACAGGACTAAGAAGGTTAAGACAAACTGCAAGATACAGAACAAGAGACTTAAGAACAATAAGCAGAAGATCAAAAAGCAGAAGAACATGAAGAGCAAAATATATGCTCTAAATTCTAAGCAGAAGAAGACTAAGCAGTGTATGGGGGTGAGTCCATTCCTCCTCGTGGTGCCCCTGGAAAATGCCTGCTGCTGCAGGCTAAACTGAACACGGACAAATACTGTTGTAATTTAAATCTTTTGTGACAGCAAGAACGGAAGGAAGAAAAATTCATACTTTTACAGATTACAAGTACAGGAATCTCTGTCACAAATAAGAATATGATGAAGAAGATGAAGATGAAGTAGAATATGAAGAAGAATAATAGTTTAATAAGAACAATATGAGTAATGTTAACAAAAAGATGAATAGCAAGAAGTTTAAGAAGAAGATAAAGAAGGTGAAGATGAAGAATAATTGGATGAAAAAGATGATGCTGCTGAAGATTATGAAGTAGAAAGTGTGGCAAAAGTTAAAAAGGTGAAGAGCATGGAAGTTGTGAAACATACATATTTGCCAAATAGAAAAAAGGTTAACAACATTGTCAATTTCTTCGTCAATCTGAACATCTTTAAAAAAAAAAAATTAATGCTATTCCATTTGATTGGGTTAAACATCTATGCCTTTCATGTCTCCTCAACCTCTCCCAATACATTCTACATTACTCTTTGTTGTTTTCCTTCATGTACAATTAACCAACAAGGCAAGAATGGGTTTTTTTTAATTCCGATATTTTGTTCCCATAGACTTACATGGGACTTCTTGTATCGGTATCGGGTATCGCCGATATTTTAATGGTATCGGCGATACCATTCCGATTCCGATACTTTTGGATATCGGAAAGTATCGCTCAACCCTAGTCATGACAACACTACCGATGCCACAACCTTATGACATGAACTCTTAGCTATAAATTTAGAATTCACACCCTACTCATGGTCTTCTGACCTCACCTATGCCTAGGATGTCTCTCTGCATGTGCACTGTAACGTTACAGTGACATTGTGATCTCACAAAGTGCACTGTGATCTTATGATGTCCACTAGGCCCTGGATGTCATTCTACTGTACCTGCTTAGAGTGGACCTAATGTAGAGGGACATCTGAGGCCTAATTGTGGCCAGAAATTCTCAGCCTAGAGTGAAAATGGTTTCATCACATGCCAATGGTAAGGACCTTACAGGTGACAAAGAGAAGAGGAGGTAAGTGTTGGGGTGACTATTAGCTGTCTTGGTTTTTTTTTACATGTTATGGTTGTTATGTCTTAGGGATCTCTCCAGACTCCAAAGCCTAAGAAAAATTCAATTTGTTGAGAATAAGTTTGAGTCAAATAAAAAATCCAAACAATTTGTCAAATTAGATCTAACCACATCAGCTCATCTCTATTGATAGGAACAGATTTATATCCTTCATGTTTTTATTTTTATTATTTCTGCTGTTCCATTTTTTGGATAAGACTCAATGATTAAACTCACTGGGTACATAAAAATGGATGTCGTACAGACACCATCCATATGGCATATGCTTTTTATTGATCCACTGTGACTATTAACATAGGAAACCATATTTCTCACTGTATAACTTTTAATTGCTGGATGAAAAAAATGGATGCCATACAGATGTCAAAAATGGACATATGGATGTCATACAAAGACATAAGTGAGAAACGAATGATATTTCATAAGCTTGCCAATACCTGGCTATATAGAATGATTTTTTTGCTAGTGGTTAAATATCCAAACTATGTTTAAATAGGTTCAACATAATTTTACAAATGGATCCAATTTTCTTTAACTGCAAACATTTTAAATACAGATATGAACATTATTGTTGAAATAAATTTGATGAATTGGTAAAATTGATTGAACTGATATTAACCCCTTCACCCCCAAGGGTGGTTTGCACGTTAATGACCGGGCCAATTTTTACAATTCTGACCACTGTCTCTTTATGAGGTTATAACTCTGGAACGCTTCAACGGATCTGCGCGATTCTGAGATTGTTTTCTCGTGACATATTGTACTTCACGTTATTGGTAAAATTTCTTCGATATAACTTGCGTTTATTTTTGAAAAAAAATGCAAATATGGCGAAAATTTTGAAAATTTTGCAATTTTCAGACTTTGAATTTTTATTCCCTTAAAACAGAAAAAAATATGTCACATAAAATAGTTAAGAAATAACATTTCCACATGTCTACTTTACATCAGCACAATTTTGGAATCAAATTTTTTTTTTCTTAGGAAATTATAAGGGCTAAAAGTTGACAAGCGATTTCTCATTTTTACAACAAAATTTACAAAGCCATTTTTTTTAGGGACCACCTCATATTTGAAGTCACTTTGAGGGGTCTATATAGCAGAAAATACCCAAAAGTGACACCATTCTAAAAACTTCACCCTCAAGGTACTCAAAACCACATTCAAGAAGTTTATTAACCCTTCAGGTGCTTCACAGGAGCTGAAGCAACGTGGAAGGA
>JARQOD010000006.1:34638742-34683420 GCA_033576555.1 Oophaga sylvatica
AGCTCGGCGAGCAGAGACTCTGAGGGCCGCCTAGGAAGGGTCGGGAACGAAAGGGGCCCCATAATCTGTTGGCGGTGCCAAGAACCATGACATGTGAGAGCTGATTGCCCCCACCTGACTGAGCCCATGGACAACAACTTTGGCTACTATCGGTCTCACTATGCATAACACATGTGTGCAGTGGTCAGTATTACCTTTGCCTTCGGTGGAGGAGGAAAACACCTCTCCTATAGAAGTGTTAGTTGGGGAGATGGAAGATTTGCCACTGAGACCAGAATTGTAATACTTAAATATGTCAGGTGACAATTTTGGTACGGCGCAACTCCGTGACCCTACGTTGAGTCTATTTGTTGGGGATAACATTTTGTTTTGTAACTGATCATTCCCCTGTGACTGGCAGTGTTGTAGCCCAGGGAGTAGAGTTCAGGTGGTAGAAAGATGAACATAACAGGAGACATGGAAAACGTTGGCAAACAGTTATTTAATCTGAAAACGGGCAGGCAAATTCAGGTGAGATCCATGCCTTGTTCATTTTCAGAAAAGTAAGCCGGTCTACATTCTCTGAGGATAGTCGCATGCGACGGTCTGTTAGTACACCACCTGCAGCACTAAAGACGCGCTCAGATAATACACTGGCAGCAGGGCAAGCCAGCACCTCCAATGCATACTGGCTAAGCTCTGGCCATGTATCCAGCTTAGAGACCCAAAACTTGAAAGGGGAAGAGCCATCTGGGAGTACACTGAGAGGGAAAGACATGTAGTCTGTCACCATCTTACGTAAACGTTGCCTCATGGTGAGTGGAGTCGTCTCGGATGGTGTTGACATTGGTGGCGCTGACACAAAACTTCGCCACATTTGTAACATACTGCTCTTGCCCTGTGCAGAGGCGCTGCTTGTGCTCCCTCTTGTTGTAGAGGTGTCTCCACTGCCTCGACGCACAGAGATTCTTTGTAAAGCAGTAGCAGCAGCAGTGCTCTCGGCTGGAATGGAGAATATTATGGATTGCACCAGTCTGTCTTGGTACTCCCCGCATTTTACGCTCCCTGTTCAAAGGTGTGATGAGGCTTTGTAAGTTGTCCCGGTAGCGAGGGTCTAGGAGGGTGTACACCCAATAATCTGATGTGGTGAGAATGTGGGCCATGCGGCGGTCGTTTCTCAGGCACTGCAGCATGAAATCAACCATGTGCTGCAGACTCCCAACTGCCCAACAAACGCTGTCCTCTGGAAGAGGCGTCATCTCTGCCTGCTCTGCATCGCCCCACCCTCGCTCTACATACTGACTAGAGCGTTGTGTACCTCCCTCTGTAGGGATTTCTTCCTCCTCCATTGACTCCTCCTCATCCTCCTCACAAAGTGAGCCCTGCCCAGCCCTTTGTGAGGAACCAAGTTGCGCTGACTGTCCAGAAGGTGAGTGAATTTGTGACTAGGGTTGAGCATTCCGATACTGCAAATATCGGGTATCGGCCGATATTGGCTGTATCGGAATTCCGATTCCGAGTACCGATATTTTCGTCATATAGGATACCGGAATCGGAATTGTCACTGTCACTGTCAGTGTCCGTCGGTCGGGTCTGTCAGGAGTCAGCGGCACTTACCTGGCAGAAGATCTCCGGCGGTCACGGCCTGGACTGCTTCATGGCCGCCATCATCTTTCCCCGGCGGTCACATGCAGTTTCTCGCGATAACTGCAGTGACTGCTGGGTAATCCCGGCCGTAAAGCAGTCAGTCCGATGACGTCACATCCGGGTAAGCAGGTAATCAGCTGTGCTGCGTTGCGATGACAGGCTCTGCCTGTCATTGCGATGTAGCAGAGCTGGATCGTCGTGGGACAATCGTTACTATGGACTGCGTCGGACAGGTGGTATACTGTTGGTTTGTTTTTTTTTTTTTTTTACAGGAGATCGATGGCGTCGCAGGAATGAGAGTATAATAAAAGAAATGAAAACTGTGTTGTCTCTTTTATTTCATTAAAAGACTTTTTTCTTGCTTTGTCTTTTTTTTATACATTTAATAACTTTGGGATTAATAATGGATCGGTGTCTTATTGACACCTCTCCATTATTAACCGGGCTTATTGTCACCGTGCAATCAACGGTGACATTAACCCCTTATTACCCCACTTGCCACCGCTACAGGGCAGTGGGAAGAGCCGGGTAAAGTGCCACAATTGGCACATCTTTTGATGCGCCAAATGTGGGGCTGCTGTAGCCTGGTATTATCAGGCTGTTGAGGGCCAAAATCCATGGGCCTTGACAGTCTTTTAATACCATACAAAAAAAGGCTGCACTCAAGCATACTAAAGCATGACAACATGGAATACATGAAATTTTGAATAGCAATATGGCTTTGGAATATAAGGAAAAATTTGAGACGGTTAGTATAAACATTTGGCCAAACATTTTAAAGCCCACAAACCATGATCAAGGTGGTCTCAATTCTGGTGAGTCCCTGACCTAATGTGAACATACCTCTATTAGGCTGATATCTGAATTTCTGGGTGAATATGCACCTCTGTCAGTAATGCCTGCATTTATGGGTAAAGTAGGGACCTAGTGTAATTAAAATCACCACCTGGTGGGGGCGGAGTGCTCGGTCAGCAAGCTAACATTCAATAGACAAAAAAACCTGACTGGCACATCCAGACTAATGTGAACAAGGTGCAAACCAAGGGAAGCTACCCCCATGTAAAACATACAAAAAAAGGCTGCACTCAAGCATACTAAAGCATGACAACATGGAATACATGAAATTTTGAATAGCAATATGGCTTTGGAATATAAGGAAAAATTTGAGACGCTTAGTATAAACATTTGGCCAAACATTTTAAAGCCCACCAACCATCGTCAAGGTGGTCTCAATTCTGGTGAGTCCCTGACCTAATGTGAACATACCTCTATTAGGCTGATATCTGAATTTCTGGGTGAATATGCACCTCTGTCAATAATGCCTGCATTTATGGGTAAAGTAGGGACCTAGTGTAATTAAAATCACCACCTGGTGGGGGCGGAGTGCTCGGTCAGCAAGCTAACATTCAATAGACAAAAAAACCTGACTGGCACATCCAGACTAATGTGAACAAGGTGCAAACCAAGGGAAGCTACCCCCATGTAAAACATACAAAAAAAGGCTGCACTCAAGCATACTAAAGCATGACAACAAGGAATACATGAAATTTTGAATAGCAATATGGCTTTGGAATATAAGGAAAAATTTGAGACGCTTAGTATAAACATTTGGCCAAACATTTTAAAGCCCACCAACCATCGTCAAGGTGGTCTCAATTCTGGTGAGTCCCTGACCTAATGTGAACATACCTCTATTAGGCTGATATCTGAATTTCTGGGTGAATATGCACCTCTGTCAGTAATGCCTGCATTTATGGGTAAAGTAGGGACCTAGTGTAATTAAAATCACCACCTGGTGGGGGCGGAGTGCTCGGTCAGCAAGCTAACATTCAATAGACAAAAAAACCTGACTGGCACATCCAGACTAATGTGAACAAGGTGCAAACCAAGGGAAGCTACCCCCATGTAAAACATACAAAAAAAGGCTGCACTCAAGCATACTAAAGCATGACAACATGGAATACATGAAATTTTGAATAGCAATATGGCTTTGGAATATAAGGAAAAATTTGAGACGCTTAGTATAAACATTTGGCCAAACATTTTAAAGCCCACCAACCATCGTCAAGGTGGTCTCAATTCTGGTGAGTCCCTGACCTAATGTGAACATACCTCTATTAGGCTGATATCTGAATTTCTGGGTGAATATGCACCCCTGTCAGTAATGCCTGCATTTATGGGTAAAGTAGGGACCTAGTGTAATTAAAATCACCACCTGGTGGGGGCGGAGTGCTCGGTCAGCAAGCTAACATTCAATAGACAAAAAAACCTGACTGGCACATCCAGACTAATGTGAACAAGGTGCAAACCAAGGGAAGCTACCCCCATGTAAAACATACAAAAAAAGGCTGCACTCAAGCATACTAAAGCATGACAACATGGAATACATGAAATTTTGAATAGCAATATGGCTTTGGAATATAAGGAAAAATTTGAGACGCTTAGTATAAACATTTGGCCAAACATTTTAAAGCCCACCAACCATCGTCAAGGTGGTCTCAATTCTGGTGAGTCCCTGACCTAATGTGAACATACCTCTATTAGGCTGATATCTGAATTTCTGGGTGAATATGCACCTCTGTCAGTAATGCCTGCATTTATGGGTAAAGTAGGGACCTAGTGTAATTAAAATCACCACCTGGTGGGGGCGGAGTGCTCGGTCAGCAAGCTAACATTCAATAGACAAAAAAACCTGACTGGCACATCCAGACTAATGTGAACAAGGTGCAAACCAAGGGAAGCTACCCCCATGTAAAACATACAAAAAAAGGCTGCACTCAAGCATACTAAAGCATGACAACATGGAATACATGAAATTTTGAATAGCAATATGGCTTTGGAATATAAGGAAAAATTTGAGACGCTTAGTATAAACATTTGGCCAAACATTTTAAAGCCCACCAACCATCGTCAAGGTGGTCTCAATTCTGGTGAGTCCCTGACCTAATGTGAACATACCTCTATTAGGCTGATATCTGAATTTCTGGGTGAATATGCACCTCTGTCAGTAATGCCTGCATTTATGGGTAAAGTAGGGACCTAGTGTAATTAAAATCACCACCTGGTGGGGGCGGAGTGCTCGGTCAGCAAGCTAACATTCAATAGACAAAAAAACCTGACTGGCACATCCAGACTAATGTGAACAAGGTGCAAACCAAGGGAAGCTACCCCCATGTAAAACATACAAAAAAAGGCTGCACTCAAGCATACTAAAGCATGACAACATGGAATACATGAAATTTTGAATAGCAATATGGCTTTGGAATATAAGGAAAAATTTGAGACGCTTAGTATAAACATTTGGCCAAACATTTTAAAGCCCACCAACCATCGTCAAGGTGGTCTCAATTCTGGTGAGTCCCTGACCTAATGTGAACATACCTCTATTAGGCTGATATCTGAATTTCTGGGTGAATATGCACCCCTGTCAGTAATGCCTGCATTTATGGGTAAAGTAGGGACCTAGTGTAATTAAAATCACCACCTGGTGGGGGCGGAGTGCTCGGTCAGCAAGCTAACATTCAATAGACAAAAAAACCTGACTGGCACATCCAGACTAATGTGAACAAGGTGCAAACCAAGGAAGCTACCCCCATGTAAAACATACAAAAAAAGGCTGCACTCAAGCATACTAAAGCATGACAACATGGAATACATGAAATTTTGAATAGCAATATGGCTTTGGAATATAAGGAAAAATTTGAGACGCTTAGTATAAACATTTGGCCAAACATTTTAAAGCCCACCAACCATCGTCAAGGTGGTCTCAATTCTGGTGAGTCCCTGACCTTTTGGTCTTTTTGTCTAGTCTTTTAATACCAGGCCGCAGCAGTCTGCATTTTACTTGGCTGGTTAACAAAAATAGGGGGACCCCTACGCCGTTTTTTTTTCGAGGGGATCCCCTATTTTTGTTAACCAGCCAAGCTAAGCAGACTGCTGTGGCCTGGTATTATCAGGCTTGCAAGGTCCATGGATATTGGATCCTTACCAGCCTGAAAAACCAGGCCTCAGCGGTCTGCTTCATCTGGCTGGTTAACAAAAATAGGGGGGACCCCACGCCAATTTTTTTCGAGGGGATCCCCTATTTTTGTTAATCAGCCAAGATATGCAGACTGCTGTGGCCTGGTATTATCAGGCTGGCAAGGTCCATGGATCTTGGCTCCTTAACAGCCTGAAAATCCAGGCCTCAGCGGTCTGCTTCATCTGACTGGTTAACAAAAATAGGGGGACCCCACGCCATTTTTTTCGAGGGGATCCCCTATTTTTGTTAATCAGCCAAGATATGCAGACTGCTGTGGCCTGGTATTATCAGGCTGGCAAGGTCCTTGGATCTTGGCTCCTTAACAGCCTGAAAATCCAGGCCTCAGCGGTCTGCTTCATCTGGCTGGTTAACAAAAATAGGGGGGACCCCACGCCATTTTTTTTTTGAAGGGAACGCCTATTTTTGTTAATCAGTTCCCTCTGACGTCACTGATGGTGTCCCTGGCTGACCTGAAGTGAAAGTGGAAAGCAATCAATTAAGCTTTCCACTTCCTCTCCTGTCAGCCAGGAGAGGAGCTCATTCATTTGGGGGTTTACTGTGAGGCTGCAGCATTAGCTGCGGTCCCTGCAGTAAACATTAACCCTTTCTGAAGGATTACACCGTGGGACCTGACTGTGCATGGGATAGGTAAGAATAATTTTGCTTTATTATTTTATTTTTATTACAGGAAATGGTTTTAGCAGGTAAATAAAATATGGTCAAAAACTGTGTGATTATTTCATTAAACTTCTTTTTTATTAAAGTGTGTGTGTTTGATTTTTCTTTCATACAATAGGATTAATAATTGATAGTTGTCTAATTGACAGCTCTCAATTATTAACCTGGCTTAAAGTGACCTTTCAATTGCAAGGTCATTTTAACCCCTTATTAACCCATTCGCCACCGCTACAGGGCAATGGGAATAGACGGGCAAAGTGCCAGAAAGGGCAAATCTAATTAGAGATTTGCCCTTTCTGGGGTGTCTGGGGGCAGATTTTAGTAGCCGGGGGGGGGCCAAAAAATAATGGTCCCTCTCTGGGCTATTATTATCTGCCCCCACTCACTGGCTTTGTCTGTCTGGTTGCGAAAATAGGGCGGGAGCCCACGCATTTTTTTTCAGCAATTTTACACCTCATATATATATATACATGTCATTGAGTTTGTGACACATATATATATATATATTTATAGTTCATACACTTCTACATAGTATAATAGCCGCTAATTCAATTGCCGGCTTTTGTGAAAATGCAGAACCCGACATGAAATGACACTTGGTTTACATAGAGTTAACCATGTCTTTTCATGTAGTTTGATATCTGATTTGCACAAACAATTACATGAGTGTAAGTGTGCAAAATTTCACACCTGTAGGGGTTAATTAAAGGTGTAAATTCGTAGCAAAAAAGTCTGTTTTTTTACAACGAATTTACACCTTTAATTAACCCCTACAGGTGTGAAATTTTGCACACTTACACTCATGTAATTGTTTGTGCAAATCAGATATCAAACTACATGAAAAGACATGCTTAACTCTATGTAAACCAAGTGTCATTTCATGTCGGGTGCTTCTGTCTTTTCACAAAAGCCGACTTTACCCGGCAATTGAATCAGAGGCTATTTTACTATGTAGAAGTGTATA
Organism: Oophaga sylvatica; assembly: GCA_033576555.1. Taxonomy (NCBI): domain Eukaryota; kingdom Metazoa; phylum Chordata; class Amphibia; order Anura; family Dendrobatidae; genus Oophaga; species Oophaga sylvatica. Next base: position 34,646,032 of record JARQOD010000006.1, read on the forward strand.
AACTATAAATATATGTATATATATATGTCACAATGAAATGTATATATATATGTATTCTATGTGTGTATATTTAGTGTTTACAAGGAAAGAAAGAGGTTTTTTTAGTTACGATATTTTGTTCCCATAGACTTACATTGGATTTCCGGTATCGGTATCGGGTATCGCCGATATTTTAATGGTATCGGCGATACCATTCCGATTCCGATACTTTTGGATATCGGAAAGTATCGCTCAACTCTATTTGTGACTCCTCATCCTCCACCTCTTCCAAAACCTCATCCTTTAGTGCTTGCAGTGATTTTTGAAGCAGGCAGATAAGGGGGACAGTCATGCTGACTAGTGCATCATCTGCACTCGCCATCCGCGTTGAGTCATCAAACGCACGCAAAACGTGGCAGATGTCCTTCATAGAGGCCCACTCAGTAGTGGTGAAGTGTGAACGGCGCAAATTGCGAGTTGATTGCGCCTGATGCAGCTGATACTCCATTACTGCTGGCTGTTGCTCACACAACCGCTCCAACATATGTAAGGTGGAATTCCACCTGGTGGGTACGTCACATATGATGCGATGTTCAGGAAGGCGAAATCTGCGTTGCAGAGCAGCAATGCGCGATCTGGCTATGCTGGAACGTCGCAAGTGAGCGCACTCTAGGCGGACCTTCTGCAGCAGTTCAGCAAGATCCGAATAGTCCCTCAAAAAACTCTGCACGACCAAGTTGAGCACATGTGCCAGACATGGTATGTGAGTGAGGTTGCCAAGGCCCAGAGCTGCCACCAGATTTCGGCCATTGTCACACACTACCAAGCCTGGCTGGAGATTCGCTGGCAAAAACCACACGTCGCTCTCCTGCTTGATGGCATTCCAGACCTCCTGCGCTGTGTGGCTTCGATTCCCCATTGAAATTAATTTCAGGACGGCCTGTTGACGTTTGGCCACGGCTGTGCTCATATCGTTCGCAACAGGTAAGCGTTCACGGGTCCATGTGGAGGTAGACCGTGACGGCTCCTGCAACGATGATTCTGAGGAACTGGAGTAGGAGGAGGAGTCAATGTGTACAGACTGGATTCCTGCAATCCTTGGAGTTGGCAGAACACGTACAGCGCCACTCACAAGATCTGTACCCGGCTCCACAACATTGACCCAATGGGCAGTGAGGGAAAGGTATCGTCCCTGGCCATGGGTACGGGTCCACGCATCGGTGGTCAGGTGGACCTTGCTACAGACGGCGTTTAGTAGCGCATGTTTAATGTTTCCCTCGACATGTTTTTGCAGACCAGGGACGGCTTGCCTGCTGAAATAAAATCGGCTTGGCACATTGTATTGTGGGACTGCCAATGCCATTAAGTTACGGAAACTGTCAGTCTCCACCAGCCTGAATGACAGCATTTCAAGGGACAGGAGTTTTGCAATGCCAGCATTCAGAGCCTGTGCTCGTGGATGGTTTGCCGAGTATGGCCGTCTTTTATCCCATGCCTATGGTACCGATGGCTGTTTTGTGGCCTGGGAGTGTGAAGATGACAGGGAACTTGCTGCTGTGGGTGGAATAACACTTTGTCTCTGGACAACAGTGACCGAGGTTCTTCCATGGCGATCCTGTGAGGGAGCAGAACCAGCTGTGTGTGAGCTGGAGGTAGAGGCTCCAACACGACCTGAAGATGTAGGTGCTGCTGTAGGTTGGCCTACATCTCCAGTGTGTCTTTGTAACTCAACTACGTGCTTTGTCCGCACATGTTTCCACATATTTGTGGTATTGAGGTTACTGCAATTTTTACCTCTTTTTACTTTTTGCTTACACAGCTTGCATTTAACATAGCAAATATCATCTGCAAGTCTGTCAAAAAAGGACCACTCAGTGCAAGTCCTGGGAGCGCCCATTTTGACTTTTGGAAGAGAACTGCTCCCAACAGGTGCCAAACTGGAGGCTAGAGGCAACCGAGTCTGCAGCCTACCTCTCCCTCCTGTTTGTACCGTTGGGACAATCTCATCCTCAGAGCTGCTCCCACCACCTTCCTGTCCCTCACGCCATGTTGGGTCTTGGACCTCATCATCTCCACTACCCTCTTCCAACACCTGCTGCTGTTGGGTGGTCTGACCAGCACCATGCTCAACAGAAACTGGCACCTGAGTCTCATCATCATCAGATGCGTTCTGCGGTGTGCTGACCATCGGCACTGGCTCACCCGCCTCTTCTGATTCAGAGAGACACAGCTGTTGCACATCACTGCATACTCCCTCTTCTTCACATTCCAGAATGCTGCTTGGCTGGGCCCCTGTTTGCAAGCCAACAGATTCTGAGAACAGAAGCAGAGACTCAGCTGGCTCCAGTTCAAAACTCTCTGACTGCCTGGGCAATTTGACAGGCGGTGAACAGACAGATGGTTGCTCAACAGTGTTGTGGTCCTGAGAGGAGGTGGAAGCAATTGAAGTCGATGCATTGGCTGCCATCCAACCAACAACGCTTCAATTTGTTCTTCCCGCAGCAGGGGGGTACGCCGAGCTCCTACAAAACATAAAGGAACGCTCACGGGGAAAACTGGTGGATGCTGTGTCACTGGGGGCGGCAGCAGCCACAGAATCCCCACGTCCTCTCCCAGCTGAAACTCCACGGCCACACCACGTGCCTTACTCCCTGCCTTCTTCATCTTGGTAGATTGATAAAGAAAGTCAGAAAAGATAAAGGCCTAAGTGTTGTTATTCCCAGAGACTGCAGTGAACATGCAACAACTTTCATAGCTGTGAAAGGCCCTTTGTGTACTTCTATAGTGTTGCAACAATGTATGTAACGGATGGAAGCGGTCACATAATGATTGAGTTATTTGAAATAGAATGGAGCAGCAACAATTATAGAAAAATGACAAGGATGAGGCAGTGAGACACGTTCAGCAGACTATAACCAGCCTAATGGAGGTGATTCTCAGCAAAAAACAGTAGAACACCAGTGCCAATGACATATCTGTGAAAGGCTCTTGTGACTTTTAGTGTTGCACCATGTATGGTCGATGAAGGGTCACAATAGATGGGTATTTAATAGATGGAGCAGCAACAATATAGAAAATAAGAAGGCAGTGACACACGTTCAGCAGACTATAACGCAGTGTTTAGAACAAGGAGCGTGATCTGCAGTAGCAAAAAAAAATATTCACGACTGTGACACTGCAGTGCACATGTCACTATCTGTGAAAGGCTCCTTTGTGGACTTCTATTGTTTGCAACCAATGTATTGGATACGGATGGAAGCGCGTCACACTAATAGATTTGAGTTATTTGAAATAGAATGGAGCAGCAACAATTATAGAAAAATGACAAGGATGAGGCAGTGACACACGTTCAGCAGACTATAACCAGCAGTGGTTTAAGAACTAACTGGAGCGTGATCTGCACTCAGCAAAAAAAAAAATATATCACAGACTAGAGTGAACACTGCAGTGCACACAACTGGTCACTATCTGTGAAAGGCTCCTTTGTGGACTTCTATAGTGTTTGCAACCAATGTATTGGATACGATGGAAGCGCGTCACACTAATAGATTGGAGTTATTTTAAATAGAATGGAGCAGCAACAATTATAGAAAAATGACAAGGATGAGGCAGTGACACACGTTCAGCAGACTATAACCAGCAGTGGTTTATAGAACTAACTGGAGCGTGATCTGCACTCAGCAAAAAAAAATATATCACAGACTAGAGTGAACACTGCAGTGCACACAACTGGTCACTATCTGTGAAAGGTTTCTTTGTGGACTTATATAGTGTTTGCAACCAATGTATTGGATACGGATGGAAGCGCGTCACACTAATAGATTGGAGTTATTTTAAATAGAATGGAGCAGCAACAATTATAGAAAAATGACAAGGATGAGGCAGTGACACACGTTCAGCAGACTATAACCAGCAGTGGTTTAAGAACTAACTGGAGCGTGATCTGCAGTCAGCAAAAAAAAAATATATCACAGACTAGAGTGAACACTGCAGTGCACACAACTGGTCACTATCTGTGAAAGGCTCCTTGTGGACTTCTATAATTGTTGCAACCAATGTATTGGAAGGATGGAGCGCGTCACACTATGATTTGAGTATTTGAAATGATGGAGCAGCACAATTATAGAAATGACAAGGATGAGCAGTGACAACGTTACAGACTTAACCAGCAGTGGTTTAAGAACTAACTGGAGCGTGATCTGCACTCAGCAAAAAAAAAATATATCACAGACTAGAGTGAACACTGCAGTGCACACAACTGGTCACTATCTGTGAAAGGCTCCTTTGTGGACTTCTATAGTGTTTGCAACCAATGTATTGGATACGATGGAAGCGCGTCACACTAATAGATTGGAGTTATTTTAAATAGAATGGAGCAGCAACAATTATAGAAAAATGACAAGGATGAGGCAGTGACACACGTTCAGCAGACTATAACCAGCAGTGGTTTATAGAACTAACTGGAGCGTGATCTGCACTCAGCAAAAAAAAATATATCACAGACTAGAGTGAACACTGCAGTGCACACAACTGGTCACTATCTGTGAAAGGCTCCTTTGTGGACTTATATAGTGTTTGCAACCAATGTATTGGATACGGATGGAAGCGCGTCACACTAATAGATTGGAGTTATTTTAAATAGAATGGAGCAGCAACAATTATAGAAAAATGACAAGGATGAGGCAGTGACACACGTTCAGCAGACTATAACCAGCAGTGGTTTAAGAACTAACTGGAGCGTGATCTGCACTCAGCAAAAAAAAAATATATCACAGACTAGAGTGAACACTGCAGTGCACACAACTGGTCACTATCTGTGAAAGGCTCTCTTTGTGGACTTCTATAGTGTTTGCAACATGTATTGGATACGGATGGAAGCGCGTCACACTAATAGATTGGAGTTATTTGAAATAGAATGGAGCAGCAACAATTATAGAAAAAAATGACAAGGATGGCAGTGACACACGTTCAGCAGACTATAACCAGCAGTGGTTTAAGAACTAACTGGAGCGTGATCTGCACTCACCAAAAAAAAAATATATCACAAACTAGAGTGAACACTGCAGTGCACACAACTGGTCACTATCTTTGAAATGCTCCTTTGTGGACTTCTATAGTGTTTGCAACCAATGTATTGGATACAGATGGAAGCACGTCACACTATAATTTCAATTGAATGGAGCTGCAAGAATTACACTAAAGAAAAAAAAAAAGAGTCTGTGAGTGACACGTGCAGATGCCTACAAACAGCGTTGGATGCAGAGCAAACTTTCAGCGCGTCAACTGCACTCACACAGACCTTGCAGAGCTGTGAAAACAACACTGCAAGGCTAAAGGAAGCTTTACACAGCGGTTGTTAAACTAGCCTGCCTAAAGCACAGTACACAAAATCGCAATCTCTAACTGTCCCTCAGAGTCAGCAGAGCAGGTTCTGTCCCTAACTGAATTCACAGCACAGTGACGCTAAAATGGCGGCGGCGCCTTTTATAGTGCATTCTGACATCATTTCAGCATCCAATCACAGCCATGCCATTAGTTAACATGACCGCAGCAGTACAGGATGTGCCCACACTTCTTAGGATTCCTCATTGGCTGACTAAAATCACATTGCCTCTCAAAGAATTATGGGAACTTCCGATTCCGGTATACGATATATGGAAAATATCGGAACTAAGTATCTAAAGTCCGATACAGCGAATATCGGCCGATACCCGATACTTGCGGTATCGGAATGCTCAACTCTAGTAGCCACCTTTTGCTTTGATGACTGCTTTGCACACTCTTGGCATTCTCTTGATGAGCTTCAAGTGGTAGTCACCGGGAATGGTTTTCACTTCACAGGTGTGCCCTGTCAGGTTTAATGAGTGGGATTTCTGGCCTTATAAATGGGGTTGTGACCACCAGTTGTGTTGTGCAGAAGTCTGGTGGATACTAGTGTTGAGCGATGCGATACTGCAAATATCGGGTATCGGCCGATATTAGCTGTATCGGGCTTTCGATTCCGAGTACCGATATTTTCGTCATATCGGATACCGGAATCGGATTTGTCACTGTCACTGTGAGTGTCCGTCGGTCGGGTCTGTCAGGAGTCAGCGGCACTTACCTGGCAGAAGATCTCCGGCGGTCACGTCCTGGACTGCTTGATGGCCGCCATTATCTTCTCCCTGGCGGTCACATGCAGTTTTTCGCGATAACTGCAGTGACTGCAGGGTAATCCCGGCCGTAAACCAGTCCGATGACGTCACCGCCGGGGAAGCAGGTAATCAGCTGTGCTGCGCCGGGATGACAGCTCTGCTGTCATTCTGATGTAGCAGAGCTGGATCGTCGTGGGACACTCGTTACTATGGACTGCGTCGGACAGGTGGTATACTGCTGTTTTTTTTTTTTTTTTTTTACAGGAGATCGATGGTGTCGCAAGATGAGACTGTAATAAAAGTAATGAAAACTGTGTTGTGTTTTTTATTAAATTAAAAATTTTTTTTATGAACATTCACCCGTCCGGGTACATCAGCAATTTAACTATTTACATACAGGGACCCTGTCCGGGTTATTTATAATTCTTTGGCAGGGGTGTTCCAGGTACCACCTGGTACTCTTCTGATGCTTGCCAAACATCCGAGACACCAAGGACCACCAGGACCTGATGACATCGTGTGGCCTGTACAGTCAAGTCGTGACCCGCTATCTGTGTCTGTGTGGCCACCTCTTTCATCTCCCTCCGGGTCTGGAGCCCTATGTCCCGGACTGAACGAACCCCAGGGGGCCTAACAGGCGCCGGGTACGGGCCAGCTATAGTTATCATGTTCATAGCTGGGGCTGCTGAGGAGACCACTGAGGGAGGCTGGGGAGATTTACGGCGTGGGGTGGGCACTTGTGCAGAGGCCTGGATGTGGGAGGCTGAAGGCTCCGAGGGTCTCACAGGTTCCTGACACTCTGGGGAGTAGGGGTCGCACCTGGTAACATTTAGGGCGTACCATCCATTGTAACCCCAGTGTCGGGTGTAAGTCACCAAGTCTCCTGGCAACAGGTCCCTCCCCGGGTGTCCTTCTGGGAGGTGAGTCTCCACGTCCCGCCGGGTCACAAACACTTCTAAATAAAGTCCAGGCTCCTGGATGAAGCCCCAACCACCTTTCAATTTAAAGCTCCGTACTGCACCCTTATGCCGCGGCTCCCACAGGGTTCCTTTATCTTTTGTCATCCGGTCCTTATCTGCCCGGTCCTTCTCCAGGTTACGTTGCCGAAGCTTTTGGGATTCTCACTGCTCCCTTTGTCGCTCTGCTTCCCGCTCCCAACGTCTCCACTCTTCCTCCTGACGCCGGTTGTAATTCTCCTCCACCAGCATCTCCATGTCTCCACCATCAAACTGCAGCTTACGATGTCCGGTTTGCGGCAGCTCTCCTGGCGCCCGACAGTCCTGGCGGCACTCACCTGCGGAGGAAGCAGCCGGCTCTGGAACAGATGACATGTCGGGGCTCCGGTACAGACAGGTAGACCTCTGGTGCCTGCGCGGCCTCCTCCATGAGGACGGGTGTCGCTTCTTCTGTCTCAGCGACGGGGGCAGACAGCGGGATCTGGGGTGCTGCCGGTGCAGAGTTTTTTGCAGGAACGGGTGCCTCCACTGCGACAACGTCAACCGGATCACATTGCAAGGGCTGGGATGCCCGCACGGACTCCTCTACTAGAACGGGTGCCTCACCTTCCGGTACAGACACTTCAGGTAAGAGGGATTAGCGCCGCTCAAAGTTTCGTTTTAGGGCACGCCAGCTGGCTTCCATCCTGGCGACCTCCTCCCGGTGCCGGGCCAGGCCTCTTAGGGTATCCTCCGCTTCTTGCAGCATAGGAGGGTTTCCAGGCCGGGTGCCCAACGGTGGTTCCGTGGCGATGGGGTCGCTTCCGTGGGGGGAGAGCTCTGACTGCTCCATCCCTTCACACTTCTGCTCGTGTCCATTAGCCATCTCTGCCAAGTCACATGTGTCATTAGCATCTGGAGAGGGCCCCTCTTTTGTAGTGAGGCGGGACCTTCGTGTTAGTTTCCGCACACTGAGGAGGATGAGGAGGCGGAACTCCAGAGCTGTGGGGCACGATCTTACATTGCAGTACCATTTAGAGTGGTCGGCCATCGTTTTCGCGCCACTGAGTGAGTGTACACCCACGAAGAGCACCCCCTTCTTCTTCACCAGTGCTCGTCGTGACGCAGATATGGCGGAAAAATGGCAAATACATTCTCTGATGATTTTAGCAATTCTCAAGCACAAAACCAGTTCAATTCAGGCACACAGGACTCGCTTATAGCGAGCTATAGAATCCTGTTCGTGACGCCCAAGTTGAGTCGCACAGAGCCAGAGGTTTTGGGGGTACTCGGCACCGAGCCCGTCGACTTCTATGGGGTATGTCACGGCTTTACCCGGCAATTGAATCAGAGTCTATTTTACTATGTAGAAGTGTATAAACTATAAATATATGTATAATATAATATATATGTCACATATGAATAGTATATATTTTATATATATATGTATTCTATGTGTGTATATTTTGTGTTTACAACGAAAGAAAGGGTTTTTTTTTGTTGCGATATTTTGTTCCCATAGACTTACATTGGACTTCCGGTATCGGAATCGGATATCGACGATATTTAGTGATATCGGCGATACCATTCCGATACGATATTTTTAGATATCGAGCAGTATCGCTCAACACTAGTGGATACACAGCTGATAGTCCTACTGAATAGACTGTTAGAATTTGTATTATGACAAGAAAAAAGCAGTAAAGGAAAGAAAAACGAGTGGCCATCATTACTTTAAGAAATGAAGGTCAGTCAGTCCGAAAAATTGGGAAAACTTTGAAAGTGTCCCCAAGTGCAGTTGCAAAAGCCATCAAGCGCTACAAAGAAACTGGCTCACATGAGGACCGCCCCAGGAAAGGAAGACCAAGAGTCACCTCTGCTTCTGAGGATAAGTTTATCCGAGTCACCAGCCTCAGAAATCGCAGGTTTACAGCAGCTCAGATTAGAGACCAGGTCAATGCCACACAGAGTTCTAGCAGCAGTCACATGTCTACAACAACTGTTAAGAGGAGACTTTGTGCAACAGGCCTTCATGGTAAAATAGCTGCTAGGAAACCACTGCTAAGGACAGGCAACAAGCAAAAGAGACTTGTTTGGGCTAAAGAACACAAGGAATGGACATTAGACCAGTGGAAATCTGTGCTTTGGTCTGATGAGTCCAAATTTGAGATCTTTGGTTCCAACCACCGTGTCTTTGGGCGACGCAGAAAAGGTGAACGGATGGACTCTACATGCCTGGTTCCCACCGTGAAGCATGGAGGAGGGTGTGATGTGTGGGGGTGCTTTGCTGGTGACACTGTTTGGGATTCATTCAAAATTGAAGGCATACTGAACCAGCATGGCTACCACAGCATCTTGCAGCGGCATGCTATTCCATCCGGTTTGCGTATAATTGGACCATCATTTTTTTTTCAACAGGACAATGACCCCAAACACACCTCCAGGCTGTGTAAGGGCTATTTGACCAAGAAGGAGAGTAATGGGTGCTACGCCAGATGACCTGGCCTCCACAGTCACCAGACCTGAACCCAATCGAGATGGTTTGGGGTGAGCTGGACCACAGAGTGAAGGCAAAAAGGCCAACAAGTGCTTATCATCTCTGGGAACTCCTTCAAGATTGTTGGAAGACCATTTACGGTGACTACCTCTTGAAGCTCATCAAGAGAATGCCAAGAGTGTGCAAAGCAGTCATCAAAGCAAAAGGTGGCTACTTTTAAGAACCTAGAATATAAAACATATTTTCAGTTGTTTCACACTTTTTTGTTAAGTATATAATTCCACATGTGTTAATTCATAGTCTTGATGCTTTCAGTGTGAATGTACAATTTTCATAGTCATGAAAATACAGAAAAATCTTTAAATGAGAAGGTGTGTCCAAACTTTTGGTCTGTACTGTATATATGTATGTATTCTGTGTGTATATATCTATTCTTTCGTTTGTGTTTTAAAACCTGTCATTGGGATCCATTATATATCCATTTTGCAAGCCGGCGAGAGAATCTCGCCATACGGATGCAAAACGAATGTCACATGGATGCTTAGATGCGAGAAAATCGCTTCCTCGCAATACAATCGGAAGACATAGGGATCACTGTTCATGAAACATTTATGCGATTCTGGTCCGTGAAAAGCGGACTGTATTTTTATACGTTGTGTGTGACTCCAGCCTTATGTGCAGTCCTGAGGAGACAAATTGTCATCGCTCTCCATCCAGCATCCAAGCTCGATAGAGGTTGTTTTTGAGGAATGGAGAAAGATAGATATTGCAATATGTCGCCAACTTCATTCCATACCTGATACTGGCCTTAAAAATCATTTTGGTCATAGAAAATACTAGATATAGCTGTTTTTCACTTCATTCAATTTTTGCATCAATTAATTTAAGCAAATTGAAGGTTTTCTAATGAAAGTTATATTATTAGACTTACTTTCTTGTTATGGGTTAAAAAAAATCTCTGAAAATCAGTCTTTACAAAATTTTGGAAATTATACCAGTGTTCAATGAGATATTGATTCAAATCTTACTTTTTAAAAGGGGTGAACTAATATGTATACATAGACTGTATATGATATTGGCTTTGCAGTGAAATGAACTGACCAGAAGATGGCACAAACGCTCTGTTAAAAACAAGCTCCTGATGTGGTTATGTTTATTTTACTGATGTGCTTTTTCATAGTTTTGGACAAGCTCTTGTGCAGCAAAGTTCCTGATATATCACACAATGAATTCCTGAGCAGAGATAGAAAAATATTTAGACTTGAGAGTCCTCAGTGGTTGATACCTTTTAATGGCTAACTGAAAAGATGGTAACAAATTGCAAGCTTTCGAGACTACTCAGGTCTCTTCATCAGGAAAAGACTAAAACAAAAGCTGAGATAAGCAATATGTGTTACAAATTCTTCTCATCTCATTTTCACAGGATTTAAATGAGATTGATTTATCATTGGTCTCATCTGACAATCTGAAACTACAATCTGAATATAGAGAAAAATATATTGTATTAACAGAATTCTTCCATTTCATTGGTTCTCCAAGATACAGTACAACCCAGCCTGAGGTTCTTACACCAGGCAATATGATTCTACCAAGGGAGCTATTAGAAATTCATTCTGTTCTAGGCCCATGTATTTATGATACCATATTATAGGTCAAGAATTATTTATGCCTCAGCCAGTCACCAATACTGTCCCCAACAGCTCCCAATATCCTGTATAATGACCCCCACAGCTCCCTATATACTGTGTGGTGTACCCCACAGCCCCCTATGTCATAGAATCGTAGAATGTTACAGTTGATAGGGACCTCCAGGTCAGAGGCGTAGCTAGGGTTTTGGTTTGGGGGGGCGAAACTTCTGAGTGGCCCCTAACCAGAGAACCTCAGCAAATGACCGCGCTGTTGCCAAAAATTATCTATATATAAAAAGACCATTATTGGTCTCACCGCCATATGGTCAGTGGTAAATAATACCAGTCCTACAGAACATATAATAGATTACAGCACAGGTACAGATAATGACTTACCGCTGACGTTCTTTCTGATGTAATTGTTCACTTTTCATGTCTTTTCCATCTGGCCCAGACCGACATGACACCTCCTCCAGCCAGGACTCGTTTCACTTCTCATATTTTCAGCACTGTCACGGTCACCGATTGGACTATTCTCAACATGCACAAACTCCTCATCCTGCTGATACCCCAATACTGAGCCGCTGCTGCCATATGTGTCCATATTACTGCACCTGATACCCCAATACTGAGCCGCTGCTGCAGTATGTGCCCCTATTACTACACCTGGTACCCCAATACTGAGCCGCTGCTGCAGTATGTGTCCCTATTACTGCACCTTATACCCCAATACTGAGCCGCTGCTGCCATATGTGTCCCCATTACTGCACCTGATACCCCAATACTGAGCCGCTGCTGCCGTATGTGACCCTATTACTGCCCTGATACCCCAATACTGAGCCGCTGCTGCCATATGTGTCCCTATTACTGCAACTGATACCTAATACTGAGCCACTGCTGCCGTATGTGCCCCTATTACTGCACCTGATACCCCAATACTGAGCTGCTGCTGCTGCCGTATGTGTCCCTATTACTGCACCTGATACCCCAATACTGAGCCGCTGCTGCCGTATGTGTCCCTATTACTACACCTGATACCCCAATACTGAGCCGCTGCTGCTGTATGTGTCCCTATTACTGCACCTAATACCCCAATACTGAGCCGCTGCTGCCATATGTGTCCCTATTACTGCACCTATTGTGTGGTTCTGTGTGACCTCTAAATTCTAAAGCAACTCTCTAGAATATAGTAATGCCGGGTGCAAGTGCCCTAGAAAACAGAGCCCAGATTTTGTCCCCTAGAATGTAATATTGCCCTGTGTGCCCTTTGACAGTCACACTAACTCGAGTTCACCTATAACAATAAGTGCCCACTTTACATTTAATAATGTCCCAAGTCTCCCCCTGTACAGCTCCCCTATACACCATATAATGCCCCCTCACTGGATATATACTGCCCCCTTAATACCCCCAAACTATTTAATGGCTCCAACACTGTTTTTTCTATCTAATCTGCATCTTCTCCCTATCAGTTTAATTCAATTGCTTTTCGTGTTTCCATGTTCAAATGAGAATAATGATGATCCCTCTACACTGTGACAGCCCTTCAGGTATTTGTAGACAGCTATTAATTCTCCACATATGCCACACTAAACGAGATCGCAAACGAGATCACTAAAACGTCACTATTTTGCGATCTCGTTAGCGACCTCGTTGTGTGTGGCATGTAGCAACGATGTGGCCCCTGCTGTGATGTCGCTGATCGTTCACTAGAGTTCTGGACCGTTTTTTAATCGTTGGCGTCCCGCTGGTGAGCCTGAATCGCTGTGTTTGGCACCTTTTGCGAACGACGAGCGACCTCGTTTGTGACGCATGACTGTTTTGCGTCACGGAGTGGATCGCAATATCTGTAAGTTCTCTTTTGCGTCACAGAGAGGATCGCAGAAGTTGCAAAGCAGGCTAGCAGGACGCAGAGAGCAGGAGCGATGCTGGAAATTCCTATGATTCAGAAGCGCTCAGTACATGCTAATGACGTCCTAACGACCGCCAAAGTTGTTAAAGAGATCGCTGACCGCTGATGAGTCGTTTATGAGATCTCCTGTTTGGCAGCTACTAGCGACCTAAAAGAGATCACACCAACGATCTCATTAGCTTGCGTCGTTATTGAGATCGCTAACCAGATCGCTAAGTGTGGCAGTACCTTTAGCCTTTTTTGCAAGCTAAACATTCCCAGATCCCATAACCGTTCCTCATAGGACATACTTTGCAGTCCGTTCACCATTCTGGTCGCTCTTCTCTGAACTTGCTCCAGTTTTTCAATGTCTTTTTTAAAATGTAATGCCCAGAACTGGACACAGTATTCCAAATGAGACCTGACCAAGGAGGAGTAGAGGGGGATAATGACTTCAAGTGACCTAGAAGCTATGCTTCTCTTAATACATAGTAGAACTGTATTTGCCTTTTTGCTGCTGCATCACACTGTTGACTATGTGCAGTCTGTGATCTATTAGTTTTTTTCACACGTGTTGTTGCTTACTTCTATTCCTCCCATTCTGCAGATGTAATTTCCATTTCTCCCTGGTAAATGTCACTCTATTAGTTGCTGCCCATTGTTCAAGCTTATCTAGATCCTTCTGAAGCCTTTCTCTGTCTTCTCTAGTGTTAAGGTACTGCCACACTAAGCTATCCCGCTAGCGATCTCGTTAGCGTTGCATACTAATGAGATCGCTAGCGGGATTGTTTCTATATCGCTAAATGCGGCCACATTTAGCGATATAGTTAACGACGCTATCGCCGTTAGCGATCTTCTTAACGACTTAGCGGTACAAAAGTACCACTAAATCGCTAAGAAAAGGTGCCACACAGCGATTAGATACTTACCCAGCGGGAGCGCCAGCGATGAAATAGGGTCCGGAGCGATTCCAGCGACGAGCGAGATCACAGCAGGAAGCTCGTCGCTGGAAGCTGCCGCACTGAACAATATCGCTAACGGGATCGCTAAATAGTGACGTTTTTTAGCGATCCCGTTAGCGATATTGTTTAGTGTGGCATACCCTTTAGCTATCCCTCCTAACTTTGCATCGTCTGCAAATTTGATTACTTTACATCCAGTTCCCTTATCTAGATCATTCATAAAAAATGTTGAGCAACACTGGGGCCAGGACAAAGCCTTGTGGTGCCCTACTTGAAACACTCTTCCAATTGGATGTACAATTATTTATCACCACTGTTTGAGTATGAACACTGAGTAATGAAACCACCTAACCGTAGCCTTGTCAATCCCATACTTGGACATTTTTTTAAGTAGGAATAGCATGAAATACTCTATCAAATGCTTTGCTGAAGTTGAGATATACTATATCTACCACATTTCCCTGATCCACCCATCATAGAAGGAGATTAGATTAGTCTGGCAAGACTTGTTTGCTACAAACCCATGCTGTCTCTGGTTAATTACTGCATTCTTATCCAAGTACTTACACACATGCTGCTTAATAAATTCTTCAAAGATCTTTCATGGTATAGAAGTAAGCCTCACTGGCTTGTAATTTTCTGGCTCCATTTTCTTTCTTTTTTTGAAGATAGGGAAAACATTTGCCCATCTCCAATCTTCTGGGACTTCTGTTCTCCAGGATTTTTCTAAGATTCTGGCTAGTGGTTCTGCAATTATCTCTGCTAACTTTTTCGGTACCCTAGGATGTAATTCATCTGGACTGGGAGATTTAATTTTTTTTATTGATTTTGGTCTCCCTTGCGAGCCTCACTTCATTACTGGCTTTAGCTCTTCTAACACATGTCCTGCATGATAGACCTCACAGCCCCTTATACATTGTATTATGGCCCCACTTCGCCTTATATATGGTATGATGTGAGTGAGGACTGATAAAGCCAAATTTTTGTGAACAGGTGTATAGTAATATCCATGGTTTATCAATATGATGTCCAATAAGCTCATATACTGTAGTTGTGGTGGTCAAGTTTATACAAACTTTTCATCATATAGTGTACACAGAATTAATTCATTTAAAAGGGTTGTTTCATCAAGACAACTCCTGTCTATATGTCTCATAGAACAGATATATAGTTATATCTCTATATGAGCCAAAGCGGAAGGCTGGTAACAGGCTATGTTCTGGCTGACATGGCCTATCCATGTACCACATGGATTCATTTTGATTCCAATTCATTTGATTGGTGTCAGGTAGTGCCACTGGTATGGAAATAAACAGCAAATGTCATCAGTACCTAGAAAAATAAGCTCCTCAGTATCCCTCCTCCTTTCTGCTCCTGAGATCTCACACTGCTCAGTACAAGCTGCAGCTGTCAGTTAGGTTGGATGTAGATTTAATACACTTGGACTCTTAAGTTGAGATGGGAGAATTGGTTTGCAGGGCTCCTGTCAGTTGGACAGGTCACTAATTTCTGACCGCAGGAGCCTTGTGAATCTCTTTAATTCTCATATTCCCAGCTATTCTTTTGATTAGTTGGTTTGGTGCATGGTCATAATTGCAGAGGAACACACCCACGGCGTTGGGCCAGACTGACTAGTGAAAGGAAGAGCTGAGAATGCTGGGAAGGTAAGGAGATTTGCAGTCCTGCCATTCTGTGCTCACAGATTAATGACCTGGCTGATGGACCAGAGTTCTGCAAATCGATTCTCCCACCTACACTAATAGTCAGTCATGCTTATTTTAATATTACGATTATACAGCCATTCTGAAATTATTGATTTTGAAATGAAGTGATTTTTCAGGGAAAGTGCAACAGTCTCATCAGGTCTAAGAGAAATCTGGAAACAGAGTCCATTTACAAAGAATATTATGAGAATCCATCCTATATACATTTGTAATTACATGCCATATATTCATTGCTCTTGTACATTAAATGATATACAATCCTTTGAACCCTAGCATGTAACCGCATGTTTAGACAGTTTCCTCAAGTAAAACACTTTGTAAGGTTTGTGGGCAGGAAATGAAACGATCACATTATGCTACCACCCAAAAAAATCTGTTTGACAGATTGATTTACCTCTCTGAGGTTTCAGAGTAATTTTTGTACACATGTCATGGAAGTGTAGAATTACTGTTCTTTACCCCAGACAGATTTTACAGACCAGACAGTTTTGACAGATTTTGCACACATGGTGTTTTATTGTCCTTACTATATTTATTTGTTAAGCAACTGAAATAATTTGTAAACCATTTTTTCATGACACATTGGGTAGTTTTCTTTAGATTTGTTTTTCTATTTTAGTTTTATTATGGATAAACTGTACAAAATGTGAAAAAAGGGTCAATATATATTTCATAACTATTTTAAATTATGGAAAAACTGAGAAAAATTGAGTCACCAGTTGCTGCATAAAGAGACACATTTTTATAATTACAAAAGGACATGCAGTATATTGGGATGAGACAAACTTCATAAAATAGTGACATAATGAGTGCAAAATGACGTGAAAATAATGACCATTACCCGGAAAAGAAAGGCCGGTATAGCCTTATTGTCAGTAACCCCTGGGTAGAGACATGCTGAGGCTGGTCAGATTGCCAGACTGATAGGCGACATGCAACCAGAAATGACAGGTAGTAATGCACGTGTAAGCGGATACGCACCCTGCCATACAAATTACATATCGACCACCAGAAGGCAAAGAAAGGCATGGCTCAGCACACAAATGTACAGCTGGTAGCCACAGAAGGGGTACACAAAATAACATATGAAGTGGGGCAGAGAAAGCCTCTATATAATAATGCAATGTTGGAAAATTCCCTGGAAAAAAGAGGCTTGACCGCACCACCCCCAAACAAATCATGAAACAACATTAGCCAAAGAATAAATTACCCATTGTAGAGGATGCAGGGGAACACCGGCCACCCCGACGTACGTTTCACGCAGGTGATCTTTGCTTCTTCAGGGGAGTATATTTGTTTCTTTAAATATACTCCCCGGCCTTATAGTGAGAAAGGTTCAAAATAAGCGCTGAATCACTCCTGTAGACTTATGTCATATGTCCTTCATTGGCTATTGAGTTGCCAATATGCAATGAGACTTAGGCAGGAAACAGGTTAAGATGTTGGGTGGTCCTCAAGTAGTTAAATTATGCTTATCCAGCATGGGGTCCTCTGCTGTCAGAGATGTAATGATTATCGCCACAAGGGGTGGAACCATAATTTTGGGGGGCTGGCACAGACGCAGGCAGCAGTCTGGTTGGTTGAGGGGGTAGCGGTAAAGATGCTACCAAATGACAAGCTGATGGGGTAGATTAGTGGGCAATGGAAAGTTGTTGAATGAAAAGCTGACAATTGAGAGAGGGTGTGCTGCAGCATGCCAAGATGACAACCAGGACGTGGATGTGCTGTGGCATCATAAACTGGGGGATCGGTAGTTGCTGTGGTGTGATAAATATGGGGTTGCCACAGAATAATGTGCATCATAATCTAGTTATGCCACTGTATGCTGTGTGTATCCAAATAATATTACAGGGAATAATATTTGAAATTGAATGTTTATTTATTTGAATTTTGTTAAATTGCTAAAATTGCTTGATTCAATCAGAATTAAAAATTATGTTTACTGAAGAGTTTCCCTTATCACCTACAACATCTTAAATCTTTATCTCCAGTCCATGCGCAGAATATATAAAGGATCCACATCTACTTCTTCTGACCTTCCCACCATCTAAAGAAATAAACAGTCTAATAAGCTAAGCAAGTTATATTTTTTCGAAGGCTCTTCGTCTGAAGCAATAATGATGTCTGGCTTTGGAGGAACTAATTTTGCTTAATATGTCAACACAATTAATCAGGAAAAAAAGGCAGAAGAAAAAAAACCCCAGCAATTTGCTGATACAAAATGAAAATGTTTATTTTGCCAGTTGTTGGATGCTACATAAATGAACATAATTCAGATATATCGGATCATTTTACCTTCTGCTATTTAGGATTTATTTTATCATTAAATAGTAATAATTTTTAATGGAAATGAATGTAGCAACTCAAGGCAGTTTAGAAGTAAATTGAGCTCGGTGAAATGATCACCAAGTTTCTCATTTAAAGAATTAAGTTTAATTGTGTTTGAATGTCACTAAAGCCGTGATATTTTCATACTGCTTTTCTTTTATGTCATCTAATCCAAGTTGATTCCCATATTAACTGTATCTGATATTTAAAGGCTATGCATAACTATGGAAACGTCACCAGTGTCATAAACTAGGACCATATACATTCCTTATATGTTATTTATTAAAAGTTGAGTTCAAGACTGTCATTTCAGAATGCATCAAATTTAACAACTAGATTTGTAATAAAAAATTAAACTGTAGTAGATAAAGTGAGATTGGTCAGAAACTGAGAGAATAGCATTAGAGCTATTACTTGCTGCTATCTTTAGAGTCTATTACATGCCACTAGCAATAGAGCCTATTACTTGCCAGTAGCATTAGAACCTATTAATTGTTGCTGGCATAAGAGCCTTTTGCTTGCCACTAGCATTAGAGCCTATTACTTGTTACTAGCATTAGAGTCTATTACTTGCTGCTACCATTAGAGCCTATTACTTACCACTAGCATTGGAGCCTATTACTTGCCACTAGGGTCTATTTTTTGTGCGATGATTCACCTTTACCTATTGGATTTTATTGAAATATGTCCCGTCTTTGCAAAGATAATAACAGTTTTTTATGCTACGAGCTTTAAGATTGTGACATGGGCTGTCATATACCTCTCCCTTTCGAGAGATGGGCGGACCCCTGGATGCTCAGGTCCAGCAGGTTCGGCCAAACAGTTACAAAAAGTTCGGGTTCAGGTACCAGAACAGTATCCGAACCCGAACCCAGACCCCATTCACTTGAATGGGGGGCCCAAACATTCAGTGTTTACCACGCTGTCATGTGCAAACACCGTTTCTGATCGGCGGTGAACTCATCCCCGCCTTTTAGAGAGCCACGGTTCCCACGCTGTCAAAAGACAGCGTGAGCATTCAGCTGTGATCAGAGTTATAAAGTTTACCTCCGATCACTGGTGTCAGCCGATGGGACTACTGATCCCATCATCCGACACCTGCAGCCGCTAATAACACTGAGAGCAGGAGCAGCAGATGGGAGTATTCATCAGCTGCTCCTGCACTGTAAATAAATAATTAAAAAAAAAAAGCATTGGTTCCCCTGTATTTTTGATAACCAGCCAGGCAAAACTCACAGCGGGGTGCTGCAATCCTCAGCTGTCAACTTTCAACAAGGCTGGTTATCAAGAATAGAGGGGACCCCATGCTGTTTTTTTTTTATAAAATAATTTTAAAAAATAATATATATATAAGTTATATAAATAATTATCAAAAAAACGATGCGGGGTCCCCCCCATTTTTGACCACCAGCCTTGCTAAAGCAGACAGCAGGGGGCTGGTATTCTCAAGCAGGTAAGGGGCCATGGATATTGGCCCCACCAGCCTAAAAGCAGCAGCCCGCAGCTGCCCAGGAAAGGCACATCTATTAGATGTGCCAATTCTGGTGCTTTACCCCGCTCTCACCACTTTCCCTGTAGAGGTAGCAAGTGGGGTTCATATTTGTGGGGTTGATGTCAGGTGACATCAAGCCCATGGCTTAGCAATGGAGAGGCGTCTATAAGACACCTATCCATTACTAATCCTATAGTTGTATGGTAATTAAAGACACAGCCAGAATAAAGTCCTTTATTAGAAATAAAACAAAACTGTAATGTATGTGGTACAGTTCATATAGCGTCTTGTGCTTGGGTGCGATGAAAATACTTGAGACACAGGTTGATAAAGAAAGTCTTGTATTGCTTCATACAAATTGGCAAAAATAAACACACAGGTTGCAAACACAGAAGCAGGAGACACAGCAGGCCAGAGTAATCTAAGCTCAGCAATAACTCTCCACAACAGATTCAGATCTTCTTCTCTGTTACCGCAAGTCCATGCAAACGTGAGGCTCTCAAGAGCAGAGTTCAGAGTCCACAAGTGCTTCAGAGTTCCTCAGAAGGAATGGCTGGAATACAAGGTCCAAGGCTTCAGGAGTCAGAACACAGGTTCACTGCAGGCTAGATTCTGAAGCACTGATTACTCAGCTGTGGCTGTTTAAGAAGCAAACGGAGAGAATCAGGGCGGGAACATGCAAGCTGGAAAACTCCATTTTGACTGAGGGCAAGATAGCTGCAGCAAAACAGAAAGCAAAATGGCAGACGAACAAACTGAGTTTCAGAAACAGATACACAGAACCTTACATTACTCCCCCTTAGGGACAACCTCCGGATGACCTCAGACCAGGCTTGTGTGGGTACCTCTGATGAAACTGACGGAGCAAGCGAGGAGCATTAACGTTATTGACTGGCTCCCATGAGTTGTCCTCCACTGGGTAGCCCTGCCATTTAATCAGATATTGTAACTGATTTCTATACAACCTGGAATCTAAAATCCTTTCCACCACAAATTCTTCCTGACCATCGACTAGCACTGGGTCAGGGCAAGGAGAAGAACGTCCAGGAAACGTATTGGGTGTCGCAGCCTTTAGTAGGGATACATGAAAGACAGGGTGGATTCTCATAGTTCTGGGCAATTGAAGACGACAAGCAACGGCACTTATAATCTTACTGATTTTATAGGGTCCAATGTACTTATGTCCCAACTTAGACGATGGAATCCTTAACTTAAGATTTCTGGTTGACAGCCAGACCAGGTCTCCTACCTTAAAAGCTGGTGCAGGTTTACGAAATTTATCTGCTGCCTTCTTGTACCTTTCCTGAGCCGATTCCAGATTCTCCTTTAGAAGATCCATATTCTTCTGTAAAGTCGTGACTCTTTCAGCCACTGCTGGCAAAGGCGTCTCTATGGGAAATCGTGGTAGAATGTTAGGATGATAACCTAGATTAGAGTAAAAAGGAGACTGTTTAGTGGAGGCACTCTGAGAGTTGTTGTAAGAGAACTCAGCCAATGGAAGTAGATCCACCCAATCATCCTGTAGGTGGCAGATAAAGCAGCGGAGATACTGCTCCAGGGTTTGATTGGTTCGTTCGGTTTGTCCATTAGTCTGGGGATGAAAAGCAGAAGAAAGGTTTACTTTAATGTCCAATGCTGCACAGAAATTTTGCCAAAACCTAGAAGTGAATTGCACCCCTCGATCCGAAATAACCTCATCCGGTACTCCATGTAAACGAAACACATCTTTAATCATCAAATCTGATGTCTGTTTTGCAGTGGGTAAGCCGACACAAGGGATAAAATGAGCTGCCTTTGTTAAACGGTCAACCACCACTAGAATAGTGTTCTTCCCTTGAGAGGTTGGTAATTCCACAATGAAGTCCATAGAAATGGATCCCCACGGGCGGGACGGGGTGGGAAGAGGCTGTAACAGACCAGTTGGTGAAGAGCGAGGTGTTTTGCATCTTGCACAAACCTCACACGAAGTGACATAGTCCAAAACATCCTTCCTACAAGTGGGCCACCAAAAGAAACGAGAAAGAAATTCCTGTGTCTTTAGAATTCCTCTATGCCCGGCTATTTTGGAATCGTGAATGAGTTGCAATACTCTCAATCTGACTGTTTCAGGTATATACAGACGTTGTCCCAGAATCCACACACCATTCTTAAAGACAAGACTTACGTCCCTTGGGGGTTGAGCCAAAAAAGAATCCGCATGGTATGCTTCCTTGATGTCTTTAATTAGGTCTTGATGATGAATCACTCCTAGGAATCTAGAGTCAGGAAGAATAGTCTTAGGAGGAGTAATTGGACGTGTCTCTGCTGAGTAAATCCTAGAGAGTGCATCAGCCTTTCCATTGCGCGATCCTGGTCTATAAGAAATAATAAAATTAAATTGGTTTAAGAAAAGATTCCAGCGAGCCTGGCGAGGAGTCAGGCACTTAGCCGACCTGATAAACTCAAGATTACGATGGTCTGTCAGAACGACTATTTGCTGTGCAGCTCCTTGAAGAAGGTGTCTCCATTCTTTGAAGGCGGCAATAATGGCCAACAACTCTCTATTGCCCACATCGTAGTTCTTCTCAGCCGAAGACAACTGCTGGGAAAAGAAGGCACAGGGATGCAAGACATTCTTCTCACCTGTTCTCTGAGAGAGTATAGCTCCCACGGCACAGTCTGAAGCATCCACCTCTATTATGAAGGCAAGCTCTGGGTTGGGATGTACTAGGATAGGTGCAGTGGTAAATTTATCTTTTAGACGGGAAAATGCTTCCTGGGCTTGGGGAGTCCAGGAGAACTTAGACTCTTTCCGGGTAAGTTGGGTGATAGGTGACACTACCTCAGAGAAATTTCTAATGAAACGTCTATAGAAGTTTGCAAACCCGATGAAGCGCTGTACCTCCTTCACATTTCTAGGACTTGGCCAATCATTGATGGCTTGGGTTTTACTTCCATCCATACTAATTCCTTGTGTAGACAGTACATACCCCAGAAATTGAATTTCGGTCTTATGGAATTCACACTTTTCAAGCTTGATGTAAAGATGATTTTGTCTTAGACGTTCCAAGACCATTCTCACATGTCCATGATGTTCCTCTGTGGAGTTAGAAAAAATTAAAATATCATCCAAATAAATTACCACGAATGTATCTAGGAGATCCCTGAAGATGTCATTCACCAAGTGTTGGAAAGTGGCTGGGGCGGTACTCAGACCAAAAGGCATAACCAGATATTCAAAGTGTCCATAGCGTGACCTGAATGCAGTCTTCCATTCATCCCCAGGTCTAATACGGACTAAGTTATAGGCCCCACGAAGATCTAGTTTAGAAAAAATTTTGGCATGTCGCACTCTCTCCAATAACTCAGGGATTAAAGGCAATGGATAACGGTTTCTAATAGTAACCTTATTGAGTTCCCTATAGTCTACGCATGGTCTCAGGATCCATCTTTCTTCTTTACAAAGAATATGGGTGCCCCTGCAGGAGATGAAGAGGGGCGAATGAAGCCCTTGGCTAGATTTTCGTCTATGTACTCTTTTAAAGCCTTCAGCTCGGGCCCCGCCAGGGGTAGATCTTACCAAAAGGTATCTCTGCTCCAGGCAATAATTCAATTGGACAATCATATGGACGGTGAGGAGGAAGCTGGTCAGCGTTCTTCTTGTCACATAAATCCACATAGTCCTGGTATACAGCTGGTAGTTCAGGGACTGACATGGTTCCTTTAGGAACAGAGCAAGCTGAAATTTTGGACTCATCTGTTTCTCTGGAAAGTGTAATTCCTTGGTCTCCCAGTTAATGGTAGGATTCTGAGCCTGCAGCCATGGTAGCCCTAGAATAATGGGAAAGTGAGGAGAAGAGATAAGCATAAAGGACAGTTTCTCTTGATGATCTTTACCCATAAGAACCTTTAAAGGCTCTGTTTCCTGATCCACTGGTCCAGAGGTCAGCAGGGAACCATCCACAGTTTCCATCTGTACTGGAGCAGCCTTCTTCACTGAACGTATTCTGTTATGTTACGGTAGCTGAGGAGTGCAGGTAAAAAAGGCAATACACCAGAGCAGTTGGAATCTATGAGATTGCAGTACCCTGACTAACCACCACAACTAGAGGCAGCCGTGGAGCGTTCCTACGATGGTCCTAGACGCCTCGTCACAGCCTGAGAAACTAACTACACCTAAAGATAGAAATAGGAAAGCTATCTGCCCCGGAGCAGAACCCCAAAGATAATAGAAAGCCCCCAAACATATAATGGCGGTTAGACAAGAGGAAATACTGACACAGAAAGAAAATAGTATGAGCAAACGCTGGGGCCCAAACTATCTAAATAGAAAAGGATAGGAAGGGTACTTACTGCAATCCCAGAAAACCCTGAAAAACACCAACATACTAATTTCAAAATCACCTGAGATCACACGACCTCTACCACCTAAATTAGTTCTCTGGTGTAACAAAAACAGCAGCCACTGAAAAAACTGCAAAAAGCAAAAGTACAAAAACACAGTGGCTGGACTAAACTGAGAGGGCAAAAAGCCCCCGGAGGGGACCCAGAAGGCCCCCACAGAAGTGCAGGACAAAATGCAAAAATATAGCAAAAACACAAAATAAGAAATTGTCTTATCTGATAGCAGGAGATGCAGACACGACACAGCAGGCTACAAGGGAAACTGGAAAGAAGGATTCAGACCAGAACAATTGATCACCGGCAACCCTGATGGGAAAATGATTCCCTTAAATAAGACCAATCAGTAACACCTGATTCCCAATCCTCACTAGTACCGCTTGTAACCACCAGAGGGAGCCTCTGCTCAGAACTCATCTCAAACCCATTCACAACAGTACCCCCCCCTTGAGGAGGGGTCACCGAACCCTCATTTGAGCAACCAGGTCGGTCAGGATGAGTTCTATGATACGCACGGATAAGTCTCCTAGCATGGATGTCCGAAGCAAACACCCAAGAATTATCTTCCTGACCATAACCTCTCCATTTAACCAAATACTGGAGTCTTCGTCTAGAAAAACGAGAATCCAATATTTTCTCAACCACATACTCCAGATTGCCCTCAACCAAAACAGGGTCAGGAGGCACAGCAGCAGGAACCACTGGCTCAACAAACCTCTTCAACAAGGACTTGTGGAACACGTTATGGATCTTAAATGTCCCTGGAAGAAGCAAACGAAAAGAAACAGGATTAATAATCTCCATGATCTTATAAGGTCCAATGAACCTAGGCTTAAATTTAGGAGATGCTACTCTCATAGGAATATTCTTTGAGGACAACCAGACCAAGTCCCCCACTTTAAACCGAGGACCATCAGTCCTATGCCGGTTAGCAAACCGCTGGGCCTTCTCCTGAGAGAGGGACAACCTCTCCACTACCTGGTCCCAAATCTGCTGCATACGCTCAACAACAGAGTCAACACCTGGACAGACAGAAGCCTCCGTCTGTCCTGAAGAAAATCGAGGGTGAAACCCAGAATTACAGAAAAACGGAGACATCAAAGTGGCAGAGCTAGCCCTATTATTAAGAGCAAACTCAGCCAAAGGCAAAAAAGAGACCCAGTCATCCTGATCAGCAGACACAAAGCATCTTAGATAAGTCTCCAATGTCTGGTTTGTTCTCTCAGTTTGACCATTGGTCTGAGGATGAAATGCCGAGGAGAAAGACAATTGAACACCCAGTTTAGAACAAAAAGTCCTCCAAAATCTGGAAACAAACTGGACTCCTCTGTCAGACACAATGTTCTCAGGAATGCCGTGTAAACGAACCACGTGCTGAAGGAACAACGGCACCAATTCAGAGGAGGAAGGCAACTTAGGTAATGGCACAAGATGTATCATTTTGGAAAACCTATCACAAATTACCCAGATGGTGGTCATTCTCTGAGAAACAGGAAGATCGGAAATGAAATCCATAGAGATATGGGTCCATGGTCTCTTGGGCACAGGCAATGGCATCAACAAACCACTAGAGCGAGAGCAAGGCTTGGAGCGAGAGCAAGTCCCGCAGGACTGCACAAATTCCCTGACATCGCGAGACAAGGTAGGCCACCAAAAGGACCGACTAACCAAGTCTCTGGTACCAAAAATTCCGGGATGCCCAGCCAATGCGGAACAATGAATCTCAGACATCACACTCTTTTTCCATTGGTCCGGGACAAACAATTTTCCAACAGGGCAGCGCTCGGGCCTATCCTCCTGACACCCCTCCAGAGCAAGTCTCAAATTAGGCGAGATGGCGGAAAGAACTACACCCTCCTTCAAAATAACAGAGGGATCAGATAGCTCAGGAGAGTCCGCAAGGAAACTCCTCGAGAGGGCATCCGCCTTAACATTCTTAGTGCCAGGAAGAAAGGAAACCACAAAATTAAAACGTGTGAAAAACAAGGCCCACCTGGCCTGTCTAGGATTGAGTCGCTTGGCAGATTCCAGATAGACCAGATTCTTATGGTCCGTAAGGACCACCACCTGATGTTTGGCTCCCTCCAGCCAATGTCTCCACTCTTCAAAAGCCCACTTCATGGCCAATAACTCCCGATTACCCACGTCATAATTACGTTCAGTAGGAGAAAATTTTCGAGAGAAAAAGGCACAAGGGTTACTTTTAGAGGTCTCTGGATCTTTTTGGGACAAAACGGCACCTGCCCCAATTTCAGAGGCATCAACCTCCACCTGAAATGGCAGAGAAACATCAGGCTGCCGTAGAACAGGAGCAGAAGTGAATCTCTGCTTAAGTTCCTGAAACGCAGAGACTGCCTCAGGAGGCCAATTCACCACATCAGAACCCTTTCTGGTCAAATCAGTTAATGGTTTAACAATAACAGAGAAATTACCAATAAATTTACGATAAAAATTGGCAAAACCCAAAAATCTCTGAAGAGCCTTTAATGAAGTAGGTTGGACCCAATCACAGATGGCCTGAACCTTGACCGGGTCCATTTCAATAACAGATGGGGACAAAATGAATCCCAGAAATGAGATCTTCTGTACGCCAAAAAGACACTTTGATCCCTTCACATACAGAGCATTCTCTCTCAAAATCTGGAATACAGTTCGAACATGTTTCACATGAGAGTCCCAGTCATTAGAAAAAATCAAGATATCATCCAAATAAACAATCAGAAACTTGTCCACAAAATCCCTGAAAATGTCATTCATGAAGGACTGGAAGACGGAAGGAGCATTAGTGAGCCCAAAGGGCATCACAAGGTACTCAAAATGCCCTTCAGGGGTGTTAAATGCCGTCTTCCATTCATCCCCGTGCTTAATGCGAATAAGGTTATACGCCCCCCTGAGGTCAAGCTTGGTAAACCAAGTAGCGTTTTTCACCCTGGAAAACAGGTCAGAAATCAAGGGTAACGGGTATTGATATTTCACAGTAATATTGTTCAAGAGACGATAATCAATACACGGCCTTAATGAACCATCTTTTTTGGCCACAAAGAAAAAACCGGCACCTAAGGGTGAAGAGGATGGTCTGATATGACCCTTCTCCAATGATTCCTTGATATAAGACCGCATAGCGTCATGTTCAGGTACAGACAAGTTAAAGAGGCGACCCTTAGGGAATTTACTACCTGGCACTAATTCAATAGCGCAGTCATAGCTCCTATGGGAGGTAAGGATGCAGATTTACTTTCGCTAAACACATCAGAAAAATCAAACAAAAAGTCAGGAACATCCTCAGCCTGGGGGGAGGCAGAAAAAACAGGAGTGTTGGTATTAACACATTGGCAGCCCCAACTGGTTACAGACACAGATTTCCAATCCAAAACAGGATTATGAGACTGTAACCAAGGGAAACCCAGCACGATAATGTCATGCAGATTATATAGAACCAAAAATTTGCAGCACTCCTGGTGATCAGGTTCAACCCTCATTATCACCTGAGTAGAAAACTGGGGTTTATTCTCAGCCAAAGGGTAGAATCGATCCCCAGTAGGGGAATAGACTTCTGTAGGGGTATCAAGGGAAATCCACAACGTTTAGCAAAATCATAATCCATCAGGTTAATAGCTGCTCCAGAATCAACGAAAGCCTGAGCAGAAAATGAGGACAGAGAGCATATCAGAGTGACAGTTAATAAAAACTTAGTCTGAACACTACCCAAGACAACTGAGCGTGCAAAACGTCTTCCCCGCTTAGGGCAGACTGAAATAGCATGAGAGGCATCACCACAGTAGAAACATAACCCATTGCGCTTTCGAAACTCATGACGCTGTGCCCCAGACACCACTCCATCACACTGCATGGGCTCAGCAGCTGGCTCACAAGGCAACACCACTCCACGCATACTTCTCCGCTCACGCAAACGTCTGTCAATTTGAATCGCTAATGACATAGAATCATTGAGACCAGAGGGGACAGGGAATCCCACCATAACATCCTTTACATTATCCGACAGACCCTTCCGGAAAAGGGCCGCCAAAGCGTCGTCATTCCATTTGGTCAGGACTGCCCACCTACGGAATCTCTGACAGTATAACTCAGCGTCATCAAGCCCCTGATTTAATGCCAACAAGGCTTTTTCAGCTTGATCAGTGATATTAGGCTCATCGTACAATAACCCCAAAGCCTGAAAAAATACATCAACATCACTCAAAACAGGATCCCCAGGTGTCAGGGAAAAAGCCCAATCCTGAGGATCGCCGCGCAGGAGAGAGATGACAATTTGAACCTGCTGCGCTGCGTTTCCTGAGGACTTAGATTTTAAGGCAAGAAACAATTTACAATTATTTTTGAAATTCTGAAACTTAGCTCGATCCCCTGAAAACAAATCTGGCATGGGGATCCTAGGTTCCACAACAGGCAACCTAGCAAGATATGCAGCAATACTCTGAACCTCAGTGGCAAGCTGATCCACACGGCCAGACAACTGTGCAAACTCCATTGGGAGAAAAGATCCTCCCCAGCACCCAGAGATACAGGGGGAAAAAAAAAAAAAAAATGCAACAAACAGAAAAATATCTCTGACAACTTTTCTTCCTTCAAAATATTTTTTTTTCCCTTCTGTGAGTACCATACAATTTTTATGGCCGGTGATACTGTTATGTTACGGTAGCTGAGGAGTGCAGGTAAAAAAGGCAATACACCAGAGCAGTTGGAATCTATGAGATTGCAGTACCCTGACTAACCACCACAACTAGAGGCAGCCGTGGAGCGTTCCTACGATGGTCCTAGACGCCTCGTCACAGCCTGAGAAACTAACTACACCTAAAGATAGAAATAGGAAAGCTATCTGCCCGGAGCAGAACCCCAAAGATAATAGAAAGCCCCCAAACATATAATGGCGGTTAGACAAGAGGAAATACTGACACAGAAAGAAAATAGTATGAGCAAACGCTGGGCCCAAACTATCTAAATAGAAAAGGATAGGAAGGGTACTTACTGCAATCCCAGAAAACCCTGAAAAACACCAACATACTAATTTCAAAATCACCTGAGATCACACGACCTCTACCACCTAAATTAGTTCTCTGGTGTAACAAAAACAGCAGCCACTGAAAAAACTGCAAAAAGCAAAAGTACAAAAACACAGTGGCTGGACTAAACTGAGAGGGCAAAAAGCCCCCGGAGGGGACCCAGAAGGCCCCCACAGAAGTGCAGGACAAAATGCAAAAATATAGCAAAAACACAAAATAAGAAATTGTCTTATCTGATAGCAGGAGATGCAGACACGACACAGCAGGCTACAAGGGAAACTGGAAAGAAGGATTCAGACCAGAACAATTGATCACCGGCAACCCTGATGGGAAAATGATTCCCTTAAATAAGACCAATCAGTAACACCTGATTCCCAATCCTCACTAGTACCGCTTGTAACCACCAGAGGGAGCCTCTGCTCAGAACTCATCTCAAACCCATTCACAACAGTATTTCCCTGTTTTAGAGCAAAGGAGACATCCATAAAATTTCCACTTGCACCTGAGTCGATCATAGCAGAGCTAGACACCCAAGGCTGAGTCAACCCAGAGTTTGATGGAAAGAAAGCAATGAGAATTGTTTTTCTTACAACTCAGCTGGGACACCGCTGAGGAAACTTGAAAATGGCAGCATTTACACAGTCAACGTCCTCAGAGGTAACGGAGTTTAAGTCCGAGAAATCAAGATCTGTTGCTGCAGATCTCTCTGGAGCCTGAGGCTCGGACCTGACAGATCCCCTCTCGCAACACTCACAATGAATGAGTGCTGCAGTAGTCTTACGAGAACGGCTGGGGCAGTTTATAATGAAGTGCCCTGACTTACCACAATAGAAACATAGATTCTCCTTAAAACGATGTTCCTTGCGTGCATCACTAACCCGTCGTTGTAAAGAGTCTACCTGCATGGGTTCAGGTTCAGGTTCCCGTGTAATCCTACTCAAAGGTTCCTTAGCTGGAGAGGAAGGTAGGAAAAGGTTAGTACGATTGCTTTCGAACCATCTCTCTTGCCTGCGTTCAGTAACGAGTATCAATACGGATGCAGTAGTTAATAAAGTCACCTAACGCAGTGGGAGGGTCGGCACGAGCAAGTTCATCCTTAATAGTGGGATAACCCCTTTCGAAAAATAGATTTTTTGGCGGAACTGTCCCAGGTGGTATCAAGGGCCCATCTCCTGAAATCCAAGGCATATTCAGCTACCGAGTGCTTACCTTGGCGCAAAGCTAACATGGCTGCTTCAGCTGTTGCACCTCGATTGGGGTCATCAAACACCTGCCCCATGGCTGAAATAAAATCATCAAGGTGATTCAAACAATCATCCTCAGTCTCAATCAGAGGGTTTGCCCACATCAAAGCCTTGTTGGTAAGCAACATAATTATAGTAAGCACCTTAGATCGTTCAGTAGGAAATTGTGAAGCATGTGCAGAAAAAAAAAGATTGCATTGATTAACAAATCCCCTGAATTTTTCACGTTCACCACCAAAACGAAAAGGGGGCAACTTGGGAATCCCAGAACTCGGGGCCACGGCAGGAGCCTGGACTCGCCCCTCCAGAACCTCAATCCTGGCTCGCAAATCCTGGGTAGTCTGTCCAACCACTTGCAAATTGTGATTATTTAGGTCCTGAAGATTTGTAAAACGGGTCTTTATATTCTGCAAATCTGCAAGGATATTATCAGTCACTCCGCAAAGTTCCTTTATACGGGCCTCCATTTTCCAGATCTTTTAAGACAGGATACTGGAAGAAGAGGAGAGAAAAAAAAACAATAGTGTTCACCTGTGGCAACACTGAAGAAAGAAAAAACTTTAAGGGAACTGCTCACCTGGAATGGTTGTGAGAAGTCACAACCACTATCATCACAGAAAGCTTTCAACCAGACATCTGATATCCAGAGTTTCAGCAGACAAAAAGAGAAGAAAAAAAACAAACAAAACAATAGTGTTTACCTGTGATAACACTGCAAAAAAAAAACTTAAGGGAATTGCTCACCTGGAATGGTTGTGAGAAGTCACAACCACTGTCATCACAGAAAGTACAACCGGACATCCGATATCCACAGTACAGCAGACAAGCCTTTCCAGACCCAGCAGACACTAACGTTTGGCTTCAGAATCTTGTAATGTATGTGGTACAGTTCATATAGCGTCTTGTGCTTGGGTGCGATGAAAATACTTGAGACACAGGTTGATAAAGAAAGTCTTGTATTGCTTCATACAAATTGGCAAAAATAAACACACAGGTTGCAAACACAGAAGCAGGAGACACAGCAGGCCAGAGTAATCTAAGCTCAGCAATAACTCTCCACAACAGATTCAGATCTTCTTCTCTGTTACCGCAAGTCCATGCAAACGTGAGGCTCTCAAGAGCAGAGTTCAGAGTCCACAAGTGCTTCAGAGTTCCTCAGAAGGAATGGCTGGAATACAAGGTCCAAGGCTTCAGGAGTCAGAACACAGGTTCACTGCAGGCTAGATTCTGAAGCACTGATTACTCAGCTGTGGCTGTTTAAGAAGCAAACGGAGAGAATCAGGGCGGGAACATGCAAGCTGGAAAACTCCATTTTGACTGAGGGCAAGATAGCTGCAGCAAAACAGAAAGCAAAATGGCAGACGAACAAACTGAGTTTCAGAAACAGATACACAGAACCTTACAAAAACACAGTTTTCCATTTTTTTTTTAAACTAACAAACACTGTTATGCTCACCAAATGCCTATTCCCCCGAAGCCCTCATTCTCCTGTAATAAAAATAAAATAAAAAAACAATATAATATACCTGTCCGTCGTTTTGTCCCATGCCGTAATGCAAGTCTGGGGAATAAACAGTTTTCAATCTGGATGGTGCCAAGATGCGACTGTCCAGGCTGAGAACCAGTGGTGACTGAGTGACTGCGAGTGCAGCCTCAGTGACCGGTGGTGACGTAATTGAGGTTACCTCCGGTCACTGAGGCTCTGTTCTCACCCAGGCTGAACTGTGGTGACTTCGGTGAGATCCCTGCTAGCAGCATGAGAGTTTTTCTCATTAGGGAAACTCTAATGCGGTATGCAAATGCTTTCCAGGAGGCCACACAAGAGATCCAGAGAAGCGATCCAGTGGGCATGGGTGCCTTTCAGGAGCTGGACCAGCTCCTAAGGAAACAGTTGATTGTTGGGAGAGCTAATAAGTCTTTAGAAGACAAGTTCCGAGAGATGACTCAGGGTAACTTGGTTTTGACGTTCGACCGCTACCTGGCCACTCTAGAACGGGAAGAGGAGTCAAATGCGGTGATCAAGAAATTGGTGAACAGTGCTCAAATCACAGAAGCTCAGACAGAATCCAAAAAGGCAGTGGTCCTGAGGGAAGCAGTCCAGACCTTGACAACAGAACTGCTGGAACAAATGCGTGAGCTTCGTCTAGAAATAGCTCAGATGAGGACACAGCCACCGCATACACTGCAAACAGCACCATGACCATGGGCTTCTATGGCAGGGCCAACCAGGATGTAGAATCTCATGATTCATGACATGTAGAAACCATGACCCTTACAGGGACCTCACTGCTGGTGCTGCCAACTTGGGTAACATGGTATCCAAGCTATGCCTCAAGTGCCGATCTTGTAGGCTGAGTAAGAACCCTGAGCAACAGGCTCCTGTCCAGGCCTTTCAGACATCAGCTTCCAGGGATCCTGATGATTGATTACGTACAGAATAGGTATTCTGTCTCGGGGCCCTTATACTGTCTGGTCATGACAGACCATTTCACAAAAAATGCGGTGGCCGTACCCACCAGGAACCATACGGCAGAATCAGCCGGTGAGGGAGTCTGCAAGTACTTTATACATGTGTTCGGGTACCCGTAGAGAATTCATTCAGATCAGGGGCATGCTTTCAGGGCACCCTGATGAACAAGCTGAACCAGCTTTATGGCATTGAGCCATAGTTGCGCAGCTGGCAACTGCTCCACCAATATATGTGTCCGACATTCCAAGTCCTGCAACTCTGTGCAGAATGGCCAGGCACAACGTTGATATACCGCCATAGCGTTATGCGAATTGACAAATTTGTATGGATAAAGTTGTTGAGGACACCAACCTCTTGTGGGGTTGCCTGTGAGGCAATGGGGAATATGCAGCTGACCATCACCTACCATCAACCGTTTGCATGTAATTTGCAGCTGCTGTTCTATTTTGTTAGTAATGTAGAGTTGACAATATTATTGCCTACAGTACTAATAACCAACCACAGGAGGCCACTATTTTCCCTGCAAATGCTTGATGACTCTGGCTTAAACTAGTTTGTGCAGGATTTTTATTCTTAGCTGGTTTTCAAGGTAAATGCTCGGTAGCCTCACAAGGTGGGTGCACATTTAGGTAAATTATAGTAACGTAGTCAACATTTCCAAGCCAACTGAGTGACGCAGTACAGTGGTCCTGGTCAGTTCTGACCTAGTGTGAGTCAATTATCCTGTCACATTTTGTTGGTTGGTGGAAGCGTAACCAGTCTAACAGTAAAAGTTAATTTGACAAATTTAGTGGTTTTTGCTTTCCTCGTCCATGGCTTCACTGTATCCTGAGGAGCCCACCCATGTCCATGGCTTATGGAGCCCTAGGAGCCGCAGTTCAACATTTTCAGGAATGAACCATAGAAAAAAGACACATCTTTCTTCGAAGACTGTAAATCATGGCTAATCCCTTCACCATATTCGATCATCCTACATCTACTATGTTACTCTCTATAATCCACGTATATTTTGCTTAGCATCTACTGCAGTGTTTAACAAGTGCCAGGCTTGGGCAAAAGTGTCTGTTTGACAGCTCCATCTTGCTCTTAAACTCCCGGCTAAGGTTGATTGACTGGTCTCTCCATATTTAGGTATAAAGAGACTTGTCAATCAAGTCAGGCTAGGTAGCATGAAGCCAGAGGGTAATCGCCTTGTAGGCACTTCTTTCCGACAGCAGCACTTTTGAAAACTATGGTAGAACTTTATTAGCTGTACGCCAGTATTCTGGTAGGAAAGACTAAGCCACAATGGTACATGCTATGTTTGTCTCTTAATTTTTCATTTTTTTGCTGTCTTATGCTGTTTACTAAATTTTTTACATGTTTTCGTTTGTGAAATGATACAACATAAGACATTGTTATCAGTTGATATTTGGTCAGTATGGTATGAATCTGTTGACAGGCTCCCTTTAATGGTATCATTGATAGCTTAAGCTGGATATAAAGGTCTTGGAAATGAAAATACATTACATAATCCCGTACTAAAATATATTAACACTGTCTACTAATTATAACAAACAGATTTATTGTTTTATTAAAAAAAAAAAAACTTTAACATTTTAATTGTCATGAACCTCTGATTTAGGGCTTACAACTCAACATTTTGCAGACTGCAAACTAATGTATGTTTTATTCTGTGATTTATAAAACTTTAAAACAATTTCACTTTTTTTTTTTCTTACGCTCAAAAGATTTGCAATCCGGCAATAAATAAATCACGCTGTGTTCCATTCGAGCTGTCAGTGTAATGAAGAAATGATGAAAGATATAAATCAAAAGCTTTCTGTTCTTTTTTTTGCAAGTTAATATCTTTATTCAGGTCTTGCATTTATGAAGTCGAATGTGCAGCTCTTTTATAGATATTCCCATGCTGGGACTTCTTAAACTGAGCACTTGATACCATATTTCGGTTCATTATCTCTTTTATCTCCTCTGTAGCAAGTTGTAAGTAGAAATTCGGACAATTGCATATAATACGGTGAAAGAGAACAATGTTTGTTTCTGAATTGAGCGATCTTAGTTCGTAAAGGTCACAGATGTTAAAGGAAGTAACTGTTTATGTACAAAATCTCTAGGGAGAATGACGGTGTTTATCTGTCTTTTTTTATATTTAAAGGGAATAAATTATAAAACACAAGACCTATTGTTTAAATCAGTTTTTTTTCCTGCTAAAAATATTTTTTAAACTATTGATATTTTTTCCACATAGCAGTCAGTCATGAAAATAAAAGAGTGAAATGCTCACATTGTTCTTTCAGGAAGAGTTTTTTTCAGCAGTCTCATTATCATCACAGGCAGAATTTCAATGATAGGTAACATCGCTATTCACACCTGATAACACAGGGTCCACAATTCAAAGGTTCTCCTGCGCTCCTTTCCTTCACAATGACATTTTCACATGCCAATTAGATGCTTCAATGCAATAGATAGTCAATCAATTGCTGCTAATGTACATGTGAATTTCCTGAAAGAACAGAAAGTAAGAGTCTAAATAGCCCAAGTGATATAAAAATATTTAAAATAATGTTGATATTGATGACACATTCCCTTTAAGTAATATTTTGCAGTAAGCAAAATAATTATATTTGTGGTATAAAAACATTTTCATAACCACGGCAATTATAAAATCAGTACTGGAGATACTGATATCAGGGGTTAATTCCAATAACGACCATGTGATTACTTACTGTTATGTGAATCGGCCTTATTGTCAGGGTAAAAAAATAAAATAAGGTCACCAGGGGATAATCATTGCATAAGATATTAAAAAGCTATGATTAACTGTGCTGTATAAGCCCACATGTAAGGAGCTCCTCCTAGTGGTAGCTTTAGGCTTCCTCAGGGGAAGGAACAATCCGAAACGCGCGTTTGGGCGACAGGGGCAGCGTTGGTGGCTAGCCTTGTATATATCTTGGTATGTATGCCAAATGATGTGGTCATTATTATTATTTTTATGATTTGATTGGTATACTTTGCCTTATGTTAGGTATTTAACTGATGTCCATTATTATTTTTTTGGCATGTTCACATACGCTGCTTCCTGCATGTTTTTGGTATATGTCTCATGT
Organism: Oophaga sylvatica; assembly: GCA_033576555.1. NCBI lineage: Eukaryota > Metazoa > Chordata > Amphibia > Anura > Dendrobatidae > Oophaga > Oophaga sylvatica. Next base: position 34,681,824 of record JARQOD010000006.1, read on the forward strand.
GGCACTTTTAATTGTTTTCTTTTTGTGCTCTGATTTTTTGTGATATAAATAAAGATTATTTTCTACTTTTGTATAACGGACCTTATGACTGTTTTTTCTGTGCTATTGGTTATTTCTAGATTATGCAGTTTGGTTTAATATAGTCCCTGCGGTTTTTCAACTTGTTAATTTATTTGATTAATTTCACATGTCACTGCAATGTGGATCTATTTCTGTTTGTGTCTATATACACTCCTGCAGCTCATAAATAAACTACATACAGTACATATTCTAGAATACCCATGTGTTAGAATCGGGCCACCATCTAGTACCCAATAAATGGAGATGTCTGCAATATCAAAGCACGGACATTTATTTCGTATTATGGTCACATAATAAAAGCAATTGTCATGTTCATGTTATCATTCTCCTTCCATGATGGTAGGATGACGATATATGATTTACTATTACTGTATATCCATCCAAAAAGTGAAAAAAATGTAATATTTGAATTGAAACTAAAATTGTAAATTCATAAAAAATGAATTTGCCAAGATGCAGATAGGGACACTTTACAATTGAATGCCTAATACATTTAATCACTCTGCCTGATGTATAACCTCTAGTGTTGAGCGATATTGCTCGATATCTAAAAATATCGTATCGAAATTGTATCGCCGATAGCACTAAATATCGTCGATATCCGATTTCGATAGCGGAAGTCACATGTAAGTCTATGGGAACAAAATATCGAAATTAAAAAAAACCTTTATTTCCTTGTAAAACACTAAATATACACACATAGAATACATATATATATATATATACATGTCATTGTGACATATATATACATATATGTATAGTTTATACACTTCTACATAGTAAAATATCCTCTGATTCAATTGCCGGGTAAAGCCGGCTTCTGTGAAAAGACAGAAGCACCCGACATGAAATGACACTTGGTGTACATAGGGTTAACCATGTCTTTTCATGTCGTTTGCAATCTGATTTGCACAAACAATTACATCAGTCTATGTGTGCAAAATTTCACACCTGTAGGGGTTAATTAAAGGTGTAAATTCGTTGTAAAAAAAACGGACTTTTTTGCTACGAATTTACACCTTTAATTAACCCCTACAGGTGTGAAATTTTGCACACTTACACTCATGTAATTGTTTGTGCAAATCAGATATCAAACTACATGAAAAGACATGGTTAACTCTATGTAAACCAAGTGTCATTTCATGTCGGGTTCTGCATTTTCACAAAAGCCGGCAATTGAATTAGCGGCTATTATACTATGTAGAACTGTATGAACTATAAATATAAATATATATATATGTGTCACAAATTCAATGACATGTATATATATATATATATATATATATATATATATGAGGTGTAAAATTGCTGAAAAAAAATGCGTGGGCTCCCGCCCTATTTTCGCAACCAGACAGACAAAGCCAGTGAGTGGGGGCAGATAATAATAGCCCAGAGAGGGACCATTATTTTTGCCCCCCCCCCGGCTACTAAAATCTGCCCCCAGACACCCCAGAAAAGACAAATCTATAATTAGATTCGCCCTTTCTGGCACTTTGCCCGTCTATTCCATTGCCCT
>JARQOD010000006.1:34683520-34848114 GCA_033576555.1 Oophaga sylvatica
AACAACTGGCGGTGTTGGAGCCCACGGTCAAGGAGGATGTTTAAATACTATATCAAGTATTTTCCTTGTTACGTGTCAATTAAAAATGTCTATACTCCAAACAAGAGAAATATAACCTTTAGTACCATAAGATGATGATTTAACTTAAAAACATATATGTAAATTAATAATTTACAAACATAAACGCATACATTAACATGTTGAAAAGCAATGCAAACCACAATTAAAATAGGTTAAATAATCTGCTGTACGGTTTAAAATAAAAGCATACAAGTACATATCAGAATCCATTAATGATGGCTAAGTAACAGTATGTACACCATTTTTATTGTGTAGACAATGAATGGCTGACTTAACTTGTAATGCTGATTATGTTTTTATCTTTGACATTCATAAAACTTTACATTTGGTGAATAATATCACTAAAATGTTTTAAAAAATATCTAAAATTTCCATCATGTAATACTGATAATATGTGCCAATCATTTATATTAACAAACAAAAAATTTAAAAAGTGCATAGTGCAGAGTGAAAACATATTTATGCCTGACTGTGGACTTGCAAGCATGACAACGGATAGATAAGGTATATATAGATGAGACTGCATAGCCACAGATGGTGAATGGCGATGTAATACTGTACCTCAATAAAGTGTGCGTTACTACTACATACTTTTTTTTATATAGCTTTAAAAAAAGGTTACGTGCATGTATGGTTGCGCCTTTGTTTGGACGCACAGACTGGCTTCCTGCTGTGACGCGTTGGGTATTGGAGCGTCTGTACGTCTTATGACGCAGACTAACAATCACGGTGCGCATCGTTCATCATCGCAAGCGTACCGACAACACAAAGGCGTTGTCATGACTGCTTTACTCAGTAAACATGCACCTATGATGAAACATACACGCATGTGCCCTATTACATAACAAGCTACAAGAAAAACGAGTGTGAGGTGTGACACAGCTGTTTTGTTAAGGTACAGTATTATATCGACATTGTACAGGTGTCGCTATTCAGTCTGATAAATAGATATCATTCACCTATTCTATCAGTTGTCGTTCTTTCAGCACCACTTACAGGTATATATTTTGCTATTGTGACTATGCACTATTGACTTTACCAAGGTAATGCATGATTTTTGTTAGCGATTATCATGTTTACATGAAGGACCTTTATGATATGGGCTGTTAACTTTCTAATTAAATATGTATTTTTTAAAATGACAACAATATAAGTAATGTTGAAGAGGACTATTCCTACATGCATTGTTTGCACAATATTACAGGTGTACATCACGTCCCTTAATCAACATTGGATTATTATATTTACTTGTATGCTTTTATTTAAAAGGCAAGAACACTGAAGTATAACCTTCGCACTGCAGCAGTTGTCAAAGTTCAACCCACATTATGCACTTACAACATTGCAGCATTTGAGTCATGATGTGAGTTGGATTTGTCTAAGCTATGGAGTGACAAGGTTGACCATCAGTATCCTATAGCATAAGTAGGCTTTTGTGTTTGCATTTGTTTTCGACATGTGCATATCTGTAATAATATGTCACAATTATTTTGTTACAGATTTGTGACAAAGACTAATCATTTTATGGTTTTAAAGTTGGCGTTTCAAATGTTTACAGCTTAGAAATCAGGGTGTAGCCTCATATCTATGTGTAGCACTAGACACTTTGACATGTCATGTTTTTTTAACCATGATTAGGTAGCTAGCAGTAATTTTTGCCGGACACACAGCAGGGGAACAGCAGGCGTTACTGAACCCCACAAACACATCAGCGATTGTTTTCATCTGTGCATCTAACACTTCTGAGCAGCAACTGGCGGTGTTGAAGCCCAGGGTCAAGGAGGGTGTAGGCAGAGGCCTAGTATGAGATGTTTGAAGTTGAAGTTGTAGTTAGCAGCAGTAATTTTTGCCAGACACACAGCAGGGGAACAGCAGGCGTTACTGAACCCCACAAACACATCAGCGATTGTTTTCATCTGTGCATCTAACACTTCTGAGCAGCAACTGGCGGTGTTGAAGCCCAGGGTCAAGGAGGGTGTAGGCAGAGGCCTAGTATGAGATGTTTGAAGTTGAAGTTGTAGTTAGCAGCAGTAATTTTTGCCAGACACACAGCAGGGGAACAGCAGGCGTTACTGAACCCCACAAACACATCAGCGATTGTTTTCATCTGTGCATCTAACACTTCTGAGCAGCAACTGGCAGTGTTGAAGCCCAGGGTCAAGGAGGGTGTAGGCAGAGGCCTAGTATGAGATGTTTGAAGCTGAAGTTGTAGTTAGCAGCAGTAATTTTTGCCAGACACACAGCAGGGGAACAGCAGGCGTTACTGAACCCCACAAACACATCAGCGATTGTTTTCATCTGTGCATCTAACACTTCTGAGCAGCAACTGGCGGTGTTGAAGCCCAGGGTCAAGGAGGGTGTAGGCAGAGGCCTAGTATGAGATGTTTGAAGTTGAAGTTGTAGTTAGCAGCAGTAATTTTTGCCAGACACACAGCAGGGGAACAGCAGGCGTTACTGAACCCCACAAACACATCAGCGATTGTTTTCATCTGTGCATCTAACACTTCTGAGCAGCAACTGGCGGTGTTGAAGCCCAGGGTCAAGGAGGGTGTAGGCATAAAATATTGAGTTATTGCCTTGTTACGTGGCCATTGCAAATGTATGTACTTCAAACAAGAATAAATGAAGTTTTACTAGGAAAATAAAATGATGAATTTCAATTCCAAGAATAGAAAAATATTTATACTTGAGAGTCCGCTGTGGTTGATACCATTTAATGGCTAACTGAAAATATGGTAACAAATTCCAAGCTTTCCAGACTACTCAGGTCTCTTCATCAGGCTAAGACTAAAACAAAAAATGAAGAATCACATATTTCTACACACAACAGGACACAGGAATAGGTAAGACAAGTGAGGGAGGGACAAGTGAGGGGAGACCGGCCAAAAAATGAGAACAAGGATGAATTATCAGCGCCACACAATAAGAGAAAAAATAATGGATTTACCTGTGGCAAAACACTTTTGTATGCCCGGTCATAGCATGATGGATATGGAATTACTGGTATTAAAATATAACTTCAAATATGAGAAAGATACAAAGGTTTCAGAATATAAGCTCATCATGACCTTTGACACTGTTAGTGATGGAATGAATAGATCACACGGATTTATGTAATTCTATATCAATTAAGGAATCTGCGTCTCTGCCCTTCCAGGGGCATGAAAACACAAAACCAGACCCCAATCAGAGGGCAATAAAACTTTCTATCCTTATCTAGGAACTGTTCCAATATTTATGTTCATCCCTCTGTGATAATGACAGTTCTGCTACACGTCACTTACTTGTCTTACCTATTGCACTATTCCTGTGTTCTGTTGTGTATAGAAATATGTGATGCTTCATTTTTTGTTTTAGTCTTTGCCTGATGAAGAGACGTGAGTAGCCTCGAAAGCTTGCAATTTGTTACCATCTTTTCAGTTATCCATTCAAAGGTATCAACCACTGCGGACTCTCAAGTCTAAATATTTATCTATCTACTGGCTAACACGGTACAAAGATACACATGTTTCCTAACTTCAAGAATAAAAATAAAGACACTGCAAATATAAACACATATATGCACATGCCAACAAGAAATGGAACAACACACCACCCAAAAAATTGGTTACAAAATATAGTGTTGTAAATTTAAGAATAAAAGTCGATTTTTGTATTTATGAATAATGCTTAAGGAACGCTATGTTAAACCATAAGATAGTGAAGACAATGGATTTTGTAATAGTCACTCATCATCATCATCATTGCAATTTAGATGTGACAGTCACAGACATTTCAATTATTTAAGTTAATAAAATAGTTACTTTGTACACCATGTATGACATGTCCAGCATGGACTCATCAATGTGATGACACAATAATGTACGATAAAAAATAACCATTTAAAAAAACATAATGCATTGTCACAATTTAAGTGTGTGCCTGCAAGTGTAGGTGAAACAAAGGCTACGGATAGCAAAGGTATATTCTATGTCTGTATCAGACAGTGGACAGCCTCTGATGGGTAATGGCGATGTTATACTGTACGTCAATAAAGTCTGCGGCTGCAATCATGCATTTTTTGCTTGTACAGTGTTGAAGAGGGTAAAAGCATGTCTGGTTGCGCAAGGCTTTATCCGTCAACACTACCTTCCTACTGTCACGCGTAGGGTAGGGTAGCGTGTGTCAATTAGATGACTCTATAAAATGTGACGTTACGCAGCGTTATTGCGCCCTAGGGGCGCCAAAAATACGACAGCAGTAATCATTTACTGTCTAATACTCCACCTATGACCAACAAAAAAAGACCGTTCCCTCTTTAACAATCTACAAGACTAACAAGCATAATGGTTGACGCTGACTTTATTGAGGTACAGTATTACATCGACATTGTCCATGAGTAACTATGCACTGTGATACCTATATACCATTATTAATTTATATCTGTTGTGGTTGTTTCAACAGCACTTGCAGGTATAACTACCTATTGTCAGTATGCATGATGCACTTTCTAGATGTAATAACTTATTATTGCACATTATTACCAGGTTTAGATGCTGGCCATTTCATATATGGTGTGTGAAGTTACAGTTGGCATCAGTATGTGTATTTTATAATGTCTGTCATAAATAAAACTCGTGATGATGATGATGAGGATTTTATGATTCGTACATCCATTGACTGCATTATCTTACAGGTACAGATAAAGTTCCTTAAAAAGCATTAATTGATAAGTATGAAATGTACTTTTATGCATTAATTTCAAAAAGTGAAGACTATGTTTTAGTTTTTGTTACCATTTGTAATAGACATGTGCAGATATGCGCTGTGATGACAAATTATTATTTGTCCATATTTGTAATAAAAATTTATCATTCTAGGCCTGGAAAACTTCACAATTTCCTGTTTTAAGCATAACAATCAGGGTGACGGCTCTTCCCTATTTGGAGCATGTTCGACATGGGTTTTTCTGTGCATGTGTAGGGAACAGGAGACTTCTTGCCAGACACACAGCAGGGGAACAGCTGGCGTTACTGAACCCCACTAACACTATAGCTTGTGTATTGGTCTGTGGACACGACACTTCTGAGCAGCAACTGGCAGTGTTGTAGCCCAGGGAGTAGAGTTCAGGTGGTAGAAAGATGAACATAACAGGAGACATGGATAACGTTGCGAACCAGTTATTTAATCTGAAAACGGACAGACAAATTCTGGCGAGATCCATGCCTTGTTCATTTTCAGAAAAGTAAGCCGGTCTACATTATCGGAGGATAGTCGCATGCGACGGTCTGTTAGTACACCACCTGCAGCACTAAAGACGCGCTCCGATAATACACTGGCAGCAGGGCAAGCCAGCACCTCCAATGCATACTGGCTAAGCTTAGAGACCCAAAACTTGAATGGGGAAGAGCCATCTGGGAGTACACTGAGAGGGAAAGACATGTAGTCTGTCACCATCTTACGGAAACGTTGCCTCCTGCTGACTGGAGCCGTCTCGGATGGTGTAGACATTTGGGGTGCTGCCACAAAACTTCGCCACATTTGGAACATACTGGTCTTGCCCTGTGCAGAGGCGCTGCTTGTGCTCCCTCTTGTTGCAGAGCTGTCTCCACTGCCTCGACGCACAGAGCTGCTTTGTAAAGCAGTAGCAGCAGCAGTGCTCTCGGCTGGAATGGAGAACATTATGGATTGCACCAGTGTGTCTTGGTACTCCCGCATTTTACGCTCCCGTTCAACGGTGTGATGAGGCTTTGTAAGTTGTCCCGGTAGCGAGGGTCTAGGAGGGTGTACACCCAATAATCAGACGTGGTGAGAATGTGGGCGATGCGGCGGTCGTTTCTCAGGCACTGCAGCATGAAATCAACCATGTGCTGCAGACTCCCAACTGGCCAAGAAACGCTGTCCCCTGCAAGAGGCGTCATCTCTGCCTGCTCTGCATCACCCCACCCTCGCTCTACATACTGACTAGAGCGTTGTGTACCTCCCTCTGGAGCGATGTCTTCCTCCTCCATTGACTCCTCCTCATCCTCCTCACAAAGTGAGCCCTGCCCAGCACTTTGTGAGGAACCACGTTGCGCTGACTGTCCAGAAGGTGATGGAATTTGTGACTCCTCATCCTCCACCTCTTCCAAAACCTCATCCCTTATTGCTTGCAGTGTTTTTTGAAGCAGGCAGATAAGGGGGACAGTCAGGCTGACTAGTGCATCATCTGCACTCGCCATCCGCGTTGACTCATCAAACGCACGCAAAACGTGGCAGATGTCCTTCATAGAGGCCCACTCAGTAGTGGTGAAGTGTGAACGGCGCAAATTGCGAGTTGATTGCGCCTGATGCAGCTGATACTCCATTACTGCTGGCTGCTGCTCACACAACCGCTCCAACATATGTAACGTGGAATTCCACCTGGTGGGTACGTCACATATGATGCGATGTTCAGGAAGGCGAAATCTGCGTTGCAGAGCTGCAATGCGCGATCTGGCCATGCTGGAACGTCGCAAGTGAGCGCACTCTAGGCGGACCTTGTGCAGCAGTGCATCAAGATCCGGATAGTCCCTCAAAAAACTCTGCACGACCAAGTTGAGCACATGTGCCAGACATGGTATGTGAGTGAGGTTGCCAAGGCCCAGAGCTGCCACCAGATTTCGGCCATTGTCACACACTACCAAGCCTGGCTGGAGATTCGCTGGCAAAAACCACACGTCGCTCTCCTGCTTGATGGCATTCCAGAGCTCCTGCGCTGTGTGGCGTCGATTCCCCATGGAAATTAATTTCAGGACGGCCTGTTGACGTTTGGCCACGGCTGTGCTCATATCGGTCGCATCAGGTAAGCGTTCACGGGTCCATGTGGAGGTAGACCGTGACGGCTCCTGCAGCGATGATTCTGAGGAACTGGAGTAGGAGGAGGAGTCAATGTGGACAGACTTGATTCCTGCAATCCTTGGAGTTGGCAGAACACGTACAGCGCCACTCGCAAGATCTGTACCGGCTCCACAACATTGACCCAATGGGCAGTGAGGGAAAGGTATCGTCCCTGGCCATGGGTACTGGTCCACGCATCGGTGGTCAGGTGGACCTTGCTACTGACGGCGTTTAAGTAGCGCATGTTTAATTTTTCCCTCAACATGCTTTTGCAGACCAGGGACGGCTTGCCTGCTGAAATAAAATCGGCTGGGCACATTGTATTGTGGGACTGCCAATGCCATTAAGTTACGGAAACTGTCAGTCTCCACCAGCCTGAATGACAGCATTTCAAGGGACAGGAGTTTTGCAATGCCAGCATTCAGAGCCTGTGCTCGTGGATGGTTTGCCGAGTATAGCCGTCTTTTATCCCATGCCTGTGCTACCGATGGCTGTTTTGTGGCCTGGGAGTGTGAGGATGACAGGGAACTTGCAGCTGTGGGTGGAATAACACTGGGTCTCTGGACAACAGTGACAGAGGTTCTTCCATGGCGATCCTGTGAGGAAGCCGAACCAGCTGTGTGTGAGCTGGAGGAAGAGGCTCCAACATGAGCTGAAGATGTAGGTGCTGCTGTAGGTTGGCCTACATCTCCAGTGTGTCTTTGGAACTCAACCACGTGCTTTGACCGCACGTTTCCACATATTTGTGGTATTAAGGTTACTGACACTTTTACCTCTTTTTACTTTTTGATTACACAGCTTGCATTTGACATAGCAAATATCATCTGCAAGTGTGTCAAAAAAGGACCACGCAGTGCAAGTCCTGGGAGCGCCCGTTTTGGCTGTTGGAAGAGAACTGCTACGAACGGGTGCCAAACTGGAGGCTACAGGCAACCGAGTCTGCAGCCTACCTCTCCCTACTGTTTGGACCGTTGGGGCAATCTCTTCCTCAGAGCTGCTACCACCACCTTCCTGTTCCTCACGCCATGTTGGGTCTTGGACCTCATCATCTCCACTACCCTCTTCCAAAATCTGCTGCTGTTGGGTGGTCTGGCCAGCATCATGCTCAACAGAAACTGGCACCTGATTCTCATCATCATCAGATGCTTTCTGCGGTGTGCTGACCATCGGCACTGGCTCACCCGCCTCTTCACATTCAGAGAGACACAGCTGTTGCGCATCACTGCATACTGCCTCTTCTTCACATTCCAGAATGCTGCTTGGCTGGGCCCCTGTTTGCAAGCCAACAGATTCTGAGAACAGAAGCAGAGACTCAGCTGGCTCCAGTTCAGAACTCTCTGACTGCCTGGGCAATTTGGCAGGCGGTGAAGAGAAAGATGGTTGTTCAACAGTGCTGTGGTCCTGAGAGGAGGTGGAAGCAATTGAAGTCGATGCATTGGCTGCCATCCAACCAACAACGGCTTCAATTTGTTCTTCCCGCAGCAGGGAGGTACGCTGAGCTCCTACAAAAGTGCGCATAAAGGAACGCTCACGGGGAAAACTGGTGGATGCTGTGTCACTGGGTGCGGCAGCAGCCACAGAATCCCCACGTCCTCTCCCTGCTGAAACTCCACGGCCACGACCACGTGCCTTACTCCCTGCCTTCTTCATCTTGGTAGATTGATAAAGAAAGTCAGAAAAGTTTAAGGCCTAAGTGTGGTTATTCCTCAGAGACTGCAGTGAACACTGCAGACAACTGTTCAGTAGCTGTGAAAGGCCCCTTTGTGTACTTCTATAGTGTTTGCAACCAATGTATTGTATACGGATGGAAGCGCGTCACACTAATAGATTAGATTTTTTTCAAATATAATGGAGCAGCACCAATTAGAGAAAAATGTGAAGGATGAGGCAGTGACACACGCTCAGCAGACTACAACCAGCAGTGGTTGAAGAACTAACTGGAGCGTAATCTGCACTCAAAAAATGAAAAGCTCACAGACTACAGTGAACACTGCAGACAACTGTTCAGTAGCTGTGAAAGGCCCCTTTGTGTACTTCTATAGTGTTTGCAACTAATGTATTGTATACGGATGGAAGCGCGTCACACTAATGGATTAGATTTTTTTCAAATATAATGGAGCAGCACCAATTAGAGAAAAATGTGAAGGATGAGGCAGTGACACACGCTCAGCAGACTACAACCAGCAGTGGTTGAAGAACTAACTGGAGCGTGATCTGCACTCAAAAAATCAAAACCTCACAGACTGCAGTGAACACTGAAATACAACTGTTCACTATCTGTGAAAGGCTCCTTTCTGTACTTCTATAGTGTTTGCAACCAATGTATTGTATACGGATGGAAGCGCGTCACACTAATAGATTCGATTTTTTTCAAATATAATGGAGCAGCACCAATTAGAGAAAAATGTGAAGGATGAGGCAGTGACACACGCTCAGCAGACTACAACCAGCAGTGGTTGAAGAACTAACTGGAGCGTGATCTGCACTCAAAAAATCAAAACCTCACAGACTGCAGTGAACACTGAAACACAACTGTTCACTATCTGTGAAAGGCTCCTTTCTGTACTTCTATAGTGTTTGCAACCAATGTATTGTATACGGATGGAAGCGCGTCACACTAATAGATTCGATTTTTTTCAAATATAATGGAGCAGCACCAATTAGAGAAAAATGTGAAGGATGAGGCAGTGACACACGCTCAGCAGACTACAACCAGCAGTGGTTGAAGAACTAACTGGAGCGTGATCTGCACTCAAAAAATCAAAACCTCACAGACTGCAGTGAACACTGAAACACAACTGTTCACTATCTGTGAAAGGCTCCTTTCTGTACTTCTATAGTGTTTGCAACCAATGTATTGTATACGGATGGAAGCGCGTCACACTAATAGATTAGATTTTTTTCAAATATAATGGAGCAGCACCAATTAGAGAAAAATGTGAAGGATGAGGCAGTGACACACGCTCAGCAGACTACAACCAGCAGTGGTTGAAGAACTAACTGGAGCGTGATCTGCACTCAAAAAATCAAAACCTCACAGACTGCAGTGAACACTGAAACACAACTGTTCACTATCTGTGAAAGGCTCCTTTCTGTACTTCTATAGTGTTTGCAACCAATGTATTGTATACGGATGGAAGCGCGTCACACTAATAGAATAGATTTTTTTCAAATATAATGGAGCAGCACCAATTAGAGAAAAATGTGAAGGATGAGGCAGTGACACACGCTCAGCAGACTACAACCAGCAGTGGTTGAAGAACTAACTGGAGTGTGATCTGCACTCAAAAAATCAAAACCTCACAGACTGCAGTGAACACTGAAACACAACTGTTCACTATCTGTGAAAGGCTCCTTTCTGTACTTCTATAGTGTTTGCAACCAATGTATTGTATACGGATGGAAGCGCGTCACACTATAATTTCTATTGAATGGAGCAGCTAGAATTACACTAAAGAAAAAAAAAAAGAGTCTGTGAGTGACACGTGCAGATGCCTACAGACAGCGTTGGATGCAGAGCAAACTGCAGCGTCACCTGCACTCTCACACACACACCTTGCACAGAGCTGTTAAAACAACACTGCAAGGCAAAAGGAAGCTTAACACAGCGGTTGGTAAACTAGCCTGCCTAAAGCAAAGTACACAAAATCGCAATCTCTAACTGTCCCTCAGAGTCAGCAGAGCAGCGTTCTGTCCCTAACTGAGTTCACAGCACAGTGACGCTAAAATGGCGGCGGCGCCTTTTATAGTGCATTCTGACATCATTTCAGCAGCCAATCACAGCCATGCCATTAGTTAAGATGACCACAGCATTACAGGATGTGCCCACACTTCATAAGATTCCTCATTGGCTGACTAAAATCACATTGCCTCTCAAAGAATTATGGGAACTTCCGATTCCGGTATACGATATTGGAAAAATATTGGAACTAAGTATCGGAATTCCGATACAGCGAATATTGGCCGATACCCGATACTTGCAGTATCGGAATGCTCAACACTAGTGTTGAGCGATACTGCTCGATATCTAAAAATATCGTATCGAAATGGTATCGCCGATATCACTAAATATCGTCGATATCCGATTCCGATACCGGAAGTCCAATGTAAGTCTATGGGAACAAAAAATCGCAACCAAAAAAAACCTTTCTTTCGTTGTAAACACAAAATATACACACATAGAATACATATATATATATATATACATGTCATTGTGACATATATATACATATATTTATAGTTTATACACTTCTACATAGTAAAATAGACTCTGATTCAATTGCCGGGTAAAGCCGTGACATACCCCATGGAAGTCGACGGGCTCAGTGCCGAGTACCCCAAAACCTCTTGCTCTGTGCGACTCAACTTGGGCGTCACGAACAGGATTCTGTAGCTCGCTATAAGCGAGTCCTGTGTGCCTGAATTGAACTGGTTTTGTGCTTGAGAATTGCTAAAATCATCAGAGAATGTATTTGCCATTTTTCCGCCATATCTGCGTCACGACGAGGCACTGGTGAAGAAGAAGGGCGTGCTCTTCGTGGGTGTACACTCACTCAGTGGCCAACCACTCTAAATGGTACTGCAATGTAAGATCGTGCCCCACAGCTCTTGAGTTCCGCCTCCTCATCCTCCTCAGTGTGCGGAAACTAACACGAAGGTCCCGCCTCACTACAAAAGAGGGGCCCTCTCCAGATGCTAATGACACATGTGACTTGGCAGAGATGGCTAATGGACACGAGCAGAAGTGTGAAGGGATGGAGCAGTCAGAGCTCTCCCCCCACGGAAGCGACCCGATCGCCACGGAACCACCGTTGGGCACCCGGCCTGGAAACCCTCCTACGCTGGAAGAAGCGGAGGATACCCTAAGAGGCCTGGCCCGGCACCGGGAGGAGGTCGCCAGGATGGAAGCCAGCTGGCGTGCCCTAAAACTAAACTTGGAGCGGCGCCAATCCCTCTTACCTGAAGTGTCTGTACCGGAAGGTGAGGCACCCGTTCTAGTAGAGGAGTCCGTGCGGGCATCCCAGCCCTTGCAATGTGATCCGGTTGACGTTGTCGCAGTGGAGGCACCCGTTCCTGCAAAAACCTCTGCACCGGCAGCACCCCAGATCCCGCTGTCTACCCCCGTCGCTGAGACAGAAGAAGCGACACCCGTCCTCATGGAGGAGGCCGCGCAGGCACCAGAGGTCTACCAGTCTGTACCGGAGCCCCGACTGTCATCTGTTCCAGAGCCGGCTGCTTCCTCCGCAGGTGAGCGCCGCCAGGACTGGGGGGCGCCAGGAGAGCTGCCGCAAACCGGACACTGTAAGCTGCAGTTTGATGGTGGAGACATGGAGCTGCTGGTGGAGGAGAATTTCAACCGGCGTCAGGAGGAAGAGTGGAGACGTTGGGAGCGGGAAGCAGAGCGACAAAGGGAGCAGCGAGAAACCCAAAAGCTTCGCCAACGTCAGCTGGAGAAGGACCGGGCAGATAAGGACCGGATGAGAAAAGATAAAGGAACCCTGTGGGAGCCGCGGCGTAAGGGTGCAGTACGGAGCTTTAAATTGAAAGGTGGTTGGGGCTTCATCCAGAAGCCTGGACTTTATTTAGAAGTTTTTGTGAACCGGCGGGACGTGGAGGCTCACCTCCCAGAAGGACACCCGGGGAGGGACCTGTTGCCAGGAGACTTGTTGACTTACACCCGACACTGGGGTTACAATGGATGGTACGCCCTAAATGTTACCAGGTGCGACCCCTACTCCCCAGAGTGTCAGGAACCTGTGAGACCCTCGGAGCCTTCAGCCTCCCACATCCAGGCCTCTGCAAAAGTGCCCACCCCACGCCGTAAATCTCCCCAGCCTCCCTCAGTGGTCTCCTCAGCAGCCCCAGCTATGGACATGATAAGTATAGCTGGCCCGTACCCGGCGCCTGTTAGGCCCCCTGGGGTTCGTTCAGTCCGGGACATAGGGGTCCAGACCCGGAGGGAGATGAAAGAGGTGGCCACACAGACCCAGATAGTGGGTCACAACTTGACTGTACAGGCCACACGACGTCATCAAGTCCTGATGGTCCTTGGTGTCTCGGATGTTTGGCAAGCATCAGAAGAGTACCAGGTGGTACCTGGAGCACCCCTGCCAAAGAATTATAAATAACCCGGACAGGGTCCCTGTATGTAAATAGTTAAATATGTAAATAGTTAAATTGTTGATGTACCGGACGGGTGAATGTTCATAAAAAAAAATTTTAATTTAATAAAAAACACAACACAGTTTTCATTACTTTTATTACAGTCTCATCTTGCGACGCCATCGATCTCCTGTAAAAAAAATGAAAACAAAAAACAGCAGTATACCACCTGTCCGACGCAGTCCATAGTAACGAGTGTCCCACGACGATCCAGCTCTGCTACATCAGAATGACAGGCAGAGCCTGTCATCCCGGCACAGCACAGCTGATTACCTGCTTCCCCGGCGGTGACGTCATCGGACTGACTGCTTTACGGCCGGGATTACCCAGCAGTCACTGCAGTTATCGCGAGAAACTGCATGTGACCGCCGGGGAGAAGAGGATGGCGGCCATGAAGCAGTCCAGGCCGTGACCGCCGGAGATCTTCTGCCAGGTAAGTGCCGCTGACTCCTGACAGACCCGACCGACGGACACTGACAGTGACAGACCCGACCGACGGACACTGACAAAGACAGTGACAATCCCGATTCCGATATTCGATATGACGAAAATATCGGTATTCGGAATCGAAAGGCCGATACAGCTAATATCGGCCGATATCCGATATTTGCAGTATCGTATCGCTCAACACTACTCAACACTAGTGGTGAGCACTTTGAACCCCGAAGTGCTTCACAGAAGTTTATAACGCACAGCCGTAAAAATAAAAAATCTTTTTTTTTACAAAAATGATTTTTTCGCCCCCAATATTTTATTTTCACAAGGGTAACAGGAGAAATTGGACCCCAAAAGTTGTTGTCCAATTTGTCCTGAATACGCTGATACCCAATATGTGGGAGAAAACTACTGTATGGGCGCACGTCAGGGCTCGGAAGGGAAGTAGTGACGTTTTGGATTGCAGACTTTGATGGAATGGTCTGGGTGCGTCATGTCGCATTTGGAGAGCCCCTGATGCGCCTAAACAGTGGAAACCCCCACAAGTGACCCCATTTTGGAAAATAGACCCCACAAGGAACTTATCTAGATGTGTGGTGAGCACTTTGAACCCCGAAGTGCTTCACAGAAGTTTATAACGCACAGCCGTAAAAATAAAAAATCCTTTTTTTTTTGCAAAAATGATGTTTTCGCCCCAATATTTTATTTTTACAAGGGTAACAGGAGAAATTGGACCCAAAAGTTGTTGTCCAATTTGTCCTGAGTACGCTGATACCCAATATGTGGGAGAAAACTACTGTATGGGTACACGTTGGGGCTCGGAAGGGAAGTAGTGACGTTTTGGATTGCAGACTTTGATGGAATGGTCTGGGGGCGTCATGTCGCATTTGGAGAGCCCCTGATGCGCCTAAACAGTGGAAATCCCCAACAAGTGACCCCATTTTGGAAAATAGACCCCACAAGGAACTTATCTAGGTGTGTGGTGAGCGCTATGAAGCCCAAGTGCTTCACAGAAGTTTATAATGTACAGCCGTAAAAACAAAAAAATAATTTTTTTTGTACAAAATGATATTTTCGCCCCCAGTTTTTTATTTTCCCAAGGGTAATAGAAGAAATAGGACAAATTGCACAATAACTCTTGGGGTCCAGAGTACGCTGATACCCCATATGTGGGGATAAACTACTGTTTGGACGCATGGCAGAGCTCAGAAGTGAAGGAGCACCGTTTGACTTTTCAACGCAGAATTGGCTGGAATTGAGATCAGACGCCATGTCACATTTGGAGAGCCCCTGATGTGCCTAAACAGCGGAAACCCCCCAATTCTAACTCCAACCCTAACCCCAACACACCCCTAACCCTAGTCCCAACACTAACCACAAACCTAACCCTAACACACCCCTAATCCCAACCCTAACCTGTTGTGAATGGGCTTGAGATGAGTTCTGAGCAGAGGCTCCCTCTGGTGGTTACAAGCGGTACTGGTCTGTTCAGTGAAGATTGTGAGGACTGGGAATCAGGTGTTACTGACTGGTCTTATATAAGGGAGTTACCTTCCCAT
This sequence comes from Oophaga sylvatica, assembly GCA_033576555.1. Taxonomy (NCBI): domain Eukaryota; kingdom Metazoa; phylum Chordata; class Amphibia; order Anura; family Dendrobatidae; genus Oophaga; species Oophaga sylvatica. The sequence goes on from JARQOD010000006.1 coordinate 34,698,595, forward strand.
CAGGGTTGCCGGTGATTAATTGTTCGGGTCTCAATCCTTGATTCCTGTTTCCCTTGTAGCCTGCTGTGTCGTGTCTGCATCTCCTGCTAACAGATAAGACATTTTCTTCTTTTTGTTTCTGTGCTTAATTTTTGCATTTTGTCCTGCACTTCTGTGGGGGCCTTCTGGGTCCCCTCAGGGGGCTTTTGCCCTCTCAGTTTAGTTCAGCCACTGATGTTTGTACTTTTGCTTTTTCCAGTTTTTTCAGTGGCTGCTGTTTTGATTTTGTTACACCAGAGAACTAATTTAGGTGGTAGAGGTCGTGTGATCTCAGGTGTTTTTGAAATTAGTAGAGTTGGTGCTTTCAGGGTTTTTTTTGGGATTGCAGTAAGTACCCTTCCTATCCTTTTCTATTTAGTTAGTTTGGGCCCCAACGTTTGCTCATACTATTTTCTGTCTGTGTCAGTATTTCGTCTTGTCTAACCGCCATTACATGTTTGGGGGCTTGCTATTATCTTTGGGGTTCTGCTCCGGGGCAGATAGCTTTCCTATTTCTATCTTTAGGTGTAGTTAGTTTCTCAGGCTGTGACGAGGCGTCTAGGACCAACGTAGGAACGCTCCACGGCTGCCTCTAGTTGTGGTGGTTAGTCAGGGTACTGCAATCTCATAGATTCCAACTGCTCTGGTTTATTGCCTTTTTGCCTGCACTCCTCAGCTACCGAATCATAACAGTATCACCGGCCAAAATTTAAAATTGTATGGTACTCACAGAAGGGAAAAATATTGTGAAAGAAAAAACTGTTGTCAGAGTTGTCAGAGATATTTTTCTGTTTGTTGCATTTTTTTTTCCCCTCTGTATCTCTGGGTACTGGGGAGGATTTTTTCTCTCAATGGAGTTTGCACAGTTGTCTGGCCGTGTGGATCAGCTTGCCACTGAGGTTCGGAGTATTGCTGCATATCTTGCTAGGTTGCCTGTTGTGGAACCTAGGATTCCCATGCCAGATTTGTTTTTAGGGGATCGAGCTAAGTTTCAGAATTTCAAAAATAATTGTAAATTGTTTTTTGCCTTAAAATCTAAGTCCTCAGGAAACGCAGCGCAGCAGGTTCAAATTGTCATCTCTCTCCTGCGCGGCGATCCTCAGGATTGGGCTTTTTCCCTGACACCTGGGGATCCTGTTTTGAGTGATGTTGATGCATTTTTTCAGGCTTTGGGGTTATTGTACGATGAGCCTAATGTCACTGATCAAGCTGAAAAAGCCTTGTTGGCATTAAATCAGGGGCTTGATGACGCTGAGTTATACTGTCAGAGATTCCGTAGGTGGGCAGTCCTGACCAAGTGGAATGACGACGCTTTGGCGGCCCTTTTTTGGAAGGGGCTGTCAGATAATGTAAAGGATGTTATGGTGGGATTCCCTGTCCCCTCTGGTCTCAATGATTCTATGTCATTAGCGATTCAAATTGACAGACGTTTGCGTGAGCGGAGAAGTATGCGTGGAATAGTGTTGCCTTGTGAACCTGCTTCTGAATCCATGCAGTGTGATAGAGTGGTGTCTGGGGCACAGCGTCATGAGTTTCGAAAGCGCAATGGGTTATGTTTCTACTGTGGTGATGCCTCTCATGCTATTTCAGTCTGCCCTAAGCGGGGAAGACGTTTTGCACGCTCAGTTGTCTTGGGTAGTGTTCAGACTAAGTTTTTACTGTCACTCTGATATGCTCTCTGTCCTCATTTTCTGCTCAGGCTTTCGTTGATTCTGGAGCAGCTATTAACCTGATGGATTACGATTTTGCTAAACGTTGTGGGTTTCCCTTGATACCCCTACAGAAGTCTATTCCCCTTCTGGGGATCGATTCTACCCCTTTGGCTGAGAATAAACCTCAGTTCTCTACTCAGGTGATAATGAGGGTTGAACCTGATCATCAAGAGTGCTGCAAATTTTTGGTTCTGTATAATCTGCATGATATTATCGTACTGGGTTTCCCTTGGTTACAGTCTCATAATCCTGTTTTGGATTGGAAATCTGTGTCTGTAACCAGTTGGGACTGCCAATGTGTTAATACCAACACTCCTGTTTTTTCTGCCTCCCCCAGGCTCAGGATGTTCCTGACTTTTTGATTGATTTTTCTGATGTGTTTAGCGAAAGTAAATCTCCATCCTTGCCTCCCATAGGAGCTATGACTGCGCTATTGAATTAGTGCCTGGTAGTAAATTCCCTAAAGGTCGCCTTTTTAACTTGTCTGTACCTGAACATGACGCTATGCGGTCTTATATCAAGGAGTCATTGGAGAAGGGTCATATCAGACCATCCTCTTCACCCTTAGGTGCGGTTTTTTCTTTGTGGCCAAAAAGGATGGTTCATTAAGGCCGTGTATTGATTATCGTCTTTTGAACAATATTACTGTGAAATATCAATACCCGTTACCCTTGATTTCTGACCTGTTTTCCAGGGTGAAAAACGCTACTTGGTTTACCAAGCTTGACCTCAGGGGGGCATATAACCTTATTCGCATTAAGCACGGGGATGAATGGAAGACGGCATTCAATACCCCGGAGGGGCATTTTGAGTACCTTGTGATGCCCTTTGGGCTCACTAATGCTCCTTCTGTCTTCCAGTCCTTCATGAATGACATTTTCAGGGATTTTGTGGATAAATTTCTGATTGTTTATTTGGATGATATCTTGATTTTTTCTAATGACTGGGACTCTCATGTGAGACATGTTCGAACTGTATTCCAGATTTTGAGAGAGAATGCTCTGTTTTTGAAGGGATCAAAGTGTCTTTTTGGCGTACAGAGGATCTCATTTCTGGGATTCATTTTGTCCCCATCTATTATTGAAATGGACCCGGTCAAGGTTCAGGCCATCTGTGATTGGGTCCAACCTACTTCATTAAAGGCTCTTCAAAGATTTTTGGGTTTTGCCAATTTTTATCGTAAATTTATTGGTAATTTCTCGGTTATTGTTAAACCATTAACTGATTTGACCAAAAAGGGTTCTGATGTGGTGAATTGGCCTCCTGAGGCAGTCTCTGCATTTCAGGAACTTAAGCAGAGATTCACTTCTGCTCCTGTTCTACGGCAGCCTGATGTTTCTCTGCCATTTCAGGTGGAGGTTGATGCCTCTGAAATTGGGGCAGGTGCCGTTTTGTCCCAAAAAGATCCAGAGACCTCTAAAAGTAACCCTTGTGCCTTTTTCTCTCGAAAATTTTCTCCTACTGAACGTAATTATGACGTGGGTAATCGGGAGTTATTGGCCATGAAGTGGGCTTTTGAAGAGTGGAGACATTGGCTGGAGGGAGCCAAACATCGGGTGGTGGTCCTTACGGACCATAAGAATCTGATTTATCTGGAATCTGCCAAGCGACTCAATCCTAGACAGGCCAGGTGGGCCTTGTTTTTCACACGTTTTAATTTTGTGGTTTCCTTTCTTCCTGGCACTAAGAATGTTAAGGCGGATGCCCTCTCGAGGAGTTTCCTTGCGGACTCTCCTGAGTTATCTGATCCTTCTGTTATTTTGAAAGAGGGTGTAGTTCTTTCCGCCATCTCACCCAATTTGAGACTTGCTCTGGAGGGGTGTCAGGAGGATAGGCCCGAGCGCTGCCCTGTTGGAAAATTGTTTGTCCCGGACCAGTGGAAAAAGAGTGTGATGTCTGAGATTCATTGTTCCGCGTTGGCTGGGCATCCCGGAATTTTTGGTACCAGAGACTTGGTTAGTCGGTCCTTTTGGTGGCCTACCTTGTCTCGTGATGTCAGGGAATTTGTGCAGTCCTGCGGGACTTGCTCTCGCTCCAAGTCTTGCTCTCGCTCTAGTGGTTTTTTGATGCCATTGCCTGTGCCCAAGAGACCATGGACCCATATCTCTATGGATTTCATTTCCGACCTTCCTGTTTCTCAGAGAATGACCGCCATCTGGGTGATTTGTGATAGGTTTTCCAAGATGATACATCTTGTGCCATTGCCTAAGTTGCCTTCCTCCTCTGAATTGGTGCCGTTGTTCCTTCAGCACGTGGTTCGTTTACACGGCATTCCTGAGAACATTGTGTCTGACAGAGGAGTCCAGTTTGTTTCCAGATTTTGGAGGACTTTTTGTTCTAAACTGGGTGTTCAATTGTCTTTCTCCTCGGCATTTCATCCTCAGACCAATGGTCAAACTGAGAGAACAAACCAGACATTGGAGACTTATCTAAGATGCTTTGTGTCTGCTGATCAGGATGACTGGGTCTCTTTTTTGCCTTTGGCTGAGTTTGCTCTTAATAATAGGGCTAGCTCTGCCACTTTGATATCTCCATTTTTCTGTAATTCTGGGTTTCACCCTCGATTTTCTTCAGGACAGACGGAGGCTTCTGTCTGTCCAGGTGTTGACTCTGTTGTGGAGCGTATGCAACAGATTTGGGACCAGGTAGTGGAGAGGTTGTCCTCTCTCAGGAGAGGGCCCAGCGGTTTGCTAACCGGCATAGGACTGATGGTCCTCGGTTTAAAGTAGGGGACTTGGTCTGGTTGTCCTCAAAAAATATTCCTATGAGAGTAGCATCTCCTAAATTTAAGCCTAGGTTCATTGGACCTTATAAGATCATGGAGATTCTTAATCCTGTTTCTTTTCGTTTGCTTCTTCCAGGGACATTTAAGATCCATAACGTGTTCCACAAGTCCTTGTTGAGGAGGTTTGTTGAGCCAGTGGTTCCTGCTGCTGTGCCTTCTGACCCTGTTTTGGTTGAGGGCAATCTGGAGTATGTGGTTGAGAAAATATTAGATTCTCGTTTTTCTAGACGGAAACTCCAGTATTTGGTTAAGTGGAGAGGTTATGGTCAGGAAGACAATTGTTGGGTGTTTGCTTCGGACATCCATGCTAGGAGACTCATCCGTGCGTATCATAGAACTCATCCTGACCGACCTGGTTGCTCAAATGAGGGTTCGGTGACCCCTCCTCAAGGGGGGGTACTGTTGTGAATGGGCTTGAGATGAGTTCTGAGCAGAGGCTCCCTCTGGTGGTTACAAGCGGTACTGGTCTGTTCAGTGAAGATTGTGAGGACTGGGAATCAGGTGTTACTGACTGGTCTTATATAAGGGAGTCGCCTTCCCATCAGGGTTGCCGGTGATCAATTGTTCTGGTCTCAATCCTTGATTCCTGTTTCCCTTGTAGCCTGCTGTGTCGTGTCTGCATCTCCTGCTAACAGATAAGACATTTTCTTCTTTTTGTTTCTGTGCTTAATTTTTGCATTTTGTCCTGCACTTCTGTGGGGGCCTTCTGGGTCCCCTCAGGGGGCTTTTGCCCTCTCAGTTTAGTTCAGCCACTGATGTTTGTACTTTTGCTTTTTCCAGTTTTTTCAGTGGCTGCTGTTTTGATTTTGTTACACCAGAGAACTAATTTAGGCGGTAGAGGTCGTGTGATCTCAGGTGTTTTTGAAATTAGTAGAGTTGGTGCTTTCAGGTTTTTTTTTGGGATTGCAGTAAGTACCCTTCCTATCCTTTTCTATTTAGTTAGTTTGGGCCCCAACGTTTGCTCATACTATTTTCTGTCTGTGTCAGTATTTCGTCTTGTCTAACCGCCATTACATGTTTGGGGGCTTGCTATTATCTTTGGGGTTCTGCTCCGGGGCAGATAGCTTTCCTATTTCTATCTTTAGGTGTGGTTAGTTTCTCAGGCTGTGACGAGGCGTCTAGGACCAACGTAGGAACGCTCCACGGCTGCCTCTAGTTGTGGTGGTTAGTCAGGGTACTGCAATCTCATAGATTCCAACTGCTCTGGTGTATTGCCTTTTTGCCTGCACTCCTCAGCTACCGAATCATAACACTAACCCTAATCCTAACTTTAGCGCCAACCCTAACCCTAACTTTAGCCGCAACCCTAACCCTAACCCTAATGGGAAAATGGAAATAAATACATTTTTTTAATTTTATTATTTTTCCCTAACTAAGGGGGTGATAAAGGGGGGTTTGATTTACTATTTATAGCGGGTTTTTATGATTGGCAGCTGTCACGCTAAAAGACGCTTTTTATTGCAAAAATAGTTTTTTGCATCGCCACATTTTGAGAGCTATAATTTTTGCATATTTTGGCCCACAGAGTCATGTGAGGTCTTATTTTTTGCGGTACGAGTTGACGTTTTTATTTGTACCATTTTTGAGCAGGTGACATTTTTTGATCGCTTTTTATTTCGATTTTTGGGAGGTTAGAATGAACAAAAATCAGCAATTCATGAATTTCTTTTGGGGGAGGCGTTTTTATTGTTCCGAGTGTGGTAAAATTGATAAAGCAGTTTTATTCTTCGGGTCAATACGATTATGGCGATACCTCATTTATATCATATTTTTATGTTTTGGCGCTTTTATAGAATAAAAACAATTTTATATAAAAAATAATTATTTTTGCATCGCTTTATTTTGCGAGCTATAACTTTTTTATTTTTTCACTGATGATGCTGTATGGTGGCTCGTTTTTTGCTGGACAAGATGACGTTTTCAGCGGTACCATGTTTATTTATATCGGTCTTTTTGATCGCGCGTTATTCCACTTTTTGTTCGGCAGTATGATGATAAAGCATTGATTTTTTGCCTCGTTTTTTTTTTTTTTAAGGGGTTCACTAAAGGGGTTAACTAGTGGGACAGTTTTATAGGGGGGGTCGTTACGGACGCGGCGATACCAAATATGTGTACTTTTATTGTTTTGTTTTTTTTATTTACAGGAAGAAATGAATTTATTGGGGAATATTTTTTTTTTTTTTTTATTTATTTTGGATTTTTTTTTTACACATGTTTATTTTTATTTTTTTTAACTTTTTTACTTTGTCCCAGGGTGGGACATCACTGTATTTTATCAAATTGCTGGTGTGACAGTGTGCACAGCACACTGTCACACCAGCGATCGCTCAGGCAGTGCAGCAGGCTTCTCAGTGCCTGCTCTCAGCAGGCACTGAGGAAGCCGCCTCCCTCCAGGACCCCGGCGCCATCTTGGATCCGGGTCCTGGGAGGGAGGAAGCCCTCAGAACAGCGCGATCACATCGCGCTGGTCTGAGGGTCTCAGGGGGGCGCGCAGGGAGCCCACTCCCTGCGCGATGCTTCCCTGTGCCCCCAGTACACCGCGATCATGTTTGATCGCGGTGTGCTAGTGGTTAATGTGCCGGGAGCGGTCCGTGACCGCTCCTGACACACAGTCACGGTGTCAGTTGTGACAATCAGCTGACACCCGGCGGCGATTAGCTGCGCTCCCCTCAGGAGCGCAGCTGATCGCCTATGACGTACTATCCCGTCCATGGGCAGAATGGCACGGGTTTTATGGACGGGATAGTACGTCTAATGTCAGAGAGGGGTTAATGAGAAAAAAATTTACTTTTTTGAATTTACCAAATGGCTGCAATGAAACAAAGAGTGAAAAATTTAAAGGGGTCTGAATACTTTCCATACCCACTGTAAGTCTCAGCATTGATCCACGTATGCATCATTTTGTTATCGTCCGAATTGTATTGAGCAATGCAGCACCCATTAGACAGCTTCAGCTTGGTAGTATGCATGTCGCATACACCACTACCATTCCCAGCTCAGAAATCATTGTAGCACAAAATGTGCATGCGGGGGGATTCATAAGTCTGCAGTCACACAGAGTTACTGCAGACATAAATTTAGAATGGACACCCCTGAAAAGAGAGTTCCATAAGTCCCATCCAGTCTTAATTTTTTGCTGTTTTATAAGCTTCCACATAAATATAGAAATCTGGGCATGCATAATTATAAAATGCACATATGCAGAGGTGGGGCTTGTATATACAGTCATGGCTGAAAGTGTTGGTACCTTTGAAATTGTTCCAGAAAATGAAGTCTTTCTCCCCCAAAATTGTTGAAACTATTCATGTTTTGTTATACACATTTTTATTTCATATATGTATATTGAAACAACACAAAAAAAGAGAAAAAAAGGCAAATTGGACATAAATTCACATTAAACCCCAAAAATGGGCATGACTAACATTTTTGGCACCTTTCCAAAATTGTTCGTAAACAACTTTGTTTCAAGCATGTGATGCTCATTCAAACTCAACTGTGGCAAGTATAAGATGTGGGCAATATAAAAATCATACCTGAAACCAGATAAAAAGGGGAGAAGTTGACTCAATCTTTGCTTTGTGTGTGTCTGTGTGCCATATTAAGCATGGAGAACAGAAAGAGGAGAAAAGAACTGTCTGAGGACTTGAGAACCAAAATTGTTGAAAAATATCAACAATCACAAGTAAAAGCCCATCTCCAGAGATTTTGATGTTCCTTTGTCCTCAGTGTGCAACATAATCGGGTGGCTTTGCCTATGTCTGACATTCTCCTTTTAGATTTTTTTTGCAAGTCTTGAAACTTTGTTCAATTAAGATTTACAGTATTTTTTTTTACTTTTAGCTAATACTCCTGTGTTTCTATTTGTTTTTTGGTTATCATTATGGGAGAGCCATTGATTATGTTGGTCCATTAGGTAATATAATCAAGAAGTTTACAACCCATGACACTGTAGCTAATCTCCCTTGATGTGGACGGCAGATAAAAATTGATGAAAGGTTGCAATGCAGAATAGTCCAGATGGGGGTAAGCAGCCCCAAACAAGTTCCAAAGAAATTTTAACTTTGCTGCAGGCTCAGGGTGAATCATTGTTAGAGCGAAATATCCATTGACATTTGAATTAAATGAAATGCTAGGTGGACTGCATTACTGACTCAGAGACATAAAAAGATAGGCTGCATTTTGCCAAAATGTAAGTGAGTAAGCCAAAATCTTTGTGGGAAAATGCTTTGTGGACAGATGAGACCAAGATAGAGCTTTAAGGTAAAGCACATCATTCTATTGTTTAATTTACTGTTTTTCTGAAAACAGAATGATGCCTACAAAGAGCACAGTACCTATAGTCAAACATGGTGAAGTTTCAAAGATGTTTTGGGGTTGTTTTGGCACTGGGTGCCTGAACTGTGTGGATGGAATCTTGAAATCTGAAGATTATCAACAGATTATGGGTCGCAATGTAGTGCTCAGTGTCAGAAAACTGGGTTTGCCTCTTAGGTCACAGGTCTTCCAGCAGGACAATGACCCCAAACATACTTCAAGATGCACCCAGAAATAGATGGAAACAAAGCGCTGGAGAGTTCTGAAGTGGAAGCAATGAGTCTGGATCTAAATCACATTGAACACTTGTGAAGAGATCTCATAATTGCTGTTGGGAGGAGGCACCCTTCAAATATGAGAGACATGGAGCAGTTTACAAAAGAAGAGTGGTTAAAACTTTCAGTTGAATGGTGTAAGAAGCTTGTTGATAGTTAAAGGAAGGGGTTGATTGCAGTTATTTGGGTGAACAACCAAATATTAAGTTGAGGATGCCAACAATTTTGTCCTGCCCATTTTTGGGGTTTTGTGTGAAATGATGTTCAATTTGCCTTTTTCACACAAAGGAAATAAACATGTTTATAACTAAACATGTAACTGCAATAATTTTCTGGTAGAAGAACCTAATTTTCTGGAACACTTTCAAAAGGTACAAACACTTTTGGCCATGACTGTATTCAAAATGTATGAAGTATCCTGTAGATATATCATAAAAGTCCAAGATGAGAATAACTCTTTAAAGGAATCTGTTGCCAGGTTTTTGCTACCCAATCTGAGAGAAGCATGGTAAAGAGAAAGATACTCCGACTTGAATATTGTATCACTTACTGGGCTTCTTGTTGTAATTTTTAATGAAATCATTGTTTTCATTCTAGGCTATATTTGTGAATGTGTGAATTTGCACCTACATATTGCACTTATCAAAACTTGTGTTCCAGCTCATTTTTTTGGTTTTGCTTTAGTTTTTTGTACTTTATACATGCATGGGCGTGACTCTGCCTTTTTTTGGACTGTGCATTTAGTCTATACATCTTTCCACGAGGAGGTGCAAAAGAGTTTAATGCTTGAACACCGAAATGAGTCAATATGCCCTAACCTCTATGATATGTCAGCAATAAATGAAAAAAGCAGAAAAAACAGCACCAATCTGCTGACTGCAGTCTGAATCAGTCCTTAGTATAAAGCAGGGGTCCCCAACCGCAGGTCCGCGGCCCATTACCGGGCCGTAGCAGTTCTGTTGCCGGGCCGCGGAGCCACGGCACAGAACGCTGTACAAACTTGGAGTCGGCGGCTGCAGCACTGTAGTGACAGCTGCAGCCGCCGGCTCCAAGAAGACATCGATACTTACCTTCCGTCGCTGCAGGTCCCTGCATCCCTGTCGGCCGCGGCAGCTTCCTCCTGTGCGCAGCGGTGACGTATTACCGCTCATTAAGGTAATGAATATGGACGTGACGCCACTCCCATAGGCATGGCATCCATATTCATGACCTTAATGAGCGGTAATACGTCACCGCTGCGCACAGGAGGAAGCTGCCGCGGCCACAGGGATGCAGGGACCTGCAGCGACGGAGCGAGAAGGGTAAGTATGATGGGGGGAGGACGGGGGAGCCCAGCGGAGCCATGTATACAGGATGGGAGGGTGGAGCGGAGCCATGTATACAAGGATGGGAGGATGGGAGCGGAGCCATGTATACAGGATGGGAGGGTGGAGCGGAGCCATGTATACAGGATGGGAGGGTGGAGCAGAGCCATGTATACAGGATGGGAGTGGGAGCGGAGCCATGTATACAGGATGGGAGGGTGTATCGGAGCCATGTATACAGGATGGGAGGGGGAGCGGAGCCATGTATACAGGATGGGAGGGTGGGAGCGGAGCCATGTATACAGGATGGGAGGGTGGAGCGGAGCCATGTATACAGGATGGGAGGGGGAGCGGAGCCATGTATACAAGGATGGGAGGGGGAGCGGAGCCATGTATACAGGATGGGATGTTGGGAGCGGAGCCATGTATACAGGGTGGGAGCGGAGCCATGTATACAGGATGGAAGGGTGTGAGCCATGTATACAGGATGGGAGGGTGGGAGCGGAGCCATGTATACAAGGATGGGAGGGTGGGAGCTGAGCCATGTATACAAGGATGGGAGGGTGGAGCGGAGCCATGTATACAAGGATAGGAGGGTGGGAGCGGAGCCATATATACAAGGATGGGAGGGTGGAGCGGAGCCATGTATACAAGGATAGGAGGGTGGGAGTGGAGCCATATATACAGGATGGGAGGGTGGGAACGGAGCCATGTATACAGCATGGGAGGGTGGGAGCGGAGCCATGTATACAGGATGGGAGGGTGGGAGCGGAGCCATATAAATGAGGGTGGGAGCGGAGCCATGCATACAAGGGTGGGAGCGGAGCCTTGTATACAAGCGTAGGAGCAGAGCCTTGTATACAAGGGTGGGAGCAGATCCTTGTATACAAGGGAGTCACATTCACATTATAAATGTTATAATTAAATGATGAGTATGCACTACTACTAAACTACAACCCCGTCCATAGCCCCACCCCCTTATGACCAAAGCCCCACCCCTGCCACACCTCCATCCCCGCCCTGCCGGGCCCTGGAAGAATGGTCTTTCTTGAAGCCGGTCCCTGGTGCAAAAAAGGTTGGGGACCACTGGTATAAAGCATACTACCTGGTTGGTGCATGAAAAATATGTTGAAGACAAAGTGCATTCAATATTGAAAAAAGAAACAGCACTCACCATTGCTTCTTTAAAAAGGTTAATATCCTTTATTCCATGTGGCGGGACAATCCGTTAACATGCAGGGGGAGAGGGGCAGTGAAGGAGGACAACAGCCATTTTGTGCCTATTCCAGCACTTCAGTTCCCCCAAAAAATGTTACAGCATATTTTGGGTGAACTGCAGAGACCATAAAACATAATTTTGGCGTTCTTGAATTTTTTCCATTTACCGATCGGGTTAATTGTTTTTATATTTTGATAGAGTGGACTTTTCTGAACGCTGCGATACCACACGTGTATTTTTTTTACATTTTTTAATATCTTTATTTTCAATGGGTGAAAATGGGTGATTTGAACTTTTATTTTTTTTTATTTTTTCCATATTTTTTAAAACATTTTTTACATTATGGTATTATAGATAAACACTGGTGCTCCACCCACAGGTTAAATGAGAAGAGAAAAATAGACAAGGATGTGATATTAGGAGCTGCAGGTGATTAGATGCAGGCTCTGTGCATACCTGCTAGATTAAAAATTGAAATAGTGATGATCACCGCGCTAACTAATATACCTGAAAAACTGGGTCTGAACTGAAAAAGAAAGTTGATGTGTATGCAAAATGTAAATGCATATCAAACACATGACCATTAAACAGAGAAAACAAAAAACAAGAAACAAATATCCTAAAATAAAACAAAATAAAAAATATATTGCAAAACATGCATGAAGTTGTAATAATAATAATAAGGGTATTTGGTAAACATAATTTTGATCAAAAGAATGTACAAGCCATCCCGCCACGTCAAGGCAACCCTTTGTGGGACAGTCCTACTCTAATATTAAAAACCTTTCCACTTGTCAAGTGACGTAAATGTGAACAAGGCAGAGGGACTGAACCCACCAGTTGAAGCATAGGCCAGACAGGATGGATTTTTCAGCTCAAAAGCAGGGCGGTCACACCCTTATATGCACAAGATGCACTAAGAACTAAATGAAAAACTGGGTCTGAACTGAAAAAGTAAGTTGATGTGTATGCAAAATGTAAATGCATATCAAACACATGACCATTAAACAGAGAAAACAAAAAACAAGAAACAAATATCCTAAAATAAAACAAAATAAAAAATATATTGCAAAACATGCATGAAGTTGTAATAATAATAATAAGGGTATTTGGTAAACATAATTTTGATCAAAAGAATGTACAAGCCATCCCGCCACGTCAAGGCAACCCTTTGTGGGACAGTCCTACTCTAATATTAAAAACCTTTCCACTTGTCAAGTGACGTAAATGTGAACAAGGCAGAGGGACTGAACCCACCAGTTGAAGCATAGGCCAGACAGGATGGCATTTTTCAGCTCAAAAGCAGGGCGGTCACACCCTTATATGCACAAGATGCACTAAGAACTAAATGAAAAACTGGGTCTGAACTAAAAAAGTAAGTTGATGTGTATGCAAAATGTAAATGCATATCAAACACATGACCATTAAACAGAGAAAACAAAAAACAGAAACAAATATCCTAAAATAAAACAAAATAAAAAATATATTGCAAAACATGCATGAAGTTGTAATAATAATAATAAGGGTATTTGGTAAACATAATTTTGATCAAAAGAATGTACAAGCCATCCCGCCACGTCAAGGCAACCCTTTGTGGGACAGTCCTACTCTAATATTAAAAACCTTTCCACTTGTCAAGTGACGTAAATGTGAACAAGGCAGAGGGACTGAACCCACCAGTTGAAGCATAGGCAGACAGGATGGATTTTTCAGCTCAAAAGCAGGGCGGTCACACCCTTATATGCACAAGATGCACTAAGAACTAAATGAAAAACTGGGTCTGAACTGAAAAAAGTAAGTTGATGTGTATGCAAAATGTAAATGCATATCAAACACATGACCATTAAACAGAGAAAACAAAAAACAAGAAACAAATATCTTTTGATCAAAATTATGTTACCAAATACAACTTATTATTATTGATTACAACTTCATGCATGTTTTGCAATATATTTTTATATTTTGGTTTATTTTAGGATAATTGTTTCTTGTTTTTCGTTTTCCTCTGTTTAATGGTCATTGTGTTGATATGTTTACTTATTGCATTACACATCAACTTACTTTTCAAGTTCGACCCGTTTTAATAGTTCTTAGTGACAACTTGTGCATAGGGTGACCGCCCGCTTTGAGCTGCAAAGATCATCCTGTTGGCTAGCTTAAATGGAGGGCGTCACCCTTATATGCACATAGTCACTAAGAACTAATGAAAAAGGTTTGATACTGAAAAAGTAAGTGATGTGTATCAAAGGTAAATGCTTCAAACATGACATGTAACAGAGGAAACATAAAACATGTAACAATTTTTTGATCAAAATTATGTTTACCAAATACCCTTATTATTATTATTACAACTTCATGCATGTTTTGCAATATATTTTTTATTTTGTTTTATTTTAGGATATTTGTTTCTTGTTTTTTGTTTTCTCTGTTTAATGGTCATGTGTTTGATATGCATTTACATTTTGCATACACATCAACTTACTTTTTCAGTTCAGACCCAGTTTTTCATTTAGTTCTTAGTGCAATCTTGTGCATATAAGGGTGTGACCGCCCTGCTTTTGAGCTGAAAAATCCATCCTGTCTGGCCTATGCTTTAACTGGTGGGTTCGTCCCTCTGCCTTGTTCACTTTACGTCACTTGACAAGTGGAAAGGTTTTTAATATTAGAGTAGGACTGTCCCACAAAGGGTTGCCTTGACGTGGCGGGATGGCTTGTACATTCTTTTGATCAAAATTATGTTTACCAAATACCCTTATTATTATTATTACAACTTCATGCATGTTTTGCAATATATTTTTTATTTTGTTTTATTTAGGATATTTGTTTCTTGTTTTTTGTTTTCTCTGTTTAATGGTCATTTTGTTTGATATGCATTTACATTTTGCATACACATCAACTTACTTTTTTAGTTCAGACCCCGTTTTTCATTTAGTTCTTAGTGCATCTTGTGCATATAAGGGTGTGACCGCCCTGCTTTTGAGCTGAAAAATCCATCCTGTCTGGCCTATGCTTCAACTGGTGGGTTCAGTCCCTCTGCCTTGTTCAGATTTACGTCACTTGACAAGTGGAAAGGTTTTTAATATTAGAGTAGGACTGTCCCACAAAGGGTTGCCTTGACGTGGCGGGATGGCTTGTACATTCTTTTGAAATCAAATTATTTTACCAAATACCCTTATTATTATTATTACAACTTCATGCATGTTTTGCAATATATTTTTTATTTTGTTTTATTTTAGGATATTTGTTTCTTGTTTTTGTTTTTTCGTTTTAACTAATATACCTGTGTTAGTTAAAACCAATTAAAGATGATTGTATAGTGTGTATCACGGATAGATATGAAAAGGAACCTATTGTCGTATATGTGGTGCTTGTTAGAAGAGGGCAGGGGGAACTATCGTGGAAGCAGGGGAAGCAGCTGCCACAGGGCCCGGGCTAGAAGGGGGCCCGTCCCTGCTGCAGCTGCTTCACCTGCCATCAGGGCATTACAGCCCTTACTGTATGGGGCCCGGTGATTAGGAGCAAAAAGGGGGGCTCGAGCACGCTGGCAACCCCATCCGCGCTCGGGCCCCCTCCCGACATTTTGTTTCAGGCTTCTGACTCTGAACGCTGATGCATAACAACACTGTGTTGTTTTAAAGAGACACTACAGTGTTGTAAATGCAGACAGCGAACAGAAATGAGCACTGTAGCTTTAAGCTGCGGCCCAGTGCATTATGGTCCATCTGTCACAGCGTGTGTAGCAGACGGCCAGGCAGACACATGAGGCAGCAGGCTGACTGGACAAGCAGGTGGAGGCCCGGGCAAGCAGGGTGAGTCTCTCAACAGTGAGAAGAGGCTTGGCTGCAATGGTGACTGGGAGGGCAGGTGCAGGCAGCTCAAGGGCCCACATTCAACAGGGCAGCCAGGCTGCAGTGCGGGGGCAATTCAACAGGGCCCAGGCGCAGTGCAGGGCCAATTAAGGGCCAGGCAGGGGGGGCCCACATTCAACACGGGCCCAGGTAGCAAGGGCGCATTCAACAGGGCCGGGCAGCTGGGGGCCCGCATTCAAACAGGGCCCAGGCAGCAGGGGGCCCGCATTCAACACAGGGCCCAGGCAGCAAGGGGCCCGCATTCCAACAGGGTCAGGCAGCAGGGGCCGCATTCCAAAGGGTCAGCTCCGGGGCCTGTTTGACGCAAGCCTCAAGTCACCACTAACCCCCCGGGCCCTTTGGGCAGGACTCAGTACCGTAGCCTCCCCTGCCCAGTAACAGCCCATGGTGCTAAAGTGCGAGTGACACCTGATCTCTGCTACATGTGACAAGTACACCTAAGCCGCTACTGTGACAAGTACAACCTCAGCCCCTGCTAATGTGACAAGTGCAACCCAGCTCTTCTACATGTGACAAGAACAACCTCCCTGCTACATGTGACAGTAACAACTCAGCTCTGTACATGTGAAGCAACCTCGCCTGCTCAGTGAAATAACAACCTCAGCTCTGCTACTTGTGACAGTAGCAACCCTGATCTTCTACATGTGACAAGTAACACCTCAGCTCTGCTACATGTGACAAGTAACAACCTCAGCTCTGCTACATGTGACAAGTAACAACCTCAGCTCTGCTACATGTGACAAGTAACCTCAGCTCTGCTACTTGTGACAAGTAGCAACCTCAGCTCTGCTACTTGTGACAAGTAGACAACCTCAGTTTCTGCTACATGTGACAATTAGCAACCTCAGCTCTGCTATTGTCAGTAACCCAGCTCTGCTGTAAAAGTAGCAACCTCAGCTCTGTAATGTGACAAGTAACAACCTCAGCTCTGTATTGTGACAAGTAACACCTCAACTCTGCTCTTGTGACAAGTAGCAACCTCAGCTTATGCTTGTGACAAGTAGAACCTCGCTCTGCTATTGTGACAAGTAGCAACCTCAGCTCTGCTACTTGTGACAAGTAGCAACCTCAGCTCTGCTACATGTGACAAGTAACAACCTCAGCTCTGCTCATGTGACAAGTAAACCTCAGCTCTGCTACATGTGACAAGTAGCAACCTCAGCTCTGTACATGTGACAAGTAACAACCTCAGCTCTGCTACTTGTGACAAGTAGCAACCCTCAGTCTGCTACATGTGATGACACCTCATCTCTGCTAAGCGCGGAGTTAAGCCTCAGCTTTGTATACAAGTAGCAGAGCTGAGGCTGTCATCTACATTTTGCAGAGATGAGGTTTGTCTATCTTACATGTAGCAGTGCGAGGCTGTCACTCTCGCATGTGCAGAGTGAGGCGTCCCTACTACTGTAGCGAGTGAGCTGTCCCTCAATGTAGCAGAGCTGAGGCTGTCACTCCTCACATGTAGCAAGCAGAGCTGTCACTCTCTACTGTAGCAGAGCTGAGCTGTCACTCTACAAGTAGCGAGCTGAGGTGTCAGTCCTCACATGTGCTGAGCTGAGGCTGCACTCCTAAACATGTGCAGAGCTGGGGCTTGTCACTCTCACATGTAGCAGAGCTGAGGCTGTCACTCCTCACATGTAGCAGAGTGAGGCTGTCACTCCTACATGTAGCAGAGCTGAGGCTGTCACTCCACAAATTGTAGCAGAGCTGTGGCTGTCCTCCTCACATGTAGCAGAGTGAGGCTGTCCCTCCCACAAGTAGCAGAGCTGAGGCTGTCCTCCTCACATGTAGCAGAGCTGAGGTGTCACTCCTCACATGTAGCAGAGCTGAGGCTGTCACTCCTACATGTAGCAGAGCTGAGGCTGTCACTCCTCACAAGTAGCAGAGCTGAGGCTGTCAGTCCTCACATGTTGCAGAGCTGAGGCTGTCAATCCTCACATGTAGCAGAGTGAGGCTGTCACTCCTCACATGTAGCAGAGCTGAGGCTGTCACTCCTCAAGTAGCAGAGCTGAGGCTGTCACTCCTCACATGTAGCAGAGCTGAGGCTGTCACTCCTCACATGTAGCAGAGCTGAGGCTGTCACTCCTCACAAGTAGCAGAGCTGAGGCTGTCAGTCCTCACATGTAGCAGAGCTGAGGCTGTCACTCCTCACATGTAGCAGAGCTGAGGCTGTCACTCCTCACATGTAGCAGAGCTGAGGCTGTCACCCCTCACATGTAGCAGAGCTGAGGCTGTCACTCCTCACATGTAGCAGAGTGAGGCTGTCACTCCTCAAATTGTAGCAGAGCTGTGGTGTCACTCCTCACATGTAGCAGAGCTGAGGCTGTCACTCCTCACAAGTAGCAGAGCTGAGGCTGTCACTCCTCACATGTAGCAGAGCTGAGGCTGTCACTCCTCACATGTAGCAGAGCTGAGGCTGTCATCCTCACATGTTGCAGAGCTGAGGCTGTCACTCCTCACAAGTAGCAGAGCTGAGGCTGTCACTCCTCACATGTAGCAGAGCTGAGGCTGTCACTCCTCACATGTAGCAGAGCTGAGGCTGTCACTCCTCACATGTAGCAGAGCTGAGGCTGTCACTCCTCACATGTAGCAGAGCTGAGGATGTCACTCCTCACATGTAGCAGAGCTGAGGCTGTCACTCTCACATGTAGCAGAGCTGAGGCTGTCACTCTACATGCAGGTGGATTACAAGTTTCTTACCATTTACTTGGAGAGCTACCTTCATCATACCTCAGTTGCTTCTGGGAGTTGGTTCTTTTCTGTTATTTCACTATCATTACTCCAAAACTCTATTTTGGATATTAAAGGTATCTTTCTTTACACACAACTTGGGATAGACGGGTTTGGCAACGCGGGGGGGGGGGGGCCCATTGTGAAAGTCTGTGTGGGGCCCTGCCGTTCCTAGTTACGCCCCTGGAAGAGGGTAGCGTCCCCTGAAACGTGTCGGTTATTGTTCCTCCTGCACAACCGTCTTTCTAGTTGGTGACGTCACCGGACATCCGCCCCCCTCCTTCCTGCCGCAACCTCGGCGCTGCTCGGCGGGGCACGCTGAGGACCTGACGGCTTCAACACAGCGTTCTATTTGTAGCCTAGCGGTAAATCTCTTCAGGCATAGATCAGCACATGCACTTTACCACAACGATAAAAACATTGAGCAATAACAAAATATAAACGCCTATGACTATTTAAACGTTTGATTACCAATATATTTTTTATAGCAAAATGTCGCTGCAGCAATATTCAAGACACATATGCTTTTAAACACCACGCTCTCTTCTCACTGTAATTATCTACAATTAAGTGAGCCCCAGGTCTAATTGACGGACTCCTAATCATCAACAAGAGAAACTAGTAAGTACATCAAGTATATACAGAATTCAAACACATCCATTTTTGATACTTGATCACGAAAATACCATATATGTTCATTTAAGGAAAACTTCATAGGGATCAGATTCTTTTCCCACCATCATATCCATTGTGAGGGAAAAAAGTCTGCAAATGAATTACCAACATATTATACTACTGTTATGATCTGCTACAAGCACTAAGGAAAGATGGGAATTCTGTCCCTACAATAGAACTAAGCTGGATCCCTACGATGTAACGGTGAACCTGATCCTGCGACCAGACCCGCTAAAGTCCTCGCTAGTCTGAACGAAGACTTAGTTGCGAGGGTGGAATCCTTACAAGATCTAGGGACTGGGAGAAAAGGTGGACACCTCCTAACAGAAATTGTAGCAGGGATAATTAAACAGAAAACAAATTACTTAGAGATCCTAAGATCAAGCAAAACTGACTGAGTAAGGCACCTAAACACCCGGCTAGCTTAAGAGTAGATAATACAATGAAGTCCAGCAAAGCCAGAAGGGCGGAGCCAGACTAAATAGTGAAAAAAGGTCATGTGACCAGCAAACTGAAACAAAACCTAACAAGAGAGTTCTAACAGTACCCTCCCTTCTAAGAGGATCCTCCGGATCCCCTAGGACTTAGGCTTATCTGGAAACCTCTTGTGAAACGCTCTGACAAGTCTAGACGCAGAAACATCATCCGCCTCACCCATGAGTTATCCTCAGGTCCATAACCCTTCCAAGCGACGAGGTACTGCAAACTCCCTCTATACCGTCTAGAATTTAGGATGCGGGAAATCTCATATTGCCCGTCCTCCACCACCAGGGGAACAGTGGCCGAGACGTCTCCATCTGAGACCTCAGCTTTTTCAAGAGAGAAACATGAAACACTGGATTAATCTTCCAGGAGGTAGGAAGCTCCAACTTAACAGC
Organism: Oophaga sylvatica; assembly: GCA_033576555.1. Lineage (NCBI taxonomy): Eukaryota > Metazoa > Chordata > Amphibia > Anura > Dendrobatidae > Oophaga > Oophaga sylvatica. The sequence continues at coordinate 34,718,371 of JARQOD010000006.1, forward strand.
AGATTGGTTAATAACCTGAAGCACCTTAAAGGGCCCTACAAACTTGGGACCCAATTTCTTAGACGGAATCCTCAAGCGCAGATTCTTAGAGGACAACCAAACCATGTCACCAATAGCAAAAAAAACCTCTTGTCGTTTTCTATCAAAATACACTTTGATCTTTTGTTAGCCTCCTGAAGATTACCACGCACATCAGTCCAAACTCTCTCCAAAACACCAGAAAAATTCTCCTCTTCAGGTACAGCCGATCCCAACTTAGAAAATGACCCAAACACGGATGTCTCCCAGTACAACAAAAAAAGGCGAACAACCAGCAGAAGCGGATGTATGGTTGTTAAGAGCAAACTCAGCAAGTGGCAGAAACTCAGACAACCCCTCTTGATTATCAGTCACAAAACAACGCAAGAACTGCTCAACATCCTGGTATTTCCTTTCTGTCTGGCCATTAGACTCAGGATGATATCCGGATGAAAACGACAAATGAACTCCCAACCTGTCACAAAAGGCGCGCCAAAAACGAGCCACAAACTGAGGTCCCCTATCAGAAACAATGTCAGTAGGAACGCCATCTAGTCTGACAATTTCCTTGACAAAGGCCTTAGCGAGAGTCTTAGCGCAGGGCAGTTTAATGAAAGGAACCAAGTGTCATGTGTGCATCGCCACGAAGATCGTCGCGGTTGCACATTCTGACTTCTCACAGCTGAGTTGCTGTTTCTTTGTGTTTGGCAGTTAGGGAGTTAATTCTGTCTGTGCTCAGTTCTGGGAATGGGTGCAGTTTCTCCCGGCTGCAATTAATTATTTGTTGATTGGTTTCCTTTAAATCTCTGGTTGTCTGTTTGGGAGTTGCCAGTGAAATTCTTCATGCAGACCACAGATAGGATTGTATCTGTATAGACTTAAGTTAAAGAGCTCCTTAGTTGTTTTAAGCTCACCTTGCTTAGAGTTTAATATCCCAGATCATTTATGTTCCTTCTGTGTTTGAGTGTGTATGCAAGTCTGTGTTTTTCTCCAGTCTGTCTTATATTTCTAATCTGTGTATTTAGCAGAGATCAGCCCATATCCCCTTTTGGGGGTAATCAGAATCCTTCTTAGGACTGATTACAGGGTTCAGGGACTGATAGGAGACAGGGTTAGGCTGGAGACTTGGACCTCTGAACCATTATCAGTACCTCCAAGGTGAGGGATTAGTTAGGACCCCAGTTTAGGGTCAGGTTAGACCCCCGGTCCTCTTCTTTCCCGTGACAGTGTATCAAGTCCTCAAGATTAATCCTGAGTTCAACGGATATCGTGTCAGGTAAATCTATTCTATATTTTCATGCTGATGTTGCTAATCTATATGTTGTATAGAGTGTTGTTCTTTTAAGAATAGTTTACTGACATCGTTACACATATCATAAGGGCCGCGTGACACCAAGTGACACATCTTGCTAAAACAGTCCACGACCACCCAGATGACAGTGAAACCATCAGAGGGGGGAAGGTCAGTAATAAAGTCATAGCCAAATGTGTCCAAGGTGCACTAGGAACCTCCCGAGGGCAAAGCAACCCCGCAGCAGGAGTATGTGAAGACTTAGATCTAGCACACACAATGCATTGACGCACCCACTTAATGACTTTTCTTCTGCCATCCAGGCCACCAAAAGCTGCGACCCACAGTCTCTTGGTCTCAGAGATTCCAGGATGACCTGCCAACCGAGAGTCATGACTTCAACAAACAAATCTCTCCTCAGGGTACCAGGCACAAACAACCTCCCATGCGGCGTGTTAGATGGAGCATTCTCCTGTGCTTTAAGAATCTCATCTTCCAACACAGAGTCCAAAACAGCAATAACAACCCCCTCTTGCAAAATGTTTTCCTCCTCCTCAGTACCCACCATAGGAGAAAAGCTGCGAGACAAAGCATCAGCTTTAACATTTTTAGTACCTGGGATGTAAGTAACGGTAAAATTAAACCGCGAGAAAAACAGTGCCCACCTAGCCTGACGGGCATTCAAGCGTTTGGCAGCATCAAGGTAGACCAGATTTTTATGATCGGTGAAGACTTGAACGGGAAATTCCGCTCCCTCCAAAAAATGACGCCAGTGTTCAAATGCGAGTTTAATTGCCAGCAATTCCCGATTACCGATATCATAATTTAGTTCAGACTCAGAAAATTTCTTTGAAAAAAAAGCACAGGGATGTACTCCATCCGTCTTTTCCTGAGACAACACCGCGCCGACCCCACAGAAGAAGCATCAACCTCAACCAAAAATGGTTTAGTCACATCAGGCTGCATAAGGATGGGAGCAGAGCTGAACCTCTCCTTTAGCAACACAAAAGCCTCTATGGCCTCAGTAGTCCACTGAACCGCATCAGCACCCTTCCTGGTGAGATCGGTCAGAGGTTTGGCAATCACAGAAAAATTTTTAATGAATTTTCTATAGTAATTGGCGAACCCCAAAAACCTCTGTATTGATTTCACACCAATAGGTCTAGGCCAATCCTGCACAGCTTGCACTTTCACCGGGTCCATCTCAAAACCTTCACTGGACACAATGTAGCCCAAAAAACTAAGTCTCTGTACAGCGAACTCACATTTTTCTAGTTTGGCAAAAAGTGAATTATCACTCAGTAACTGTAATACTTCACGCACACTCCTCCAATAAGACTCCAAATCCGGTGAATAAATCAAAATGTCATCCAAATACACAACCACACTTCTGCCGATCAAAGGTCTAAGGATGTCATTAATAAGATTCTGAAAAAATGCCGGAGCACTGGAAAGCCCAAAAGGCATGACCAGATTCTCAAAATGACCCAGTGGAGTGTTAAACGCAGTCTTCCATTCATCCCCCTCCTTCATGCGCAACAAATTGTATGCCCCTCGAAGATCAATTTTCGAGAACCACTTGGCCCCCACTAACTGATTAAACAAATCAGGAATCAATGGCAGTGGGTAAGGATTGCGTACAGTAATCTTATTAATCTCACGAAAGTCTAGACAAGGCCGTAAACCGCCGTCCTTTTTTTTAACAAAAAAAAAAACCAACCGCCACAGGAGATTTGGAAGGCCTAATGTGACCGGCAGCCAAGCTTGTCTGCATGTATTCCTCCAAAGCCTTTCTCTCAGGAATAGTCAAATTAAATAAATGACTTTTAGGAAGAGTTGCTCCAGGGACAAATTCAATTGCACAATCATATTCTCTATGAGGAGGCAATACCTGCGATTCCTTATCAGAAAAAACTTTCCAAAAATCCTGAATAGGTACAGGTAACTCCCCCTTAACTACAGCAGCAATACGCCCGTTACAACACTTGTCATAACAATTAGGACTCCAGGACTTAATTTCATTGGTAGACCAATCCAGTACCGGATTGTGCAATTTTAACCAGGGTAACCCCAAAATCACCGGTGAGGGCAAATTATTCAAAACTACCAAATCCAAATTCTCTTGATGAACACCATTAATAGTAAGAGGAAATTCACAGATATGGTGAGTAACATTTTTCAAGGGAGAACCATCCACAGAAACCACATTAATAGGGGAAGACAGAAGTTTGGGTTTTAATTTTAGTTTTTCCAAAAATTTCCCATCAATCACATTGAGAGTTGAACCACAATCCACAAATACCCGAAACTCCATTAATTCCTCCTCAACAGCAGTGGTAGCAGAAAGAAAGACACCTTTATTGTTTAAACAAGCTATACGGGCGAAACTGACCTCATTTTTTTTTCTCTTTATTCATTCGAAGCGCACAGTTCTTAATAAAATGCTTAGATTTGCCACAATAGAAACACAAACCTTCAGCAAATCTGCGGTCTTTTTCCCGGGAGTGAGGAGCCATTGCTCCAATTTCCATCGGCTCTGCAATGTCAGTACAATTCTCTCTCCAGACTTGGAGCTGACAAGGCAGATTTACTCTCATTAACCCTTGCACGCAGTCTCCTATCCACCCGTATGGCTAATTGCATAGCCTCTTGCAAGTTACCAGGTATAGGATAAGCAATCAGCAAATCTTTAACCCTTTCACTTAACCCTGCAAGAAATAAACTTTTCAAAGCTGAATCGTTCCACCCCACCTGAGTGGACCACCTTCGGAAGTGAGTACAATATTTTTCCACATTACCTGATCCCTGTCTCAAACGTCTCAATTCTATCTCAGCTGATGAAACACGATCAGGATCGTCATACAATAACCCCAAAGCAGAAAAAAAACTATCCACTGATCTAAAGCATGGATCACTAGTCTGCAGAGAAAAGGCCCAGTCCTGAGGTTCTTTGCGCAAAAGTGACATTATGAACCCTATACGCTGTGATTCATCACCAGAGGATCTGGGTCTCAAACGAAAATACAACAAGCAAGCATTTTTAAAAGAAAAAAAATCTTGTTGTTCACCAAAAAATAAATCAGGCAAACGTACCTTTGGCTCCACGAAATGTGCTCCAGAATAACTACTCACGTGTTGCTGGATCTCAGCCACCTCCAGAGAGAGTCCCTGCAGGCGTTGAGCCAAATCCTGAACCGACACCATGATTGAAACAGAAAATCTTTCCTTAGAGATTTTTTTTTTTTTTTTTTTTTTTGGCTGGACTTACTGTTATGATCTGCTACAAGCACTAAGGAAAGATGGGAATTCTGTCCCTACACTAGAACTAAGCTGGATCCCTACGATGTAACGGGGAACCTGATCCTGCGACCAGACCCGCTAAAGTCCTCAGCTAGTCTGAATGAAGACCTATACTTGCAAGGGAGGAATCCCTACAAGATCTAGGGACTGGGAGAAAAGGTGGACACCTCCTAACAGAAATTGTAGCAGGGATAATTAAACAGAAAACAAATTACTTAGAGATCCTAAGATCAAGCAAAACTGACTGAGTAAGGCACCTAAGCACCCAGCTAGCTTAAGAGTAGATAATACAATGAAGTCCAGCAAAGCCAGAAGGGCGGAGCCAGACTAAATAGGGAAAAAAGGTCATGTGACCAGCAAACTGAAACAAAACCTAACAAGAGGGTTCTAACAACTACTAAATTACAGCTTTAATAAGTACCTGGTGTATTCATTTTAATATCCTACTGTTTATAATCAGGAATCTTCACTAATCTCTATTATTTTCTCTAAGTAGTAAGAAATTGATGCTCTAGACTACAAAATCTTCTAACAAGCACCACATATACGACAGTAAGTTCCTTTTTACATCTATCCGTGATACACACTATACAATCGTCTTTAAAGGGAATCTGTAACCCAAATTTTGCCATATCAACTAAAGATATGGCTGAATAGTGCGTCCCATAACAAAGCTATCGGTATTAACCTTATATCATGATACCCCCGTTTTCATATCAAAATACCTTAGTAAAGTTCGTATTTGGCGCTGTCAATCAGGGCAGTCAGGTAAGGAGGGCGGCGTTTTCTATGTCCTCCTCCCTGCTTCTCGGTGTCACTTGCGTAGGGCCGTCTGTGAATCCCACAGACGGTGTTCGGCTTCCCGCAATTGCACATTTCAAATTCGGCCACGCGCATAAAATCATTACATCGCATGCGCTACTCTTTCCTTGCCCCGGAAATGACTGCTTGCCTTGGACGACTTCCGGGGCAAGGAAAGAGTAGCTCATGCGCTGTAATGATTTTATGCTTTGCCCACTGCGCATGCGTGGGCCGAATTTGAAATGTGCAATTGCGGGAAGCCGAACACCGTCTGTGGGATTCACAGACGGCCCTACGCAAGTGACGCCGAGGATCGGGGGAGGAGGACATAGAAAACGCCGCCCTCCTGACATGACCGCCCTGATTGCCAGCGCCAAATACGAACTTTACTAAGGTATTTTGATATGAAAACGGGGGTATCTGGATATAAGCTAAATACCGATAGCTTTATTATGGGACACACTATTCAGCCATATCTTTAGTTGATATGGCAAAATTTGGGTGACAGATTCCCTTTAATTGGTTTTAACTAATACAGGTATATTAGTTAGTGCGGTGATCACCACTATTTAAATTTTTTACATTTTACTGATCTTGTTAAATCCCTTTGGGGACTCGAAAATGCGATCATCCAATCGCTTGTGCTATATTCAACGATGCCTCAGCAGCCCTGGGCTGAGTCGTATATATATGGCGGATGTCATGAAGGGGTTAAATCACTGTAATAAAAGTGAAGTTTTTCCTTTTCATCTCTGAAGCATTTCTAGTTTTCTCCATTCCCACCCAGGTGTAAAGCAATGAAATTGGTGAGCTGACGTCTTCTCTTTTGGCTATTACTAGAGATAGGACTATTCCGAATGAGTAGACCTTGTCGCAGTTGTAGGTTTTTATGTTTTTTTGAACAAAATAGCGTCAGCTACGTTCCCTTTGTTATTTACATGTACTGTTACAATTTACTTATTTACTTACTGAAGGGTATTTCCTCATATTGCTTTTATTTTGAATTGTGATTGTTAATGGCCACAGTGTGAATGTGCACCTACACATTACAATTATACCAACACATGTGCCAACTTATTTCTATGGTTCCAGTGATGTGTCAATTACTAGACTGCATACTGTCACTTTCTCTATGGCAGATCTACCTGTTCTCTGAATGCTGAGCTCTATATAACAACTGATTGGCAGCTGTCTGCCTATGCACAGTCTACACAGAAAGGTTTCCAATCAGTGGTGGGGGTGAGGTTTTACAGAGCTCATGAATATGAAGGACTACCTGGCAGTAGCTTTACTAGTGCTCAAATGATAATCTCCGAGTGTCTTAATCAAAATTACAGCAAGAAACCCAGTAAGTGATACATTGTTGGAATAAGGGTCGCTGTCTCTATTATTATGCTGCGCCCAAATTTTGTGGGAAATATCTGGTGACAGATTCTCTTTAAATATTTAGGAGACCTGCAAGCTTTTTAGTCCATTTTTCCAGCCACAGTCAAGATAACTGAGCAATTAGGTTATGAATGATCATTTTTTTTTACATCTGACTTGTTGAAATTATTATAATACATTTGTAGCATACTGTCCCCAATGTCTATATTGACCAATTTGCAGCTGAGAAATACCACAGAGCTGTCTTGGATCTGAGCGGAGAGCCATCAGGATGTATTTATCCCAATTTTAATCCTGGCTTTGTAAAGATGATCCCTGTGAGCAAAGGGTGACACAAATTGGAGTCATACAAGAGCTGTCTCTATGTGGGGGGAAATCTCAAACCCATTAAATAGACTAAGTGACACTGACAAATAGTCAAAGGCAGCTTGGATCAATGACATAAAAAATAGCTGTCACATTATGATTAGTGAACTATCACTTGCTATAATCTTGTTCAATAGACTCCTCTGAGGGTAATTGATTATCTGAGAACACATCACTGTGTTAATTATGACTGTGCTGCATTTCCATTCTAGGCTTTATTTTTACACTATCTGACATGTGAAAGCTGGAGGTAATTTTCACTATCTTATTAGACATTTTAAATTCACTGTGCATTTTTTTTAAAACTAGCAGCCTTTTCATTTAGCACCTATTTAGCAGATATGTTTGACAGGGAATAATCATTAGGGTAGGAACTGAGGCTAGCGGAAGTCTCTCTGGAAAATATCCATCAATTTTACATTAGATGAAAAGTCAAAATTGTAGAGTCAAAAGTTATGTTTCTTTAAAGGTTGCGTGCACATTGGAAACAAACTTTTTATTGTCCTAAAAAACCTGAAATGTAAAAGAAAGCCACTGTACAATATATCTTAATTAAAAGTGTCCTGTCGTTTCATGTCTACAGCTCTTATGCAGAATATGCATTTCCATGGTAACAGACATCAAACAAATTTTGCATGGTGTAATTCTGCATTCTTACAGTTTCAAACTTTCTTGCAATTGTTCCCTATATTTTTTTGCAAATGTACATATTTTAGATTAACCAGAAGCAAAGAGATAAGAACCCCTTCAATTAACCCCATTTTGGAAATTATACCCCTTTGGGAATTTATCTACAGGCGTAGTAGTGACAATTTTGACTCCATGGGTATTTTCCAGAAACAAGCAGCAATGGATGTTGCCGAGTGAAAATTGAAAATCTGCTATTGTAGTGCCCATATATTGTAGTGCTTGTATATTGTAGTGCCCATACAATGTGCCAAGCTCGTTCTTCTGGAGACAAGGATCCTGTTAATTAAGTGGACTGTCATCGCTACGAAAAAGCTGAAATTGTGGATGCTAAATGTGGTTTAGGCATATTGGAGCTCAGAAGGGTAGGTGGGGGGCATTTGGATTTGGAAGCACAGAATTCAATGGATTTCTTTCTGGGGTGAGGAGTAGTGTTGAGCGATACGATACCGCAAGTATCGGGTATCGGCCGATATTAGCTCTATCAGCTTTTCGATACTTAGTTCCGATATTTTCGTCTTATCGGATACCGGAATCGGGATTGTCATTGTCACTGTCAGTGTCCGTCGGTCGGGTCTGTCAGGAGTCAGCGGCACTTACCTGGCAGAAGATCTCCGGCGGTCACGGGCTGGACTGCTTCATGGCCGCCATCATCTTTCCCCGGCGGTCACATGCAGTTTCTCGCGATAACTGCAGTGACTGCTGGGTAATCCCAGTCGTAAAGCAGTCAGTCCGATGACGTCACCGCCGGGGAAGCAGGTAATCAGCTGTGCTGCGTCGCGATGACAGGCTCTGCCTGTCATTGCGATGTAGCAGAGCTGGATCGTCGTGGGACTGTCGTTACTATGGACTGCGTCGGACAGGTGGTATACTGTTGGTTTGTTTTTTGTTTTTTTTACAGGAGATCGATGGCGTCGCAGGAATGAGTGTATAATAAAATTAATGAAAACTGTGTTGTCTCTTTTATTTCATTAAAAGACTTTTTTCTTGCTTTGTCTTTTTTTATACATTTAATAACTTTGGGATTAATAATGGATCGGTGTCTTATTGACACCTCTCCATTATTAACCGGGCTTATTGTCACCGTGCAATCAACGGTGACATTAACCCCTTATTACCCCACTTGCCACCGCTACAGGGCAGTGGGAAGAGCCGGGTAAAGTGCCACAATTGGCACATCTTTTGATGCGCCAAATGTGGGGCTGCTGTAGCCTGGTATTATCAGGCTGTTGAGGCCATAATCATGGCCTTGACAGTCTTTTAATACCAGGCCGCAGCGTCTGCATTTTACTTGACTGGTTAACAAAAATAGGGGGACCCCTACGCCGTTTTTTTTTTTCAGGGGATCCCCTATTTTTGTTAACCAGCCAAGCTAAGCAGACTGCTGTGGCCTGGTATTATCAGGCTTGCAAGGTCCATGGATATTGGATCCTTACCAGCCTGAAAAACCAGGCCTCAGCGGTCTGCTTCATCTGGCTGGTTAACAAAAATAGGGGGACCCCACGCCAATTTTTTTCGAGGGGATCCCCTATTTTTGTTAATCAGCCAAGATATGCAGACTGCTGTGGCCTGGTATTATCAGGCTGGCAAGGTCCATGGATCTTGGCTCCTTAACAGCCTGAAAATCCAGGCCTCAGCGGTCTGCTTCATCTGGCTGGTTAACAAAAATTGGGGGGACCCCACGCCAATTTTTTTCGAGGGATCCCCTATTTTTGTTAATCAGCCAAGATATGCAGACTGCTGTGGCCTGGTATTATCAGGCTGGCAAGGTCCATGGATCTTGGCTCCTTAACAGCCTGAAAATCCAGGCCTCAGCGGTCTGCTTCATCTGGCTGGTTAACAAAAATAGGGGGGACCCCACGCCAATTTTTTTCGAGGGGATCCCCTATTTTTGTTAATCAATTCCCTCTGACGTCACTGATTGTGTCCCTGGCTGACCTGAAGTGAAAGTGGAAAGCAATCAATTAAGCTTTCCACTTCCTCTCCTGTCAGCCAGGAGAGGAACTCATTCATTTGGGGGTTTACTGTGAGGCTGCAGCATTAGCTGCGGTCCCTGCATTAAACATTAACCCTTTCTGAAGGATTACACCGCGGGACCTGACTGTGCATGGGATAGGTAAGAATAATTTTGCTTTTTTATTTTATTTTTATTACAGGAAATGGTTTTTGCAGTCAAATAAAAGATGGTCAAAAACATGTGTCTTTATTTCATTAAAATGATTTTTAATTAAAGTGTGTGTGTTTTATTTTTATTTCATGCAATAGGATTAATAATTGATAGTTGTCTAATTGACAGCTCTCAATTATTAACCTGGCTTAAGGTCACCTTTCAATTGCAATGTGGCTTTAACCCCATATTAACCCATTCGCCACCGCTACAGGGCAATGGGAATAGACGGGCAAAGTGCCAGAAAGGGCGAATCTAATTATAGATTTGTCTTTTCTGGGGTGTCTGGGGGCAGATGTTAGTAGCCAGGGGGGGCCAAAAATAATGGACCCTCTCTGGGCTATTATTATCTGCCCCCATTCGCTTTCTTTGTCTGTCTGGTTGCGAAAATAGGGCGGGAGCCCACGCATTTTTTTTAAACAATTTTACACCTCATATATATATATATATATATACATGTCATTGAATTTGTGACACATATATATATATTTATATTTATAGTTCATACACTTCTACATAGTATATTAGCCGCTAATTCAATTGACGGCTTTTGTGAAAATGCAGAACCCGACATGAAATGACACTTGGTGTACATAGGGTTAACCATGTCTTTTCATGTCCTTTGCTATCTGATTTGCACAAACAATTACATCAGTCTATGTGTGCAAAATTTCACACCTGTAGGGGTTAATTAAAGGTGTAAATTCGTAGCAAAAAAGTCCGTTTTTTTACAACGAATTTACACCTTTAATTAACCCCTACAGGTGTGAAATTTTGCACACATAGACTGATGTAATTGTTTGTGCAAATCAGATTGCAAACGACATGAAAAGACATGGTTAACCCTATGTACACCAAGTGTCATTTCATGTCGGGTGCTTCTGTCTTTTCACAGAAGCCGGCTTTACCCGGCAATTGAATCAGAGGATATTTTACTATGTAGAAGTGTATAAACTATACATATATGTATATATATATGTCACAATGACATGTATATATATATATATGTATTCTATGTGTGTATATTTAGTGTTTACAAGGAAATAAAGTTTTTTTTTAGTTGCGATATTTTGTTCCCATAGACTTACATGGGACTTCCGGTATCGGAATCGGATATCGCCGATATTTAGTGATATCGGCGATACCATTCCGATCCGATATTTTTAGATATCGAGCAGTATCGCTCAACACTAGTGAGGAGCCATTTCACCTTTCCTGAGCCTTTGTGCTACCAGTAACTAGGAAGCCCCCTATATTTCCACTGACAGATGATGGACCTGAGTGGTCGCTTGCTTTTTTGTGGATTGAGTAGAAACTTTTATTGGGAACCTTATTCATAATGTTTGGGATCACATTTATCCGGCGCTATAAGCTGAGCACATACTTTGGGGATTCCATCTAAATCTACGAATGACATGTGATTCAAAAGAAACCGCCGACGGGGGCGGAGCCTGGACGTGCATGGAGAAGGAGGCTTGAGCCACAGCTCCTCTCCACACTGGATCCTGCCTAAGCGTCTATCTGCTTTCTAACTGCTGGTGATGGGCAAATCTGACAAGATTAATACTGGGTGCACCCCCAGGAACACTAAGACCCCAAAAACACAGCGGGGACTGGAGGCTTTCCTGCTGAAAGGCTCAGCTACCTCAGGCTCCCAGCTACCAGACATGGCGTCGGTTCCCGCCACTGACACAGATTGTGAAGGTGACTCCACTGATGATGGGAGAGCCCTGAAGAACCGTTCATCAGGTTCAGAACAACTGACGATGCGTAACTTAAAGAAGCTGCTCGTTCAGACACATGCTCCGATCCGTGCAGATTTGCAAGATATAAAGCAGGAATTACTTAAGATGGGTAACAGAGTGGAAGCCCTGGAAACTGGCCATGCGGCCGTCCTGCATTACAGCCATGTCTCTAAGACTAAGCTACAGTCACAGCATCGACATTTGAATACTGCAATCCTCCAGCTGGAGGACTTGGAGAACCGAAACAGACGATCTAATCTACGTCTGAAAGGCTTACCTGAGTCTGTGCAGCGTGAAGACCTGGAATCCACTGCCAAAGTTCTCTTTTCCTCCCTGCTTGGCACTGAACGGAGGCAGAATATTGAAGTAGAACGGATCCATCGCGCCCTGAAACCACGACCAGCTGAGGGTAATCCTCCCAGGGATGTAGTATGTGGACTCCTACGCTATGTGGATACCGCCGCAGTCCTGTCTGCTGCACGGGAGAAGGGCTCCCCAACTCTGGGTGAATATACCGTGGACTTTTACCCTGATCTATCGCCGGCGACACTAGCAAAGAGGCGTCTGGTTAAACCTCTTTTGGATCATCTTAGGACCCACAACCTGCCTTACAGATGGCAGTTCCCCTTTGGGATTCTGGTGCTTAAAGGAACTCTTAAAGTCTCAATTCGCCATCCTGATGATCTGGCACAGGCCTGGACTAAGCTTGACATCCCTCCGGTAAAAGTTCCGTCCTGGCTGCCGATTCCTGATGAAGAGGACCTGCCACAGTTGCCTGCCGTGGACATTTGGAGCACCCCCAAAAGGAAGAATAAGTCTGCAAGAAGTCGGCGACGGGACACCGCTGAAATAGAGTGAGGGTTGCCGGCATTAGTTCCGTCTGCTGTGCTGCTCTTTATTTGGTGAGCCTCACTCACAATGAGCCCATCGACCCGGACACTCAGGGAGGGGAGTTTTTCTTTTAGGTCCCTCTTAGTCTCTGGCGGCAGGCGAGGACCCTCTGCATCAGCCTGAAGTTGGCTGCTTGCTGCTTCTCCTGACTGGGGCTGCAGGGCTCCTCAAAGTCTATTTGCCTTGCTCGCAGTGGCCCGGTGAGTGACACACATTCATTGCTGTTCTTCCTATCTATGCCATGGACTTTATCCTCCTGCTAGTACTGCTGCTTACCAGTGGTTGTTACTGTTATTTTTCTTTTGGGGTTTGCTGTTTAACTGAGTGCGCAATATGTGTTTTACAGTTTAGGGGTTAACTATTCACTGTTGTTTTACTGCTGTCACAGTGTTATGGTTCATTACCGTGTGCCTATTGCTACACCTAATTTGCATGCGCATAACGCGAGCCACATTTACACGCGCATAACGTGAACCACGTGTTCATTTGCGCGCGGGACCATTTGCTATCTTTGGGCGCGCCACAGCCCACAGTTCACATTTTCTTGTTTGTTACTTGTTTGAGCACATTCATAGATACTGAGGGTCCTACTATTGCTATTTGCGCGTGAACTGATCACGTTTTACCAGCCGCTTGAACTGGTTTAGAGTGACTAATGACTGCACACGCACATTGATTCCCCTGTATTTCAGTTGCATTTATGCACGAGTCCCCTTCCTCTCCGTGACGTGATCTCCCTAATTAGGTTGCATCTCCAGACGGCGCCTCCTCCCCGTGTTACAGTGCCTTGGTTGGTGCTCTTGGCCAGTTCTGTTAGATTACTGGACGGCCTCGCGCACCTCCCCTCCTTCCCCCCCTCCCTTCTCGCGCAGGCGCTCCCTGTGGAGACGGGAGGAAGATGAACTGCCTTCAGTTACAAATGTTGGCTGGGTCCATCTTTCCTCCATCTTTCCTTTGTTTGCTAACATAGCTTGTCTGTTTGCCTGTCTCAGCACCCCCTGCTTCAGGCAGACGGTGCGGTGCGACTAGGTTCTTATGGGTGGTGTTGTGAATGGGTTTGAGATGAGTTCTGAGCAGAGGCTCCCTCTGGTGGTTACAAGCGGTACTAGTGAGGATTGTGAGGACTGGGAATCAGGTGTTACTGATTGGTCTTATATAAGGGAGTAATTTTCCCATCAGGGTTGCCGGTGATCAATTGTTCTGGTCTGAATCCTTCTTTCCAGTTTCCCTTGTAGCCTGCTGTGTCGTGTCTGCATCTCCTGCTATCAGATAAGACAATTTCTTATTTTGTGTTTTTGCTATATTTTTGCATTTTGTCCTGCACTTCTGTGGGGGCCTTCTGGGTCCCCTCCGGGGGCTTTTGCCCTCTCAGTTTAGTCCAGCCACTGTGTTTTGTACTTTTGCTTTTTCCAGTTTTTTTTCAGTGGCTGCTGTTTTGATTTTTTTTACACCAGAGAGCTAATTTAGGTGGTAGAGGTCGTGTGATCTCAGGTGATTTTGAAATTAGTAGAGTTGGTGTTTTTTCAGGGTTTTCTGAGATTGCAGTAAGTACCCTTCCTGTCCTTTTCTATTTAGATAGTTTGGGCCCCAGCGTTTGCTCATACTATTTTCTTTCTGTGTCAGTATTTCCTCTTGTCTAACCGCCATTACATGTTTGGGGGCTTTCTATTATCTTTGGGGTTCTGCTCCGGGGCAGATAGCTTTCCTATTTCTATCTTTAGGTGTAGTTAGTTTCTCAGGCTGTGACGAGGCGTCTAGGACCAACGTAGGAACGCTCCACGGCTGCCTCTAGTTGCGGTGGTTAGTCAGGGTACTGCAATCTCATAGATTCCAACTGCTCTGGTGTATTTCCTTTTTTACCTGCACTCCTCAGCTACCGTAACATAACAGTATCACCGGCCATAAAAATTGTATGGTACTCACAGAAGGGAAAAAATATTTTGAAGGAAGAAAAGTTGTCAGAGATATTTTTCTGTTTGTTGCATTTTTTTTTTTTTTTTTCCCCTCTGTATCTCTGGGTGCTGGGGAGGATCTTTTCTTCCAATGGAGTTTGCACAGTTGTCTGGCCGTGTGGATCAGCTTGCCACTGAGGTTCAGAGTATTGCTGCATATCTTGCTAGGTTGCCTGTTGTGGAACCTAGGATCCCCATGCCAGATTTGTTTTTAGGGGATCGAGCTAAGTTTCAGAATTTCAAAAATAATTGTAAATTGTTTCTTGCCTTAAAATCTAAGTCCTCAGGAAACGCAGCGCAGCAGGTTCAAATTATCATCTCTCTCCTGCGCGGCGATCCTCAGGATTGGGCTTTTTCCCTGATACCTGGGGATCCTGTTTTGAGTGATGTTGATGCGTTTTTTCAGGCTTTGGGGTTATTGTACGATGAGCCTAATGTCACTGATCAAGCTGAGAAACCTTGTTGGCATTAAATCAGGGGCTTGATGACGCTGAGTTATACTGTCAGAGATTCCGTAGGTGGGCAGTCCTGACCAAATGGAATGACGACGCTTTGGCGGCCCTTTTCCGGAAGGGTCTGTCGGATAATGTAAAGGATGTTATGGTGGGATTCCCTGTCCCCTCTGGTCTCAATGATTCTATGTCATTAGCGATTCAAATTGACAGACGTTTGCGTGAGCGGAGAAGTATGCGTGGAATGGTGTTGCCTTGTGAGCCAGCTGCTGAGCCCATGCAGTGTAATGGAGTGGTGTCTGGGGCACAGCGTCATGAGTTTCGAAAGCGCAATGGGTTATGTTTCTACTGTGGTGATGCCTCTCATGCTATTTCAGTCTGCCCTAAGCGGGGAAGACATTTTGCACGCTCAGTTGTCTTGGGTAGTGTTCAGACTAAGTTTTTATTAACTGTCACTCTGATATGCTCTCTGTCCTCATTTTCTGCTCAGGCTTTCGTTGATTCTGGAGCAGCTATTAACCTGATGGATTATGATTCTGCTAAACGTTGTGGGTTTCCTTGATACCCCTACAGAAGTCTATTCCTTTACTGGGGATCGATTCTACCCCTTTGGCTGAGAATAAACCCCAGTTTTCTACTCAGGTGATAATTAGGGTTGAACCTGATCACCAGGAGTGCTGCAAATTTTTGGTTCTATATAATCTGCATGACATTATAGTGCTGGGTTTCCCTTGGTTACAGTCTCATAATCCTGTTTTGGATTGGAAATCTGTGTCTGTAACCAGTTGGGGCTGCCAATGTGTTAATACCAACACTCCTGTTTTTTCTGCCTCCCCCAGGCTGAGGATGTTCCTGACTTTTTGTTTGATTTTTCTGATGTGTTTAGCGAATGTAAATCTGCATCCTTACCTCCCCATAGGAGCTATGACTGCGCTATTGAATTAGTGCCAGGTAGTAAATTCCCTAAAGGTCGCCTTTTTACCTTGTCTGTACCTGAACATGACGCTATGCGGTCTTATATCAAGGAATCATTGGAGAAGGGTCATATCAGACCATCCTCTTCACCCTTAGGTGCCGGTTTTTTCTTTGTGGCCAAAAAAGATGGTTCATTAAGGCCGTGTATTGATTATCGTCTCTTGAACAATATTACTGTGAAATATCAATACCCGTTACCCTTGATTTCTGACCTGTTTTCCAGGGTGAAAAACGCTACTTGGTTTACCAAGCTTGACCTCAGGGGGGCGTATAACCTTATTCGCATTAAGCACGGGGATGAATGGAAGACGGCATTTAACACCCCTGAAGGGCATTTTGAGTACCTTGTGATGCCCTTTGGGCTCACTAATGCTCCTTCCGTCTTCCAGTCCTTCATGAATGACATTTTCAGGGATTTTGTGGACAAGTTTCTGATTGTTTATTTGGATGATATCTTGATTTTTTCTAATGACTGGGGGACTCTCATGTGAAACATGTTCGAACTGTATTCCAGATTTTGAGAGAGAATGCTCTGTATGTGAAGGGATCAAAGTGTCTTTTTGGCGTACAGAAGATCTCATTTCTGGGATTCATTTTGTCCCCATCTGTTATTGAAATGGACCCGGTCAAGGTTCAGGCCATCTGTGATTGGATCCAACCTACTTCATTAAAGGCTCTTCAGAGATTTTTGGGTTTTGCAATTTTTATCGTAAATTTATTGGTAATTTCTCGGTTATTGTTAAACCATTAACTGATTTGACCAGAAAGGGTTCTGATGTGGTGAATTGGCCTCCTGAGGCAGTCTCTGCGTTTCAGGAACTTAAGCAGAGATTCACTTCTGCTCCTGTTCTACGGCAGCCTGATGTTTCTCTGCCATTTCAGGTGGAGGTTGATGCCTCTGAAATTGGGGCAGGTGCCGTTTTGTCCCAAAAAGATCCAGAGACCTCTAAAAGTAACCCTTGTGCCTTTTTCTCTCGAAAATTTTCTCCTACTGAACGTAATTATGACGTGGGTAATCGGGAGTTATTGGCCATGAAGTGGGCTTTTGAAGAGTGGAGACATTGGCTGGAGGGAGCCAAACATCAGGTGGTGGTCCTTACGGACTATAAGAATCTGGTCTATCTGGAATCTGCCAGGCGACTCAATCCTAGACAGGCCAGGTGGGCCTTGTTTTTCACACGTTTTAATTTTGTGGTTTCCTTTCTTCCTGGCACTAAGAATGTTAAGGCGGATGCCCTCTCGAGGAGTTTCCTTGCGGACTCTCCTGAGCTATCTGATCCCTCTGTTATTTTGAAGGAGGGTGTAGTTCTTTCCGCCATCTCGCCCAATTTGAGACTTGCTCTGGAGGGGTGTCAGGAGGATAGGCCCGAGCGCTGCCCTGTTGGAAAATTGTTTGTCCCGGACCAATGGAAAAAGAGTGTGATGTCTGAGATTCATTGTTCCGCATTGGCTGGGCATCCCGGAATTTTTGGTACCAGAGACTTGGTTAGTCGGTCCTTTTGGTGGTCTACCTTGTCTCGCGATGTCAGGGAATTTGTGCAGTCCTGCGGGACTTGCTCTCGCTCCAAGCCTTGCTCTCGCTCTAGTGGTTTGTTGATGCCATTGCCTGTGCCCAAGAGACCATGGACCCATATCTCTATGGATTTCATTTCCGATCTTCCTGTTTCTCAGAGAATGACCACCATCTGGGTAATTTGTGATAGGTTTTCCAAAATGATACATCTTGTGCCATTACCTAAGTTGCCTTCCTCCTCTGAATTGGTGCCGTTGTTCCTTCAGCACGTGGTTCGTTTACACGGCATTCCTGAGAACATTGTGTCTGACAGAGGAGTCCAGTTTGTTTCCAGATTTTGGAGGACTTTTTGTTCTAAACTGGGTGTTCAATTGTCTTTCTCCTCGGCATTTCATCCTCAGACCAATGGTCAAACTGAGAGAACAAACCAGACATTGGAGACTTATCTAAGATGCTTTGTGTCTGCTGATCAGGATGACTGGGTCTCTTTTTTGCCTTTGGCTGAGTTTGCTCTTAATAATAGGGCTAGCTCTGCCACTTTGATGTCTCCGTTTTTCTGTAATTCTGGGTTTCACCCTCGATTTTCTTCAGGACAGACGGAGGCTTCTGTCTGTCCAGGTGTTGACTCTGTTGTTGAGCGTATGCAGCAGATTTGGGACCAGGTAGTGGAGAGGTTGTCCCTCTCTCAGGAGAGGGCCCAGCGGTTTGCTAACCGGCATAGGACTGATGGTCCTCGGTTTAAAGTGGGGGACTTGGTCTGGTTGTCCTCAAAGAATATTCCTATGAGAGTAGCATCTCCTAAATTTAAGCCTAGGTTCATTGGACCTTATAAGATCATGGAGATTATTAATCCTGTTTCTTTTCGTTTGCTTCTTCCAGGGACATTTAAGATCCATAACGTGTTCCACAAGTCCTTGTTGAAGAGGTTTGTTGAGCCAGTGGTTCCTGCTGCTGTGCCTCCTGACCCTGTTTTGGTTGAGGGCAATCTGGAGTATGTGGTTGAGAAAATATTGGATTCTCGTTTTTCTAGACGAAGACTCCAGTATTTGGTTAAATGGAGAGGTTATGGTCAGGAAGACAATTCTTGGGTGTTTGCTTCGGACATCCATGCTAGGAGACTTATCCGTGCGTATCATAGAACTCATCCTGACCGACCTGGTTGCTCAAATGAGGGTTCGGTGACCCCTCCTCAAGGGGGGGGTACTGTTGTGAATGGGTTTGAGATGAGTTCTGAGCAGAGGCTCCCTCTGGTGGTTACAAGCGGTACTAGTGAGGATTGTGAGGACTGGGAATCAGGTGTTACTGATTGGTCTTATATAAGGGAGTAATTTTCCCATCAGGGTTGCCGGTGATCAATTGTTCTGGTCTGAATCCTTCTTTCCAGTTTCCCTTGTAGCCTGCTGTGTCGTGTCTGCATCTCCAAATATCAGATAAGACAATTTCTTATTTTGTGTTTTTGCTATATTTTTGCATTTTGTCCTGCACTTCTGTGGGGGCCTTCTGGGTCCCCTCCGGGGGCTTTTGCCCTCTCAGTTTAGTCCAGCCACTGTGTTTTGTACTTTTGCTTTTTCCAGTTTTTTTTCAGTGGCTGCTGTTTTGATTTTTTTTACACCAGAGAGCTAATTTAGGTGGTAGAGGTCGTGTGATCTCAGGTGATTTTGAAATTAGTAGAGTTGGTGTTTTTTCAGGGTTTTCTGAGATTGCAGTAAGTACCCTTCCTGTCCTTTTCTATTTAGATAGTTTGGGCCCCAGCGTTTGCTCATACTATTTTCTTTCTGTGTCAGTATTTCCTCTTGTCTAACCGCCATTACATGTTTGGGGGCTTTCTATTATCTTTGGGGTTCTGCTCCGGGGCAGATAGCTTTCCTATTTCTATCTTTAGGTGTAGTTAGTTTCTCAGGCTGTGACGAGGCGTCTAGGACCAACGTAGGAACGCTCCACGGCTGCCTCTAGTTGCGGTGGTTAGTCAGGGTACTGCAATCTCATAGATTCCAACTGCTCTGGTGTATTTCCTTTTTTACCTGCACTCCTCAGCTACCGTAACATAACAGGGTGGTTTTTCTTTTTATACCGCCCCCGGTTTGACTAGGCTGATGCCCATTGCCTGCATCAGACCTATCCAGACATTCCTCAGGCATGTTCAGTGGAGATGCCTCGGGCTCTGGATATTTTTTCAGGGCTTGCGGGCTCCCCATTCTGGCATCCCATCTTTGAGGAGCTCCTTTTTTCAAGTTCAGAGTTTTTTTGGTTACTCCTCTTTCTCTTCACCCCTTCCCTATTCTTCCTTCATACTTTCCTTCCTCACTGAGCCACCAGTTTGTTTTTTCGGATCTGTTTCACCAGTTTTGCTCAGTAACCGGCCGTTCTGATGGCGTCTAGAGATAAGGTGACATTTTGTACCTTCAATGTCAAGGGCCTAAACTTGCACAGAAGCGTTCCCAGGTCTTTCGCTTATTACAAAAAGAGAAACCTGATGTGGTTCTCCTTCAGGAAACGCACTTCAAGGAACAAGCGATCCCCAACCTCACTAGATTCCGGTACACCTCCTGGCATCATAGCTGTAATGGTTCCCACGCTTCCAGGGGAGTAAGCATTGGCTTTAAAAGAGGATTACCTTTCAAGGTGATTGCACACCAGATGGATAGCGAGGGTAGGTTTTTGTTTCTGAAGGTGGCGCTGGGTGCGATGAAATTAACGATTGCTAACATTTATGCCCCCAATGTAGATCAGGCCTTGTGGCTTCCTCAAGTACTCACCTACCTGTCTGCTTTTGCTGAGGGTACTGTGGTCCTTGGGGGCGACATCAATGTCTCGCTGAACCCTCTGCTGGACACATCCCACCAGCGTACTTCGGTGTCGTACCCCAAATTGGCCAAAATCAAACGGTCCATAGCTGATGCTTCCCTGGTAGACACTTGGCGTGTCGTGCACCCAGCCAAGAGAGATTATACATTTTATTCGGCAGTGCATGGCTCCTATCACCGCATAGATGTTTTCTTGCTTTCACGGCATTCACTACCTTTCATCTCGGCAACCCGTATTGGCTGTATCTCGGTATCTGATCACGCCCCAGTTTACCTGACCCTTTCCCTACCCGCGGAGCTGGGCTGCAGCTTCAACTGGCGTTTAAATACGTCGCTATTAGATGACAAGATTACGGTAACTAATCTGGCCGCGAAGCTACGTACCTTTTTTAGTGAGAATGATAATGCCGATATGCCATTGCCAACATTAATGGAGGCACATAAGGCCTTTATCCGAGGCGAATTCATAGCCTTGGGCTCCTATATGAAGAAGAAAAGATTCCAGGAACTTGGTACCCTCCTACAGCGCATCACTTCCCTGGAGCGGACCCATAAGGAAACGAGAGCCAGGCAGACGCTGAATGAATTGATAGAAGCACGGACTGCTCTCCGAAGCTTTCTTAATATTAAAATTGCGAAATCAATGCTGTACACCAAACAGAAATTCTATGCATACGGTGACAAAGGGGGACGTATGATGTCATCTTATACGAAAATGACGCAGGATAATTGTACCATCCAGGGGGTGAAGAATGATTCTGGGGCTCTGGTCCTCACTGCACAACAGATTGGTGAACAATTTAGTTTGTTCTACGAGAAATTGTATAATTTAACTCCTGACAGAGATTCAGTACAATCAGCTGCTCATGATACTGCGGTCCAATCCTTCCTCGACTCCTTAACGTTACCGACGTTATCTGCTTCGGACAAGTTGTCTCTAACCGCGCCATTCTCCAGCGGGGAAATTTTGAACGCCATTAAGTCGACTCCCACCGGGAAATGTCCAGGCCCTGATGGACTCCCCATTCTATATTATAAGAAGTTTAGCGAGATTTTGGTCCCCTATCTGGAGAAATGGTGCAATGCCCTAGCTTGTGGGTCAGAGCTTCCTTTACAGGCCCTGATGGCTCACATCTCGGTCATACCGAAACCGGGAAAGACCCTACAGCCTGCGGAAGCTATAGGCCCATATCACTGCTTAATGCAGATTTAAAGATTTGGGCAAAACTATTGGCGAATCGATTGCAGGCCCTCCTCCCCAACCTAATTCATCGCGACCAGGCGGGGTTTGTCCCAGGTCGTGAAGGCAAGTTCAATGCCCATAGAGTGCTTAGTTTAGCGTACTATGCGAGACGCCGATCACTTCCGTTGGTGATGCTGGGTACGGACGCAGAGAAGGCCTTTGACCGCGTTGATTTTGCCTTCATGCGCGCGGTTCTCCTCAAGTTTGGCTTTCCACCAAGTTTCGTCTCTGCGATTTTTTCGCTATACTCGAAACCCTCGGCTGCGGTTAAAGTCAACGGGACCTTCTCGCGGTCGTTCAGGATCGCCAACGGAACAAGGCAGGGTTGCCCCCTCTCCCCGTCGTTGTTTGTCCTCTGTATAGAAACCCTATTGCAATCTGTCCGTCAGGATCTACAAACGCATGGTATTGTGGCAGGTGGCCGACATCACCTCATCGCGGCCTATGCCGACGATTTATTGTTTTTTCTATCCGATCCTCTTACAACATTTCCCCTGCTCCTCGATAAATTTGCCGTATTTGGCTCAATATCCAATTTTAAAATTAATTTCGCTAAATCGGAAGCAGTGAACGTCACCCTATCTGGGACAAAGGTAAGAGAACTACGGGATCTCTTCCCTTTCCGCTGGCCGGACTCCGGGATTACCTATTTAGGCATCAAGGTAACTGGTGAGATACGTACTATCTTTGACCGGAATTATTCCCCATTGTTGGCCTCCATTTAGTCCCAACTTATCTCTTTGAAGGTGCCATGCATGGCTTGGCTGGGAAGGAAAGCTTACCTAACCTCCTACGTTTTACCGAAGCTTCTGTATCTTTTGCAGGCGGCTCCGATATGTGTTCCACAAACGTATTTCCGGCAAATTAACCGCCTTTTTAGGAATTTTCTGTGGAATAACAAGAGACCCAGAATCTCACATCAAACCTTACGTAGACCACGCTCCCAGGGAGGTATTAACCTCCTGGACCCGTCGATTTATTACGAAGCAAACCAGCTGCTTCGGTGGCTGGACTACTGCAGGCTGAAGGGCAAATCAGATTCGGCTGCGATTGACCTGGAGTCCCTGTCATATGCGGAGAAGGCCTCCTTCTGGATCCCGAAGACGTTGATGCCTCATCGTGTGGTGGACAATCCCATGGCCAAGAGCGCATTGTCCACATGGTGGAGGTGCAGCTCTGACCCACGTCTGGCACCCTTTCCCTCGCCGCTGATGCCGACCGCTTTTTTGCCTAAGGCGGTGGGCATCCCATTGGTAGACCCAGTTATGGTTTCCTTATGGAACAGATTGGACATGCCAATTTCCTTCCGATTCCCCCAAGGCTTTGTTCCTTCTGCGGCGAACTTGGAGGAACTGATGCTGCCTAAGAAACTTAACTTCATTCAACTTGAACATTTTAGGCTGATTTGTCATTAATTCCTGCGAACGCACCCCTTGTCTCGGGATTGTACACCTTTCGAACAACAACTTTCGTTGCCTACCCCTCCAAGAAACTCCCTCTCTCGCATGTACGCTGAAAGAGTGCTGGAACCACAGATACCGAAGACCTCATACCTGGAGGCGTGGGAACGTGAACTACATTGCTCATTTACAGATGAGGAGGTGTCCCAGATTTATGCCCGTTCACACGGCTTCTCCCGCTGTGTCCGCCTGAAGGAGAACTCACTGAAATTACTTACCCGGTGGTATAAGACTCGGCCCTACTGTTCCAATGGGGGGTGACTCCGACCGGCGCTTGTTGGAGATGTGATGGAGACCTGGGAATGCTTTCACACCTTTGGTGGGATTGCCCATTGATAAAAACGTTTTGGACAGATGTTGAGGCGAGTATCAGATCCATTTGTGACCCTACATTCTTATTGACGGCCCCACTAATATTGTTGTGGTTATCGACCCCCACATATGTGCACAAGAAATCTAAACTTAGTACGCAACTGCTGATGGCAGCTAAATTGGTAATCCCCACGTTGTGGATGGACAAGACTCCACCTAGTAAATCTTTGTGGCTAGCTAAAGTAGATGACATTTTTAGGCTTGAGGAGCTGACGGCGAGAGTGGAGAACCGCTTTGACGGTTTTTCTAAGCTTTGGGCGCCATGGGTTCACTATAAGCAGACGGTTGCTTAGTTTACTGATAACTTGGTCCACGAGACATAGCTGGTTGGCTCTCTTTCCTCCCCCCCCTTCACCTCCCCCCTTTTCTTCTATTCTAATGTCGAGCTGTTCCCCTTCTTCTCTAGTCCGTGTACCCTAACCTCGTTCCTTCTCCTCCCCTTTTTCGTTCCCCCCCCTCCATCCTACCGGTGACCAGGTTCGCCTTACTTGCTTGCTACCTCATGATGCAGTGCGCGAGATATTTACTGAGAACTCCGTACAGTTTGCCGACCGATATTCATATCCCTCCCGTACAAGCGGAGTGGTTCTAAGATATATGTAGGTATTCCACTGTAATCTTGTACTGCTTCTCTTTGCATATACATTTGTTCCCGGTTTATGTAATGTAATGGGATGGATCATGGACTTTGAGATATTTTTGGTTATTCAGTTATTGTTGTTACATTTCTGTCCAGTGGACATTCTCTCAATGTTATCTGTATTCTTGTTCATATTCATATAAATAAAGAATATACAAAAAAAAAGAAACCGCCGACGGAACCATTTACTATAATGAG
Organism: Oophaga sylvatica; assembly: GCA_033576555.1. Lineage (NCBI taxonomy): Eukaryota > Metazoa > Chordata > Amphibia > Anura > Dendrobatidae > Oophaga > Oophaga sylvatica. The sequence continues at coordinate 34,742,632 of JARQOD010000006.1, forward strand.
GCAGCAGAGCTACTCTGGTCTCTGTTTGGCTTCTGTTCAGCTTTCTTGTTTTTAGAAGTGCACAAAATTGTAGTTGACCACTCTTTTATGCATGCTTTAAAAGACGGATCATAGGCGGCCACACGGTGGCCATAGTGCCTCCATCAGCCTCATTATAGGTATTCTTCCACCGTGTTTATATCTGAATCACGTATTTCAGAGATTTACATGGAAACCCTGGTGTAAAGGTGTAAGTGCTCAGCATAGAGTGCAGGATAAATGTGAGCCAAGCCTTACTGCGATCTTTGGGAGACAGAATGATCAAATCAACAGCAGGTTAAGAATTGGTTTTATCTTTTTTACACTGTTCCTCGTGCGGTATAAGTGATTAGACAGCTTTATTCTTTGGGTTGGTGTGATTACAGCGGTATCAGATTTATATAGTTTTTTTTTGTGTTGGGCTACTATCACACAGTAAAAAATGCTTTTTTTAAAAAAAAAAGTTTTTTCATCTCCATATTTTTCTATATCTCTGTGTCTTGTGAGGGCTTGTTTTTGTGGATGAGTTTACATTTTTATTGATACCATTTTTGTGCTCATAACATTTTTTGATCGCTTTCTATTCCGATTTTTGGGAGGGAGAATAAACAAAAAACAGCAATTCAGGAAATGTTTTTTATTTATTTATTTTTGCATGCTGTTCACCATGTGGTAAAAGTGGTAAGGCAGCTTTAGTCTTCGGGTTAGTACAATTACAGAGATACCACATTTACCGTATATACTCATGTATAAGCCGACCCCAATAATTTTGCCACAAAAAACTGGGAAAACTTATTGACTCGCGTATAAGCCTAAGGTGGAAAATGCAGCAGCTACTGGTAAATTACAAAAATAAAACACCGTGTCTGCAAATGGAGATTCTGATTTGGCTTTTATCCTAAGTCATATTACAAGACTCGTTAAAGGGTTGATTGTGACTTGTAGGATCGCTACTTCCAATAGGTGGCGCTATAGAGTACAAGTCCTCTTTGTTTGAAGAGGCAATTTGCATATTAAAATTTCCCAGAGGAGCATTGCACGGCGAATAAGCCTCCTTACCTCGACACGCCAGAGCTGGTATGTCACTCTCCACAAGGAGAAACCTTACCCCCAGACCCCAGTCCAGAGCCTCTCATCTAGCCAAATCAGATCTCTCCTACTTTGCACTGACGAGGACCAACAGTCCGAAACACCGTGTCTGCAAATGGAGATTCTGATTTGGCTTTTATCCTAAGTCATATTACAAGACTCGTTAAAGGGTTGATTGTGACTTGTAGGATCGCTACTTCCAATAGGTGGCGCTATAGAGTACAAGTCCTCTTTGTTTGAAGAGGCAATTTGCATATTAAAATTTCCCAGAGGAGCATTGCACGGCGAATAAGCCTCCTTACCTCGACACGCCAGAGCTGGTATGTCACTCTCCACAAGGAGAAACCTTACCCCCAGACCCCAGTCCAGAGCCTCTCATCTAGCCAAATCAGATCTCTCCTACTTTGCACTGACGAGGACCAACAGTCCGAAACACCGTGTCTGCAAATGGAGATTCTGATTTGGCTTTTATCCTAAGTCATATTACAAGACTCGTTAAAGGGTTGATTGTGACTTGTAGGATCGCTACTTCCAATAGGTGGCGCTATAGAGTACAAGTCCTCTTTGTTTGAAGAGGCAATTTGCATATTAAAATTTCCCAGAGGAGCATTGCACGGCGAATAAGCCTCCTTACCTCGACACGCCAGAGCTGGTATGTCACTCTCCACAAGGAGAAACCTTACCCCCAGACCCCAGTCCAGAGCCTCTCATCTAGCCAAATCAGATCTCTCCTACTTTGCACTGACGAGGACCAACAGTCCGAAACACCGTGTCTGCAAATGGAGATTCTGATTTGGCTTTTATCCTAAGTCATATTACAAGACTCGTTAAAGGGTTGATTGTGACTTGTAGGATCGCTACTTCCAATAGGTGGCGCTATAGAGTACAAGTCCTCTTTGTTTGAAGAGACAATTTGCATATTAAAAATAAAAATAGATACCAATAAAAGTAAAATTAATTGAGACATCAGTAGGTTAAATGTTTTTGAATATCCATATTGAATCAGAAGCCCCATATAATTCTCCATACAGTTAATAATGGGCCCCATAAGATGCTCCATACAAAATACTCCCCATATAATGCTCCATAAAGGTTAATAATGGCCCCATAAGATGCTCCATAGAATAATATGCCCCATATTCTGCTCCATAAAAGTTATGCCCCCAGAAGATGCTCCATATATTTTATGCCCCATATGATGCTCCATAGGTTATGCCCCCATAAGATGCACCATAGATTTTGCCCCCCTGAGATGATCCATAGATTATGCCCCCCTAAGATGCTCCATAGATTATACCCCATAAAATGCTCCATAGGTTATGCCCCATATGCTCCATAGATTATGCCCCCCATATGCTCCATAGATTATGCCCCATATGCTCCATAGATTATGCCCCAGATGCTCCATAAATTATGCCCCATATGCTCCATAGATTATGCCCCATATGCTCCATAGATTATGCCCCATATGCTTCATAGATTATGCCCCATATGCTCCATAGATTATGCCCCATATGCTCCATAGATTGTGCCCCATATGCTCCATAGATTATGCCCCATATGCTCCATAGATTATGCCCCATATGCTCCATAGTATAGGTCCCTTATGCTGCTGCTTCAACTAAAAAAAATGACATACTCACCTCTCGTCGCTGGGGGCTAGGTGCCGGTGTCCTGAGCAGGCGGGGACACCGGCGCGCTATGGGGGACAGGTGCCAGTGTCACCGCTCGGTCAAGGCCCCGGCACCTGAGATATTCACCTGTCCCGGGTCCACCGCTGCGCGCTGCTCCGTCTTCCGGGTCCTTCTGTCAGTGACTGTTCAGGCAGAGGGCGCAGTGCGCACTAACTACGCCATCACGCCCTCTGCCTGAACATGGCAGCCAGTGGACGAGGAGGTCAGAGCGGCGCACAGCGGTGGACAGGGGACAGGTGAATATCGCATATACTCACCCCCTCCTGGCCATCTCTGCAGCCCCTGTTCTTCCGTGCATATTTATGACTTTAATGAGCGGTACCACGTGACCGCTGCAGGAAGGAGCTTAAGATCGTGGAAGAAGCAGGGGGGCTGCAGAGACACGCCGGCGGGGGGTAAGTATGATATTTTTGGGGGGGTTCTTTATTTTGTGATTTTTTAAATATTTTTACAATTTGTTGGATTTATTCTTTTTAACTTTTTTACTTAGTCCCTCCAAGTAACTCTACCTGTTATTATTACTCTGATCACTGGTATAATGCTTGTACACAAGTACTACAATGCATTATACAGTGGGGAAAATAAGTATTTGATACACCACTGATTTTGCAAATGTTCCTGTCTACAAAGAATAGAATATCCACACATTCAATCAATCACACTCCAACCTCTCCATCATGGCCAAGACAAAAGAGCTGTCTAAGGACACCAGGGACAAAATTGTAACCCTGCACAAGGCTGGGATGGGCTACAGGACAATAGGCAAACAGCTTGGTGAGAAGACAACTTTTGGCATGATTATAAGAAAATAGAAGATAACTATCAGTCTTCCTCAGTCTGGTGCTCCATGCAAGATCTCGTCTCATGGGGTCGGGATTATTTTGAGAAAGGTCAGGAATCAGCTCAGAACTACACTGGAGGACCTGGTCAATTACCCGAAGAGAGCTGGGACCGCAGTCCCAAACATTACCTTTAGTAACACACTACACTGTCATGGATTAAAATCCTGTAGTGCACGTTAGGTCCCCCTGCTCACACCAGTACATTTCCAGGCCAATTTGTAGTTTCGTCAATAACCATCTGGATGATCCAGAGGAGGCATGGGAGAAAGACATGTGGTCAAAATAGAACTTTTTGCTATCAACTCCACTCGCCATGTTTGGAGGAAATAGAAGGATAAGTACAAGCCCAAGAACACCGTCTCAACTGGAAGCATGATGAGGGAAATATCATACTTTTGGGGTGCTTTTCTGCAAAGCCACTGCCTAATTTACAGGTACATGTCTCCAGAAGCACGGGTTGGGCATAATGTACTGGTGACTGCAACGTACTGATCACTACAGCGTACTGGTCACTACAACGGCAGTTTCCAATTTTCAGTCAGCAACATCAACTACTGCTTGTTTCTGAAAAACACCCATGGAGTTAAAATTGTCACTACACATGTAAATAAATTCCCAAAGAGGTATAATTTCCAAAATGGGGTTACTTGAGGGGGGATTCTGCTTTTCTAGCACTTAAGGGCTGTGTATATGGAGTCCGCAAACTATTCTAGGAAAATGTAAACTCCATGAGGCAAATAGCGCTCTGTCACTCCTGAGTCTCTCCATATGGATAACAGTAATGAAAATGTAAAATTTGGGGATAACGCACAATTTTGGTGGGAAAAATGTAACTTATTTTTTCTTTACTGCCCAATCATACAAAATTCTGTGACAAACCTGTGAGGTCAAGATGATTACTGCACCCCTAGATTAATTCATTGAGAGGTTTAGTTTGTACAATTTGGTCACTTTTGGGGGATTCTGCTTTTCTGGCACCTCAGGGGCTCTGCCAATGTGACATGGCATCCTCAAACCAATGCAGCAAAATCTGCACTGTAATATGGCGCTACTTCCCTTCTGAGCTTTGCACTGTGCCTCAAAAGTAGTTTTCAACCACATATGGGGTATCGGGGAACTCAGGAGAATTTGCACAAATTTTGAGGTCCATTTTCTCCTGTTACCCTTCTGAAAATGCAAAGTTTAGCACTAAAAAATCATTTTTGTTTAAAAGATGTGACTTTTTTATTTTCATGGCTAAACGTTATAAACTTCTGTGCAGCACCTGGGATTTCAAGGTGCTCAATACACATCTAGATAAGTTCCCTGAGGGGCCTAATTTTCAGAATGGTGTCATTTGTGGGGGGTTTCCATTGTTTAGGCACATCAGGGGCACTTCAAACGCGACATGGTGTTCGCTAATTATTCCAGCAAATTTTACATTCAAAAAATCAAATGGCGCTCCTTCCCTTCCGAGCCCCGTCGCGTGCCCAAACAGTGGTTTTCCCCCACATATGGGGTATCGGCATGCTCAGGAGAAATTTCACAGCAAATTGTAAGGTGCAATTTCTAGAGTTAACCTTATGAAAATAAAAAAAATTGGGTCTAAAGAAAAATTTTTGTGAAAAAAAGTTTTATGTTTATTTTTTCCTTCCACATTCCATAAATTCCTGTGAAGCATCTGAAGGGTTAATGAACTTCTTGAATGTGGTCTTGAGTACCTTGAGGGGTGCAGTTTTAAGAATGGTGTCATTTTTGTGTATTTTCTGTTATGTAGGCCCTCCAAAGTCACTTCAAATTTGATGTGGTCCCTAAAAAAATGGTTTTGTAAATTTTGTTGTAAAAATGAGAAATCGCTGGTCAACTTTTAACCCTTATAACTTCCTAATAAAAAAAATTATGTCTCAGAAATTGTGCTGATGTAAATTAGACATGTGGGAAATATTATTTATTAACTATTATGTGTGACATGACTCTCCGATTTAAGGGCATAAAAATTGCAAAATTTTCAAAATTTTTGCTAAATTTCCATTTTTTCACAAAAAAACACAAGTCATATCAATTAAATTGTTACCACTATCATGAAGTTCAATATGTCACAAAAAGCAATCTCAGAATCAGTGGAATGCATTGAAACGTTCCAGAGTTAGGAAGGTGAAAACAGGCTTCGGGGTGAAGGGGTTAAGCAGGTGACTTTGATCTTTGACATTGACTTTAAGCAGCTGTCTGGTGTATAGCATTGCCTTTAAGATGTTGTCTGGTATATGGCATTGTGTTTAAGCAGTTGTCTTGGTGTACGGCATTCCCTTTAAGCAAGTTTCTTTGGCATATGGCATTGACTTTAAGCAGTTGCCTGGTGTATGGCATTGTTTTTAAGTAGTTGTCTTTGATATGTGGCATTGCCTTGAAGCAGGTGTCTTTGATATGTGGCATTGTCTTTAAGCACGTGTCTGTATGCTGCATTGTCTTTGAATTGGCCAACCCCCCTCTATTGTCATACCGCTGTGCACCTAATCTTAGAGACAAACTGGTAAGACCTATTCCTCTGTATGGGAAAAGGATCCTCCAGAGGTGAAATGGGTAAAATTTCACTTTTATTAAAGATTTTTAAAGCACCAAATAGTGATGAAGGCAAATCCACATAGATACTGACAAAGCTATGCATTTCCGTGTGTAGAGTTATGCATTTCAGTGAGTAAAGTTACCCGTTTCGATGTGTAGGGTTACATGTTTCGGTGTATAGAGTTACGCATTTCGGTGTATAGAGTTAGGCATTTTGGTGTGTAGAGTTACATGTTTCATTGTATAGAGTTGCGCGTTTTGGTGTATAGAGTTATGCGTTTCAGTGTATAGAGGTAATCATGGCAATCATGATTAAGGTTATACACTGAAACACGTAGGTTTCTCTGTATATATGTGGATTTGGGTTCATCAGTATTTAGTGTTTTAAAGATCTTTTATAAAAATTAAGTTTTACTTACCCATTTCATCTCTGGAGGATCCTTTTCCCATGTTTGCCTAGCCGAGGCCCCGGCCTGATGACTTACTATCGTGGGAAAAGGTCGATGAGCTGACTCTCCTTTCCTCGTCTTTTCTTTCTGGCACTACTAGTTGGGGAAAGGTCAAGACGGGCACAACTATGGCCTGATTCACTCTTGTCCAATTTGAAGGGAACCCGCCGAGTACAGTGCTGATCTTTTCTTCTTCTTGTTTTACTGATGAAGAATGCCCTTATCTCCAATCTTTTCCTTCAGTTGGTCAGGGCATGGTTTTAGATGATCCCTCGATACTGCCACGGAGTTTACTCCTCCATCTTTGCTGATGAGGCACACCTTGGTGTTATGAAAGTCTGAAGGCATGACAGTGTATGGTTCAGCCTCCCACTGGTCATCAAGTTTATGAAGTCTTCTTTACTTTTGAGTACCTGTTCTCCAGGTGACAGGGGAACTGTGGGGGCGTGCTGATTGTAATTTCTTTCTTGCTTTTGTCCTGCTTGGACTTGACTCTTCTCCACGCATTCTTGCACCTTGCGGTACTGCTGCTGCTGCTCTGTATCCCAATCTGCATCTGGTGAGGTTACTTCAGGTGTTAAGACTCCCATGTTCAAGTCAATTGGTAACTTGCCAGTTGGTGGAATTTACAGGGATGTGATTGTAGAGATCTACCAGATCCGACAACTTCTCTGGCCACTGGTTTCTCTCTTTCTAGGGCAAGGTCTTCAATAGGTCAATTACCACTTGGTTCATTTTCACACACATGCCATTTGTCTGTGGATGATATGGAGTTGTCCTGATTTTCTTGCAGCTGTACAAATTACAGAATTCCTGGAACACTTCTGCCTCAAAGGCTGGGCCTTGGTCAGTAAGCACTCGTTCAGGGTAACTGTGCGGTCGACAAAAGTGTTGTTGAAATGCCTTGGCTGCTGTCTTTGCTGTTTGGTCCTTGACAGGCATGACTACCAGGAACCTTGAGTAATGGTCAACGATGGTGAGGGCGTAGACATAGGCTGACCGGCTTGGGGTCAGCTTCACATAGTCTAAGGCTACCAATTCAAGCGGCTGTTTGGTGATTATTGGCTGTAACTGGGCTTGCTGGCTGTTATGATCCTTCCTGCGCAGGTTGCATGGTCCACAAATCTTCAATGGCCTGTCTCATACCAACCCAGTAGAATCTCTTGCAAAGTAGGACCTCCAACTTCTTCCATCCTAAGTGTACTGCTCCATCGTGGTATGCTTCCAGGACCATTGACGCATCTCGCTTCGGGACTACCATCTACCAGACCAGTTCGTGAGTTCAGGCGTTGACACTCCTCTAACACAGCTTTCCCTCATAGATGAATAGCCTGCCCTTTTCCTTCCACAACTGTTGGGTCTCTTCTGGAGCATCTGGATCGGGGAGCGAGTCAGCTTGCGCCAGTAGCTCCTTTACCAAGTGGACTGCTGGGTCGCTATCTTGCATCTCCGCCCACTCATGGTGGGGCAATAGGTTTAATGTGGCCTCTTTCATAATGTAGCGCTTGTTTTCACCCCTTGGGCGCGTTGGGCCACAACAGGCCGGTGAGAGGCAGGTAACTTGATTTCTTTGAGTGCTTCAAGATCTTCTCCCCATCTGGTAAGTTGGGCATTCTGGACAGCACATCAGCATTCGCTTTCTTATGTCCCGCTCAGTACTTGATGGTAAACTTGTAGTTGGACAGCTGGGCCATCCATCGCTGATCCAGCGCACCTAGCTTTGCGGTTTCCAAGTGAGTCAGCGGATTGTTGTCCGTGAAGATGGTAAACTTCACCACAGCTAGGTAGTGTTTGAACTGCTTGGTCACAGCCCAGACTATGACGAAGAACTCCAGCTTAAAGGAGCTGTAATTGTCAGGGTTCCTTTCAGTGGGATGAAGTTTCCTGCTGGCGTAGGAGATTACTCTTTCCTTGCCTTTCTGTACCTGCGACAGTACTGCTCCCAGTCCCACGTTGCTGGCATCAGTATAAAGGATGAATGGTTCGTTGGTCACAGTCTGGGTAGGCCAGAACTTCATCCCCCGTAAGAGCCAACTTCAACCGAGTGAAGGATCTTTTCAGTTCGTCATTCCAATCAAACATAGGACTCTTCTTCCTGGCCTTCTTGGGCTGGCCCACGAGAAGGTTTTGCAGGGTGTGGCTATTTCAGTGAAGCCCTTGATGAACCTTCGGTAGCAGCCTACCAACCTGAGGAACTGACTTATTTCATGAATGTTGCTGGGACTCTGCCAGTCCCGGATAACAGTGACTTTGTCAGGGTCTGGTGCCACACCTTCAGTGCTCACTACGTGGCCTTGGTACTGCACCTTGGGCTTCAGGAGGTGGCATTTGGATGGTTTCACTTTTAGGCCAAAGTTGGACAGGGCTTCGAACACCTTGGCCAGGTGCTCCAAATGGTCTTCATAGGTCTCGGAGAAGACAATGATGTCATCTAGGTACAACAGAACTGTCTAGAAGTTCTTGTGTCCGAGGTAGCACTCCATCAACCTCTAGAACGTTCCTGGTGCGTTGCAAAGCCCAAATGGCATGTAGTTGAATTCTGAGAGGCCCATTGGTGTTGCTAAGGCGGTCTTCTCTTTGTCTGCCTCTGCCACGGGAACCTGCCAATACCCACTGGTGAGATCTAAGGTAGAGAAATAGTTAGCGGTTCTCAATGCAGCCAGTGATTCCTCTATCCTAGGTAATGGATAGGCGTCCTTGTGGGTAATGTTGTTAATTTTCCTGTAGTCAACACATATCCTCATTGAACCATCTTTCTTTCTAACGAGGACTAATGGAGCTGCCCAGGGGCTACAACTATCTCTGTCACCCCATCCTCCTTCATCTCCCGTAACATACTCTTGGCACATTGATAGTGAGCTGGGGTATATGCCGGTACCTCTCTTTAATGGGCGGATGATTTCCAGTGGGGATATAATGTTGGACCCCTTTAACTTGCCCAAAGTCTAAAGGGTGTTTGGTGAATACCTGTTCAATCACTTGGACTACTCGGTAAACCCCATTCTTTTGGTGTGGAAGGGTGGAGTCAATGCCTACATGCAGCTGCTGACACCAATCCTCCTGCTGTTTTGCAGAGCCATTGTCCTCTGCCTGGTTAGACGAGACCAAGGGTTCTGCTGTCTGAATTGGGTTGTGATTGATAGTGAACAGCTTAGCAACAGTGGCATACCGAGGTAATGTGGCCTCCTCCTCCCCACAATTTAAGATGCGTACTGGCACCTTCCCCTTGTGGACATCGACTATCCCTCTGGCTGTCAGGACAGCGGGCCTACTATCAGAGTACACTGGTTCTACCAGGGCTTGGTAATTTCTTCCCCTGAGGCCTATGGCTGCCCGACACCAAATTAACATTTCACTCCGCCAGATAGCTCTACCTGTTGTCTTTGCATCAGGGCCTTGATCTCCTTTTGCAGGACCCGTTGCTCACTGGAACCAGCTGTTTAGGCTATCTGTTGCAACAAAACAATAACCTCGGCAAGACAATTTTCTATCACATTAGTACCTAAGGTAATGATTGGGTTACATTCTCGACGATCAATGTCTACAATTATCAGACCTTGGGCTTTTAATTCTACTCGTCCCACCCAGTGGCGTAGCATGGGGGGGGCGGGGGGGGCGGTCCGCCCAGGCGGCACGTGTGTGTGGGGGCGGCACCCTTTCCTTGCCCTCCGTCTCTACAGCATTAGCCTCACAGCAGCTAGCAATGACGCTGCTATTGCTGTAGTCTTCTGTGCCCACAGGACTTGTGATGAGGTCACAGGAGGGGAGGAGTCAGGGGTCAGATGATCAGTGTCCTCCAGTGCTATTGCTATAGTCTTCTGTGCCCACAGGACCTGTGATGAGGTCACAGGAGGGGAGGAGTCAGGGGTCAGATGATCAGTGTCCCCCTTGTGTGCAAGACTCTGCTGTGATGTTGTCATGGTGCTGGATTAGGGTAAGTTTGTGTGTGTGTGTGGGGTCGGGACTCGGGTTTACAGTGTGGATGTAGCAGAGCCGTGTGTATGAGGTGTACAGAGCGGAGCCGTGTGTGTACGAGGTGTACGGAGCAGAGCCGTGTGTGTACGAGGTGTACAGAGCGGAGCCGTGTGTGTGCGGAGCCGTGTGTGTACGAGGTGTACGGAGCGGAGCCGTGTGTATAAGGTGTACGGAGCGGAGCCGTGTGTACAAGGTGTACGGAGCGGAGCCATGTGTACGTGGTGTACGGAGCGGAGCCGTGTGTGTACGAGGTGTACGGAGCGGAGCCGTGTGTATAAGGTGTACGGAGCGGAGCCGTGTGTGTACGAGGTGTACGGAGCGAGCCGTGTGTACGAGGTGTACGGAGCGGAGCCATGTGTGTACGAGGTGTACGAGCGGAGCAGTGTGTGTATGAGGTGTACAGAGCGGAGCCGTGTGTACATGAGGTGTACGGAGCGGAGCCGTGTGTGTACGAGGTGTACGGAGCGGAGCCGTGTGTGTACGAGGTGTACGGAGCGGAGCCGTGTGTGTACGAGGTGTACGGAGCGGAGCCGTGTGTGTACGAGGTGTACGGAGCGAAGCCGTGTGTGTACGAGGTGTACGGAGCGGAGCCTTGTGCGTGTGAGGTGTGTGGAGAAGAGCCGTGTGTGTACAGGGCCACAAAGAGCGGAGCCGCGCATGTACAAGGGTCCTGTTACTTGCGGGATCTGTGTGCTTGGGGGCTGCAGGGGGGAAGGATGGGTGCCATTATGTGCATGGGTCTGCGTGCGGACGGAGCGAATGCTGTTATCTGTGTAGGGCTGGGTCCCTGTCCCGCTGTCCTGGCCGGGAGGTTTACTTTCCCGCATTAGAATCGTACATGCGGAAACCCGGGGACCTCCCACACGTTCTGGCAGCCACATGTCACGTTCCACCGGAGGTGACGTGCTGTAAGTCAGCTGAACGCTGGAAATGACTGCTGACCTCATTTCCGGCGGTCAGCTTACAGCAGCAGGTACTGTAACTCGTTCTCGGGAGAGTCTTCAGAACGGCGACGCATCGAGCCGCTGTATCTGTTGGAGTGAGAGCCGGGTATTGTACGGACCGCTGCATACAATACCCGACTCTCCCTGAGCGAGACAAGCAGGATGTGGGGATCTCAACATGGGATCTGTTCAACAGATGAAGAGATCCCCAGATCCTGCCTGTCTCGCTCAGTGAGAGCCGGGTATTGAATGGAGCGCTGCATAGCTGGTGAGATCCCCACATCCTGGGGAAATGAGGTCAGCGATGGAACGTGACTTGTGGCTGCCAGAATGTGTGGGAGGTCCCCGGGGTTTCCGTATGTACGATTCTAATGCGGAAAGTAAACCGCCTGGCCGGGACAGCGGACAGGGTCCCGAAATCGGGACTGTCCCGCTGAAACCGGGACGGTTGAGAGGTATGTGTTTATAATTATTGTTTATGAAACAGTGTGATCAGCAGTGCTAAGTGGGTGTGGTCAGGGCGCGGATATGGGTGTGACCAGTGAAATGGGTGTGGCTAGGGGTGTGGCCTAAAATTTGCCGCCCCGGGCGCCACAAACAGTTGCTACGCCACTGGTCCCACCTTAATGGTCACCTCCTTATACCCCACCTGTGGCAAAGGCTGACCATTGCTGGCAACTACTGTCAGCTCATCATCTGGGCCGTGAGTAATGTCAGAGTGAGCCCAATACTGTTTGTAGAGAATATATGGCATAGTCGTCACCTGAGAGCCGGTGTCCAGTAAAGCGTTCATGGGGATGCCGGAAATCACAACTGAGAGGCCCGGTCGTCCTCCGACATACTTGGCTCGCCAGTTCTGTGGGCCTGGTCATCCTACTCCTGGGGGTTGGCCCTTTGCCCCAGGAGTTGCTCATTTAAATGGCAGAATCTTGCGATATGCCCCGCTTTGCTGCAGTGGCGTCAAATGGGTAGTCCGTCCTGGTTGTAGCAATCATTGTCTCTCCCTTTGATCAGTGGGATCCTCTTCCGCCGTCACCACGGGACCTCATCTGGACTGGAGGCCAACTGGATCTTCTCCTTCAAGGGCACTTGCATGGACTGCACAGTTTTGGCTAGTGCAGCCACACTTTTGGTCAGCTCCTGGACCTGAAGGCGTAGTTCTGCAGATGGATCATTATCCAGGGTCTGTGCGTCGGCCTCAATGGGGACCTGATGAAATGATGCCGCCTCCTAGTGGTATGTAATTGCCGGGCGCCTAGGGGGCGCTGGGTGGCTGACATTTGGTTCGTGCAACACCTGGATAACCCTATCCTTAAAGTCTGCAAAGTTCAGGTCAGGGTTTTGTAGGGCCATGATGCGCAGCTGTGTTCTGTGGGTGCTGGACAGGAGTCCCTCAATAAATTGCTCCTTTAACAGTCTGTCTCCATCCAGCACGCTGTCTGGGTCAATCTGCTTTACGGCCCGCAGCACCTCCTGAAGGATAAGAGCATAGGCCCTTATACTGTCCTGCACCCTTTGTTTGCACCCAAAGAACCTCATTTTTATTTCTGCTGCAGTGCTGGTGCCGAAGGTGCTCCTCAGCTTAGCCAGAATTTGCTTAACAGTATCTTTATCAGTGTCCTTCCAGGTCTTTACTTCTCTTTGAGCTGCACCAGTTAACTGTCCAATGAGAATGTTTACTTTTTGGCTTTCAGACAGGGGGTACACGTCAAATAAACTACACAGTCTCTCCTTGAAATCGCTCAGGGTATGTAACTCCCCTGGGCATTGCGGTTGCCAGGCCGCTCCCGGTATATATGGCATTGACAGCGGCATTATAGGGACTGTAGAGGCCCTTGCCAGATCTTGCTGCGCTCTGTGGGTTGTGGTTTCACCAGCCGCTCGATTCTGCTGTGCTATTGCAGGTGTGGCTGCACCTGCTTCTAAATCTTGCGGCGCCATAGGTGCTGCGGTGGCATCCGCCACTAGATCTTCTCCTGCGTTAGACACTCTCTTCCCCCCTTAGTGAATCTTAGCCAGGCTCTGAGTTTCCACTGGCTTACGAGGCTGATACTCCATCAGCGGGATGAAAGGTGAGCGCTGGGATTCCAGGCCTCAGCTTCCTGTTCTCTGCCAGCTGCTGTCTCCGCAGCACTTCTCTTTTCGCACTCTCCCTCTGGCTCCGCCCATGACGGCATGCCCCTTCTTCTCCTGCGTGCCTCATGGCGCTGTTGTGAATACTTTGGAGGCGACTTCTGAGCTGGGGCTCCCTCCGGTAGTTACTGAGGGTAATGAACTAATTACTGAATGGCCTTCAGCTGGCTCTGAATGGTATGATATAAGTGACCTGAGTTCCCATCAGCCTTGCCGGTAATCAATTGTTCCTCCTGGTCTTGCTTGGAGCACAGCTTGCTTTCCTGCTCTCATTCAGATAAGTGTTTTGTTGTTTTTTTTCATCTGTTGGATTTTCACTGCTGGTTTGCTGCTTGCAGTGGATTACAGCCTGGTCCCCTTTTGGGGTCTGGTGCTGCAATTGTGCTCATTATGTGTTTGCACTTTTGCTTTGTTCCTTTGTCATTTTTATTTTGCTGAGTTGTTGTGAGTTACACCAGAGATCTGATTTAGGTGGTAGAGATCGTGTGATCTCAGGTTTTTTGTTAATCAGAAGTGTTGGTATTTTTGTCAGGGTTTTTTTGGGTTGCAGTCAGAATTCTTTCCTATACTTTTCTATCTAGACAGATTGGGCCCCAGCGTTTGCTCATTCTATTTTCTGTCTGTGTCCGTGTTTTCTTCTTGTCTAACCGCCATTACATGTTTGGGGGCTTCCTATTTCTTTGGGGATTCTGCTCCGGGGCAGATAGCTTTCATCTTTCTGCCTTTATGTGTAGTTATCTCTCCGGCTGTGACGAGGCGTCTAGGATCACCGTAGGTACGCTCCACGACTACTTCTAGTGTGGCAGTTAGTTTAGTGTACTGCAATCCAATAGTTTCCAGCCTCTCTGGTGTATTACTACTTTGGCTATTTTTTGCAATTTCTCCTCAGCTACTGAAACATAACAGGCGCTGTAATGGCGGTGACCACATAGTTCAATCAGATCTATGGAGCACATGACCCGTTGATAACGGGTCGGTTCATCCTGTTCGTGACACCAAGTTGGAGCGCCCGCCAGGGCAGTGGGGATACTTGGTATCGGGCAGCTTCTTAAAGGTGCAGTGTCACAGCGGCAGTGACCCAGTCTGTGGCCCTGGGCATCCAATAAAAGGGGATGATGATGAAAAAGGGGAAAAATAAAGAGTTTGTAATAAAGTTTTTGTGATGCCACCTGTGGTATTCGGCAATAAAGATGTTGGCCGACACTGCAGATTCAGTCCGCTGGGACAGTTGTTGATGCAGCAGAGTTGGTTCAGCCCTCCACAGGCAGGGCTATGTCCCAGGGCAGATAAGATATTAAAGATGATGTTGGTGGTGAGTGTGGTGCAGGGCAGGTGACGCAGGAAAGATTCAGAAGACACAACAGAGTGCAGTTCCTTTACCTTTTACTGAGTTGTGCAGGTACAGTCCGGGGCTCAGGTTACAGATGGTTCTGGAGTCGGTCAGCCTGAAAGCAATTTGGGAATCTCCTTATTTAGGTGGGTTGTGAGGCCTCCTTTCTAGCGCTATTTTCTGAGGTACTTGCTGCTGTAAACTCTATTCAAGTTCCCCTCTCTGTCTACTACTTAGGTAGAACTACACTGGCATGTCAGGCAGCTGTAACCTGCTTCAGGGATCGCTCCTATCTGGCGTCTCCAGCTCACACGTGCTGCTGTGTCGTCAAGTATCAGTTGTGGAAAGAGGACCTGTGGTCTTCTGCCCTCTGGATTCTACTGCTCGGGCGTTAGTACCCACACAGCCTCAGACTCTAGGGGCTGGTCTCTGGTGCTCAAGCTTGTGGGTGAGCTCAGCTATAGCTCCTGTCCCCCCAGCTCCTCTCCAGACATACTGTCTCAACCCTGCTCACGCACTAACTAAACACTAACTTCCAGCTTCTGACCAGAGAGTAGAGTCGGGTTAGAGCTCCCCCTGCTGGCCCGGAGCAGGAACTTTGTTGTATGCTGGAACTACCTGTCAAGGGGATCCCTTCTTTGCTTCCAGGCATGACACTCCCCCCTGGAGGGAGGCAAGGCCATTGTGGCAATCGAACTCCTGGGGTGCCACACTTCCACACTTTAACAGTAAGGACAAAGAGTGTAAAGACTTCTCTAAAATGTATTGCTAGAGAATGAATAGAAAAATATTCAAGAAATCACTTTTTATTTGGACTGTACTTTTGGGACCATGGACATACATACCATAGATGCAGCCTGTGCTGCTTCATTTGGCCATAAGGAAAAGGAGGGCCAATTCTACAATATAGAAGGCTCCAAGGCTTCATTGCCTCAAAACTTCAGATGTTTATTGATCCATCAAACGAAAAATTGACTAGGAAGTCAAGAGTTTGTAATGAATTGAAAACATCCAGAGGCCACATACTGTTTTTGGACAGGTGCCTCCTACGGTCTACTTTGCAGTCTATGAAGTGTTACAGAAAAAGCTTTGGAACAGAGAGAGGAGAGTTATGAGATCACTAGAGATGAGTGGATCACATTGCACAACCCTGGCCCACAGTCAAGGAAGTCAGTGCTCTCTGGTCGTGGACAGGAGCTGCACAAATTTTCTGAACTTCTGGGTTTTCCATCTTGTCATTTGATTTGCCAACCTGGCGTCATTTGTGCAGCATTCGGCGCACAGGTGACTTCTCACCAGCCCTGCTACTCATAAGCAGTCCCAGGGATACCGGAGTGTAAGAGTGTAAAGAAATTCATGTAGCTCCTTTCCACGGCCAGAGCGCATTGACCTGGACCATGGGCTGGGGTGGCACCATGCGATCCACTCATTTCTAGTGGCCACCTCACATTCTCTTCTGCCTTGAAGAAAATTAAGTTCAATCACATAATATACTCTCTCAGCTCCATGTGACCACATTAATCAGTTTTATGGAAAATTTATAAGGTAACAATATGTACAGGAAATCCAAAGAATTATCTGCCTGGATTTAACTTCATCTGGATGTATCCATTTACTCAACTGCCCTGGCTCCAGCACCAAGTTATCTGTCCTCCTCCGGTAGAATGTTCCCACTACTGCTATACAAAACCCAAAGCTCATCTTTCATGCCTTACAGCTAGGCCTTGTCACCGCGGTCAAGTGATGGTACAATGTCTGAGCATCCAAGTTGCTGGCATCCATGCCACTAGTGTGAACTGCTTTCATGTATCAGCTCTGCATTTGGTTGTCTTACAAACTTATCTCTGCTACAATACTGGGTTGTGCTACTTTGTCAGTAGTGTGCATCTTGATATACTTGGCTTGTTTATGTCACTGGGCTCTTCTACATCATAATGGTGTGTCTACTAACATACCCAGCTCTGCTACAACACTGAGCTCTTCTACATTACCACTAGTATGCTTCCTGACATATTCATCTTTGCTTCATTGTCTGGCTATGCTACACGAAACCACCATTAAGATATCTTCGGACATACTCAGCTCTTTTGCACAACTTGGCTCTGTTACAAGTGGCCTCTGCTCCATCTTTACTCCACTTGGTTTCCCTCTCTTCATTAATATCATCTGCCTGTGCTGCATTTCATCTTCTCTTCTGGACCAAAGGCATTACGGATTCATCTCACCAGGTGGGATTTCACATAACACATGATGATAATGTATGTAAAGCGCTGTGGAATAAGATAGCACTATATAAGCAAAGCATAATAATAATAAATAACACATCCATTCTAGGTCTGATTCTAATTCCATCTCAGTTCTTGTGGTTCTTTCACCTTGTTCTACTATGTCCACTATTTTTGCCATATACCTTCGTCACTTCATATGTCTATGTTATGTCATGGTTATGAATGTGGTTCTGCCTTTATTTTATGTTCCACTTGCAGCAATATACGTATTTACCTGATTCTTCTAATGTCATGCTACTTGATTCTTTGAATCAGTTTTGGTTAATTGATTTATATATACACAGTTAATGCCTCAGTTTATTCCTCTTGGAATATTTCATTTATGGCAAAGAATGTCCATAATACAGGTCTGAAACAGCATAAATTAATTGGACACTTTTTTGGCAGTATCATGTAGCAATTGAATTGCCCACGGTTGCTCTGATTTTCTGTAGTAGTATCACACTGCAGATATTTTATGTACTATTCGTATCGTTTGTACATAAGCCTTTACTCAATTCTAAACATAAACCTTATTAATACAATTGATCCTGAAAAACATTTGACAATTAGAAAAAGTGACATTCTGTGAAACCTATAGACCTCTCCATTAACCAGAAGGACAACTTATTTAATTCTTCTGTCTTGTTCACATCGTCAACACTTTCAAAAATTGCATTGAAAAATCAATGGAAGGTTAAGGTTTGTTCTGCTCTTTGCCACTTAATTTTGCTACAAGGCTAAAATCTAGAGGAAAACAAAAGCTGAATGGAACATCAAATCCTATAAAGTTTTATCGAAGATTTAGACAAACGGATAGAACAAGTAGTGAAACAAAAGTATCCAGATAAGTCCAAAATTTTGTAATGGTGTTTAATATTCTTTGGCCTGGTTTACGCCAAGCTGTTGTTTGGTATACACTGTTTGGGCTAAGTATACAGGAAAGATGCATATCTTTGTACCATGTTAGCCAGTAGATAGAAAAATATTCAGAATTGAGAGTCCTCAGTGGTTGATAACTTTTAATGGCTAACTGAAAAGATGGTAACAAATTGCAAGCTTTCGAGACTACTCAGGTCTCTTCAACAAGCGTGTACTAATACAAAATCTGAAGAACCATATATTTATGCACAGCACAGAAACAATGTAATAGATAAAACAGGTGACGTGAAGCAGAACTATCATTATGGGAGAGTGATAGACAGTTATGGCCATAAATATTGGAACAGTTCATAGATAAGGAATGGAGAATATTAAGAATTGAGAGTCCTCAGTGGTTGATACCTTTTAATGGCTAACTGAAAAGATGGTAACAAATTTGCAAGCTTTCTAGACTACTCAGGTCTCTTCATCAGGCAAAGACTAATACAAAATCTGAAGAGTCACATATTTATGCAAAAAGCAGCGCAGAAATAAGGCAATAGATAAGACAAGTGACGTGAAGCAGAATTGTCATTTTGTGCATAAATATGTGACTCTTCAGATTTTGTATTAGTCTTTGCCTGATGAAGAGACCTGAGTAGTCTTGAAAGCTTTCAATTTTTACCATCTTTTCAGTTAGCCACTAAAAGGTATTAAGGTACTGCCACACTAAACAATCCCGCTAGCGATCTCGTTAACGTCGCATACTAATGAGATCGCTAGCGTGATTGTTATAATATCGCTAGTAGCTGCATAATTTAGCGATGTCGTTAAGGACGCTATCGCGGTTAGCGATCTCCTTAACGACTTTGGCGGTACAAAAACACCGCACATCGCTCACAAAAAGGTGCCACACTCAGCGATATATGCTCACCAGCGGACGCCAACGATAAAAATAGGGTCCAGAACGATGTGAACGATGAACGAGATCACAGCAGGGGCACAGCAGGGGCCACGTCGTTGCTACATGCCACACACACCGGCGTCACTAACGAGATAGCTAAATAGTGAGTTTTTTAGCGATCTCGTTAGCGACGCTGTTTAGTGTGGCATACCCTTTAACCACTGAGGACTCTCAATTCTAAATATTTTTCTGTCTACTGGCTAACATGGTACAAAGATATATATCTTTCCTGTAGATAAGTAGTGAAAGTTTTATTGTCCTCTGAATAGGGTCTGGCTCTGTGTTGTTTTGCCTCCACAAGGTCTTAGGAGCAAATTCCTTAATTAATGTAAAAATACATAAATCCATGTGACACATTCATTCCTGTTCTGAGTGTGTCAAAGGTTGTCATGAGTTTATACTCCCAGACTCTTCTGTCTTTCTGAGATTTGAAATTACCTTTCAATACAAGTAATTTCATGTGTATGGTGCTGTGATCAGGCATACAAAAATGTTTTGCCACAGGTAGATTCATTCATTTTTCTCTTATGGTGTGGCGTTGAGAATTCATCCTTGTTCTCAGTTTTTGCCCTGTGTCCCCCACATACAGACCCCCAGTTGGACATTTAGTACAAATAATTAGGTACACCCCATTAGATGTGATGCAGCTGAAAGTACCTGGGATCTTGTAGTCCTGATGTGAAATGGGGATCTTTATCTTGTCCGTGGTCAGCATAAATGGACAGGTTTTACATTTTTTCTTGTTACAAGGAAAGGTTCCTGTAGCTATTGGAGAGGACAGGGAGCTTCTGACAATGATGCTTCTTAGATTTGGGAGTTGCCTAAAACACAGTAGTGGGAGGTCTGGAAAAATGGATTGTAATCGGGCATCTTTTTGTAATAAAGGTTGTAATTTCTGTGCAGCTCCCCTTATCACTTCCAGATTTGGATTGTAGGTGACTACTAGAGGCACCCGATTATATTTTTTAGCTTTGTAATGTAGCAGGTGATTACTTGACATTCTGGTGGCTTTTGTAATTTGGTTTTGCATTGTTCTTGGATGGTAGCCCTGATTCAAAAAGGTCTTTTTGAGGCGACCAAGGTGTTCATCTCTATCCTCATCCCTGTCCCTCATCCCTGTCCTCTCCAACAGGGAGGATTACTGGAGCAGCAGCTACATGGAGAAAATAAAGTTTCATTCTCCCTGCAGCCGTTCACTTCCAGTCATCCGGGAGTTGTAAAAGGCTTTTCCAGTCACCACTCAGTATACAGTGAATGAGAGGATGCTGTAATCACACCCTTGCACTTTAATTGATAGTCTGCTCTGCAGTGTGTGTGTGTGTGTGTGTGTGTGTGTGTGTGTGTGTGTGTGTGTGTGTGGAAAGCAAGTTGTCAGTCAATGTGCAGGGGACTGATTTCAGCATCTGTCTATGTTGTGAATGTCTGCTATTCCAGAAAGCAAATCGTGCATGAATTAAAGAAGACCTGTTACAAGGCCAAAAGAGACTACTTTTGCTTTCATCTCATTTCTGCTGTTCTTCTGATTATTCCATTTTTCTTAAATCCACCATACATTACAGAGTAATGGATTAGGGATGAGCGAGCACTAAAATGCTCGGATGCTCATTACTCAAACCAAGCAATTTCTAATACTCGAATGCTTGTTCCGACTAACAAGTATGAGAGTCCATGGGAAATCTGAAAATTTTTCAGGCAGACCCTACAAGAAGTCTGGGAGACAGTGAAAATGTTGAAATGGATGGAAAAAGTGCTGAATGGAAGGAGATCAGCATGGAGAAGACTCCTGGAGGAATATCTGACTCCCAGAATGCCATGGACAACAAAGGTGTCACACTCTTAAGAAACATTTTTTTCTGTGTAAAGACTTGTATTAAGGCAAAATTTAAAACAAATTAAAAAATATATACATTTAAATATATAAATTTTAAGTACAGCAAAAATTTACATTTTTATTAAAAACTTGGACATTTCAGTGTAATTTATGAAGGAAGCAAGATCTGCCAAAAATGTGATGATGATTGAAGAGGGACTCAGATACACCCTGTATTAGACATAAAAGAGGGTCTCATACACATTCTGTTTAAATTGTCATGTAGTGGTACAGGGCATAGCCAGCCAATATTAGAAGCAGGGTCATCCATACACCCTTCAAGGCACCAACTGTAGAGCCTCATTCAAATACTGTGAACAAAGTGTAGTTGTGGTACTTCTGAAAATATTCAGAATTGAGAGTCCTCATTGGTTGATACCTTTTAATGGCTAACTGTAAAGTTGGTAACAAATTGCAAGCTTTCGAGACTACTCAGGTCTCTTCATCAGGCATTGACTAATACAAAATCTGAAGAATCACATATTTATACACAACACAGTACAGAAAGAAATAAAGCAATAGATAAGACAAGTGACGTGAAGCAGAACTATCATTATGGGAGAGTGATACACAGTTATAGCCATAAATATTGGAACAGTTCATAGATAAGGAGTATAAAAGTTTTATTGTCCTCTGATTGGGATCTGGTTCTGTGTTGTGATGCCCCAACAAGGTCTGAGGAGAAAATTCCTTAATTGATGTAAAAAGACATAAATCCATTCGACACATTCATACTTCTACACTCATAAAAGCTCTTCACACAGTACAAAGCCTGCCAAAAATTACTATCAGGGTCAGCCATGCACCCTTAAAGGCACCAACTGAAGTGCCTCATTCAAATATTAAGAAAGTGTAGTTGTGGTACTTCTACACTCATAAAGGCTCTGCACACAGTGCAAAGCCAAACAAAAGTTATGACGAGGGTTATCCATACACTCGATACACTCTTGAAGGCAACAACTAGAGGGCATCTTTCGAATATTAAGAAAGCATAATTGTCGTACTTCTATACTCATAAAGGCACTGCACACAGTGCAAATCCAGAATACATTTTTAAGGAGGGTCATCCATACACCTTGAAAGGCATCAACTGGAGTGCCTCATAAAAAAATTTAAGAAAGTGTAGTTGTGGTATTTCTACACACATAATTGCTCTGCACACTTTGCAAAATCAAAAAAGAATTATAAGGAGGGTTATCCGTATACCATTGAAGGCAACAACTGGAGGGCCTCATTCAAATATTGAAGATTAACCCCTTCACCCCCAAGGGTGGTTTGCACGTTAATGACCGGGCCAATTTTTACAATTCTGACCACTGTCTCTTTATGAGGTTATTACTCTGGAACGCTTCAACGGATCTTCGCGATTCTGAGAATGTTTTCTCGTGACATATTGTACTTCACGTTAGAAGTAAAATTTCTTCGATATAACTTGCGTTTATTTTTGAAAAAAAACGCAAATATGGCGAAAATTTTTAAAATTTTGCAATTTTCAAACTTTGAATTTTTATTCCCTTAAAACAGAGAAATATGTCACATAAAATAGTTAAGAAATAACATTTCCCACATGTCTACTTTACATCAGCACAATTTTGGAACCAAAATTTTTTTTTGTTAGGAAGTTATAAGGGTTAAAAGTTGACCAGCGATTTCTCATTTTTACAACAAAATTTACAAAGCCATTTTTTTTAGGGACCACCTCTCATTTGAAGTCACTTTGAGGGGTCTATATGGCAGAAAATACCCAAAAGTGACACCATTCTAAAAACTGCACCCCTCAAGGTACTCAAAACCACATTCAAGAAGATTATTAACCCTTCAGGTGCTTCACAGGAACTAAAGCAACGTGGAAGGAAAAAATGAATATTTAACTTTTTAGCCACAAAAATGATCTTTTACAAACTTTTTTTTTATTTTGACAAGGGTAAAAGGAGAAAATGGACAGATAAGGTTGTTATGCAATTTCTCCTGAGTACGCCAATACCCAATATGTGGGGGAAAACCACTGTTTGGGCACACGGCAGAGCTCGTAAGGGAAGGAGCTCCGTTTGACTTTTTCAAACTAAAATTGGCTGGAATTGAGATTGGACGCCATGTCGTGTTTGGAGAGCCTCTGATGCGCCTAAACAGTGGAAACCCCCACAAGTGACACCATTTTGGAGACTAGACCCCCTAAGGTACTTATCTAGATCTGTTGTGAGCACTTTAAACCCCCAAGTGTTTCACAAAAGCTTATAATGCCTGGGTGTGAAAAAAAAAAAAAACAATTTTCCACAAAAATGATTTTTTAGTCCCAAATTTTTGAATTTTCCCAAGGAAATTGGACCCCAAAAGTTGTTGTCCAATTTGTCCTGAGTACGCTGATACCCCATATGTGGGGGGGGGAAACTGTTTGGGTGCACGGCAGGGCTTGGAAAGGAAGTAGTAACGTTTTGGAATGCAGACGTTGATGGGGGTCATGTTCCGTTTGCAGTGCCCCAGATGAGCCTAAATAGTGGAAACCCCCCACAAGTGACCCCATTTTGGAAACTAGACCCCCTAAGGAACTTATCTAGATCTTTAGTGAGCACTTTGAACCCCCAAGTGCTTCACACAAGTTTATAATGCCCGGCATGAAAATAAAAAATCCTATTTTTTTCCCACAAAAATTATCTTTTAGTCACTAATTTTTTATTTTCCCAAGGGTAACAGGAGAAATTGGACCACGTACGTTGTTGTCCAATTTGTCCTGAGTACGCTGATACCCCATATGTGGGGGGGAACCACTGTTTGGGCTCACGGCAGAGCTCGGAATGGAAGGAGCACCATTTGACCTTTTTCCAACCAAAATTGGCTGGAATTGAGATTGGATGCCATGTTGCATTTGGAGAGCCCCTGATGTGCCTAAACAGTGGAAACCCCCCACAAATGACCCCATTTGGGAAACTAGACCCCCTAAGGAACTTTTCTAGATCTTTGGTGAGCAATTTGAACCCCCAAGTGCTTCACACAAGTTTATAATGTAGAGCCGTAAAATTTAAAAATCATATTTTTTCCACAAAAATGATCTTTTCACCCCAATTTTTATTTTTCCAAGGGTAACAAGACTCCAAAAGTTATTGTGCAATTTGTCCTGAGTGCGCTGATACCCCATATGTGGGGGTAAACCACTGTTTGGGTGCATGGCAGAGTTTGGAAGGGAAGGAGCGCCGTCTGACTTTTTCAACGCAGAATTGGCTGGACGCCATGTGGTGTTTGGAGAGCTCCTGATCTGCCTAAACAGTGGAAACCCCCATAAATGACACCATTTTGGAAACTAGACCCCTCATGGAACTTATCTAGATGTGTGGTGAGAACTTTTAACCCCCAGGTGTTTCACTAAAGTTTATAACGTACAGCCGTAAAATAAAAAATCCTTTGTTTTTTTTACAAAAATGATTTTTTTCGCCCCTAATATTTTATTTTCACAAGGGTAACAGAAAAAATTGGAACCCAAAAGTTGTTGTCCAATTTGTCCTGAGTACGCTGATACCCAATATGTGGGAGAAAACTACTGTATGGGCGCACGTCAGGGCTCGGAAGGGAAGTAGTGACGTTTTGGATTGCAGACTTTGATGGAATGGTCTGGGGGCGTCATGTCACATTTGGAGAGCCCCTGATGCACCTATACAGTGGAAACCCCCCACAAGTGACCCCATTTTGGCAAATAGACCCCACAAGGAACTTATCTAGATATGTGGTGAGCACTTTGAACCCCGAAGTGCTTCACAGAAGTTTATAACGTACAGCCGTAAAAATAAAAAATCTTTTTTTTTTACAAAAATGATTTTTTCGCCCCCAATATTTTATTTTCACAAGGGTAACAGGAGAAATTGGACCCCAAAAGTTGTTGTCCAATTTGTCCTGAGTACGCTGATACCCAATATGTGGGAGAAAACTACTGTATGGGCGCACGTCAGGGCTCGGAAGGGAAGTAGTGACGTTTTGGATTGCAGACTTTGATGGAATGGTCTGGGGGCGTCATGTCGCATTTGGAGAGCCCCTGATGCGCCTAAACAGTGGAAACCCCCCACAAGTGACCCCATTTTGGAAAATAGACCCCACAAGGAACTTGTCTAGATGTGTGGTGAGCACTTTGAACCCCGAAGTGCTTCACAGAAGTTTATAACGCACAGCCGTAAAAATAAAAAATCCTTTTTTTTTTTTGCAAAAATGATTTTTTTGCCCCAATATTTTATTTTTACAAGGGTAACAGGAGAAATTGGACCCTAAAAGTTGTTGTCCAATTTGTCCTGAGTACGCTGATATCCAATATGTGGGAGAAAACTACTGTATGGGTACACGTTGGGGCTCGGAAGGGAAGTAGTGACGTTTTGGATTGCAGACTTTGATGGAATGGTCTGGGGGCGTCATGTCGCATTTGGAGAGCCCCTGATGCGCCTAAACAGTGGAAATCCCCAACAAGTGACCCCATTTTGGAAAATAGACCCCACAAGGAACTTATCTAGATGTGTGGTGAGCGCTATGAAGCCCAAGTGCTTCACAGAAGTTTATAATGTACAGCCGTAAAAACAAAAAAATAATTTTTTTTGTACAAAAATGATATTTTCGCCCCCCGTATTTTATTTTCCCAAGGGTAACAGAAGAAATAGGACAAATTGCACAATAACTCTTGGGGTCCAGAGTACGCTGATACCCCATATGTGGGGATAAACTACTGTTTGGACGCATGGCAGAGCTGAGAAGTGAAGGAGCACCGTTTGACTTTTTCAACGCAGAATTGGCTGGAATTGAGATCAGACGCCATGTCACATTTGGAGAGCCCCTGATGTGCCTAAACAGCGGAAACCCACCAATTCTAACTCCAACCCTAACCCCAACACACCCCTAACCCTAGTCCCAACCCTAACCACAAACCTAACCCTAACACACCCCTAATCCCAACCCTAACCCTAATCCTAACTTTAGCGCCAACCCTAACCCTAACTTTAGCCGCAACCCTAACCCTAACCCTAATGGGAAAATGGAAATAAATACTTTTTTTTAATTTTATTATTTTTCCCTTACTAAGGGGGTGATAAAGGGGGGTTTGATTTACTATTTATAGCGGGTTTTTATGATTGGCAGCTGTCACGCTAAAAGACGCTTTTTATTGCAAAAATAGTTTTTGCATCATCACATTTTGAGAGCTATAATTTTTGCACATTTTGGCCCACAGAGACATGTGAGGTCTTATTTTTTGCGGGACGAGTTGACGTTTTTATTGGTACCATTTTTGAGCACGTGACGTTTTTTGATCGCTTTTTATTTCGATTTTTGGGAGGTTAGAATGAACAAAAATCAGCAATTCATGAATTTCTTTTGGGGGAGGCGTTTATACCGTTCCGCGTGTGGTAAAATTGATAAAGCAGTTTTATTCTTCGGGTCAGTACGATTATGGCGATACCTCATTTATATCATTTTTTTATGTTTTGGCGCTTTTATAGAATAAAAACAATTTATATAAAAAATAATTATTTTTGCATCACTTTTTGTTCTGCGAGCTATAACTTTTTTATTTTTTCGCTGATGATGCTGTATGATGGCTCGTTTTTTGCGGGACAAGATGACGTTTTCAGCGGTACCATGATTTTTTATATCGGTCTTTTTGATCGCGTTTTATTCCACTTTTTGTTCGGCGGTATGATGATAAAGCATTGATTTTTTGCTTCGTTTTTTTTTTTTTTTAAGGGGTTCACTAAAGGGGTTAACTAGTGGGACAATTTTATAGGGGGGGTCGTTACGGACGCGGCAATACCAAATATGTGTACTTTTATTGCTTTGTTTTTTTTATTTACAGGAAGAAGTGAATTTATTGGGGAATATTTTTTTTTTTTTTAATTTATTTTGGATTTTTTTTTTAAACATGTTTATTTTTATTTTTTTAACTTTTTTACTTTGTCCCAGGGTGGGACATCACTGTATTTTGTCAGATCGCTGGTGTGACAGTGTGCACAGCACTCTGTCACACCAGCGATCGCTCTGGCATCGCTGCAGGCTTCTCAGTGTCTGCTCTCGGCAGGCACTGAGGAAGCCGCCTCCCTCCAGGACCCCGGCGCCATCTTGGATCCGGGTCCTGGGAGGGAGGAAGCCCTCAGAACAGCGCGATCACATCGCGCTGCTCTTAGGGTCTCAGGGGGGCGCCAGGGAGCCCCCACCCTGCGCGATCCTCCCCTGTGCCCCCAGTACACCGCGATCATGTTTGATCGCGGTGTGCAAGGGGTTAATGTGCCGGGAGCGGTCCGTGACCGCTCCTGACACACAGTCATGGGTGTCAGCTGTGATATTCAGCTGACACCCGGCCGCGATCGGCTGCGCTCCCCCCGGGAGCGCGTCCGATCGCACGAGACGTACTATCCCGTCCATGGTCATACGGGCCCAGGTACCATGGACGGGATAGTACGTCCGATGGCAGTAAGGGGTTAAAAACATTTTGTGTGCTGCTGTCATCTGGTGATGTGGAAAAGTTGTGGCTAACCCAGTCTTTGTTGACTTTTGTCAGAGTGAGCCTGTCAGCATTTACATGAACACTGGGAAGGAGTCATGAATTTGGCCTAGGCCTTTGACAGTGTACCCCTGACTCTGCTGTACTTGGTGTGTGTCTCCCTCGCCTCTCCCCCTTGGTTGGGCAAGGAAACTTGCCCACTGGTGCTGCTGTTGCCATGAGTCAGAGGAAATCCTCTGTGTCTACAAGTCTAAATACTGAGAAAAATAGAGGGGAAGCTCGCTGGTATTGTGGGTGCTCAAGGAAAACAAGTAGTATACAGTCAGTAATATAATCCGGCACACCAAACGATAATTGGATGCAAAACAAAAATCTTTATTTGAAACAAAGACAGCTCATGTGAAAAAGGGAGGAACTCCGCATAACAAAGGTAAGTATAGGTACATAATATCTCAACGTTTCGGCGTTTTGTGCCTTTTTCAAGAGGTACCATTTACTGTATAGAAAAAAAACAATAAAATTAATAAAAGAAAACAATAACTGAAGTACATTAATACCACAAAAGTAAATACACATGAGTTGAAAATAATAATCAACAAGACAACCAAAATTGAAGTACAGAATATGTTACACCACAAATGAGAGGTATCAAAAAAGTCAAAAAAAGTCCAATGGGAGCAAAGGGACCATAAAAAATAAAAAATAAATGAAAAATAAAAAAACAAAATAACTATACAAAATAAATAGGTATAAGGTCTTATATATATATATATATATATATATATATATATATATATGTGTGCTGTGAGCGACACATAATATTAGGTGTAAATGCCTTTAGTATAAATGTACAAATAAAAAGAAAAAATTTTTTAAAAAAATAAAATAAAAAATAGAAAAAATGAAGAATTCTAACGACCATAAACATAGTGTGGACATATTGGACATACATATCTTAGGGAAATATAAGATAGTATAATATACCATCTAATGGTATCAAAACAGAAATCCCCTATGTGCATATCATAGATACTGTTAGTTGAATAGTCAATATACAAGGAAATAAAGAATAATATATGTCGAATATTGGTGAAGGAAACATATATATTATAACACCCCATGTTAAAAGACCTGAATGATATCTATATCGAGACTATTAGTGGAAGATATACCATGCCTCCAGGTGCATGAAGTAAATAATGCTGTTCCAAATCTAAGATTTAATCTAATAGGGCAGTCCAAGCACAAAAGCAGCATATAATGAGACATACCTTAATGAATATGAAGAAGGAAATGTCCGGGAACTTGGTAATGCGTCCGTGAGCTGTACCGCCATAGCGCACATGCTGCTATTTATGTGTCCAAATCCACAATCAGATGTGGACGTATTCTGTTGCCGGTCCCCGCTCATTTTTTGGAGAAACAACACACTATTGCCCAACTTAGATATCAAGTCATTGACCATGTCCCTAGAGCAAGAAGAGGTGGCGATAGGATCAAAAAATTGAAGGAACGGGAGTCCTATTGGATCCATACGTTGAAGACACTTTCTCCGTATGGTCTCAATAAGGAGTATGAGTTGTCCTATTAATGAACCTCCTTTCTTGTATTTTCTATGTCCATTATTTACATGAGACGTGTGCTGATTATTGATTGTTCCTCCTCGTTGTCCTTTTGTCAGCTTGGTCCCTAGCCATTATGATCTTGCCCATGACGACCTTCCAATATTTTAGACCACGTAATTATCATATCCTATTAGATCTCACTTTGGTGCGTTATTCTTTCATTTATTATTTTATTATTTTTTTATTTTTTATTATCATTATTTGTTTTTATAAAAAAATAATATTATGTTTACATTTCTATATCATTCCTGTTGACACCGCATTATTGCTTTTTTTTTTATATAATATGTGTCTCCCACTTTCTACGGCAGGTCGGCACCGATCTCGTGTCCTGATTCTTTTCCTGACTTGCGCACTGTATCCTTGGGGATTCGGCTTTCCTCGGCCTCCTCTCGGCATCTCTCGGCTTTCTGCACATGCGCACTCTCTATTTAACCTTTCCAGCCGAACCCGGAAGTTCACGGGCTCGGCGTTCACCGGACACATAAATAGCAGCATGTGCGCTATGGCGGTACAGCTCACGGACGCATTACCAAGTTCCCGGACATTTCCTTCTTCATATTCATTAAGGTATGTCTCATTATATGCTGCTTTTGTGCTTGGACTGCCCTATTAGATTAAATCTTAGATTTGGAACAGCATTATTTACTTCATGCACCTGGAGGCATGGTATATCTTCCACTAATAGTCTCGATATAGATATCATTCAGGTCTTTTAACATGGGGTGTTATAATATATATGTTTCCTTCACCAATATTCGACATATATTATTCTTTATTTCCTTGTATATTGACTATTCAACTAACAGTATCTATGATATGCACATAGGGGATTTCTGTTTTGATACCATTAGATGGTATATTATACTATCTTATATTTCCCTAAGATATGTATGTCCAATATGTCCACACTATGTTTATGGTCGTTAGAATTCTTCATTTTTTCTATTTTTTATTTTATTTTTTTTAAAAAAAAATTTCTTTTTATTTGTACATTTATACTAAAGGCATTTACACCTAATATTATGTGTCGCTCACAGCACACATATATATATATATATATAAGACCTTATACCTATTTATTTTGTATAGTTATTTTGTTTTTTTATTTTTCATTTATTTTTATTTTTTATGGTCCCTTTGCTCCCATTGGACTTTTTTTGACTTTTTTGATACCTCTCATTTGTGGTGTAACATATTCTGTACTTCAATTTTGGTTGTCTTGTTGAATATTATTTTCAACTCATGTGTATTTACTTTTGTGGTATTAATGTACTTCAGTTATTGTTTTCTTTTATTAATTTTATTGTTTTTTTTCTATACAGTAAATGGTACCTCTTGAAAAAGGCACAAAACGCCGAAACGTTGAGATATTATGTACCTATACTTACCTTTGTTATGCGGAGTTCCTCCCTTTTTCACATGAGCTGTCTTTGTTTCAAATAAAGATTTTTGTTTTGCATCCAATTATCGTTTGGTGTGCCGGATTATATTACTGACTGTATACTACTTGTTTTCCTTGAGCACCCACAATACCAGCGAGCTTCCCCTCTATTTTTCTCAGTATTAAGTATTTTTGGGTGAATGCTCCAATTTTTCAGACTCAATGTCTTTTTCTACATTGTCGTATAATCCCGAAGAGGCTTCCAACATTGTCGCACAGGTTACAACCCCAGGGGCCTTCTTACATACGCCATCTCAGGAATTACGTACAAGGGATTTCGAAAAAGACCTACGTAGGTTCACCGCATTGGATCTTCATAGCATTACGCTTGCCGAATACCACAAAGTGCAGAGGATCCCACGTGGCCTAAGGGTCTCTTTGAGACCAACATTATTTCAAGAGAATACCGAATACTGCACCAAATTTGAAGCAGTGTTGAACAAGTGTTCCATGGACTTGATTGTCTTGACTATCGACTACCTACAAAAGGAGATCAACGAGCTCAAAACTAAAATCACTACCACTGAACAACAATTGACCGATACTTCGTCCCCTGAGGACTTCAAGTCTCTTAAAACTAAGATTGATAAATCTATCTCTGAGTTTCGTAATAATTTGCAAGATAGAAAGAAATCCAAATTTTTGAGAGACGCCGACGATTATAAAAATAACCAAGTATATAGATGGCGGTCATCAACCTACTACAATTCTACGAGATTTACACGCAGGGATTACAGTCCCTTTTCAAACAGCTCAGACAGCGACTTTGGATCTTCTCGTCCTTCTTCTTCCTCTTCTTTTTTAGGAGTACGTCGTACACGCCAGTCCCGAGGAAGACGCGGAGGGGGCGGAGATTTCACCGGCGATCGCTCAAGAATCATGACACGGTCTCAGGTAGGAGCACCTCATCTAACCTCGTCTATAACATTTCTTCGGCCATCTTATCACCATCTGAGCTAGGAGTGTTGGAAAAAGGCTTGTCCTTTTGTCCGGTCCCTCATTTCGATACTTTTCAAGTTGACCAGGAACTACACAACTTTTTTCGGAGACTGAGGCTTAAGGCCCATTTTTCCTCTCAACAACAGGTAACTATACCTTCTTTGACAGTATCGAGACCCTTATTCACTTTAGGGTCATTGGGCCTGAAGAATCCCAGCACCTTCCAACCCCCTAGGATACATCATCCTGTAGAGACTTACATTGATCTTGTTAAAAGAGACGTCTCCATACATATGGACTCTATTCGCAATGGACATATGAAAATCAAGAATAATCTCACCAATGTGGAATATAGATCTTTATTGGCTTTAAAGAATAATAAGAATTTGGTTATTAAACCAGCCGATAAGGGGGGCGCCATCGTGGTACTTGATAGATCCTACTATATGGAAGAGATTTTCTCACAGTTGAATGACCTAAATACCTATATGCCAGTTTCTGTTAATCCTACCTTTGAGATCGAGAAATTGATATCATCTTTGGTAACAAACTATGAACATATTGGAGTTATTGACGAAAATTTAAGTAAATTTCTGGTGAACAGATTTCCTGTAATCCCAGTATTTTACACTCTTCCAAAAATACATAAGAATTTACTTCGACCACCAGGCCGACCCATTGTAGCGTCCACAAATTCCATTCTTTCGCCATTGGCCATTACACTGGAGAAAATTCTATCGCCTCTTATTCCTTCTATTAAATCTTATCTAAAGGATACCATACATTTCCTGAGGACACTTAAAGATATGGGGGTACTTCCAGTTGGGTCACGTTTAGTGACCATGGATGTCAACAGTCTGTACACGAGCATCAATCACAACGATGGTGTTCAAGCGACCATTTCATTTCTGCGAATCCACACCTCCTTTAGTGATACACAAATCCAATTCTGTGAGGACATTTGACTCTTATTCTCACTAAGAATTTCTTTCTTTTTGGGGACCAATTTTATGTGCAAAGGAAAGGTACCGCTATGGGGTCCAATATGGCACCCCCATATGCCAATATTTTCATGGACTCTTTTGAAAGAACATTTGTCTATCCCCACCCATCCTTTGGCACTAATGTAATATATTGGAAACGTTATATCGATGACGTTTTTGTCATCTGGAATGGTGACATCGAATCCCTCCTTCAGTTTCATTCTGATTTGAATGTTTGTAGCCCTGATATCACCTTCACAATACAACACAACGATCACTGTATCAACTTTTTGGATACAATGGTCCATTTGTCAGATGATGGCCTAATCGGGACCGATATTTATACTAAGCCAACCGACAAAAATAGCCTTCTACTATTTAGTAGTAATCACCCAGCACACGTAAAAAAATCACTCCCCATATCTCAACATGACCGGGTACAAAGGATTGTTTCTGACCCCCTTTAAAACATAGGAGACATAATGATATGGATCAGAAATTTCGTGAGCGGGGCTACCCCGATAGAGTTCTTAAAACTCGTATAGAGAAGGCGTTTCACGCCCCACGATGGACACCAAAAACCAGAGAATACCTTTTGTCAATGTCTTTCATCCCTTTAAACATAGGATCCATCAATGTATCTCAAAACATTGGAATATCCTAGAAGCGGCCTATCCTGATGTCCCGGAATTTAGGAATAAACCCCTAATTTGTTATAAGAAGTCGGATAATATCAGAAATTTTGTGGTCAGAGCCGATATTGGCACAACAAAACCTGGGCTAACACAGAGTGTACTACATACTCCCCGCAATGGGACATTTCCATGTCTGGGTGTCTACAGTGTTCAAATATCACTAAGGGTGACAGTTTTACACACCCGAGGACAGGTCGGCGGTTTCCCATTAAAGGACACTACACATGTGATTCATCATATGTTATATACCTAATTAAGTGTCCATGCGGTCTCGGATATGTTGGGGAGACTACCCAGCATATCCGTGACCGCATTTCCCAACACAAATCCACAATCAGATGTGGACGTATTCTGTTGCCGGTCCCCGCTCATTTTTTGGAGAAACAACACACTATTGCCCAACTTAGATATCAAGTCATTGACCATGTCCCTAGAGCAAGAAGAGGTGGCGATAGGATCAAAAAATTGAAGGAACGGGAGTCCTATTGGATCCATACGTTGAAGACACTTTCTCCGTATGGTCTCAATAAGGAGTATGAGTTGTCCTATTAATGAACCTCCTTTCTTGTATTTTCTATGTCCATTATTTACATGAGACGTGTGCTGATTATTGATTGTTCCTCCTCGTTGTCCTTTTGTCAGCTTGGTCCCTAGCCATTATGATCTTGCCCATGACGACCTTCCAATATTTTAGACCACGTAATTATCATATCCTATTAGATCTCACTTTGGTGCGTTATTCTTTCATTTATTATTTTATTATTTTTTTATTTTTTATTATCATTATTTGTTTTTATAAAAAAATAATATTATGTTTACATTTCTATATCATTCCTGTTGACACCGCATTATTGCTTTTTTTTTGATATAATATGTGTCTCCCACTTTCTACGGCAGGTCGGCACCGATCTCGTGTCCTGATTCTTTTCCTGACTTGCGCACTGTATCCTTGGGGATTCGGCTTTCCTCGGCCTCCTCTCGGCATCTCTCGGCTTTCTGCACATGCGCACTCTCTATTTAACCTTTCCAGCCGAACCCGGAAGTTCACGGGCTCGGCATTCACCGGACACATAAATAGCAGCATGTGCGCTATGGCGGTACAGCTCACGGACGCATTACCAAGTTCCCGGACATTTTTTTCTGTGTAAAGACTTGTATTAAGGCAAAATTTAAAACAAATTAAAAAATATATACATTTAAATATATAAATTTTAAGTACAGCAAAAATTTACATTTTTATTAAAAACTTGGACATTTCAGTGTAATTTATGAAGGAAGCAAGATCTGCCAAAAATGTGATGATGATTGAAGAGGGACTCAGATACACCCTGTATTAGACATAAAAGAGGGTCTCATACACATTCTGTTTAAATTGTCATGTAGTGGTACAGGGCATAGCCAGCCAATATTAGAAGCAGGGTCATCCATACACCCTTCAAGGCACCAACTGTAGAGCCTCATTCAAATACTGTGAACAAAGTGTAGTTGTGGTACTTCTGAAAATATTCAGAATTGAGAGTCCTCATTGGTTGATACCTTTTAATGGCTAACTGTAAAGTTGGTAACAAATTGCAAGCTTTCGAGACTACTCAGGTCTCTTCATCAGGCATTGACTAATACAAAATCTGAAGAATCACATATTTATACACAACACAGTACAGAAAGAAATAAAGCAATAGATAAGACAAGTGACGTGAAGCAGAACTATCATTATGGGAGAGTGATACACAGTTATAGCCATAAATATTGGAACAGTTCATAGATAAGGAGTATAAAAGTTTTATTGTCCTCTGATTGGGATCTGGTTCTGTGTTGTGATGCCCCAACAAGGTCTGAGGAGAAAATTCCTTAATTGATGTAAAAAGACATAAATCCATTCGACACATTCATACTTCTACACTCATAAAAGCTCTTCACACAGTACAAAGCCTGCCAAAAATTACTATCAGGGTCAGCCATGCACCCTTAAAGGCACCAACTGAAGTGCCTCATTCAAATATTAAGAAAGTGTAGTTGTGGTACTTCTACACTCATAAAGGCTCTGCACACAGTGCAAAGCCAAACAAAAGTTATGACGAGGGTTATCCATACACTCGATACACTCTTGAAGGCAACAACTAGAGGGCATCTTTCGAATATTAAGAAAGCATAATTGTCGTACTTCTATACTCATAAAGGCACTGCACACAGTGCAAATCCAGAATACATTTTTAAGGAGGGTCATCCATACACCTTGAAAGGCATCAACTGGAGTGCCTCATAAAAAAATTTAAGAAAGTGTAGTTGTGGTATTTCTACACACATAATTGCTCTGCACACTTTGCAAAATCAAAAAAGAATTATAAGGAGGGTTATCCGTATACCATTGAAGGCAACAACTGGAGGGCCTCATTCAAATATTGAAGATTAACCCCTTCACCCCCAAGGGTGGTTTGCACGTTAATGACCGGGCCAATTTTTACAATTCTGACCACTGTCTCTTTATGAGGTTATTACTCTGGAACGCTTCAACGGATCTTCGCGATTCTGAGAATGTTTTCTCGTGACATATTGTACTTCACGTTAGAAGTAAAATTTCTTCGATATAACTTGCGTTTATTTTTGAAAAAAAACGCAAATATGGCGAAAATTTTTAAAATTTTGCAATTTTCAAACTTTGAATTTTTATTCCCTTAAAACAGAGAAATATGTCACATAAAATAGTTAAGAAATAACATTTCCCACATGTCTACTTTACATCAGCACAATTTTGGAACCAAAATTTTTTTTGTTAGGAAGTTATAAGGGTTAAAAGTTGACCAGCGATTTCTCATTTTTACAACAAAATTTACAAAGCCATTTTTTTTAGGGACCACCTCTCATTTGAAGTCACTTTGAGGGGTCTATATGGCAGAAAATACCCAAAAGTGACACCATTCTAAAAACTGCACCCCTCAAGGTACTCAAAACCACATTCAAGAAGATTATTAACCCTTCAGGTGCTTCACAGGAACTAAAGCAACGTGGAAGGAAAAAATGAATATTTAACTTTTTAGCCACAAAAATGATCTTTTACAAACTTTTTTTTTATTTTGACAAGGGTAAAAGGAGAAAATGGACAGATAAGGTTGTTATGCAATTTCTCCTGAGTACGCCAATACCCAATATGTGGGGGAAAACCACTGTTTGGGCACACGGCAGAGCTCGTAAGGGAAGGAGCTCCGTTTGACTTTTTCAAACTAAAATTGGCTGGAATTGAGATTGGACGCCATGTCGTGTTTGGAGAGCCTCTGATGCGCCTAAACAGTGGAAACCCCCACAAGTGACACCATTTTGGAGACTAGACCCCCTAAGGTACTTATCTAGATCTGTTGTGAGCACTTTAAACCCCCAAGTGTTTCACAAAAGCTTATAATGCCTGGGTGTGAAAAAAAAAAAAAAAACAATTTTCCACAAAAATGATTTTTTAGTCCCAAATTTTTGAATTTTCCCAAGGAAATTGGACCCCAAAAGTTGTTGTCCAATTTGTCCTGAGTACGCTGATACCCCATATGTGGGGGGAGGAAACTGTTTGGGTGCACGGCAGGGCTTGGAAAGGAAGTAGTAACGTTTTGGAATGCAGACGTTGATGGGGTCATGTTCCGTTTGCAGTGCCCCAGATGAGCCTAAATAGTGGAAACCCCCCACAAGTGACCCCATTTTGGAAACTAGACCCCCTAAGGAACTTATCTAGATCTTTAGTGAGCACTTTGAACCCCCAAGTGCTTCACACAAGTTTATAATGCCCGGCATGAAAATAAAAAATCCTATTTTTTTCCCACAAAAATTATCTTTTAGTCACTAATTTTTTATTTTCCCAAGGGTAACAGGAGAAATTGGACCACGTACATTGTTGTCCAATTTGTCCTGAGTACGCTGATACCCCATATGTGGGGGGAACCACTGTTTGGGCTCACGGCAGAGCTCGGAATGGAAGGAGCACCATTTGACCTTTTTCCAACCAAAATTGGCTGGAATTGAGATTGGATGCCATGTTGCATTTGGAGAGCCCCTGATGTGCCTAAACAGTGGAAACCCCCCACAAATGACCCCATTTGGGAAACTAGACCCCTAAGGAACTTTTCTAGATCTTTGGTGAGCAATTTGAACCCCCAAGTGCTTCACACAAGTTTATAATGTAGAGCCGTAAAATTTAAAAATCATATTTTTTCCACAAAAATGATCTTTTCACCCCAATTTTTATTTTTCCAAGGGTAACAAGACTCCAAAAGTTATTGTGCAATTTGTCCTGAGTGCGCTGATACCCCATATGTGGGGGTAAACCACTGTTTGGGTGCATGGCAGAGTTTGGAAGGGAAGGAGCGCCGTCTGACTTTTTCAACGCAGAATTGGCTGGACGCCATGTCGTGTTTGGAGAGCTCCTGATCTGCCTAAACAGTGGAAACCCCCATAAATGACACCATTTTGGAAACTAGACCCCTCATGGAACTTATCTAGATGTGTGGTGAGAACTTTTAACCCCCAGGTGTTTCACTAAAGTTTATAACGTACAGCCGTAAAATAAAAAAATCCTTTGTTTTTTTTACAAAAATGATTTTTTCGCCCCTAATATTTTATTTTCACAAGGGTAACAGAAAAAATTGGAACCCAAAAGTTGTTGTCCAATTTGTCCTGAGTACGCTGATACCCAATATGTGGGAGAAAACTACTGTATGGGCGCACGTCAGGGCTCGGAAGGGAAGTAGTGACGTTTTGGATTGCAGACTTTGATGGAATGGTCTGGGGGCGTCATGTCACATTTGGAGAGCCCCTGATGCACCTATACAGTGGAAACCCCCCACAAGTGACCCCATTTTGGCAAATAGACCCCACAAGGAACTTATCTAGATATGTGGTGAGCACTTTGAACCCCGAAGTGCTTCACAGAAGTTTATAACGTACAGCCGTAAAAATAAAAAATCTTTTTTTTTTTACAAAAATGATTTTTTCGCCCCCAATATTTTATTTTCACAAGGGTAACAGGAGAAATTGGACCCCAAAAGTTGTTGTCCAATTTGTCCTGAGTACGCTGATACCCAATATGTGGGAGAAAACTACTGTATGGGCGCACGTCAGGGCTCGGAAGGGAAGTAGTGACGTTTTGGATTGCAGACTTTGATGGAATGGTCTGGGGGCGTCATGTCGCATTTGGAGAGCCCCTGATGCGCCTAAACAGTGGAAACCCCCCACAAGTGACCCCATTTTGGAAAATAGACCCCACAAGGAACTTGTCTAGATGTGTGGTGAGCACTTTGAACCCCGAAGTGCTTCACAGAAGTTTATAACGCACAGCCGTAAAAATAAAAAATCCTTTTTTTTTTTGCAAAAATGATTTTTTTTGCCCCAATATTTTATTTTTACAAGGGTAACAGGAGAAATTGGACCCTAAAAGTTGTTGTCCAATTTGTCCTGAGTACGCTGATATCCAATATGTGGGAGAAAACTACTGTATGGGTACACGTTGGGGCTCGGAAGGGAAGTAGTGACGTTTTGGATTGCAGACTTTGATGGAATGGTCTGGGGGCGTCATGTCGCATTTGGAGAGCCCCTGATGCGCCTAAACAGTGGAAATCCCCAACAAGTGACCCCATTTTGGAAAATAGACCCCACAATGAACTTATCTAGATGTGTGGTGAGCGCTATGAAGCCCCAAGTGCTTCACAGAAGTTTATAATGTACAGCCGTAAAAACAAAAAAATAATTTTTTTTGTACAAAAATGATATTTTCGCCCCCAGTATTTTATTTTCCCAAGGGTAACAGAAGAAATAGGACAAATTGCACAATAACTCTTGGGGTCCAGAGTACGCTGATACCCCATATGTGGGGATAAACTACTGTTTGGACGCATGGCAGAGCTGAGAAGTGAAGGAGCACCGTTTGACTTTTTCAACGCAGAATTGGCTGGAATTGAGATCAGACGCCATGTCACATTTGGAGAGCCCCTGATGTGCCTAAACAGCGGAAACCCACCAATTCTAACTCCAACCCTAACCCCAACACACCCCTAACCCTAGTCCCAACCCTAACCACAAACCTAACCCTAACACACCCCTAATCCCAACCCTAACCCTAATCCTAACTTTAGCGCCAACCCTAACCCTAACTTTAGCCGCAACCCTAACCCTAACCCTAATGGGAAAATGGAAATAAATACTTTTTTTTAATTTTATTATTTTTCCCTTACTAAGGGGGTGATAAAGGGGGGTTTGATTTACTATTTATAGCGGGTTTTTATGATTGGCAGCTGTCACGCTAAAAGACGCTTTTTATTGCAAAAATAGTTTTTGCATCATCACATTTTGAGAGCTATAATTTTTGCACATTTTGGCCCACAGAGACATGTGAGGTCTTATTTTTTGCGGGACGAGTTGACGTTTTTATTGGTACCATTTTTGAGCACGTGACGTTTTTTGATCGCTTTTTATTTCGATTTTTGGGAGGTTAGAATGAACAAAAATCAGCAATTCATGAATTTCTTTTGGGGGAGGCGTTTATACCGTTCCGCGTGTGGTAAAATTGATAAAGCAGTTTTATTCTTCGGGTCAGTACGATTATGGCGATACCTCATTTATATCATTTTTTCATGTTTTGGCGCTTTTATAGAATAAAAACAATTTTATATAAAAAATAATTATTTTTGCATCACTTTATTCTGCGAGCTATAACTTTTTTATTTTTTCGCTGATGATGCTGTATGATGGCTCGTTTTTTGCGGGACAAGATGACGTTTTCAGCGGTACCATGATTTTTTATATCGGTCTTTTTGATCGCGTTTTATTCCACTTTTTGTTCGGCGGTATGATGATAAAGCATTGATTTTTTGCTTCGTTTTTTTTTTTTTTAAGGGGTTCACTAAAGGGGTTAACTAGTGGGACAATTTTATAGGACGCGGCAATACCAAATATGTGTACTTTTATTGCTTTGTTTTTTTTATTTACAGGAAGAAGTGAATTTATTGGGGAATATTTTTTTTTTTTTTAATTTATTTTGGATTTTTTTTTTAAACATGTTTATTTTTATTTTTTTAACTTTTTTACTTTGTCCCAGGGTGGGACATCACTGTATTTTGTCAGATCGCTGGTGTGACAGTGTGCACAGCACTCTGTCACACCAGCGATCGCTCTGGCATCGCTGCAGGCTTCTCAGTGTCTGCTCTCGGCAGGCACTGAGGAAGCCGCCTCCCTCCAGGACCCCGGCGCCATCTTGGATCCGGGTCCTGGGAGGGAGGAAGCCCTCAGAACAGCGCGATCACATCGCGCTGCTCTTAGGGTCTCAGGGGGGCGCGCAGGGAGCCCCCACCCTGCGCGATCCTCCCCTGTGCCCCCAGTACACCGCGATCATGTTTGATCGCGGTGTGCAAGGGGTTAATGTGCCGGGAGCGGTCCGTGACCGCTCCTGACACACAGTCATGGGTGTCAGCTGTGATATTCAGCTGACACCCGGCCGCGATCGGCTGCGCTCCCCCCGGGAGCGCGTCCGATCGCACGAGACGTACTATCCCGTCCATGGTCATACGGGCCCAGGTACCATGGACGGGATAGTACGTCCGATGGCAGTAAGGGGTTAAAAACATTTTGTGTGCTGCTGTCATCTGGTGATGTGGAAAAGTTGTGGCTAACCCAGTCTTTGTTGACTTTTGTCAGAGTGAGCCTGTCAGCATTTACATGAACACTGGGAAGGAGTCATGAATTTGGCCTAGGCCTTTGACAGTGTACCCCTGACTCTGCTGTACTTGGTGTGTGTCTCCCTCGCCTCTCCTCCTTGGTTGGGCAAGGAAACTTGCCCACTGGTGCTGCTGTTGCCATGAGTCAGAGGAAATCCTCTGTGTCTACAAGTCTAAATACTGAGAAAAATAGAGGGGAAGCTCGCTGGTATTGTGGGTGCTCAAGGAAAACAAGTAGTATACAGTCAGTAATATAATCCGGCACACCAAACGATAATTGGATGCAAAACAAAAATCTTTATTTGAAACAAAGACAGCTCATGTGAGGAACTCCGCATAACAAAGGTAAGTATAGGTACATAATATCTCAACGTTTCGGCGTTTTGTGCCTTTTTCAAGAGGTACCATTTACTGTATAGAAAAAAAACAATAAAATTAATAAAAGAAAACAATAACTGAAGTACATTAATACCACAAAAGTAAATACACATGAGTTGAAAATAATAATCAACAAGACAACCAAAATTGAAGTACAGAATATGTTACACCACAAATGAGAGGTATCAAAAAAGTCAAAAAAAAGTCCAATGGGAGCAAAGGGACCATAAAAAATAAAAAATAAATGAAAAATAAAAAAACAAAATAACTATACAAAATAAATAGTATAAGGTCTTATATATATATATATATATATATATATATATATATGTGTGCTGTGAGCGACACATAATATTAGGTGTAAATGCCTTTAGTATAAATGTACAAATAAAAAGAAAAAATTTTTAAAAAAATAAAATAAAAAATAGAAAAAATGAAGAATTCTAACGACCATAAACATAGTGTGGACATATTGGACATACATATCTTAGGGAAATATAAGATAGTATAATATACCATCTAATGGTATCAAAACAGAAATCCCCTATGTGCATATCATAGATACTGTTAGTTGAATAGTCAATATACAAGGAAATAAAGAATAATATATGTCGAATATTGGTGAAGGAAACATATATATTATAACACCCCATGTTAAAAGACCTGAATGATATCTATATCGAGACTATTAGTGGAAGATATACCATGCCTCCAGGTGCATGAAGTAAATAATGCTGTTCCAAATCTAAGATTTAATCTAATAGGGCAGTCCAAGCACAAAAGCAGCATATAATGAGACATACCTTAATGAATATGAAGAAGGAAATGTCCGGGAACTTGGTAATGCGTCCGTGAGCTGTACCGCCATAGCGCACATGCTGCTATTTATGTGTCCAAATCCACAATCAGATGTGGACGTATTCTGTTGCCGGTCCCCGCTCATTTTTTGGAGAAACAACACACTATTGCCCAACTTAGATATCAAGTCATTGACCATGTCCCTAGAGCAAGAAGAGGTGGCGATAGGATCAAAAAATTGAAGGAACGGGAGTCCTATTGGATCCATACGTTGAAGACACTTTCTCCGTATGGTCTCAATAAGGAGTATGAGTTGTCCTATTAATGAACCTCCTTTCTTGTATTTTCTATGTCCATTATTTACATGAGACGTGTGCTGATTATTGATTGTTCCTCCTCGTTGTCCTTTTGTCAGCTTGGTCCCTAGCCATTATGATCTTGCCCATGACGACCTTCCAATATTTTAGACCACGTAATTATCATATCCTATTAGATCTCACTTTGGTGCGTTATTCTTTCATTTATTATTTTATTATTTTTTTCTTTTTTATTATCATTATTTGTTTTTATAAAAAAATAATATTATGTTTACATTTCTATATCATTCCTGTTGACACCGCATTATTGCTTTTTTTTTTATATATAATATGTGTCTCCCACTTTCTACGGCAGGTCGGCACCGATCTCGTGTCCTGATTCTTTTCCTGACTTGCGCACTGTATCCTTGGGGATTCGGCTTTCCTCGGCCTCCTCTCGGCATCTCTCGGCTTTCTGCACATGCGCACTCTCTATTTAACCTTTCCAGCCGAACCCGGAAGTTCACGGGCTCGGCGTTCACCGGACACATAAATAGCAGCATGTGCGCTATGGCGGTACAGCTCACGGACGCATTACCAAGTTCCCGGACATTTCCTTCTTCATATTCATTAAGGTATGTCTCATTATATGCTGCTTTTGTGCTTGGACTGCCCTATTAGATTAAATCTTAGATTTGGAACAGCATTATTTACTTCATGCACCTGGAGGCATGGTATATCTTCCACTAATAGTCTCGATATAGATATCATTCAGGTCTTTTAACATGGGGTGTTATAATATATATGTTTCCTTCACCAATATTCGACATATATTATTCTTTATTTCCTTGTATATTGACTATTCAACTAACAGTATCTATGATATGCACATAGGGGATTTCTGTTTTGATACCATTAGATGGTATATTATACTATCTTATATTTCCCTAAGATATGTATGTCCAATATGTCCACACTATGTTTATGGTCGTTAGAATTCTTCATTTTTTCTATTTTTTATTTTATTTTTTTTAAAAAAAAATTTCTTTTTATTTGTACATTTATACTAAAGGCATTTACACCTAATATTATGTGTCGCTCACAGCACACATATATATATATATATATATAAGACCTTATACCTATTTATTTTGTATAGTTATTTTGTTTTTTTATTTTTCATTTATTTTTATTTTTTATGGTCCCTTTGCTCCCATTGGACTTTTTTTGACTTTTTTGATACCTCTCATTTGTGGTGTAACATATTCTGTACTTCAATTTTGGTTGTCTTGTTGATTATTATTTTCAACTCATGTGTATTTACTTTTGTGGTATTAATGTACTTCAGTTATTGTTTTCTTTTATTAATTTTATTGTTTTTTTTCTATACAGTAAATGGTACCTCTTGAAAAAGGCACAAAACGCCGAAACGTTGAGATATTATGTACCTATACTTACCTTTGTTATGCGGAGTTCCTCCCTTTTTCACATGA
This sequence comes from Oophaga sylvatica, assembly GCA_033576555.1. NCBI lineage: Eukaryota > Metazoa > Chordata > Amphibia > Anura > Dendrobatidae > Oophaga > Oophaga sylvatica. Next base: position 34,786,405 of record JARQOD010000006.1, read on the forward strand.
GCTGTCTTTGTTTCAAATAAAGATTTTTGTTTTGCATCCAATTATCGTTTGGTGTGCCGGATTAATTACTGACTACAAGTCTAAATAGCAAGCAGCCTGAAAATGTGCCAGTTTAGCATTTGAGCCTGTGGATGGGTGGCTGGGAACTTTATTTTTCATTCCAAGGCCGCCTGTGGTAGGGACAGCTGAATGCTGTGCTGGGACAAGGATTCAAAAGTGCCTAATGATTGTGCATCAGAATGTGCAAGGATAAGTGTAGCACTCAAGGCATCAGTGCCCGGGTCATGGACAGTGGATTGACAAGCAACTATGACAGGGAAGAGGCAGTGGTGTCACCCGCTGGCACCATTTGTCAGCCCAGAGAGTTAAGTGCTTAGATAACATGTGCTTGATCATGCTGCTGGTGGTTAGGCACTTAGTGGTAAGGCCCCTGCTGATCTTGGCATGGCACAGGTTGCAAATGACCATTTTTTTTTGCCTCAGAACGCTCTTTAAAAAAGTCCCAGACTGGGGAACACCTAACTCTTTGACGGAGAAATTCACGAGTGTCGGTGCTCTGCGAAACAGTTGCCCGCCCTCTCCATCCCCCTCAGCACTACTGGTCTTGCTCTGCATACCATTCCCAGGTTGGGTAAGTGACTTTGTCATCCACCACCTCATCTTCTACCGCCAAACTGTGGTCCTCTTGACTTGGTGACTTAACAACAACTTGACTTGTCGGCAACTGTATCCTGTCATCATCTACCTCTTTAGACAAAATTTGCCGTTCCCCACCATCATCTTTTTTTGTTATCATTGCTGTTCTATGTTTTGTGCATTACTAAACATCACGTCTTCCTGTCCCTTTTGGAAGAAGCAGGGTGAGAGGCCACAATCAAGAAATTATGATGTACGGAATTCTTGGGAGTGTCATACTGTGGGATCACTGGTCTCATGGCCTCGACATTGTGAGAGGAAGGAGAATGAGGGTGATGGTTAAGTGATGGTTAAGTGATCCAGACTCTTGGCTGGTGAGGCTGGACCATGTGGAAGTCTAGGTGGTGCTGGCAAGCATGCTGGAAGCATTATCTGCTATCAAACCAACCAGCCGGTTTGCACTGGTGTGGCTTCAGAAGTGGTGTCCAGTGCCTCCCTGCTAAGTGGGACAGGAAGCTATGATTAGTGGATGGGTTTGTTTCTTGTGCTCTAGCAACAGGCGCAGTCGCACCTGCCCCACGTCCTCGCTGTCTGTGTGCACTTCCACGTCCCTTAGCACACCCCTTAAGCAGATTAGCACAGCGGCCCTAATTCATCAAGACAGACATTGCTCATGCTGATCATGCTGACCATATTCATTAAGAGGTGCATGCCTCATAAAAAGTCAGGCATGTCTGAAAGGTTCTGTGCGCCAGTCCACAAATCTTAGTCAGAAACTGGGATAAGATTTGTGGTCTAAGGCATATCGCAGAGTTAAACAGCTATGTCATCATGCCTCCATCCTTCCCCAGCTCTGCCCATTTTGACAGAGCTGGATAAAACTGTTGTGAAAGCCAAAACTGTCACGCTGTATAGCAGATATATATATATGTGATGACAGTAATCTATATCAAAAGGGCAACATACAATATAACATGCACATAGATATATGATAACATAGAATTACCTGACAGAAAGTCCAGTGGGTCAATACGGAATCCGTTATACGCTGTCTCCGGCTAGAGGGTGACCGGGGTCTATGCTGACCCTAAACTGGGGTCCTAACTAATCCCTCTACCTGGAGGTACTGTTAAAGGTACAGAGGTCCAGGCCACCAGCGTAAACCCTGTCTCCTATCAATCCCTGCCAACTGTAATCTAGTCCTAAGAAGGACCCTAATTACCACCAAAGGGAATGAACAGGTAACGGTTAATGAACAGAAAGACATACAAGAAAGACCAGAAATAAAGTAAATAAAGTCTTACATACAACACTCACACACAGTAGGAACACCTAAGGTCTCAGAGATAAACTATAAGCTATAAGAGTAAAAACAACTAAGGAGCTCTTAGCTTAAGTATTCTCAGAACCGCTCCAGTCTGCTAGACTACATGAATGCTTTCACCGGCGTCTAACACCCAGACTGGCAGGAATATAAAGGAAACTAATTAGAACATAATCAAAAGCAGCCGGGCGAGGCTGGACCTAGTCTTAGCAAAGAGCTAGGTAAAATTAACTCTCTCATTACCAAACACAAAGAAACAGCAGCTCAGCTGTGAGAAGTCAGAATGTGCAATCGCGACGATCTTCGTGGCGATGCACCCATGACAAAAACTCACACTATTTTAGCACAACCTCTAGTTGTTAAAAAATGTTGCAAATTATCAAAGTTTTTTACTAGTGATGAGCGAGTATACTCGTTGCTCGGGTTTTCCAGAGCATGTTCCTGTGTCCTCAGAGTATTTTGCCTGTAGTTGGCAACTACCTGCCTGTTAGTTCTTAGGCACAGGGTCGGACTGGCCCACCGGAGAACCGGAGGATTCTCCGGTGGGCCCTGGCATCTGGGGGGTCCTGGCACCTGCTGGCATACAGGGGCCAGTTGCCTAGGGCTCCCGCGGCTCCAGGGGCCCCCAGCCGGTGGCGTGTCGCTAATAGCGGCACACCACGCAGCTGCCATGGGGGCCCCGTGCCAGCGGAGCAGCAGCGGGTGACAGGAGGCAGGAGCCCCTGTCCCCGCTGCTAAAGAGAAATGAATATTCACTGCTTCCCACGCCCACATGGGCATGGGAAGCAGTGAATATCATTACTTACCTGCCACCTGCTCCAACCGCTGAGCGCCGCTGTCATCGCGTCCTCTTGCTGCAATGTTCAGGCAGAGGGCGCGATGACGTCATTAGTGAGCGCCGCGCCCCCTGCCTGAGCATTCACTGCAGGAGGACCGAAGACAGCGGCGCTCAGCAGTGGACCCGGTGACAGGTAAATATCGCAGGTGCCGGGGCCCTGAGCCAGCGGTGACATCGGCACCTGTCACCCATAGCGCGCCGGTGTCCCCGCCTGCTCAGGACACCAGCACCTGGCCCCCAGCGACGAGAGGTGAGTATGTCTTTTTTTTTTTGCAGTATCTATGGGGGCACAGTCTGTGGAGCATCTATGGGGCATAATCTATGGGGGCATAATCTGTGGAGCATTTATGGGGCATAATCTATGGGGGCATAATCTGTGGAGCATTTATGGGGGCATAATCTATGGGGGCATAATCTGTGGAGCATTTATGGGGGCATAAGCTAAGGAGCATTTATGGGGGCACAATCTATGGAGCTTCTATGGGGGCATAATCTAAGGAGCATCTATGGGGGCATAATCTATGGGGGCATAATCTAAAGAGCATTTATGGGGGCATAATCTATGGAGCATCTATGGGGGCATAATCTATGGAGCATCTATGGGGCACAATCTATGGAGCTTCTATGGGGGCATAATCTAAGGAGCATCTATGGGGGAATAATCTATGGAGCATCTATGGGGGCATAATCTATGGAGCATCTTTGGGGGCATAATCTATGGAGCATCTATGAGGGCACAATCTATGGAGCATCTATGGGGGCATAATACATGGGCAGCATATGGGGCACAATCTATGGAGCATCTTGTGGGGCATAATACATGGGGCAGCATATGGGGCATAATCTCATTTTCCACCCTAGGCTTATACTCGAGTCGATACGTTTTCCCATTTTATGTGGCAAAATTAGGGGGTACGGCTTATACTCGAGTATATATGGTATCTATTATCTATCTATATATATAGCATTATACCCTATGAGGGGGGCAGCATTATCCTCTATGAGGGGGGCAGCATTATCCCCTATGAGGGGGCTGCTTTATAATCTATGAGGGAGGCTACCCCAACTCCTGCTACATAATTAAGACATGTACTACCTTATATTATACCCTGATATTAGTGTGTTTTACTGCACAATTTGTGGTCTTGTATTTATTTCTATGTAGCTACATAGTGGGCCCAAGAATGATTTTCTCTGGTGGGCCCAAGGTGTTCCAGTCCGAAGCTGCTTAGGCAAATAGTAAAAAAAATTAAATAGTCCCAGGTAGCCCCTTTAGTATTGAGATCCAGAAGTTTAATTTATTTTGCTAATAAAACCCCATGTTGAAGCTTCACTAAATGTAAATGTATTTCCGATGAATACACCGAGAATAAATCCAGAATTGTTATTCCTGCTTCCTGCTGTTTCCATAGTAGACAAGATACCGCTGAAGTATTTGCACTACAGTGTTGTGATCCCATCTGGCTTTTTTACTCCTGACCTCAGCAGATCTCTGCTCTTATTGACCCAAAGCCCAGAGAGATTAGAGGAGCATATTAGTTCCTTGCTCATCCCTCTCACCTCGCGCTGCAACCATTTCCTGCACAGACACAAAACTCATATGAAAGGCTTTCCTTGACTTTCATCAAATCTGTGTTGCAGGCCTATTTCGTAACATTAATTCTCTCCATCGCCGACTGCCACATCAATTCAGTATTTTATAAACTATTTCAGGGATCCGATTTATCAGAGCTGACAGAGCTTCACACCGAAATAAACAGCGCTGCTTCAGCTCAGCTCACTCAGTGCTTTCTATTTATCATTATTTAATTCAAGGGCCTAAAATTCTTTGACATTATTAATAGTAAGATGAATCGTTGGAAAAATGCAGAATCTGTGACCAACCAAGTTGAAATAATCCATTTTGGTAAAAAGTGTCTGCGTGGAATTGCATTCCCTGATGGGTGCACTCTCTGTCATTAGCTCCTTTGTATGCATGGGTGGTAAAGTACCGAAGCATTAAGTCCCCAATGAGTAGAAAAACTTCAATTGCAATTCCCATTCCAGCAGTTAACTTACCAAGGCAAGAAGGAGAGCACAGGAAAAAATGGACCGCCGCTGTCATTGGAATTTAAATGTGCTAATTTAAACCTTTTGTACATGATTAACTTTACGTTGTCTGGGGTTGAAATTTTGTGTTATGAGACAGGAAAATCTATTAGTTCATTTCTAAGGGCAGTATTACTTAGCTGCATTAATGGAATATAATCAGCTGCCTAGTATGGATATGAACACATAATGGCAGGCCTGCTGACCTCATTAGTTTCATTCTCTAAATGCTGAGCATTGGGGAGCATTCGAAGCTTCTAGTATGGGTATTGTCATCACGGGGAATATAATGTAATTCTGACACTGGGAATTTTATTCAAAATACCACACTAAAATATAGCACACACAAATGTGCTATAGCGCTTTGCTTTTTTAATGCTTTTGCCTTTCCACAGTATTTTAAAATTTTAGTTATCTTATATATAGTACAGACCAAAAGTTTGGACACACCTTCTCATTTAAAGATTTTTCTGTATTTTCATGACTATGAAAATTGTACATTCACACTGAAGGCATCAAAACTATGAATTAACACATGTGGAATTATATACTTCACAAAAAAGTGTGTAACAACTGAAATTATGTCTTATATTCTAGGTTCTTCAAAGTAGCCACCTTTTGCTTTGATGAGTGCTTTGCACACTCTTGGCATTCTCTTGATGAGCTTCAAGAGGTAGTCACCGGGAATGGTCTTCCAACAGTCTTGAAGGAGTTCCCAGAGATGCTTAGCACTTGTTGGCCCTTTGCCTTCACTCTGCAGTCCAGCTCACTCCAAACCATCTCGATTGGGTTCAGGTCTGGTGACTGTGGAGGCCAGGTCATCTGGCGTAGCACCCCATCACTCTCCTTCTTGGTCAAGTAGCCCTTACACAGCCTGGAGGTGTGTTTGGGGTCATTGTCCTGTTGAAAAATAAATGATGGTCCAACTAAACGCAAACCATATGGAATAGCATGCCGCTGCAAGATGCTGTGGTAGCCATGCTGGTTCAGTATGCCTTCAATTTTGAATAAATCCCCAACAGTGTCACCAGCAAAGCACCCCCACACCATCACACTTCCTCCTCCATGCTTCACGGTGGGAACCAGGCATGTAGAGTCCATCCGTTCACCTTTTCTGCGTCGCACAAAGACACGGTGGTTGGAACCAAATATCTCAAATTTGGACTCATCAGACCAAAGCACAGATTTCCACTGGTCTAATGTCCATTCCTTGTGTTCTTTAGCCCAAACAAGTCTCTTCTGCTTGTTACCTGTCCTTAGCAGTGGTTTCCTAGCAGCTATTTTACCATGAAGGCCTGCTGCACAAGTCTCCTCTTAACAGTTGTTGTTTGTCTGCTGCTAGAACTCTGTGTGGCATTGACCTGGTCTCTAATCTGAGCTCCTGTAAACCTGCGATTTCTGAGGCTGGTGACTCAGATATACTTATCCTCAGAAGCTGAGGTGACTCTTGGTCTTTCTTTCCTGGGGCGGTCCTCATGTGACCCAGTTCCTTTGTAGCACTTGACCGTTTTTGCAACTGCACTTGGGGACACTTTCAAAGTTTTCCCAATTTTTCGGACTGACTGACCTTCATTTCTTAAAGTAATGATGGCCACTCGTTTTTCTTTACTTAGCTGCTCTTTTCTTGCCATAATACAAATTCTAACAGTCTATTCAGTAGGACTATCAGCTGTGTATCCACCAGACTTCTGCACAACCCAACTGATGGTCCCAACCCTATTTATAAGGCAAGAAATCCCACTTATTAAACCTGACAGGGCACACCTGTGAAGTGAAAACCATTTCCGGTGACTACCTCTTGAAGCTCATCAAGAGAATGCCAAGAGTGTGCAAAGCAAAGTTCTGTACTATACTTATATTAAGCTTTAATCTATAACACTAATGCCAATGCCCCTGCATGGTCTTTCTTCCCCCTCCATGCAGGGATGCCAACATACTCACCGCCCAGGCCACGTGGTGAGCTCTCCATCTCCTGCTTCCTGGGGAAACCATCTAGTATAAAAAGCACCCTCTTCAGTAGGGAGGTGCCTGAACATCCCCTGTAGTTTCCATACATCTCTTATGTGAACAACTGTATGTTGCCAGGTCTCCTTTCCTAATCTAGTGTAGTTGGTATGTGAACCTCAACCCCTGGTCCTTATGTGGCAAGGGTCTGAACATGAAACCACATCGGGCAGCCAATGAATCTGAAGCCGCACAGGTGGTACCTGAACCCTGAAGCTGCATCTTCAGTACCCGAACCATTAACCATTTCGGCGATACTTGAATCTCCACCAGTGTCAGTACTGCTGAGTAGTGTTGAGCGATACGATACTGCAAATATCGGGTATCGGCCGATATTGGCTGTATCGGAATTCCGATCCCGAGTTCCGATATTTTCGTCAGATCGGATACCGGAATCGGAATTGTCACTGTCACTGTCAGTGTCCGTCGGTCGGGTCTGTCAGGAGTCAGCGGCACTTACCTGGCAGAAGATCTCCGGCGGTCACATCCCGGACTGCTTCATGGCCGCCATCCTCTTCTCCCCGGCGGTCACATGCAGTATCTCGCGATAACTGCAGTGACTGCTGGGTAATCGCGGCCGTAAAGCAGTCAGTCCGATGACGTCACCGCCGGGGAAGCTGGTAAGCAGCTGTGCTGCGCCGGGATGTCAGGCTCTGCCTGTCATTCCGATGTAGCAGAGCTGGATCGTCGTGGGACAATCGTTACTATGGACTGCGTCGGACAGGTGGTATACTGTTGGTTTGTTTTTTTTCTTTTTTTACAGGAGATCGATGGCGTCGCAGGAATGAGAGAGTAATAAAAAAAATGAAAACTGTGTTGTCTCTTTTATTTCATTAAAAGACTTTTTTCTTGCTGTGTTTTTTTTTTAAACATTTAATAACTTTGGGATTAATAATGGATCGGTGTCTTATTGACACCTCTCCATTATTAACCGGGCTTATTGTCACCGTGCAATCAACGGTGACATTAACCCCTTATTACCCCGCTTGCCACCGCTACAGGGCAAGTGGGAAGAGCCGGGTAAAGTGCCACAATTGGCACATCTTTTGATGCGCCAAATGTGGGGCTGCTGTAGCCTGGTATTATCAGGCTGTTGAGGGCCAAAATCCATGGGCCTTGACAGTCTTTTAATACCAGGCCGCAGCAGTCTGCATTTTACTTGGCTGGTTAACAAAAATAGGGGGGATCCCCACGCCGTTTTTTTTTCGAGGGGATCCCCTATTTTTGTTAACCAGCCAAGCTAAGCAGACTGCTGTGGCCTGGTATTATCAGGCTTGCAAGGTCCATGGATATTGGATCCTTACCAGCCTGAAAAACCAGGCCTCAGCGGTCTGCTTCATCTGGCTGGTTAACAAAAATAGGGGGGACCCCACGCTAATTTTTTTCGAGGGGATCCCCTATTTTTGTTAATCAGCCAAGATCTGCAGACTGCTGTGGCCTGGTATTATCAGGCTGGCAAGGTCCATGGATCTTGGCTCCTTAACAGCCTGAAAATCCAGGCCTCAGCGGTCTGCTTCATCTGGCTGGTTAACAAAAATAGGGGGGACCCCACGCCATTTTTTTTTCGAAGGGAACCCCTATTTTTGTTAATCAGTTCCCTCTGACGTCACTGATGGTGTCCCTGGCTGACCTGAAGTGAAAGTGGAAAGCAATCAATTAAGCTTTCCACTTCCTCTCCTGTCAGCCAGGAGAGGAACTCATTCATTTGGGGGTTTACTGTGAGGCTGCAGCATTAGCTGCGGTCCCTGCAGTAAACATTAACCCTTTCTGAAGGATTACACCGTGGGACCTGACTGTGCATCGGATTGGTAAGAATAATTTTGCTTTATTATTTTATTTTTATTACAGGAAATGGTTTTAGCAGGTAAATAAAATATGGTCAAAAACTGTGTGATTATTTCATTAAACTTCTTTTTTATTAAAGTGTGTGTGTTTGATTTTTCTTTCATACAATAGGATTAATAATTGATAGTTGTCTAATTGACAGCTCTCAATTATTAACCTGGCTTAAAGTGACCTTTCAATTGCAAGGTCATTTTAACCCCTTATTAACCCATTCGCCACCGCTACAGGGCAATGGGAATAGACGGGCAAAGTGCCAGAAAGGGCAAATCTAATTAGAGATTTGCCCTTTCTGGGGTGTCTGGGGCAGATGTTAGTAGCCGGGGGGGGGGGCAAAAATAATGGTCCCTCTCTGGGCTATTATTATCTGCCCCCACTCACTGGCTTTGTCTGTCTGGTTGCGAAAATAGGGCGGGAGCCCACGCATTTTTTTTCAGCAATTTTACACCTCATATATATATATACATGTCATTGAGTTTGTGACACATATATATATATATATATTTATAGTTCATACACTTCTACATAGTATAATAGCCGCTAATTCAATTGCCGGCTTTTGTGAAAATGCAGAACCCGACATGAAATGACACTTGGTGTACATAGGGTTAACCATGTCTTTTCATGTCCTTTGCTATCTGATTTTCACAAACAATTAAATCAGTCTATGTGTGCAAAATTTCACACCTGTAGGGGTTAATTAAAGGTGTAAATTCGTAGCAAAAAAGTCCGTTTTTTTTACAACGAATTTACACCTTTAATTAACCCCTACAGGTGTGAAATTTTGCACACATAGACTGATTTAATTGTTTGTGAAAATCAGATAGCAAAGGACATGAAAAGACATGGTTAACCCTATGTACACCAAGTGTCATTTCATGTCGGGTGCTTCTGTCTTTTCACTGAAGCCGGCTTTACCCGGCAATTGAATCAGAGGATATTTTACTATGTAGAAGTGTATAAACTATACATATATGTATATATATATGTCACAATGACATGTTATATATATATATATGTATTCTATGTGTGTATATTTAGTGTTTACAAGGAAAGAATGGGGTTTTTTTTAGTTCCGATATTTTGTTCCCATAGACTTACATGGGACTTCCGGTATCGGTATCGGGTATCGCCGATATTTTAATGGTATCGGCGATACCATTCCGATTCCGATACTTAGGGATATCGGAAAGTATCGCTCAACACTACTGCTGAGTGTTCCAGAATCCGTACTGTTGGAACCTTTCCCAGTATCCGAATGCAGCCCCATCTGTGACTCTGTGACATTATCCAATCTGCCTGAGAATCCAGAACCTGTGCAGTCTGAAGAGAGTCCATATCCTGTCTTGCCCGTTACTCTGAGTCCAGTTGATGTCTGCAAGTCTGACCCTGGAGTAAGCAGCTGCAGTACCGGGGACTGCCTAGGAGAGGGAGCTGATGGCTATCTGGCGGTTAAGTCTAACTCCGTCATGAGGAGCTCTAGCAAAGACAAGGTAGTCACTTAGCCACGCCCCTTCTAGTAAGCCTAGCCCTGTGGCACAGTGAGTCCACGAATCACATGTGCTACACGCATGTGCGAGATGTTCTTTGTAGGTCTATTTGTTCTTTCTTTTGGTACAATGGGTACCATTTTCTGAATGGGTTTTTAGATTTTATTTTTACCATGTTCACTAAATGCTAAAAATGTCCTGCCGTTATGATTCTCCAGGTCATTACGAGTTCATAGACACCAAACATGTCTAAGTTCTTTATTTTTAACTGGTGAAAAAAAAATCCAAAGGTTGGTAAAAAAAGGCGCCATTTTCCGAGACCTGTAGCATCTCCATTTTTCATGATTTGGGGTTGGGTGAGAGCTTTTTTTTTGTGCACCAAGCTGATGTTGTTATTGATACCAATTTGGTGTAGATACGATCTTTTCATCACCCGTTATAGGGCTGCCACCATACAATACAATATCGGTAGGGACGTGCTTATTGCAGTATAATGGCTGAAATTTATTTACAATTTAAAGAAATACATGTAAAAATTTCCTTATTTATTTGAATATACATTTTATAGGGATTTAAGGCTTTGCTTTTATGGCACAAATCGCCAAATCTCTTATGCCCATTAAGGTGCTATTCCCACCTTTAGAAGTTATCATCTATTCATAGCATAACTTCTAAAGATTATGAAAATCCTTTAAAATAGTCATAGGGTTTAAGATAAAATTCTAGCAGTCAGAAGTTTCCATTGAGGGTGCACAATCTACCTGATTTAAACAGGTTTCATTATGACATTTGTAAAAATGTTACTTACATCATCTTTTCTTCTTCATGCAAAAAAATTGATGCGGAATTAATGTTCAAACCGTGCATTGCATATCAAGAGCCATACAACATATCCGATTTAGTGTGTTCTCTTATGCAGACTGGAGAGAGCACTCATGCTGATCAGATTGTCTCATCCACCCCAATAGTCAATGATAAGAGATCCATAGCCTGCTTAGATATGGTGCATGGTTTATTGCCAACAATGCACAGTTTGGACAGCACTTCTGCATCAATTTCTTCATGCACGAAGCAAAACTGTATGTTTTCTTTGAAAATCAATGTCAAAATGACTATAATACTTTGGAAAGTTTATTCTCAATCTCCACCCACCTAGGCTGATTGACAGTCCAATAGTGCTCTTTCTCCCTGCTGTTGTCAAAATCTTACACTGCTCAGTAAAAGCTGCAGCTGTCAGTCAGGCTGCAAGGGCAGAGACTGAATCCCGTTGGACTCAAGAGTACTCTTATTCTTTAATTGGATTCATAAAATGGTCATTTTATATCACAATTATACAGCTTTTCTGCATGATATTCAAACTACCGTATATACTCGTGTATAAGCCGAGATTTTCAGCACCTTTTTTCATGCTGAAAATGCCCCCTCGGCTTATACACGAGTCATAGGGCAGAAACCAGCGGGGGAGGGGATGCCGCGGTAGGAGCCGGTGGCTGGGATCATACTCACCCCTCACCGTGCCATCGCTGAGTGTCCCTGCAATCCTGCGTTCTCCCCGTCTTCTTGCAGCTCTCCAGCACTGAGCGGTGATGTAATACCGCTCATTAAGGTCATGTAATATGGACGCGACGCCACTCCCATGGGCGTGGCCTCCATATTCATGGCCTTAATGAGCGGTATTACATCACCGCTCAGCGCTGGAGAGCTGCAAGAAGACTGGGAGAACGCAGGATTGCAGGGACGCTCAGCTATGGCACGGGGAGGGTGAGTATGATGGAGGAGAGGACAAGGAGCACGAGCAGGACGGGGGGGAGAACGGTGGACGGGGGAAGCATAGAGGAGGACGGGAGAAGCTGGAGCAGGATGGGGGGAGATCGGTGGACGGGGAAGCGTGGAGGAGGACGGGGGAAGCTGGAGCAGGACGGGGGGGAGATCGGTGGACGGGGAAGCGTGGAGGACGGGGGGGAGATTGGTGGACGGGGAAGCGTGGAGGAGGACGGGGGAAGCTGGAGCAGGATGGGGGAAGCATGGAGCAGGATGGGGGGGAGATCGGTGGACGGGGGAAGCGTGGAGGACGGGGGGGAGATCGGTGGACGGGGGAAGCGTGGAGGAGGACGGGGGAAGCATGGAGCAGGACAGGGGAGGATGGAGGGCACAGAGGAGCACGGAGCAGGACAGGGGGCACAGGAGGACGGAGAAGGAAGGGGGGAGCACAGCGGAGGATGGAGCAGGGGGGGAGTACAGAGGAGAATGGGGGAGCACAGAGCTGGATGGGGGCAGCACAGAGCAGGAGGGCAGTTTATACACCCGGCTTATACACGAGTCAATAATTTTTCCCAGTTTTTTGTGGCAAAATTAGGGGGGTCGGCTTATACAGGGTCGGCTTATACACGAGTATATACGGTAAGTATACCCACCTCATCTCATATAATAGATCTATTTAATTTATGTACTTTGAATTATACAAATCTGATGAACAATCATCCTAAAGAGGATCAGGTACTTACACAAAAGAATTGAGATAAATACCTTGTAAAAAAAAATCCCCAAGCTCCCCTGATCATCCTGGTCTTTTCCGTTTTGCACTGCCTCACTCATTTGCAGAGATATTCACATTTGTTACTTCTGGAGAGCAATATGTGAAATCTCTGCTTGCAATGAAACTGGACATTTCTTCAGGGTTATTAAATCTCAGCTAGACAGTGTCTGGGACTGACAAAACAGCTGACGAGCTGTAATTGGCAGCTCCTGGAAGGGAGAAGCAAAAGCACATGTCCCCCAAAAAATTTTTTTAAGAAACACCAAGTTGTATCACAAGCAGAGATTTCACATAAGCTCCAAAAACAACCAGTGTTAATATCTCTGAAATGGAGTGAAGCAGCACAAAATGCAAAAAAAAACTGTAGAATCAGGGGAGATCAGATATTTTTACATGATATATAATTCAATTGTTTTAGCAAGTAACAGGTCTTCCTAAAAGGGACCAGTTTAATTGAATCCTCTTATCTCATTTCTACTTTGCATTTATTACTCATGTACACATATTCCTAATATACAAAGATATTAGTTTTCACATTCTCAATAAAGGAACGGTTGTCATTTCATACAATGTTTCATATATTCCATTATTTTGGTTTGTGTCCTGAGTAAGAAGTCTGGAATGACTTTGAAACATGTTGACTGAAAAACCTGAAATAAGAAATCCTTTATTATCATACTTCCTTTTGGATCTTCACTGCTTATCAGCAGCGTAGATAAACCACATTTGGCTGGCTCATTTTTTTCCCTCTCTCCTTGTTGTAAGACCTATGGATCTGCAGCAACTGTTTTCATGCGTATTCATGGTTGTGTGTCACATGACCTTATCAGGTTAGCATAATTTTAATTGACATAATTGTTATTCTCAGATAAGACCCTATTTGCGCTTCTTTTGCTCCTAGTCTCTACTTATATTCCATTGACATATAATAGGTCCAGATTGTACAACTAAACCATTTACGTATTTCTAATAATTTTCATTATGAATCATAAGGTTTAATGTGAGTGGGCAAAGGATTTTATAAATCTTATAGGCACATTACTGATGATCAACAAAAGTTTCATCTAAATTTAATGATTTTCCCTTGAGCTTTGTTTGTGTAGCAAATCTGAAAAAATGTAAAGTTCCACTGTCTTTTCTATTTTGACATTTTCTTCTAAATTTCTATACCAGGAATAGGCTTGGACTTCTTTTGGACATAAGACATTAGGAACTCTATTATTAAGCGTGAGTGTTATTCGAATGGAGCAATAAAAGACAAAATAAAAGTATATGTGTTGTGTACAACTATCAAAAACCTTCTGCTTCTTTCTTAAACTAAAGTTAAATTTAGTTTTAAAGGGCACCTGCCAAGTCCCAAAACACTATTAAACTGCAGATATGAGGCTGAATGGCCCCTGCACTTAAAGTCCGGCTACCAGGAAGAAATTAACTTTATTCCTCCTGACAGACTCTTGCTTTCAGTCATGGATGTGTGTCTGACATGGCTTCAATCACCACTCAGTGCATAGTGAGCGACACTAACTGATAGCTGGCTCAGAAGTGCAGAAGTGCAGATGTGGCTGTCAGTCAGTGCTGGAGCGGGGTTACAGCTACCTCTCACTATGTACTGAGCAGTGACTGAAGATGCACCGGCTTCACCTCCTTGACTGAAAGCAAGAGGAGGCTGGGAGTAATAAATGTAATGTCCTCCTGGCAGCTAAGCTTTCAGTGCAGTGACCAGACAGCTTTAGAAAGCCATTAACCTGCAGATTAACCCCATGCAGGTTTGTAGCATTTCGGGACAGTCAGAAAGCTGGAAAGGTGGCCTGCAAATCTCCTTCCCTACTGGCAATAATGGTCTTGTTTTGATTAGCTGGGCTGATCCGATGTCATCATTGCCAGCCTGTCTAATCGAAAGAGGAGCAAGGAATGCTGGGAGATGAGGAGATCTGCGGGTCTCCCACCCAGTCGTCACTGATTACTAATGTGGCTTCTGGACCAGAGTCCTGTGAATCACTTCTTCCATCTCTACTGCAGACCCATCAAGACATCACCTTCTCTTTTGCCTTCTTATAGCATATGCATCAAAAAGAATGATTCCCTGTCTGAATTAGCTACTATGGGCATCTATGAAATAGCTTTGTTGCCATAGGAAGAGATGTTTAAGCAGCTGTCAGACACCTCTGGCCTGGGTCATCTGTTCTGGATGCTCACCTCTTGGCCAGTGTAGAGAGTGGATATAAAGAGCACCTTTCTTTCTTTGCATGATCTGTCCTGCCTCTTCATTACACAGATAATTTTCTCTGAAGTTGTACTGGAGAAAAATTTTACACTTAACAAGAAGTTTCCCCTGAGAGTACAGCTGATCACTGGGGGTCCCTGCTGGCATACACTTTAAAATCAGCTTATCGTGAAATGAAGCTTCTTACAAGTAGGAACACTCCATTGCTCTCCTTTGAACCCCTTCGTAAACCTTTCAATCAACTAGAGAGGTGCAGGGAGAAGCAGGCTATGGGCAGCACTAGACTAGTTTTGTCTCTCCCTATGGTTCCTGGACGAATCTTTATTCTTTGGCACTGATTCATCAAGTCTGGTCATCTTCATTTCGATCCTGATGAAGGGTCTGGGTGGAGTGTGAGGCTTCTGAGGCATAAACCTCTTAGTGAATCGGCAGGGTCTGATGAGTGCTTTAGTCCCTGCTGAAGTACGATTTGTGGCACAGTGACCCCTGAAGGTCATCATGAATTTAACCTGTTACCCCTGTCCTATCCCAATTCTGTCGATTTGGTCAGAGTTGGGCGGAAATGACATATGAACACCAAAAGTCGCAAAATTTTAGCCCAACCTCAAATTTTAACCAAAATTTAGCGATTTTGCAAATCTTTTTACCCCAAAATTCTGATGTAAAAGTTTTGATGAATAGGGCCTTATGTTTTCTCTGAAACACTCCAGATTCTGAACAATGCTACCTTTAGTCTTGGCAGCATGAATAGATTGAAAGTTTCCCTTTACGTTGGGAAAAAGAAGTAGACAGGTCGAAGAGAATTTTTTCAACAAAAATGATTGAAATTGTACTGTTCATTGAGACTCAAAGGGTTGTAAAAAATTTAATTTATGTTTATTATGCAAATTGTGTACTGTGTTATATCCAAAAAGATGATTTTTGACCATAATTGATGCTAAGCTTTGGAGTATATTTTTCTTTTTCAGAAGAAAACCCTTAGCATTTAAATGTCCGTTTCAACCCTATTAATTCAATAGTTTGCATAGTTGTCAATAGAGATTTCATTGTAGGTTTGCCTACTGCGATTTTTGCATAGAGTCGTACAGTATGTGGAAAGACTCTGCCAGATGTACAGCTTTGTAAGCACATCAGTGGCAAATTAAACCAACTGCTTCTCCATCCTGAGAGTGCTTTAGTGCTACACTTTATGACTTGAACTGCCTGTTTAATGGACTGTGAGATCTTTCTCATTTGCTCTGAACAAAAGTAAAGGAAATCTGCTTGGCACTCAAAAATGATAGTTCTAGTTAAATCCCTGGCTGCATGGAAAATTAGAAAATTATAAGTGCAGCCATCAATCTTTATGAATTTTCAGAAGTGGAACGCCCTACCATTTGAGTGGAGAGGATGCAATAGACTTTGACCTCTCATTTGAGAATATTTTTTTGCTTCATTACCTGCCTTATTTAATTTAGATAAAAGAAACATAATTATATGCACATATATAATAAATTGAAACAAGAAGATAAAGTGCTGGGTTATTTTATTTCCTGAAATACAGAATCTGCAATGAGTCAAGAAATACAACATTTATGCCAGAAGAACAAAAATTCATGTTTGATTCCTTAACAATCTATACCCTGCTGTGTGCCCTACTTGACCTAGTAGTTGCATAATCCATTCAAATGCAGAACATGTAATGACATACAAATTATGCTGCCACAAATAACATCCAGTCATCTATGTACTAAGATTAAACAGTGAAAGCGTTTAACCAAGAATGCTGGGTTAAATGGCAATTATAATGATGTAGTGTGTCAGAGCCTATGTATGTATATTATACCGGTAGCTCTATATAGTGGTTGGAAATGCAGAATCTGCGGTAACGCTAGGCATTGGAAACATTCCTTTAAAAAAATGAAATTGAACTATTATAATTAAGTTAAATTTTTAGTATTAACTATTATTGATAGTACCAAGCAGGGGGAATTTAATTTGCCTCAAATTTTACCAAAAATTTGGATTCTCCTAAATGTGATTTCTTTGTGAGTCGCTTCATGTGAATTTATGTGGCAAAAAATAAATATGCTTACCCCACCACTCATCTGACCCATTACTGCAGACGCTCATCCGGTCCTCCGCACAGCTCCTTCCAGGCAACGCATGCGCAATGTTCTCTTTTGCTTTTTTTGCCATCTCCACTCGGCGCTGGAACCTCCTCCGCTGAAGACCACTGATGTCACATTGTGCTTTGTGACGTGTATCGCCTGAGATGCAGACTGTGACGCTAGTCACTTCTCACGGTCAAGTCGTGAGACAGAGTGGTCAAGGAGTCAAAGGTTAGAAGCCAGGAGGGTACGTCATAAACAGAAGGAAGAGACAAAAGCGTAGTCAGGTAACGTTCCGAGGTCAGCATACTGGGAGGATAATAGATAGGAGCAGAAGGGGTTAAACAGGTGGATGGTCAGAATGAAGTCCAAGGTCGGGCAACAGATCAAGCATACAAAACTCAAGGTACAGGGAGCGCAAACCTCACTTATTGAATATACGTCTGGCAGTCTGGGAGAAGCTGCTCAGTTAAGTAGGCATGGCAATCACCTGGGATAGTAAACACTTGGAGACAGCCGAAGCCTCCCAGTCACAAATTGGCTAGTCGAGCTGTCAATCAATACACTGACAGCTCAGCATGCCCCTGAACAAAATTGGATGGCCATGCTGTCAATCAAAGTACTGACAACTTAAGCACGCCCCTGTACCAGATTGGAAGGCCGAGCTGTCAGTAACTGCATCCCAGAAACCCTGAGGGGTGGAAGAGTGACACAGACCATGTGCACCATGACATCAGAGGCTTACTTGTAAAAATGCCAAAAGAGCTAAAGACGATGTTGCACATGTAATGTCATCGGGAGCTGTGCGGAGGATCAGAAGTTTGCGGCAGTCATGGGATAGGTTAGCAGCAAGTATTTTTCCACCTGTTTATTATGCTATCAGACATCAGACCATGATAGCGAATATTCAATTCCTATTGAATAGGTTTCAGTTATTCTGACCAATTTCAAATGTAATGTCAAATTTGGATTTCGGGAGATTCAACCATCACTAGTTCCAATATATTCCACAGCGCTGTACACAAGGCACATTGACCCCTGTAAAATGCAAGTTCCAAACTCTAAATTCCTTTAGCTCATGTACATGCTCCCTGAATCCAATTTCTTTGGACGTCAATAAATGTAAGAATTTTTTAGATCAGTAGAAGGAAAAAAAAATCACCCAGCTCATGCTGATATAACAAGAGCATGGAAGCTTCATACAGATGAATCTTCTTGTTGGATATAGCTCACTATTTTGGATTTGGTCCAACCATTTTACATGCGTCATTAGGTCGTCCATTGTGTAACCAGCTTGAGGTTAATGTCAATGTTACGAAATCCTATTTACATTAGCTGAAGCTGTCTATCCATAACAATAGAGGATGCACAAATCCAGATATCTACTATCTGATAACTATGTCTTAAGCCCCCGTCTCACACAGCGATCTCGCTAGCGAGATCGCTGCTGAGTCACTAGTTTTGTGACGCAGCAGCGATCTCCCCAGCGATATCGCTGTGTGTGACATTCAGCGACGATCAGCCCCCCTGCCGGGAATCGCTGATCGTCGCTGAATGTCCTGGACATTTTTTTGATCGCTGGTCTCCCGCTGACAATCACGCATCGCTGCGTGTGACAGGCGGGAGACCAGCAATCCGCTGGTAACCAAGGTAGACAGCGGGTTTCCAGGCGCGGGGCTGTGCCTAGAAACCCGCTGTGTACCTTGGTTACCAGCTCTCTGCATCAGGGCGCTGGTATCCAAGGTACACTGCGGATAACTAAGCGATGCTACCCGCAGTGTCGCTGTGCTGATCGCTGCCTGAGCTGCCTGTTTGGCAGCTCAGCAGCGATCATGTAGCGATACACCAGCGATCCTGATCGTTGTCGGGATCGCTAGTGTATCGCTATGTGAGACCCGGGCTTTAGGGTCCCATCACACATAGCGACACACCAGTGATCCCGACAACAATATGCACTTGTCAGGATCGCTGGTGTGTCGCTGCATGATCGCTGGTGAGCTGCCAAACAGGCAGCTCAGGCAGTGATCAGGACAGTGACACTGCGGGTAATATCGCTTAGTTACCCGCAGTGTACGTTGGATACCAGCCCGCTGGTGCAGGGAGCTGGTAACCAAGGTACACATCGGGTTTCCAGGCGCTGCGCGACGGTACGAAGATATACATCTTTACTGTTTCAGTAAGTGGAATTCTGCTATATCACGGAATAGATTAAATCGTGATTCCCTAATACTTTGACCGAGACACCTATAAACCAATACTAAAATCCATAGTTAACTCAGCGTCTGTAATACTATTGTAGGAACTCGAGGATTCTGATAGCGTGGGGCAATGAACAATCAGAGACGGGTTTCTTTGAATGCAAATAATGTATTTGTGAAACAGCAAAACACCCAAAAACAATATTCAAACAACCCGTAGTGACATGCAATGAGTCCATATATATATACACAAGTCCAGTTATATGAATCCGGATATATAAGTCTTTGAACCTCTATAGCGAGGGTGGTAAAGTTCTTACGACGGAGTCCTCACACAAATGTGACCACAAGGTAAGTCTGATGCACAGGTAACGTGGCTGGATTTACACACTGCTGGTGTGTGAAGAGTCAGATCCAGGTATGCAGAAAACACAGGGAGGTCCAGGAACAAGTTAATCTCAGTTGTGGCTTAATTCAGTGAAGTCCAACAACAAGTTCATATGTCAGTAAGGTTCCAGTAACAGTTCCAACAGCTCTCACCAGAGGTAATGCACAAAGGGTTAAACAGCAACAGTTCAGAAACACAGTTCTTATCAAATGGAGTGAACCAAGGGTTAAATTCCCAAGTCAACAGTTTAGTGATAACACAGTACTTTGTGCAACTTACATATGCAGAGAATGTCCAGAGCCATGGGTAGAAACTGCTGTGGCTGAGAAACACCTGAAGATAAGGTTATGCACTTTCCTGGTAAATACACAAAAGATCTGTGAGGAACAAAGCAGCTGGGTTGCAGGGGAACAGAAGCAGAATATTCCAGCAGTGAAGCCAGCACCTGAGCCGGGTTTTAAACAAACGAACAGGAAGTAGGGCACAGAAAACAGCAAACTCCATTTTAACAAAGGGCAAAATCATTGACAAAGTTACCTAGAAAACCCGGAATACTGACATTACTCCCCCCCTAAAGACGGCCTCCGGACGGTCCTGGACCAGGCCTGTCCGGGTATCTCCGATGAAACTGAGCAATCTTCAGAGGCGCATTGATGTTACTTACTGGTTCCCAAGAATCATTTTCAGGAGAGTAACCTTGCCATCTAACTAGATACTGAAGCCGGTTTCTATGAAGTCTCGAATTAACAATATCCTGTACCACGAATTGTTCTTCGCCATCAACCAACACTGGTGGAGGGGGAGGTACGATACGTCCCTGAAATGTGTTAGGAGAGACTGGTTTTAATAAGGAAACATGAAATACTGGGTGTACCTTTAAAGTCCGTGGTAGCTTCAACCGACAGGCAACAGAGCTCACAATCCCAGTGATCTTGAATGGACCGATGAATTTCTGTCCCAGTTTCTGCGAAGGAACACCCAATTTTAGATTCTTGGTGGACAACCAAACTGAGTCTCCTACCTTATACATAGGTGCTGGTTTCCGGAATCTATCGGCCGACTTCTTGTAACGCTCCTGTGCTGTGGTCAGGGAGTCCTTCAAAACTTCAAGATTACGTTGCAACGCCATCACTCTGTCTTCAACCGCTGGTACCGAAATCGTAACTGGAGACCTAGGCAAAATACTTGGATGATAACCCAGGTTGGCAAAAAAAGGCGTTACCTTCGTGGAACTGCTTTGGGAGTTGTTGTACGAAAATTCCGCTAGAGGAAGTAGCTTCAGCCAATCGTCCTGCAAATGACTGACGTAACAGCGTAGATATTGCTCCAAGGTTTGATTTGTCCGTTCGGTCTGCCCGTTGGTCTGAGGATGGTATGCAGAAGACAAGCAAACATTAATGTGGAGCGCAGAACAAAATCCTTTCCAAAATCTAGAGGTAAATTGTATTCCCCGGTCAGAAATGATGTCATCTGGTACCCCATGCAGCCGGAAAATGTTCTGGATAACTAAATCTACTGTCTCTGTAGCTGAGGGAAGACCAGCACACGGAATGAAATGAGCAGCTTTCGTTAAACGATCTACTACCACCAAAATAGTATTTTTACCACCAGAGGTGGGTAACTCCACAATAAAGTCCATCGAAATAGACCCCCAAGGGCGAGACGGTACAGGTAGCGGTTTAAGAAGACCAGTAGGTGAAACGCGAGGAACCTTGTACCGGGCACAAACTTCACAAGAGCGGACATAGTCATTCACATCCTTCAAGCAGGTAGGCCACCAAAAAAAAACGAGTTAATAATTCCTGCGTCTTCTGTACCCCCCTATGACCAGCCAATTTAGAGTCATGGACCAATTTGAGAACTCGAAGTCTTACAGCCTCTGGGACATAAATGCATCGATCTCTAAGCCACACACCATTCCGAAGGACAAGATTCACATTGTCAGGTGGAGCTGCAAGAAATACGTCACCGTCATAGGCCAGCTTGATCTCCTGCCACAAGTCCCGGTTCCGGAGCACTCCAACGAAATTGGCCTCCGACAAGATGGTCTTCGACGGGGTCCCAGGCACGGAATCCACGGTATGGATTCGGGATAATGCGTCAGCTTTCCCATTACGTGAACCTGGGCGGTACGAAATAATAAAATTAAACTGGTTCAAGAACAAACTCCACCTAGCTTGTCGAGGAGAAAGACACCTGGCAGACTTAAGGAATTCCAAATTGCGATGATCCGTGAGTACTACTACCTGCTGAGTAGCCCCCTGCAAATGGTGTCTCCATTCCTTAAAGGCAGAAATAATTGCCAAAAGTTCCTTATCTGCCACATCATAGTTCAGTTCTGCAGAAGATAACCTACGAGAGAAGAAGGCACACGGGTGCAGCAAACCTTTGTCTCCGGTACGTTGTGAGAGGATAGCTCCCAATGCACAGTCAGACGCGTCCACCTCCACGATAAAAGGCTGTGCAGGATCCGGATGCATCAATATTGGAGCCGTGGTAAAACAACCCTTCAGGCGATCAAAGGCTTCCTGAGCTTGCGAAGACCATTCAAACTTCTTCCCCTTCTTGGTGAGGAGAGTGATGGGACGGACAATTTCTGAAAAATTTCGGATAAACCGTCTATAAAAGTTAGCAAAGCCAATGAATCGTTGTACCTCCTTAATGTTTCCTGGTACCGGCCAGTCCAAGATTGCCTGGATCTTGCTGGACTCCATATTCAATCCCTGAGGCGAGATAACATAGCCTAAAAATTGAATTTCAGAACAATGGAACTCACACTTTTCGAGTTTGATGTACAAATGATTATCTCTCAAACGTCTAAGTACGGTCTTGACATGTTCCTGATGTTCCTGTAAGGAGTCAGAAAAGATTAAGATGTCATCAAGGTAAATTACCACATATTGGTCCAATAAATCCCTGAAAATGTCGTTGGCTAAATGTTGAAAAGCAGCAGGAGCGTTACAGAGTCCGAATGGCATTACCAAATATTCAAAATGTCCATACCGGCATCTAAAAGCTGTCTTCCATTCGTCTCCGGGCCGTATACGCAGTAAATTATATGCCCCACGAAGATCTAATTTGGTAAATACTTTGGCCTGGCGAACTCTTTCCAACAATTCTGGAATTAGGGGCAACGGGTACCTGTTACGAATGGTTACCTTATTTAACTCCCGGTAGTCAATGCAGGGTCTTAGAGTACCATCCTTCTTCTTTACAAAGAATATTGGAGCTCCCGCTGGTGAAGAAGATGGTCGGATAAACCCCTTGGCTAAATTCTCATCTATATACTCTCGTAAAGATTTTAATTCCGGAGCCGCCAACGGGTAAACATGGCCGAAAGGAATCGCTGCTCCAGGAAGCAATTCTATGGGGCAGTCATACGGTCTATGTGGGGGAAGTTGATCTGCCTTCCTTTTATCACAAATGTCTGAGAATTCCTGATATATCAGAGGGAGAGTAGGTACCTGTATCACCTCTTCCAAGTTCTGGGTAACTGGAGCCGCTACAGTTGGACTGATGGTAGAACTGCACTTCGGGAGAAAGGTTATCTCCTTGGTTTCCCAATTGATGATTGGATTTTGTGACCGTAACCAGGGAATTCCTAAAATTACAGGAAAATGAGGAGAAGATATTAACATGAATGAAAGTGTTTCTTGATGGTCTGGTTCCATCTTACACTCCAGAGGCACTGTCTCCCGATCTACTGGTCCAGAAACTAATGGGGAACCATCCACCGTTTCCATAGTGATTGGTGAAGCTCTTAGTTGTGTCTTTATACCATGTTCCTTTGCAAAAGAAGAATCCATGAAATTCCCACCTGCTCCAGAGTCTATCATGGCAGAACTTGATATCCACTGTTCCTCCCACTGAATCTGTATAGGAAGAGAACAATGTGAATATTTCTCCCCTTGATCTTTAGGGGAAGTCGGCATCAGTATTGGGGGAAAAACCGCATCTAGATGTAGACTGGTTTCCGAAACTTCAGACTCAGCGTCTGTGTTATCATAATCCCCTACTACCGCCAACACCTTGTTGGGTCGCCTAGGACATTTAGGACAATTGATGAGGAAATGGTCCGATTGACCACAATAGAAACATAAGCGCTCACGGAGACGGTGTTCGCGGCGTTCATTATTCTCACGTCTCTGCAGTGAGTCCACCTGCATAGGCACCTCCTCAGCCTCTCGCGGGTTTTTGCCTGTGGTTTCCTGGACGGAAGAGAGTAATTAGTAATGCGATTTACAGCGGCCCATTTTTCTTGTCTGCGTTCAGTTAAACGGATATCAATACGTACACAGTGCTGTATAAACAATTCAAACTCCTGTGGAGACTCTGAACGAGCTAGCTCATCCTTGATTGCATTTGACAAACCTTTTCTAAAGATTGGTAATAAAGCATTGTTTTCCCACTGGGTGTCCACCACTAACCTTTTAAATTCAGTAACATATTCTATGACTGACCGTTTCCCCTGGCGTAAGGAAAGCAAGGCAGATTCAGCGGTAGCACGGCGGTTGGGATCGTCGAACATTTGCGCCATGGCTGCCAGAAAATTATCCAAATTATTTAGACGGGTATCATGACTTTCAACCATAGGATTTGCCCAAGCCAGTGCACGTGATGTCAACAACATAATAATACATAGAACCTTAGATCTATCAGACCGGTAGTAGGAGGCATGTACATCAAAAAATAATATACATTGATTAACAAACCCACGGAATTGACTTCGGTCACCATTAAAACGGAATGGAGGCAATTTGGGCATACTGGTGGATGAGGTAGGCTCAGTAGGTAAGGCCTCCAGGACTCCTAACCTAGCACGTAGATCTTGGAGAGCCTGACCAAACCCTGTGCATTGTGGTTAACCCGAGACTCCAAGTCTCTAATCTGATTGAGTGCAGCCGCCACCTCCTGCTGCAAGGAGTTAACTATGGTGAACAATTTGTCTGCCCGTGTCTCCGTCATTGCCCCAGCAGAATCCTCTTTTTTAGGCTGGAATATCCTGTAATACTATTGTAGGAACTCGAGGATTCTGATAGCGTGGGGCAATGAACAATCAGAGACGGGTTTCTTTGAATGCAAATAATGTATTTGTGAAACAGCAAAACACCCAAAAACAATATTCAAACAACCCGTAGTGACATGCAATGAGTCCATATATATATACACAAGTCCAGTTATATGAATCCGGATATATAAGTCTTTGAACCTCTATAGCGAGGGTGGTAAAGTTCTTACGACGGAGTCCTCACACAAATGTGACCACAAGGTAAGTCTGATGCACAGGTAACGTGGCTGGATTTACACACTGCTGGTGTGTGAAGAGTCAGATCCAGGTATGCAGAAAACACAGGGAGGTCCAGGAACAAGTTAATCTCAGTTGTGGCTTAATTCAGTGAAGTCCAACAACAAGTTCATATGTCAGTAAGGTTCCAGTAACAGTTCCAACAGCTCTCACCAGAGGTAATGCACAAAGGGTTAAACAGCAACAGTTCAGAAACACAGTTCTTATCAAATGGAGTGAACCAAGGTTAAATTCCCAAGTCAACAGTTTAGTGATAACACAGTACTTTGTGCAACTTACATATGCAGAGAATGTCCAGAGCCATGGGTAGAAACTGCTGTGGCTGAGAAACACCTGAAGATAAGGTTATGCACTTTCCTGGTAAATACACAAAAGATCTGTGAGGAACAAAGCAGCTGGGTTGCAGGGGAACAGAAGCAGAATATTCCAGCAGTGAAGCCAGCACCTGAGCCGGGTTTTAAACAAACGAACAGGAAGTAGGGCACAGAAAACAGCAAACTCCATTTTAACAAAGGGCAAAATCATTGACAAAGTTACCTAGAAAACCCGGAATACTGACAGCGTCATGCTTAATGTTCACAGGCAGGGGCGGACCTACCGCCCGTGCAGCCCGTTCATTGAACGGGGGCCCCAGGGGAGAGGGGGCCCCTCCAGCCTCCAGCACCGCATGGCTAATTATTTACCTATTCAAATTAGCCATGTGGTGCACTACGCAGCCGAGGCACAAGGAGAAGAGCAGCGCTGCGGGAGGCAGGGCCGGCGTCAGCACCCGGCACACCCGGGCAAGTGCCGGGGCCCTGAGCAGGCGGGGGGGCCCACTGGCAGTCTGGCACCCCCGCGCCCGTTAGCGGTGTCAGCGCCGCCACTGGGCCCCCCCGCTTGCTCAGGGCCCCGGCATCAGCTGGCACAATACTTACCTCTCCCGTGCCTCCGCTGCCGCAGCTCCGGGCTCCAGGGGGCGCCGGCGCTTCCTCTCACAGCAGCACTGCTGAATGACGTCATCATTCAGAGGCCGGCTGTGGCAGAGAGCGCGGGGACGCCGGACAGGTAAGACGTGTGTGTGTGTCTCTGTGTGTGTCTGTGTGTATGTAGTGCGGTGCTGTGTGTGTGTGTGTGTGTGTGTGTGTGTGTGTGTGTATGTCTGTATGTGAGAGAGTGCTTGTGTGCTGTGGTGCTGTCTGTGTGTGATGATGGGCAGGCATTGCTGATAATGGGAGGCATTGATGATGATGATGGGGAGAAGATGATGATAATGGGCAGGCATACCAGACCAATGCCCTAACCCCATAACCTCCCTCTCCAATATAACTGAAGGGGAGCTTAATTGTCTTCTCTCCAAATCGCACCTCACAACCTGTGCACTTGACCCCATCCCAACCCACCTCCTCCCCAACCTCACCACCACTATTATTCCATCCCTAACCCACCTCTTCAACCTATCACTAACTTCCGGTACCTTCCCTTCTGCTTTCAAGCATGCCACAATCACGCCTATCCTTAAAAAGCCAACCCTCGACCCAACCGCTATGTCCAGCTATCGCCCAATATCGCTGCTCCCATTCGCTTC
This sequence comes from Oophaga sylvatica, assembly GCA_033576555.1. Classification (NCBI taxonomy): domain Eukaryota; kingdom Metazoa; phylum Chordata; class Amphibia; order Anura; family Dendrobatidae; genus Oophaga; species Oophaga sylvatica. The sequence goes on from JARQOD010000006.1 coordinate 34,812,935, forward strand.
CAAACTCCTGGAGCTGCATGTCCACGCTGAGCTTTCCTACCACTTCTCTTCTAACTTGCTCTTTGACACTCTACAATCTGGTTTCCGCCCCCATCACTCCACTGAGACAGCCCTGACCAAAATTACTAATGACCTACTTACAGCCAAAGCAAACGGACAATACTCTATACTCCTGCTTCTTGACCTGTCCTCTGCTTTTGACACAGTTGACCACTGCCTTCTACTACAGATTCTTTCCTCCTTTGGCGTCAAAGACCTCGCCCTATCTTGGATCTCCTCATACCTTTCCAACCGCACATTCAGTGTCTCCCACTCCCACACTACCTCCTCGTCCCACCCTCTCTCTGCTGGAGTTCCCCAAGGCTCTGTTCTAGGACCCCTACTCTTCTCAATCTATACACTTGGCCTGGGGCAACTCATAAAGTCCCACGGATTCCAGTACCACCTTTACGCTGATGACACTCAGATCTACCTCTCTGGCCCAGACATCACTTCTCTGCTATCCAGAATCCCGGAGTGTCTATCAGCCATATCCTCCTTCTTCTCCTCCCGCTTCCTCAAACTCAATGTGGACAAATCTGAACTCATAATCTTTCCCCCATCCCACAGATCTTCCTTACCTGACCTATCTACCACAATTAACGACATCACGCTTTCCCCCGTACCAGAAGTCCGCTGCCTCGGAGTAACCCTTGACTCTGCCCTGTCCTTCAAACCGCACATCCAAGCTCTTTCTACCTCCTGTCGCCTTCAGCTCAAAAATATTTCAAGAATCCGTCCTTTCCTCAACCCTCAATCTACTAAAATGATTGTACACGCCCTCATCATCTCCCGCCTCGACTACTGCAACACCCTTTTCTCTGGCCTCCCTGCTAACACCCTCGCACCTCTCCAGTCCATCCTTAACTCTGCTGCACGACTAATTCACCTCTCTCCTCGCTACTCCTCCGCTTCTCCCCTCTGCAAATCTCTTCACTGGCTCCCATTCCCTCAGCGTATCCAGTTCAAATTACTAATACTGACCTACAAGGCCATCTATAATCTGTCTCCTCCATATATCTCTGAACTAATCTCCCGATATCTTCCCTCACGTAATCTCCGATCCTCCCAAGACATCCTTCTCTCCTCCACACTTATTCGCTCCTCACCCAACCGCCTCCAAGACTTCTCCCGAATATCCCCCATCCTCTGGAATTCTTTGCCCCAACACATCCGACTATCAAACTCATTCAGATCCTTCAGACGGAACCTGAAAACCCATCTCTTCAGGAAAGCCTACAGCCTGCAATGACCCTGCTGCCTCCTCACCACTACCGGAGTTATTGCCTCAACCAACACCGGAACTGCTGCAACCCCCCGACCTACTGTCTCCTGCCTCACAATCCTGTAGAATGTAAGCCCGAAAGGGCAGGGTCCTCTCCCCTCTGTATCAGTCTGTCATTGTTAGTTTGTTTACTGTAAGTGATACCTGTAATTTGTATGTAACCCCTTCTCATGTACAGCACCATGGAATCAATGGTGCTATAGAAATAAATATTAATAATAATAATAATAATAATGGGCAGGCATTGATGATGGGAGGCGATAATGATGATGGGGAGGCGATGATGATGGGCAGGCATTGATGATAATGGGGAGGCACTGATGATGATGATGGGGAGAAGATGATGATAATGGGCAGGCATTGATGATAATGGGCAGGCATTGATGATGGGGAGAAGATGATGATGGGCAAGCATTGATGATGATGGGGAGGAGATGATGATGGGCAGGCATTGCTGATAATGGGGAGGCATTGATGATGATGAGGAGAAGATGATGATAATGGGCAGGCATTGATGATAATGGGCAGGCATTGATGATAATGGGCAGGCATTGATGATGGGGAGAAGATGATGATGGGCAGGCATTGATGATGATGGGGAGGAGATGATGATGGGCAGGCATTGCTGATAATGGGGAGGCATTGATGATGATGAGGAGAAGATGATGATAATGGGCAGGCATTGATGATAATGGGCAGGCATTGATGATGGGGAGAAGATGATGATGGGCAGGCATTGATGATGATGGGGAGGAGATGATGATGGGCAGGCATTGCTGATAATGGGGAGGCATTGATGATGATGGGGAGAAGATGATGATAATGGGCAGGCATTGATGATAATGGGCAGGCATTGATGATGGGGAGAAGATGATGATGGGCAGGCATTGATGATGATGGGGAGGAGATGATGATGATGATGGGCAGGCATTGATGATAATGGGGAGGCCATGATGATGATGGGGAGGCAATGATGATGATAAGGAGGCAATGATGATGATGGGGAGGCAATCATGATGATAATGGGGAGTCTTTCCACAGCGCCCTTTCCTGAGCCGTAACAGTGCAGAACGCAGTACAGCGCAGAGGAGAGCTCCATATTTTGTATGGAGCATTATATGGGGACCAGTATCCTGTATGGAGCATTATATTGGGTCCAGTATTCTGTATGGAGCATTATTTTGGGTCCAGTATTCTGTATGGAGCATTATATGGGGGGTGACATCCTGCATGGGGTATTATATGGGTGATGAGGGGGAGACTGTGGTGCCCATAATATTGTATGGAGGACTGTACTGTCCAGTCTGTTCTGTGCGCTGTGAGGATTTGGCGGTTTTTGAGCTATTGTAGAATTTACAATAGATATCACTCATGTAATGGAAGAAGTGAAGTATTTGGCATTGTACTATACCCATATTTCTCTGCTGTATCTTTGCATCATGAATCGTGGTCTGTGTTAAAGGGGCCCACTGAGGTTTGTGACTGACCTATGCAAGTGGTAGGTAGAACGGGCAGGTAGGTATCATCTATCTCCCTATTAGTTTTTATGATCATATTAAACAACTTTACTAGGGAGCTAGTCTGATTGCCGTATGTGGAGTCGGGAAGGAATTTTTTTCCCCAATGTGAAGCTTACTGTTTGCCACTTTTTGCCTTCCTCTGGATCAACATGTTAGGGCAGGTTAGGATAGGATATGGGCTGAACTAGATGGACTTAAAGTCTTCCTTCAACCTTAATAACTATGTTAGATTTGATAGTTGCGTTCTACATAAATATTACAATCTATATGATTACATAACTTTGTTGCCCTATAAAGTGCGGGGGGGGGGCCGGAAAAATTTCTTGCACAGGGGCCCACTACAGTCTGTGTCCGCCCCTGTTCACAGGACATATATTCATAGAGCCAAAAGCAAAGTAGCGCCAAAATATATCTGTATTTTATACTGTTAAATTTGACATTTTATATAAATCGTGTGACAGCTGCGCAGAACAGGATTAGTATTCTAATACTATATTATGGTGGAAAGGGATTGTCAAGGAACAAACTGCAGTCGCTAAACACTTATAAGCTATGTTATCAGTTTCACACTATGGTTCTGAGCAGTTTGCAAGAGTAAGAAGCGTTAAATTCATTAAGAGGCGTGTGCCTCTTAAGGGTTGTCCAATGCTTATAGATTATTCGCTTACCCTTTGGGCTCGTTCACGACTGTAAAAATCGGACGAGTGTTATCCGTCATTTTGACGGACAGCACTTTTTCCCATGTTATTCAATGGGTACTTGCGCATGTCTGATTTTTAACTTGGACCGAGGAAAATCGCAGCATGCACTATTTGTCTCCGATATCAGAACGAACTCTGCCATTCAAGTCTATGAGTCCATGAAAAAATAGGACCTTACTCAGAATATATTTTTATGCGGTTCACTTTTCACAGACAGACTGATCTTGCACATCTGAGAAAATCGGATCACAAGTTGAACACCCTCTGCTGAAACTCCTTTTATTGAATTTGGCACATCCTTCAGGTGTTGTGTGTGACCTAAAAAAAAATTTACTAAAGTCAGGTTTAGGTTTTGCATTTTAGGACATTTCTTTTGCATAAATTATGATGATTTACCAGGCTGCACTGGGCGACATTCCCTCCCCGCAAAACTCTGCACATTTTTCAAAAATTTGGCTGGAAAAAATATTTTGAAAAATTTCAAACATTTTTACGCCAGAATTTTGGCAAAAATTGTTTGATGAAGCAGAGCTTATACCTCTCAGGACACACGACCAACCAGACGCTGTTTAAGGGTTTTTATGTTTATACATATAGAAATTTGTAGAAATTTCTTGAAGCGATTATCATCCCTGAGATTAATAAATGCAATGTTCACATTTTTTTAACGGAATTATTAAAAAAATGTGGATCATTAGATTATGCCAAATTGAACAAGATTCATGTCATTATTATCTTCATGGTAATGATAAAATGATAATTGTATAATGAAGCTGCTTTCTACAGATAGATTACAATTTGCTTAATTATAGGAAAGCCCACCAGAAAAAAAGTTCTCATATATATTAAATAGACTAAAACCTGATACTATATTAATTGCATGTGAAGGCAACTGAATGGAGAAAAAAGAAGTGTGACGCAACAAAATGTGGAGGTGCAAAATATATGAAGAATGAAAGGGGAAAAAGAAACATAATGCTATAGAAATATTTTATCTGTTTTTTTTTTATTATGAAACTGAAATTGAAAGTTTACTAAATAGAACCTAATATAGTATCTACTGCATTTAGAAATGTGCTATATTGAGCATATTAATCGGCATGTATGGGTTCGCTCACACAAGCTTATTCATTGGACGAGTGCACTGCTAGCCAATGTTTTATCAGATAGCACTCATGCTAACATTATTCTATGAGGCACTGCAGATCTGCAATTTTTTCTCATGCTCATGTGCCATGTGAAAAAAGTCGCACCATGCTGTGAGTGGCTGCGCAAACAGGATCACGAGTACCCGTACAAGTCTATGGGTGGGTGTAAAACATCGGACTGCACTCGGATGTCACACAATGGAAAAGATGGAGAAATCTAGTTACCTGTGCTACGTTTCTCTCATATGAGGAAATCGGATCAAAGTAAACTGACACTCAGATCAAACTCGGAGTTTGAGCCGAGTGTCATTGGCATAACTGAGCCAATTCTCTCGCATGAGAGAAACAACGCTGGTGTGACCCCAGCATAACAGGTTCTATACCCATTCTTACCTGTTTATGTAATGGATGTTCAGTTCATTATTAAATTTATTTTATAATATTTGTATGTTATGTTGGATTGCAAATAATCAAAAGCGCATCTAATACTGAACATGTCAGAAACTATATAAAAATAGACATAAGAAAAAAAAATTTGCTACTAGAATAAGGTCATTTTCTTTTTCTAATGAAAAAAATAAATTATTTGGTGTATTAAATATTAATAAATTGTAAAAATGAACTAGCATATGTTATTAATTTAATTATAAATAATAATAATAAAGTGAAACAGTGGGAAAACCTTTTAAATATTAAAATATATTTTGTTAAAAACACTAAAAAATATATATGTAGAGAATTGATAAAAATAGAAATGAAAAATATTCCCGATAATTGATTTACACTAAAATTTATATTGAACACATATTGAAATATAGTTTATGATCAATAGTATAAAAATATTGTTAAAAAGCATAGATGAATAGATTTAAAAACATTTTGTAGGTAAATGGTAATATTCACGTGTTAGGGATAACAATCTACTATATAATTGTCTAACTTTTCACTTCCGTCTGTAATGGAAATCCTGCGTCACTGATTGGTCGCGGCCGGCCGGACGCGACCAATCAGCGACAGGAACATCCGGCCCATGCCACCGCTATCGTCGGGAGATCAGCGGCGCTAGCTGCTGATCTCCCGACAGTAGCCGTGGGTCATCTCCAGTACATACTCGCCTTACGTCCCTGCATCCCTGTCCAGGCGCGTCTGCTACTATCCAGAGCGGTGCGGTCACGTAGTATCGCTCATTAAGGTCATGAATATGGACGCGACTCCACTCCCATAGGGTGGGAGCGGAGCCATGTATACAGGATGGGAGGGTGGGAGCGGAGCCGTGTATACAGGATGGGAGGGTGGGAGCGGAGCCGTGTATATAGGATGGGAGGGTGGGAGCGGAGCCGTGTATACAGGATGAGAGGGTTGGAGCAGAGCCATCTATACAGGATGGGAGGGTGGGAGTGGAGCCGTGTATACAGGATGGAGGGTGGGAGCGGAGCCGTGTATAAAGGATGGAGGGTGGGAGCGGAGCCGTGTATATAGGATGGAGGGTGGGAGCGGAGCCATGTATATAGGATGGGAGGGTGGGAGCGGAGCCGTGTATACAGGATGGAGGGTGGGAGCGGAGCCATGTATATAGGATGGGAGGGTGGGAGCGGAGCCGTGTATACAGGATGAGAGGGTTGGAGCGGAGCCGTCTATACAGGATGGGAGGGTGGAAGCGGAGCCGTGTATACAGGATGGGAGGTGGGAGCGGAGCCGTGTATAAAGGATAGGAGGGTGGGAGCGGAGCCATGTATACAGGATGGGGGGGTGGGAGCGGAGCCATGTATACAGCATGGGAGGGTGGGAGTGGACCCGTGTATATAGGATGGGAGGGTGGGAGCGGAGCCATGTATATAGGATGGGAGGGTGGAGCGGAGCCATGTATAAAGGATGGGAGGGTGGGAGCGGAGCCATGTATACAGGATGGGAGGGTGGGAGCGGAGCCTTGCATATAGGATTGGAGGGTGGGAGCAGAGCCATGTATACAGGATGGGAGGGTGGGAGTGGAGCCATGCATACAAGGATGGGAGGGTGGGAGCGGAGCCATGCATAAATAAACTACATACATATTCTAGAATACCGGATGCGTTAGAATCAGGCCACCATCTAGTCTACTATATAATCGTCTAATTCTGTCTGTCTGTAACGGAAATCCCGTGTCGCTGATTGGTCGCGCCTGGCCGAATGCAACCAATCAGCCACAGGCACAGTCCGGCCGCAAATTGGCACAGAATTTGAACCACGCACGCCACCGCTATCATCGGGAGATCAGCGGCGCCAGGAGGTCAGAGGCAACTCAGCTGGGAGCTGACCGGTGCCAGCCGGTCATCTCCCGGCTGCTCGCAGCGGAAGTACCCCGACCAGCGGCCTCCACGTACACCCCAGCAGCAGCAGCCTCTATATACCCCAGCAGCAGCACTACATACATATTCTAGAATACCCGATGTGTTCAAATCAGGCCACCATCTAGTATAATTATAAATTGCTTTGTGAACCCTCGTTAAGATCATGTGAGGAAAAACAATCGAGTTTAAATATCCAAAAGTATCTCTGATTTGTTTGCTTTAGATTCATGAACAGATTCACTTGGCATAATTGTGACATCAAATTTATGTATCTGAAGGGCATGCCTAGATGTGCTGGATTTGAGATACCCATTGGTGACATTTGACCGGTGTTTGTTAATCCTGGTACATAAGCATTGGGTGGTCCGTATTGTAAACCACATGGACACTCAATGGGATAAATAATTTAAAAAGATTAACAATTATGGAAGGTAGCAATATCAAATGTTTCTCACGTATTGGAGGAAAAAGAGGAAACATCCAGCTCTCACGATCCAAATAAAATAATCTATGGCTAAATTGAATAATCCACAAAAAACAAGGTACAAAGGTTAGATAGGCTGCTCATTTCACATTCAATTATGATCCTTCTTCATGACATGCCAATAAAGCCATTGATTATTTTATTTGGATTGTGGATGCTGGATGTTCCCTCGTTTTCCTCTCATTACACACAGACCTTGCTCTCCTGTAATAATACAAATAATACTAAATATCAGATGCATTATACATATTCAGCATTTGCAGCTATAAATGCCACACCTGCTGCTAATCTTCACTCATGGTAGAAGCGGTTTACACAAACCGTTTTGTTTCTTCTTGGTTGCTTCACTTTACTCGGTGCAATATTTTTGATAGATAAGGAGATGCATCGGATTCATCACTTCTAAAAAGTGAATAATTTTTCAAACCAAAACAGTGTTTGCTCAAGATGCCACTAATGCTCCTATTGTTCACAATATATCTTGTTATAAAATTTGAATTAAACTCATTCTTGTTTTGATCCTACTTGCTTTCCACAACCAGATATTAATTTTGCAATAAACAACAAGCCCTAGATCTGACTTGTTCCATCGTTCCCACAGGATATCCCTTGGCCCAAAATGTTTTCTTCAGGATATTATTTGATAGGATATAATTATCTGTCTCTGTAAAAATACAAGTCATTTGTTTAAACTGACTAAATGTTTAATTTCCACCATTTATAATGTACACGTCTAAAGTCAAAATAATTATTACTGTCCACCTTTTTTAAGTGTATTTTTGTTTTAATTATCCCCTTGGTATTAAATAAAATTCAAGTCAAGATATTGTACAGGTGATACTGTAAGGGAGAATGATAAGCCCAGTAATTTTTCTTAAGATGTTCCAGAAAGATGGTTATCCGATTTGTATTGGTGTTGTCCCATAGAAAAATCAGATCATTGATGTGTCTTTTATAAAAAAATTTGAATAAATCAGCAGCTATTACTAAAAATTAATATTTCCTCAAAATTACCCACATATAGATTCACAAAACTTGGCGTGAAATACGTACCCATTGCGGTCCCATGTATTTATCTGTATATTGTGCCTTCAAACGAGAAGATGTTATGGGTAATAATATAATGTCTAGCATCCAAAAGAAGTTGGTTCTGAAATAAAGACATAACTGTATCTTGGTAGAGATAATATCTGACACTATCAATACCTTCTTTATGAGGGATGTTAGAGTGTAATGCAAAGACATCTAAGAATATCCAAAGTTATTAGTGCTTCCATGTTGTACAAGTGTAATAAGGTGTTAAGAATCCAAAAATTAGGAATTGAGTGTAAACACATCTTTTTGTACATTCATATCTATAAAATGTGGTTGATTGCAAATCTATGAAATGTGATAGAGGAAATGCCAGCTTGATTTTTCTTGGATGTTTTTTCTTTATTTGGGTTAGGCACCGGGATTCTCCTGCTGCGCAGGGTGGATCTCGGGTGCTATCTTGCCCTGCGGTTCCCCATTTCGGGTCTGGGCTCTGCGGGTCCTGCTCAGTGTGGAAGTCAGTCCTAGTGTCTTGCTTGGGTCCATGGTGTACCTTTGTTTACTTCTGGCTCTCCAGTTAAGTCTATGGTAACCAGTGTTATACAGGAGCAGCCTCACGTCCTGAACTCTAAGTCCAGAAATCACCTTACTGAGCACGTCCGTGATGTGGTGTCTTCTCATTGGTAGTCGGATGTCAGCTGCTCTGGTGATGTAGCAGTCTCGGATTGGTCCACAGGCAAGGTCCTGTCCATCTGAACACGACCCTAGTGTAAAAAAGATTCTCAGTAGTGCACGCAGGGGTGCTAGTATCACTTATGTTTTGGGTGTGTGGAGGGTTACTCTACCTTTCTGTCTGCATGTGTGCATATTTCTGTCTGTGCTAAGACTGCACAATTTGGCAGGCAGGCACTACTCATATACGGTTTTGTTCCCTTGTCTCAACGTCTGAGTTTCTGGTCGGCTACATGTGTAGGGTGTCGGTTAGGCACTAATTCCGTGGCGTCAGGATTGGGTAACTACCGCTTGCCTTTGCAACTGTTTCATTCATGTGTGGAGTTAGCACAGTACAGTTACAGTGCAAGCACTACTTTTATGCGGTTTCGTTCCTTTGGCTCAGCGCTTGGGTACCTAGTCTGCTACATGCGTAGAGGTTTGGAAAGGCATTAATTCCATAGCATATAGGATATGGGCAACTACCGCTTGGCTCTCTCTATCTGCACGTGTGTGTGTTTGTTCACGTTAGCTCGAAGCCAGTTAGCGTTTTTGCTTGCCGCTTGGCTTCCAGCATCTGTATCCGTTTGTGTGTGCGGTTAGCACAGCTGAGTTACAGAGCAAGTCCAACTGTAGAGACTTTTTGCTCCCCTGTGAGTTCTACAGGTTTATGCTGTAGCTAAGTAGAATCAGCTTAGTATTTTTCTTTTAACTCTGCGTCTGTTTTGGCCACGTGTGCGATTGGCACGGGTCAATTATAGAGTGAGCTCAACATTTTGCTCCTTCTCTCTGTGAAGTTAACAGAGTTGTGTGTTCTGTTCACACTGCATGGAGTAACGCAGTTGTGTTTAGGTGTATGCTTGCCATGTGTTCCGCCATTACTCTATAGCAGCAGTTTTACATCTCAGCACGGTGAACCACGGGTTGCGATTACACTTTATTACTCATTTTTATTTAGTGCGATCCGCCAACCCGAACAATTTGTTTTTTCTAAATTTCTATTTTTCAACAAAAATTATTTCTGACATGTTCAGTTTTGAATGTAGATATGATTATCTACAATGAAACATAACATACAAATATTCTAAAATAAATAATAAAATGAATATCCACAATATAGGTAGATAAAAAGAAGAAAATAACATTTTACATGCTGAATTATAAGCTTACTGTATATACTTGTATATAAGCTGACCCAAGTATAAGCCGACCCCCCTAATTTTGCCACAAAACACTGGGAAAACTTATTGACTCGCGCATAAGCCTAGGGTGGAAAATGCAGCAGCTACTGGTAAATTTTCAAAAATAAAAATAGATACCAATAAAAAGTAAAAATAATTGAGACATCATTAGGTTATATGTTTTTGAATATCCATATTGAATCAGGAGCCCCATATAATGCTCCGTACAGTTCATGATGGCCCCATAACATGCTCCATACAAAATAGGCCCCATATAATGCTGCACAAAGGTTAATAATGGCCCCATAAGATGCTCCATAGAATAATATGCTCCATATGCTGCTCCATAAAGGTTATGGCCGCATAAAATTCTCCATATATTATGCCCCATAAGATGCTCCATAGATTGTGCCCCATAAAATGCTCCATAGATTATGCCCCATATGATGCTCCATAGATTATGCCCCATAAGATGCTCCATAGATTATGCCCCATAAAATGCTCCATAGATTATGACCGCATAAAATGCTCCATAGATTATGCCCCATATGATGCTCCATAGATTATGCCCCATATGATGCTCCATAGATTATGCCCCCATAAGATGCTCCATAGAATAGGCCCCATAAGCTGCTGCTGCAAATAAAAAAATGACATACTCACCTCTCATCGCTGGGTGCCAGGTGCCAGTGTCCTGAGCAGGCGGGGAGACCGGCGCTATGGGGGACAGGTGCCGGTGTCACCGCTGGCTCAGGGCCCCGGCACCTGAGATATTCACCTGTCCCCAGTCCACCGCTCCGCGCCGCTCCGTCTTTCATGTCCTCTGTCAGTGTGTGCTCAGGCAGAGGGTGCGGCGCGCACTAACTACGTCATCGTGCTCTCTGACCAGAGCGTCAAAGCCAGAGGATGCAGAGGATAGAGCAGCGCGCAGTGGTGGATCGGGAACAGGTGAATATCGCATATACTTACCCCCTCCTGTAGCGTCTCTGCAGCCCCCCTGCTTCTCCCGCGGTCTCCGGCAGCTATTCCTTCCTTCAGCGGTCAAGTGGTACCGCTCATTAAAGTCATGAATATGTGCATATTCATGACTTTAATGAGCAGTACCATGTGACTGCTGAAGCAAGGAGCCTGAGATCGTGGGAGAAGCAGGGGGCTGCCGAGATGGGCCAGGGGGGGTGAGCATGATGTGATACCCCCGCTCCCTCTCCCCCGCCGACCGCCTGGCGTATATGAATCTCATATAAGCCGAGAGGGGGACTTTCAGCCTTAAAAAATGGGCTGAAAATCTCGACTTATACGCAAGTATATACGGTAGTTAAGCAAATTTCTAAGTACACTAGATACTATACTGTGTTCAAGGTAGTAAACATCCAATTTCAATGTCATAATAAATACAAATAAATAATTAATAAAAGTAATGAAGTGAATAGAAAATAAAGGAAAATATTAGTGACTTTACACCATTTGTCTAGTGGTGGTGGTAAACATGTAAAACAATGCATTTATTATAATTAATCATGTTTGGAGAGCCCCACAAGTGACACCATTTTGGAAAATAGACCCCTGAGGGAACTTATCTAGATGTGTGGTGAGCACCTTAAACCCCCAGGTGCTTCACAGAAATTTATAACATAGAGACGTGAAAATAGAAAAATTACATTTATCCCACAAAAATTTTTTCTAGCCCCAAATTTTTAATTTTGATAAGGGTAACAGTAGAAATTTAATTGTACAATTTGTTGTGCAATTTCTCCTTAGTACGCCGATAACCAACATGTGAAGGAAAACTACTGTTTGGATGCACAGCTAGGCTTGGAAGGAAAGGAACACCATTTGACTTTTTGAAAGTAAATTTTGCTGGAATAATTAGCGGACGCCATGTCATATTTGGAGGGCACCTGATGTGCCTAAACAGTGGAAAACCCCCACAAGTGACACCATTTTGGAAAGTAGACCACTCAGGGAACTTATCTAGATGTGTGGTGAGGACCTTGAACCCCCAGGTGTTTCACAGAAGTTTATAATATAGAGCCATGAAAATGAAAAAAATCACATTTTTAGCACAAAAATTTTCTTTTACTCCCAAAATTTTTATTTTCACAAGGTAGCAAGAGAAAATAACCCCAGAATATGTTGTGGAAATTTTCATAAGAACGCAGATTCCCCATATGTGGGGGAAAACTACTGGTTGGGCACTGCTCAGAAAGAAGTGACGTTTTGAAATGCAGATTTTGATGGAAAGGTCTGCAGGTCTCATGTGGCATTTTGAAAGCTCCAGTGGCAACCCCCCACAAGTGACCCTATTTTGTAAACTACACCCTTCAAGGAATGTACAGTGAAGAAAATAATTATTTGATCCCTTGCTGATTTTTTAAGTTTGCTCATTGACAAAGACATGAACAGTCTATAAGGGTAGGTTAATTTTAACATTGAGAGATAAAATATTAAAAATAAAATCCAGAAAATCCCATTGTATAAATTATATACATTTATTTGCATTTTACAGTGAGAAATAAGTATTTGATCCCTCTGGAAAATAAGACTTAATACTTGGTGGCAAAACCCTTTTTGGCAAGCACAGCAGTCACACACTTTTGTAGATGATGAGGTTTGCGCACGTCAGGAGGATTTTTTGTCCACTCCTCTTTGCAGATCATCTCTAAATCATTAAGATTTTGAGGCTGTTGCTTGGCAACTCAGAGCTTCAACTCCCTCCATAAGTGTTCTATGGGATTAAGGTCTGGAGACTGGCTAAGCCACTCCATGACCTTAATGTGCTCCTTTTTGAGCCACTCCTTTGTTGCCTTCTCTGTATGCTTTGGGTCATTGTCTTGCTGGAAGACCCAGCCATGACCCATTTTTAATGTCCTGGTGGAGGGAAGGAGGCTGTCACTCAGGATTTTACGGTACATGGCTCCATCCACACTCCCATTGATGTGGTAAAGTAGTCCTGCGCCCTTAGTAGAGGAACACCCCCAAAGCATAATGTTTCTACCTCCATGCTTGACAGTGGGGACGGTGTATATTAGATTTGGTATTGCTGCATGCATAACTAACTATTGTGAGACAGTGAGTGAATATGTGATGAATGGGGTGTACATTTCACCTAGGTATAAGGGAAATGTGTGGCTTTGTAAACCTAGTGGTAGAGAAAGGTCACTACACCTCACATTCAGCACACACTTGCAGCACAAGCCTGAAACTACTCAGGTCTTAATTAGGAGACCAGAAGTAGGTGTCTGCAAACACAATCTGAGAGCTAGTTTAGCCTGGACACAGGAAGGTGTCCTGGCACAAGAAACAGTCTCCAAGAGTGTTAGAGCTGTCTTTAGCCTGGACACAGGGAGGTGTCTCGGCACAAGGAAGCAGTCTCCAGGATTGGGAAGCACGCTCAGTCTGGACACAGGAGGGTGTCCCGGCACGAGAGGCGTCTCCAGGAGTATGAGCTATCTCAGTCTGGGTGCAGGAAGGACCCCGGACATAGGAGTAGTCTCAGTGCAAATCCGTGTGAAGAGCGGCTGAATAGGAGTGGATCTCTCTCAAGTCTGGACATGGAAGGTGCCTTCAGACACAAGGAGGAGTATCTGTGAAGCTCCATACTGGTAACATATGTGATATGTGTTGTTTTGGGCACAGACTGGTAGAGTCTGGGTCCCGGATAGAGAGGGCCATCTATCTAAGTGTAATTAGAGGCTAGACAAGCCCAGGTTTTCTGTTTATGCTTTGTTTTAATCTGTTTGCTGTGGACTTTAATAAAGCTGGTTGCGGCCAGTTTTGCACCAGAACTGCTGTCTGAATGAACTGTTTTCATGCCATTCTGTCTACCCAGACAGCGATCCTAGAGCTAAACCCCCTGGAAAGCTTACAATTGGCGGAGAATGCTGGGGCAGCGCAGTGGCTGATACAGTTAGTGCTGGAGTGTGCATGCAGCACAGAGGCTTAGAGGCAGCAATAAAGGTGAAGTCTGTTGAAATAGCAGCAGAGAAAAAAAAAAAAAGTGTGTCAGCAGAAACGTCTGTTTGGAGCAGTCTTGGAGAGACAGTGGCCCTGATAGGGTCTGCAGAGAGAAAATGTATGCACAGCAAAGCTGAACTTGTTGTGAAAATGACTGTGGAATGTGCAGCAGCAAAAGAAAAGTCTGTGGAGCAGTCTTAAAGAGACAGTAGCCCTAATAGACTTTGCAAAGAAAAAAAAAAAAAGTGTCTGCACAGCAGAGCTGAATTTTTCTGTGAAAAAGACTGTAGAGTGTGTATGTCTTGAGTGAAGACTGCCGTTGTTAAGACAGAGAAGTCTGACAGCATGGATGACAGCATGGAGTCGCGGTTTGAACAAATGGCGCAAGTTGGTGTGCAACATAAGACTGCCGTTGTCAAGACAAATAAATCCGGCAGTATGGAGGAGCTCATTAAGCATAGCATACAGCAGGTCCGGCAGAGCATGCAGAGCTGGCGGCAGCAGGAGGCTAACCGGTTGTTTCTTGAGGAGATTGCAGCACTAGAAAAACCTCTCAGCGCCTTGTCCCGAGTAATGTTGTAAAGGCACCTGCGTTGCCTACAGGAAAGAAGGAGTGCGAGTCTGCCATCAGCAAACCTGGTCATGGAGTTGAAGAGGTGATAGTGGACCACTACACCCAAGCATGTCCTCCTGAGGTACAGCCGTCTGAGAGGTCGTTACTTCAGAGTTCCCGGACGCCGAACTCTCCCGGTAAGAGCGTTCCAGCTGTTGGGGACATGGGGTATGCTGATAAGCAGGTTCAGGCCCGAGGGGACATATGGGAGGGTGATTGTGATGGACAGTGTTGGAGATGTCGTGAAATTGCTGCCGGCTGTTCACTAGAGGGGGAGCCTATGTGCCGTGATGTTGGCAGGTCCCTCTCTCCCTGCGCAGAACCTGTGTGTGTGTCCACCTCAGCCGAAGAGACTGGACCACAGGGGTCCCCGGTGGTAGTAAATGACTGTCCAGCACAGGCCCTCTTGGACTCAGAGAGTCCAGTGACTTCCGTAGGTGACAGCCTGATTGATAGGGACTTCATCCCTGATAAGCACCTGAGTGTGGTGTGCATCCATGGAGACACCAAAGTCTACCCAAAGACTGCCGTGGACTTGGTCCCTAAACTCGGGGAGGTTTCATATGAAGTCGGGGTAGTGAAGAGCCTGGTGCACCCCGTCATATTGGGTGGAGACTTTCCCCGATCTAAGGATCTCTGGGGGAAAAATGTTTCTGATGGACAGTGTGATGAAGCTCCTATTGAGGGTGCGCAGTCCCGAGGGGCAGAACACAATGCTAGTGGGCCGTTAAATTTATGTGATAATGATGATGATAATCATGATAATGATGATGACCATGATAATGATGATGATGATCATGATAATGATGATGACCATGATAATGATGCTGATGCTGATAATGATAGTGATGATGATCATGATAGTGATGATGATACTGATCATAGTCATGATAATGATATTGATAATAATGATGACTGTGTTAGTGATGAAATTCCTTTGCAGGTGATGTTGGGAGACGAGGATGGTGGTTCTCGGGAACCGAGTGTCCCTGACTTGCCTGTGTCCTGTGACAATTTTGAGAGTGAGCAGTGGCGAGACCCCACTCTTAAAACAGCACAGGAAAATATGATTGTTCTAAATGAGGTTTCCCAGGAGCCTGGTTCTGAGGAGAGGTTTCCTCATGCTGCCATGGACAGTAGCCTATTGTATAGGGACACTGAAGTCCAGGGAGAGGTCGTGAGTCAGCTCCTAGTACCTGAACTATATAGAAGTATAGTGCTGGGGTTGTCACAGAGTCACATACTGGAGGGACCAGATGGTGAAGTTAATGTTGTGGATGACATGTTAACTAAGGTTCCAGATCAGGATATGAATGAAAATGAATTGTATAACCCTGACAGTGGGCAGGATATGAATGAAAATGAATTGTATAACCCTGACAGTGAGCCAGATGTGGCTGAGGAAGTGGAGTATGGGACGGACGGTGGGGCTTCTGGGCATGTCTTGCCAGAAGAGCCTGAAAGTGGGGAACTGGAGAAAAGTGAAAAACCCCCTATACCTTCTGTGATAGTTGGTGACACATGGTCAGTGCACCAGGGACAGGAGGTACGTGAGTTTCTGAGGAAGAGTCAGCAGAAGTGTTCTGATGTGTCGGGTCGTACTTCTCTGGCCAGGCACTATATCGAAAATGAGCCCGGCCCTAAGGTCAAGATGAAACCGTGCAGGATACCCGAGGCCCGCAGAGAGTATAGGCCTGGGAGGGTACAGGGTAGTGCGGATGCTTCAGATAAAGAGAAAGCTGATGTTGGCTATGACTCAGGTGAAGATACAAGTGACAGTGGTGGAGATGAAGCTGGTGAGGGCCATGACTGGTCCGGAGTTCACTGTCTCTGTTGGATTGTTGACCAGCCCTCCGGTCTGGATGGCCAGCCCTCCGGTCTGGAGAAGAGGGAGGGGATATGTGAGACAGTGAGTGAATATGTGATGAATGGGGTGTACATTTCACCTAGGTATAAGGGAAATGTGTGGCTTTGTAAACCTAGTGGTAGAGAAAGGTCACTACACCTCACATTCAGCACACACTTGCAGCACAAGCCTGAAACTACTCAGGTCTTAATTAGGAGACCAGAAGTAGGTGTCTGCAAACACAATCTGAGAGCTAGTTTAGCCTGGACACAGGAAGGTGTCCTGGCACAAGAAACAGTCTCCAAGAGTGTTAGAGCTGTCTTTAGCCTGGACACAGGGAGGTGTCTCGGCACAAGGAAGCAGTCTCCAGGATTGGGAAGCACGCTCAGTCTGGACACAGGAGGGTGTCCCGGCACGAGAGGCGTCTCCAGGAGTATGAGCTATCTCAGTCTGGATGCAGGAAGGACCCCGGACATAGGAGTAGTCTCAGTGCGAATCCGTGTGAAGAGCGGCTGAATAGGAGTGGATCTCTCTCAAGTCTGGACATGGAAGGTGCCTTCAGACACAAGGAGGAGTATCTGTGAAGCTCCATACTGGTAACATATGTGATATGTGTTGTTTTGGGCACAGACTGGTAGAGTCTGGGTCCCGGATAGAGAGGGCCATCTATCTAAGTGTAATTAGAGGCTAGACAAGCCCAGGTTTTCTGTTTATGCTTTGTTTTAATCTGTTTGCTGTGGACTTTAATAAAGCTGGTTGCGGCCAGTTTTGCACCAGAACTGCTGTCTGAATGAACTGTTTTCATGCCATTCTGTCTACCCAGACAGCGATCCTAGAGCTAAACCCCCTGGAAAGCTTACAATATCTAAACAAATAAAATCTAAAAATTGTATCTCATGTAATGAATACTGAAAAAAAAAAGTCAAACTTGCCATTTTTTGCTTACCGCACTTCATGCAAGAAATTGCACTAAAAAACTATCAAAATGTTGCGCAACATTAACCCCAAAATAGTATCAGTAAAAAGCATTAGAACAGTCTACAGAAGATCAAGTCTTTTAAATGTTATAGAAACATGAAAAATTAACGATTTCAGAAAATGACCAAAACCTATTTTTTTTTTACAAAGTTCTAACATTTTTATAACAACTAAAATATAATATAAAAATATACTAAAATATTCAGTATCACCATAATCAGTCTGATCTGGAGAACTTGGATTTTTCCCACATTTTTTAGTACGCTATATAGTAAAATAAATCAAGAATAAGCTAGAGCTCCTTCGGTTTTTGTCAACAGGACCTGCTGTCCAGAGCAAAGTTAGTTCACCTAATCCATCCTCTTTCCGGCAGTTCTTATTCTGATATTAAGCAGCTTTGTCAATCAAGACATTCAAAATAAAAATCTCAATTTCATTTCAGTTCGACTATAAGATGGCATTTTATATCGTTCACAATATGGTCAATTTATTGGGTTTTTCTTTATTTGTTTCATTTCTGATACACCCCTACAGATAAGTAATCCTTTCTATAAATGACTTATCTATCATACCCAGATTGGGAAAATCTTTTGTCACAAATATAGGGCACACAGATCACTTTGACTTTGTGAAATACAATAGACCGAGTCAAATAAACATGATTCCTTTGAAATCAGCTTTGTTATAGCTCAATATTTGTTTCCTTTTGTTCATTAATACTTTGGAAGGAAAACATGTGAATTTTCCCTCCATTAACTGTGCATGCCGAGGAAAAGAAAAGCTTGGCTGACACTTGTTATCCAGTTTTTCTTTGCTGAAAGAGATAAGGTTTCATACTGATCTGACATATTAAAATGAATGAAGCGTTTGCCTTGTACTGTAGGATTTGCCAGGGAAATTTTATATTGGAAATAAAAGAGGCAAATGTCATAATATTGTTTTTCTAAACTGCTTTTTTGATGGCGTTATGATGTGTGGAATATGAGAAGTCGTTTTTATCTATTAAGCATTTTACATGAGCGTTAACTGCAATATTACATTGTTAGTGGGGTCGTTATTTTTGAATTTGCTTTCATTTTTAACAAGTTTTATAATTAATGTGATTGATATGTTACAATATAAGGTTTATATCTAGTAATGTTGTGATCCAAACAGCTATGGAGACAGGCTATGGAGGATGGTGACTCTGTGCATGTCACCACTCAAGCGGTAAAGGCCAAGTATACTGTCAGCTTCAGTCCAAGGCCCCTATTTACAGCTCATACCACCCTAGGCACTAAACCTAAATATGCCCCTATTAAAGGCATATTTACACTTGCCGATTCTTTTCCTGATTCACTTATTTTTATACAGTTGTATTACAGGGGTTGGTCATTACTGGACAGCCGCTTCTTATTAGCACCAGTCTGCAATACAAAATTTAAAAAAATGTACACTTACCTGCCAGACTGGTGCTGCACCTCTGATGCTGGTGCTGTGTCTCCTGCAGGATCACGTGACCACTGCAGCCAGTCATCAGCTACTAGTTAGGTGTAGCCTACTCTATTCATTGAAAGCAAGAATTCCACCGGCACGGCAAAGAGACGGCTGCAGCAGAATGCCAGCCTTGAATTTTGGCAGTGAAGAACTATACGCTGGATTGCAATAAATTACAAGGCACTTGCAATCTGGATATACAGTTATGTTCATTTGCAGGGAGAGGTTAAGGAACTATTACAAGTTCTAGTACGGAAAGTTTCATAGTCTCACTCTAGTTTACGTCTGTAGATATTAGCATATAGTCAATGTCAGGAACCAGTCTTCATTCTTCGAAGCTCAACTATGCAAGGGGCATTCTTTTCCACAGGGACCGTGTACAGTGCTTCTAATGTGCAGGATAGAGAATGCACATTTCATATTTTGAGTAAATGTATAAGCCCTGATTCATCAACAACTGGGGTTTGATGCGGTGTGGCAACGCCTGCTCATTTAATTCATGATAAAGTGTGATGTACCTCATGCCACAACTCTTACTCCAGTTCCAGACAAGTATAAGATTTGTGGCGTGACTGACGCAACTTATAATATTCGTCTGATTTGTTAAGAGTAGTGTGACTATTAATGAATCAGGAGCATCTAACTCCAACACGTCCCCTCATTAGGAACGGCGTGAACAATGCTGGTTCATGAATTGGGGTCATAGTTCTCTTCACATTTAAACAATCTTTATCCTAGTCCTATTGCATAATTTTTCACTTTTATTTTCAAGTAAATGCACAATTTCTCTTCATTTGCTTGCTGAGTGACTGGGCCTCTCCTGGTATAATGTCAAAGCTTTGCTGTATGCTCCAAGCCAATCTGATTGTTATGTCTTCTCTGGTGAGGCGGATTCTCTCTAAGTCCTTGGATCAGATGAGCAGTTGTTATGCAGAATGGAGAAATGACCTTTGTGCATCAGAGAAATCCTTATGGAGCAACAGAAGCAGTTCTGGCAGAACGACTATAGAGGTGACAAACAGAAATCATGGGATCCGATGAAGCAAAGTTGAGATTATTCAAGAGGTTCAAAGGTGGAACTGGTCTAAAGCAGATATAATTCAGCTAATATATAAAATAGCAGAGCTTAGTTTGTCACAGAGTTCAATGCAAAGCTGTACAGTGAAATGGCAGAGTAGACTAAGTGACTGTCACGGGTGTATCAGAGGCTGCAGACCGTCGCTCTGCATCTGACTGCAGAAGGTCTCAGCACTCAGTTTGCTTTGCAGACTTCTTCCTGGGCCTTCTGACTCTAGGACCCAGTGGCAACCTTCCCCTGGCTCTAGTTAACACACATGGACTGGGGTGTTTATAACTTCCAGCTTGCTGCTGGAAGTTGAGGGTGATATTTCTATTTCCTGTTCCCTGTTGTGACTTGGAGCTATTGCAGTGGGCTATCTTCCTCCTTGGTGTTGCCAGAGGATGTCTGTGTTTCTCTCTGAGTCTACTCAAGTTGTGTTCCCCTTGTTTGTGTATCCCATCTGTCTGTGGGGATTGACTAGCACACATCCTGTGCTTCCTGGTGCAGGGCTAATCGCCAGGGTCAGAAAGGGATTAGGTATCCTGCTTGGCCTTCCCTTCATGTTGCACTTAGCCTTTCCTACACTGTGCATGACAGGGATATAGCACAGCTACATTTTTCCAAAGTAGAGCAACCCAGCGATTTGGGTGAGTTGGTTCTGAAGCTGAAGTAAGTTGGTGACAGAGTACAGTTCAGATCTGGCAGTGATATACCCTTCAAAGTATCAGAAGTAGCAGAGCTAGGTTTGACACAGAATCCAAAGCAGAACAGACCAGCAGCATAAAAAATTTACCCAGCAGAAACAACTGACCAGCGATATAGAAAAAGACCTAAGTTCATCTTGTTCAACCTTTTTCCACCAATTATACATTTTTTATCATTAAATTATCTATAATCCACTATGTTATGTGTGCTGAGGAAATATCATCCAGCCCTTGTATAAATGCTATTATAGTGTCTGCCCTATACAAGCCTCTTTTATGCAATCTAATATTAAATAATCACCCCCTCCATGAATCGGCAGGTTGTCTAATCAGTATTTTTCACCTGTGTTGCAGCCATCTTTACTACATGGGTTTTCTGCATCCAGAGACTGCATTAGTTCTGAGACCGGTGCAGGTAAACAGTGCTACCCATTTTTTGCTATTATGTGGCACAGTATCAAATGCCTTTGGAAAGTTCAGATAAATCACATCAGTTCCATGACCAACATCCAGACTTGCACTTAGACACCCAAATTGTTGATTAGATATGACTTATCTTTCATGAGTCTGTGCTGGTTTTCAGTTATTATATTATTCTCTTTAATATATTTCTGCAGGTCATCTCTTATAATGCCCTCAAAAACCTTGCACATTACTGATGTCAGCCTTACCAAACAGTAGTTGCCCAGATCCACCTTATGTTTCTTAAATATCGGCACCACGTCAGCCATCCTCCAATCCTTTAGCACTCACCCTGTTACAAATGAGTCTGAGAAGATGAGAAACATCAGTCTGTCAATTACTGAGCTCAATTCCCTCAATATCCATGGATGAATGACGTGATCTGGGGGTTTGGCAATATTTAATTTGCTAAGACGCAGGCATACTTCTTCCTGTATCAAACTAGATATATCAGATGGTGAACTTTGATTTTGCCTTGTTGAATAATCCCTGGAATAAACAGTTCATTGGTGAACACGGATAAAAAGTGCATGTTTAATATATCAGCCTTTTTTTGTCTCCTATAATGATCTTGTTATTATCATCTTTTAAGTGGCCAATACAATCCACTTTTTTCTTTTTGGCATTGATGTATTTGAAAATGTTTTGGGGATTTATTTTAATATCGCTTGTTATTTGTTTGTTGATAATTTATCTGTAGATAACTTTGTTAGTTTGATTTCTTTTTTACATTACTTATTGAGATCTTTATACTCCTGAAATGCTATTTCTGTATTCTCGGCCTTCAGGATTTTAAATGCCCTTTGTTTTTATCCTATTAAACTTTGTACTATCTTATTTATCCATAATGGGTTTTTTTTATTCCTGGACATTTTATTACCAGAAGGTATGAGCTTTATATTGGATTCTAGTAGTATTTATTTAAACATGCCCCATTAATGTTTGGTATCCCCAGTGACTATAACATGGTTCCAGTCTATACCATTAAGCTCATCCCTTAATTTGTTGAAATAAGCTTTCCAAAAGTTGCAGGTTTTTATACTTACCCTTTGAAATGTTTGATTGAATTTTACATTGAAACTTCCTAAATTGTGATCGCTTCTGCCTAAATGCTTCTGGACCTGTAAATCTAAAAATGTATCTAGTCTATTTGTCGGGACTAGATCTAGCAAATTATCTCCCCTGATATAGCAAAGCTGTATTAGTCACAAAGTCCAAGGGAAAACTGGCTAATAGTATAGCAGAGTTGCTCAGAGATGTAGCAGAAATGGGTTTTTCATAAAGTTCCCGGCAATACATGGTCACGGCATTCATAGAATCATAGAATGGTAGAGTTGGAAGGGATCTCATGCATCATCTTGTCAACCAACCCCTGCTCAAAGCAGGATTCACTAAATCATCCCAGGCAGATTTCTGTCCAGCCTCAGTTTGCAGACTTCCATTGAAGGAGAACTCGCCACCTCTCGTGGAAGCCTGTTTCACTCATTGATCACCCAAACTGTCAAAAAGTTTTTTCTAATATCTAATCTGTGTCTCCTCCCATTCAGTTTCATCCCATTGCTTCTCGTGTTTTCATGTGCAAATGAGAATAAAGATGATCCTTCTACAATGTGACAGCCCTTGAGATATTTGTAGACAGCTATTAAGTCTCATCTCAGTCTTCTTTTTTGCAAGTTAAACATTCCCAAATCCTGTAACCGTTCCTCATAGGACATGGTTTGCAGACCGGTCACCATTCTGGTCGCTCTTCTCTGAACTTGCTCCAGTTTGTTGATGTCTTTTTTAAAATGTGGTGCCCAAAATTGGACACAGTATTCTAGATGAGGTCTGACCAAAGAGGAGTAGAGGGCAATAATGACCTCACGTGATCTAGACTGTATGCTTCTGTTTATACATCCCAGAATTGTATTTGCCTTTTTTGCTACTGCATCACACTGTTGACTCATGTTTAGTCTGTGATCTATTAGTATACCCAAGTCTTTTTCACATGTGCTGTTGCTTAGCCCTATTCCTCCCACTCTGTATATGGTTTTTTCATTTTTATTGCCCAGATGTAGTACTTTGCATTTTTCCCTGTTAAAAACCATTCTGTTAGTTGCTGCCCACTGCTCCAGTTTATTTATATCTTTTTGAATCCTCTCTCTCTTCTCTAGTATTAGCTATCCCTCCTAGCTTTGTGTCATCAGCAAATTTAATCAGTTTACCCTCAATTCCTTCATCTAAATCATTGATAAAGATATTGAACAAAACAGGGCCGAGGACAGAGCCCTGTGGTACCCCACTTGAGACATTTTTCCAACTGGATGTGCAGCGATTTATGACTACTCTCTGGGCCCAATCACTAAGCCAGTTATGAATCCACCTAACAGTTGCCTTGTCAATTCCATACTTAGTCATTTTTTCAATAAGGATGGTGTGAGATACTTTGTCAAATGCTTTGCTGAAGTCAAGATATACTATATCTACAGGATTTCTGTGATCCACCCAGTCGGTGATTCTGTCATAGAAGGAAATTAAGTTAGTCTGACATGACTTATTAGTTACAAAGCCATGCTGACTGTGGTTAATCACTTCATTTTTATCCAGGTACTTACATACATGTTGTTTAATAATTTATTCAAAAATCTTTCCTGGTATAGAAGTCAAACACACCAGCCTATAGTTCCCTGGGTCCACATTATTACACTTTTTGAAGATAGGAACAATATTTGCTCTTCTCCAGTCTTCTGGGACTTCTCCTGTTCTCCAAGAATTTTCAAAGATTATGGAGAGTTGTTCAAAAATTTCTTCTGCTATCTCCTTCAGTACTCTGGGGTGTAATTCATCTGGACCTGGAGACTTTAATTAATTGACACCAACTACCTTAATACTAAGGCTTTGCCCTTCCACCTGAGACATTGTATAAGGCCTAAGAGTGTGACATCAAAGACTGTGAAGAAAAGAGGGATCTAGCAGAAGGAGGAGGATGCAGAGACCCATATGAGATCTAGGAGGGGTGACTTAAGGGTATGCCACACTAAGCAAGATCGCTAACGAGATCGCTAACGAGATCGCTTCTGCATCACCATTTATGACACAGTAGCGATCTCGTTAGCGACTTAGCTGTGTGTGACATGTAACAGCGACGTGGCCCCTGCTGAGATGCCGCTGATCGCTTATGAACGTTCTGAGCCATTTTTTGGTCATTGGTGTCCCGCTGGTGAGCCTGAATCGCTGAGTGTGACACCCTTTATGAACGACTTCACCAGCGTCGCAGGTGGGATTAGGTTTTCCCAACGACCGCAGAGGTCGTCATACAGATCGCTGATGAGTTGTGTTTGGAATCACAGATCGCTGATGAGTTGTGTTTGGAATCTTAACAGCTAGTCGCTAACGAGATCGCTACTGCGTCATAAATAGTGACGCAGTAGCGATCTCGTTAGCGATCTCGCTTAGTGTGGCATACCCTTTACACTGATGTCTTCTTGCTGATACACCTATTTTCTCATACTGTTTTACTTAAATATTGAGTCGGAGAGACTACAGCTGCATATCCTTCTTCCCTCTCCCTGTCTAATACTGTACAGTGTATATTTATATCGATAAACTTTGGGTGGCTAATGATTTAACATTATAATAAAAGAGCCATTACAGGCTATGTCTAGTAGTTAAAACTCAAAAATGAACTATTCCTGGTAAACATTTGCACTTCATTTAGCAAATTTATAAAAATAGGCCTTATGATTTAAAATCCAAAGCTAAATGTATACATATACGGCCGCCATGTAATAATGAAATTCAATTGATTGCATTTTGTGAAGAGTGTGACTCCAAGGAAACAAAAAAAGAACAACGCATACTATAGTATTCACCTGATGTGCCGTCTAAAGATGCTCAATATTTGTATACTGAATATAGAAAAAGTATGAAACAGCTGCAATACTAACATGAAACAGCATGGTCATAATTATGGTAAGGAGTCCAGAGGGAAATAACAAAGAAATTTTGGCATCATGCTTTCTGTTTTGAGTATACAAGCATATGTTTCGACTGTTAATCATGTCAACCTCGTTAAATATAAATTTACATCTATAACATAGCACCTAAACGAAAAACTTCAGTGGCATTCCATAGACTATTCAAGGTCAAGTGGTTTCAGAGTACTACTAAACTTTTCATTTTTCATTCCTATAACTCCCCTTGTTCTACTTTGGCTACTAATTGTTTTTTAGTAGCCAAAATAATAAACATGTGGACATCTGTCATATTTTTGTAGATGTTCATTCTTGACTATGAGTTGCATCTCTTATTGAATTTCAGATGCATTCACTTGAAAGAGCATGAGCTAATAAAACAGAAGAGTATTTCTGTTTTTGGAGAAGAATCAGACTTCTGGAAAAGCCTTTAGCTATTCTGCAAGTCAAACAACATTATTAAGAAATGTGCAGCAAAAATAAATTACGCACGGCATATTACTGTATGTCAACTTGTGTAAATTGCATGATATTTTTCTCCAGATGAAGAGCCTGCTGACCAAATGAAAGCTATAAACAGTTTTGGGGTCAATGTTATGGCATACAGCATATGCTAGAAATGAGTCAATCTTTTGAAATTCAAATTTGCAGGATTCAGTAAATTTAAAAATAAATTTGACTCATGATCAATTGATTTGGCATAAATTGGTAATATCCCAACTCCTTAAACTGGCCTGAAAAACATTTATGACACCATTCTCTGTTCGTTACATGCTAATTTTTTTTCACTGCTTTGGCAGCACAAACTATTTATGTAGTTTCTTCAGAGTCTTCACAGCAGTTTTCTGTCTCAATGGAAAAGTTGTGAACTGTGACATCCTTTCAGTACCCAAACTAACCTCAAAATGGCAGCTGCATTTCCTGCTTTTGCTTTTATACAGGCATTGACAGTCCCTATTTACTGGCTTTGCTATGTAAATATATGTCAGAGCTGTAAATATATATATATATATTTACAGCTCTGGCAAAAATTAAGAGACCACTGAAAAATATTCAGGTTGTCTGATTTTTCTCTTTATAGGTATATTTTTGAGCAAAATGTAAATTGTTCTTTCATTCTATAAACTACTGACTGACTACATGTCTCCAAATTTCCAACCAATAATTTTGTATTTTTTTCTAAAAATGAGAAATGTTCAAAATTAAATAAAAGAACCAATGCTTTCAGACCTCAAATAATGGAAAGAAAACAAGTTCATAATCATTTAGAAACAACAATACTAATGTTTTAACTCAGGAAAATTTCAGAAATCAATATTTTGTGTAATAACCATGATTTTTAATCACCGCTTTCATGCGTCTTTCCACCAGTCTTTCACATTGTTACTGGCGCAAAAATGTAAGCAGTTCTTTGTTTGATGTCTTGTGACTATCCATCTTCCTCTTGATTACATTCCAGAGGTTTTCAATGGGGTTCAGGTCTGGAGAATGGGCGGCCATGACAGGGTTTTGATGTGGTGATCTCTTAATTTTTCCCTGTGCTGTATATATACAGTGCCTACAAGTAGTATTCAACCCCTGCAGATTTAGCTGGTTGACACATGCGGAATTAACTTGTCTTTGTGACATTTGTACTGTAGATCAGTCTGGAAGTGGGAAATGCACTGCAGCAAAAAATTTTTTTTTTTTTTTTTAAAAAACGTTAAAAGTGAATTCAGAGTGTCATTTATTATTCAACCCCTCAAACCACAAGAATTCTGTTTGGTCCCCCTAAAGTATTAAGAAGTAGTTCAGGCACCAAGAATAATGAGCTTCACATGTGTGGATTAATGATCTCTTTTGCCAGCCTTTTCTGACTATTTAAGACCCTCCCCAAACTTGTGAACAGCACTCATACATGGTCAACATGGGAAAGACAAAGGAGCATTCCAAGGCCATCAGAGACAAGATCGTGGAGGGTCACAAGGCTGGCAAGGGGTACAAAACCCTTTCCAAGGAGTTGGCCCTACCTGTCTCCACTGTTGGAAGCATCATCCGTAAGTGGAAGGCTTATGGAACTACTGTTAGCCTTCCACGACCTGGACAGCCTTTGAAAGTTTCCTCCCGTTCCGAGGTCAGGCTTGTCCGAAGAGTCAAGGCTAACCCAAGGACAACAAGGAAGGAGCTCCGGGAAGATCTCATGGCAGTGGGGACATTGGTTTCAGTCAATACCATAAGTAACGTACTCCACCGCAATGGTCTCCGTTCCAGACGAGCCCGTAAGGTACCTTTACTTTCAAAGCGTCATGTCAAGGCTCATCTACAGTTTGCTCATGATCACTTGGAGGACTCTGAGACAGACTGGTTCAAGATTCTATGGTCTGATGAGACCAAGATCGAGATCTTTGGTGCCAACCACACACGTGACGTTTGGAGACTGGATGGCACTGCATACGACCCCAAGAATACCATCCCTACAGTCAAGCATGGTGGTGGCAGCATCATGCTGTGGGGCTGTTTCTCAGCCAAGGGGCCTGGCCATCTGGTCCGCATCCATGGGAGGATGGATAGCACGGCCTACCTGGAGATTTTGGCCAAGAACCTCCGCTCCTCCATCAAGGATCTTAAGATGGGTCGTAATTTCATCTTCCAACAAGACAACGACCCAAAGCACACAGCCAAGAAAACCAAGGCCTGGTTCAAGAGGGAAAAAGTCAAGGTGTTGGAGTGGCCTAGTCAGTCTCCTGAACTTAACCCAATTGAAAACTTGTGGAAGGAGCTCAAGATTAAAGTCCACATGATAAATAAATATAACTCTGGCACTCCAAGACTCAATGAACAAAGAAATTTATTCCATGTCAACTGGTGACGTTTCGGTCATAAACTCTGACCTTCATCAGACTGGAAAATATGTACAAGAAATAACAATAACAAGTTATGTAACATATAATAATCGATAAACAATAAACAATAAACAATAGACAGTACTTGTCAAGATGAATATAAAGAACAAACGAATTATATTGTATCATATATCATAAATCATAATAATCATCACAATGCCACTGAGAATGAACATGTCTCATAGATTTATAGAGATGGTCCGGTCTTATAGGAATGATTGAGAGATATAGAAAAGAATCCATGGTAAACAATGACTCACAGAGGAGGTATCCTACATTTCTTTAAGGGATTCTCCATACCTTGTTATAATAACGGGTGAGCTATTAATATTTTATTAACATTACCACTACCCTCCTCTGTGAGTCATTGTTTACCATGGATTCTTTTCTATATCTCTCAATCATTCCTATAAGACCGGACCATCTCTATAAATCTATGAGACATGTTCATTCTCAGTGGCATTGTGATGATTATTATGATTTATGATATATGATACAATATAATTTGTTTGTTCTTTATATTCATCTTGACAAGTACTGTCTATTGTTTATTGTTTATTGTTTATCGATTATTATATGTTACATAACTTGTTATTGTTATTTCTTGTACATATTTTCCAGTCTGATGAAGGTCAGAGTTTATGACCGAAACGTCACCAGTTGACATGGAATAAATTTCTTTGTTCATTGAGTCTTGGAGTGCCAGAGTTATATTTATTTATTATATTATATGGGCCTGGTAACCCTAATTTCTGAGCACCCACAATTTTATTGAGGAGTGACGTGCATGATATTTATACTAAAGTCCACATGAGACACCCAAAGAACCTAGATAACTTGGAGAAGATCTGCATGGAGGAGTGGGCCAAGATAACTCCACAGACCTGTGCTGGCCTGATCAGGTCTTATAATAGACGATTATTAGCTGTAATTGCAAACAAGGGTTATTCCACGAAATATTAAACATAGGGGTTGTATAATAATTGACCCACACTTTTATGTTTAAAATTTATTAAAATTCAACTGAGCAACATAACTTTTTGTTTTGTAAGATTTATGCTTCTGTTAATAAATCCTACTCTCGTTTGCAGTTTGAAGGCTCTAACTTATTTGCATCTTATCAAACCAGCTAAATCTGCAGGGGGTTGAATACTACTTGTAGGCACTGTATATATATATATATATATATATATATATATATAATACCGTATATATATACATACACTGCTCAAAAAATAAAGGCAACATTTAAACAACATAATGTGACTCCAAGTCAATCACACTTCTGTGAAATCAACCTGTCCAGTTATGAAGCAACGCTGGTTGTGAATCAATTTCTCCTGCTGTTGTGCATATAGAACAGACAAAAGTAGAACTTAGCAAGATAACCCCCATAAAGGATTTGTTCTACAGGGGGTGTTCTCATAATTTTTGGTTGTTGTTTTAGTCACTTTTACATTTTGCAATTGATCTCAGCCCTAGAGGTACTGTACAGTAGCATGAGGTGATGTCTACAGTACAACCCACAGAAGTTGCTTAGGTAGTGCAGCTCATCCAGGATGCCCCATCAATGTGAGCTGTGGAAAGAAGGGTAGCTGTGTCTGTCAGCACTGTGACCAGAACATGGAGCAGATACCAGAAAGCAGGCGTGGAGGGGAACATAGGAGGGCATCAACCCACAGCAGGACCCCAACTTCCTCCTTTGTGCAAGGAGGAACAGGAGGATTAGTGCCAAAGCTATGAAGGACACTAACATCCATATGTCTGCTCAAACTGTCAAAAACAGACTCCTTGAGGATGATAAGAGGGCCCAACATCTACAAGTGGATGTTGTGTTTACAGTCTAACACTGTGCAGTGTGATTGGCATTTGCCAGAGAAAACCATGATTGGCAGATTCAACATTGGCTCCCTGTGCTCTTCACGAATGAGAGAAGGTTCCCACTGAACACATGTGACGGACGTGACAGAGCCTGGAGATGCAGTGGAGAATGTTCTGCTGCCTGCAACATCCTCCAGCATGACCAGTTTGGCAGTGGGTCAGTAATGGTGTGGGGAGGCATTTCTTTGGAGGGCTGCACAGCCCTCCATGTGCTCGTCAGAGGTATCCTGACTGCCATTAGGTACCGTGATGATATTGTCCGACCCATTGTGAGACCATATGCAGATGAAGTGGGCCCTGGGTTCCTTCTGATGGATCACAATGCTATGGGCTTCATGTGGCTGGAGTGTGTCAGCAGTTCCTGCATGATGAAGGCATTGATGCTATGGACTGGCCTTCCCAGTCCCCAGATTTGAATTGAATTGAGCAGATCTGGGACATCATGTCTCGTTCCATCCACCAATGCCACGTTGCACCACAGACTGCCCAGGAGTTGACTTATGCTTTAATCCAGGTCTGGAATTTTAATTAAAATTTACATTGATCATTTTTATGTTTTATTGTTATCAACGCATTCCACTATGTAAGGAATTAAGATTTGCAACTGGAATATTTCATGCAGTGATATCTAGGATGTGGTATTTTAGTGTTCCCTTTATTTTTTTGGACAGTATATATATATATATATATATATGCAGCACAAAAGAGAGAAATATGGAAAGCACTCACCGGGCAAAATTCAGGCCTTTATTCAGACATGTGCGGCGGGAGAACTGGAGCTGGGGAGTAGCAACATGATGACAATCGTTTCACGCACACTGCGCTTCCACAGGTCAGCATTTAGATTCCTTGTTTTTGGATTAGCACCTGTGGGTTTTGGATTTTGGAGCCGGCTGCAGCTCCTGCAGTATCTGTTTAATGGCTCGGGTGATATTAGCGGTGCCGTCCGCTTTTCTTTGTGAGAGATATATATATATATATATATATACTGTATATATATATTGTATATGTGTATATATATATATATATATATATATATACACTGTATATATATATATATATATATAAATATATATATATATATTAGCTGTAATGCATTATGGGGATCTCAAAGTATTGCTGCTTCACTGGCTAAAGCAATGAAGCAATTTGTAAAATAATGGTGGCCATTTTAAGCGATTTGTGAAAGTAATTGTAAGTTATTTGAATTTACCAAGTACAGCGAATTCCAAAAAAAATTACATTAATTCAGTTTTCATCAAATTGATTCACTCATTTCTAATATATACTAAACTGTATTATCTTCTTGGGCCCCATTGTTAGCTGAAGCCTCACATAGACTGAATATTATATTAACATACTCATATGTGTATCATCTTAAGACACTTTAATTGGCTACATTGACCCTCCAACTACTGTTCTCAAAGGAAGTTCAGCCTTACATGTCTTTAAATATTATACCACAGAAACACTGGTCAAGACACAAGTTTAGTTGCTCTTTAAGCTTATAGACAAACACTGTATTTCCCCAAAAACTATAAAGAGTAACAGTCGTTTTTTTTCATAAATCTCATGAAAATAAGTGTAAGTGAAAATATATCTTACCAGAGAAATTGTCTTTTTCTAACCCCAGATTTATTTTTAATTCTCAATTCAGAGATAAAATCTATACAATTTGTATTCAGTTAAGACAGATTTTCCCATTACTCATATGGGAGATGACAGTTGGTGCTTTTAAAATGCTATAGGGAGGCTAGAGAGCAGACACCGACATTCCACAGCAGGTTATTTCCAGAAACGACAGTTACTGTCCTCCATAGAACTTCATGAGCACCAACTGTCATCTCTTGTCTCAGTAACGGGAAAGTTTGCATTCACTGAATACAGATTGTACTGATTTTACTCCTGATTTTTTAGAATAAATGTAAGCACATTTCTCTAATAAAATATATGAAAAAAATTCTTATTTAACAGGTACTATTGATTTCAGAAACAAAAATATACTCTTTAAATCAATAAATCAAATCGCATATACTCTGTTAGATTATAGCTCTCCTCCATAGTTCGGCGATCAACTAGATATCTATCAGTTATCATTTACCTCAGTATGGAAATATAGGTAGAGATACCTCCTATGTGCTACAAAGAACTATTCTTAAAGAGGTTGTCCTACAAATACAACTTATCAGCTATATACAGGATAAGTCACTGGTGGACAACAGAAAAGGGCCTTTGTGCAAGAACAGTATATGGGCCCTTTCCAGTCCACTAGCTCATCATAATGCAAAGTTTCACCTACTTTGGAGGTAGAAATGGACCTGCTTACCTCTTGGGCCCCTGTGCGGCTCCATAAGTTGCACCAATGATATGTCCGCCCCTGTGATACGTGAAAATAATCTGATATCTTTGTCTCCCACTTCTCAACTCCAAATAATTACAAGAATGGAGCTCCTG
Source organism: Oophaga sylvatica (assembly GCA_033576555.1). NCBI lineage: Eukaryota > Metazoa > Chordata > Amphibia > Anura > Dendrobatidae > Oophaga > Oophaga sylvatica. The sequence goes on from JARQOD010000006.1 coordinate 34,845,626, forward strand.
TTTTCCTTGTTTGAATATATTGGCACTCAATTCATTCACTGCCTATAGGACTTGGATCGCTGAGTACATTGGTATCTTCATCACTCCTGTAGACCATGAATGTGCAGCAGTGCAGGGTGAGATCGCTGCGTTAATCAAACAGGAAATATAAAACCCCATTTTTACGATCAATGGGATCCCCACCAATCAGGCACATCACTTTTTCACCTTGTAATTGTTGGATAATCCCATTAAAGGGAACTTGTCAGCAGGATTGTGCACAGTAATCTACAGACAGTGTCAGGTCGGCGCCGTTTATACTGATTAAAATGATGAATTATTCAAAATAAAGTAGAATACCTAGTAAAGACTGCTTCTATTATACAAAAAATTGTCACAATGTCATTTTTTTTTGTTCTTTTTTATGTCATTTTGATTAAAATGATGACTGGGGTGATGAAATCCGTCTTGTGGTTGTTGTTTAATCTATATTTGCAGTTTGCAGTTAATGAGATTCTCGTGCTCCAGGGTGGCCTGGGGGGGTCTTTACATGGTGCTCTGCTTACACATGCATCCTTATGGCTTATGACAGGTCGCTGATTCCTCAGTGACCTGCCCACTATTTTACACACTGAATATAATATGTTTTGAAAAAAAAAAGTTCATATTCAGCAGGCAGGCGCCGGGCTGTAGGATTATCTATAATGTCAATTTAATTATTATATTAGGTGACATAAATTTATTTAGAAAAAAAAAATTATCTCTCAAAATAGCGCCGGCGGCGCCTCCGCAGTAGCATCTATCGGCGATCCGATAGATGCTACTGCACAGGCGCCGACGGCACCATTTTGTTGCAGACAATTATTTTTTCCTCTACCAAAATGTGTCTGGCGGCGCCTGCATAGTAGCATCTATCAGATCGCCGATAGATGCCACTGAGCAGGCACGGCCGGAGCCATATTCAGAAAGTTTTGTTTTTTTTTCTGAATAAATTTATATCATCAAATAAAATAATGAAAGGACATTGTAGATGCAATCATGCTACAGCGCAGGCGGCGCTACTGACTCCTGCCTGCTGATTGTGATTTTTTTTTTTCAAAACATATTATATGCAGTATGTAAAATAGGGGGCAGGTCACTGAGGAATCAGTGACCTGTCAGAAGCCATCAGTATGAATACCTAATCAGAGCACCACATGAAGACCCCCCCCCAGTCTGCCCCGGAGGACGAGAATCTCATTAACTGAAAACTGAAATTAAAGTTTAAACAACCACAAGACGGATTTCATCAACCAAGGTATCATTGTAATCAGTATAACGGTGCCGACCTGACACTGTCTGTAGGTTACTGTGCACAATGCTGCGGACAGGTTCACTTTAATTAAAATAATTGATATCATTGTAAAATAAACTTATTACTTTATGACTATTATTTTCCCTTTTGGAATTATTAACATCCTATTCAATTATATTTAACTGTGGACAGATTAGTTAATATACTGTCGTGAGTTTTGGGTTCATAAGTTTTCACTTTCTTAAGTTAACTTCCCGTGTTCCCGGATTTGTGAGCGCTGCTGCTGTGGAAGATATCGGTGAACTTAGATTGAAGATGATTTAATTACCTGTGTGATGTAGCTTTTCAATCAGGAGAGCAACAGGAGTTTTATGCAGAACAGAACTTTTATTAACAGTCTATAATAGAAACAAGTTTCTTTAAATTAAGGATTTCAAGGCAGGAAGATTCTGACACCTCTCCTGTTAGGCTCTTATTGAGCTAATCTCACAAGAGCAGGATAGAGCTTTAGTTTGAAATAACACAAATGATATTAATGTATAATTGAGATACGGCATTTACTGCATCATTACTATAGTGACATACATGACAGCAATCCTAATGAGCTTGGGAGGTCGTTTTTTTGTTAACGCTGCTAAAAAGAAGGCATTTCGGGCAATTTGTGTGATTGATCCTTGATGATCTCAGAGGAGAGCGTAAATGTCCCAATTAAGGACACTAAATGTAGGTAAGGATACAGGACAGAAGACAGAACCAGCACAGAAGAAGAAGAAACAATCATGCTGCTGAATTTCACAAGGAAGATAACCAGCACTACACTCAAACAGGTAACACAGGACCTGGTGGAGTTGCCAGATGTGGGGCCACTAATCACAGAGTGTTAGAGTTGGAAGGGACCTCCATGGTCATTGTGTCCAACCCCCTGCTCAATGAAGGATTCATGATCAGACTAATGATCAGACACTTAATACTATTCTGTGGATAGGTGATATGTTGTGATTTTGAGAACACCTTTTTAAAGGGAACCTATCACTTGATTCATGCTGCCCAAACCATGCTCAGCTTGAATAAGATCTTGGCTACACCATTGCAGCCAGGTATATTTGTTGTTTTCCAGGGTTTCAGAGAAAATATAAGAAGAAAAATGGCCCAAGCCAATAGCCAATGACAAAACTAGTCCAGCACTGCCCCTGACCGGCTTCTTCCTGCATCGCCG